>OZ007588.1:95340568-96540568 GCA_963931845.1 Maratus michaelseni
TTTGAAATTCAAAGGTATTACAATTATATCTATCTATCTATCTATCTATCTATCTATCTATATCTATATCTATATCTATATATTTATTATTATTATTATTATTATTATTATTATTATTATTATTATATTTTTTGGGGGGTGGGGGGTGGGTGGTGGGGTGTACTTAATATTATTTTCACAAAAGGAAAACTCTTCATAGCCACGTGTGTAAATATTGTCTTTAAAACAAAATGATTAATTTATTAAAAATCATCAACAATTCTTCATGTGAAAAGATACAAGCAATACATACTAAAATTGCATACTTAATGACACTTTTTATCGTTTTGCCAGTCTTCTATTAGTAATACATCTATTATAAGTAACAATATAATTTTTACTTCATGTTAGTGGAAACACAAACAATACTTAGTATATTTTAACAAGTATTAGTAAATAATATTTTAACAAGTATAGTAAATGTCATTTAAATTCTTAAAATGTTTCATTACTCATCAACATTTCTTACATTTATTATTTAATACAAAGCTTAAAGTTTGTACGTGTAACTGGATCTAGAGACATAAACTGAATTAATTTAAATAATAAATGCAATTTAAATTTTAAAATTTTTTGTCAACCATCATCATTATTGTTGTTCATTATTGAAATACGATTTTTAAACTTTATAAACTGGATCCAAAGACCTAAGTTGAATAAAATAAATGAATAATAAATGTTATTTAAATTTTAAAAGTTTTGTCAATTCCCATTATTATTTCTGTTTGTTAACACATAATTTTAAACTTAGTATGTGCAACTTGATTTAAAGACATAATTTAAAATAAATTATAATAAATAACATTTAATTTTTAAAAAGTTTCGTCGATCTTACTTCAAATTCTCCAGCTCACTATAATATTTCGCTTTCATTCAATGAATGATAGAGATTAGGATTTTTTTTCTGATGTTATTGAAAATATTTCTAAATAAACTTTCATCGTCTAACAATAAATATATTTAACCGAGAATATCATGAACAGTGTTCTTTTTTTTTTCTTTCTTTCTGTCTTTTTTTTTTTTTTTAAATGTATAAATTTACTAATTCAATATATAAGTGTTCATTTCAAATATAAAACTTTACTATAGATTCTTCTTCTCTAGTAAAACTTAACAAGTGTGTTATTAGTTCAAAACTTAATTGAAAACATTCCATGATTTTCTATTAATCAGTTTATCGAATCACATGCAAATTGGATATCTGCATTGTAATTTCAAACAAGAAGTCTGATCTCTTTTCTAAAATTTAAGATATAAATGACTGTGAAATCGCAACAATAATTAGAAATTTTAATCACTAAATAATAATAATAATAATAATAATAATAATAATAATAATAATAACAATTTAAGAGTGTAATAATAATAATAAAAATACGCCTATTATTAATTTTTAATTCTTAGATGTTACATTTCCCTTTCATTTCAATATTATTATTTAAATTGCGTGCGCTATTAAATATATACGTGGGCTTATCAATAAAAAGTTATAATCTGTCAAGTGCAAATGCTTTTTTTTTTATGTAAATTGAACCAAAATAATTTTGCTTCAAGTGTAGACAAAATGCTGTAAAAATTTGATAGATTTTTAATGCGGTTATTAGCAAAGTTTTATATCTTTATTCAATAGATCTAAGGAAGTAAGATTCAAAAGAAGAAGACATGTCTATTTAAAATGTTTCGACGATTGTCATCATTGTTACTTATTTCAATATTTCATTTTAATTTGACAAATGGATAAGAAGATTAAGATGACTATTTTATTTCAACCCATTACTAGTGGCGTCCGAACCAGGGCTATCTCAAAATATCAATGTATGAAGATGGCCTTTCCCGAGCTCCGTTCGGACAACTCAAACGTGAACAATTTGTGAATATTCATTGAAATATTAGGACTTGTGAAATATTTGATGATTCTTTTACGTAAATGCCAAATTCAATTTGTTTCTTTTCAAATGTACATTTAAATATATAATTATGTTTTTCTTATTATTCTAACTAGGGGATCTCCAACATGGGATTTCCTGGTTACAGAACCTAGGTGAAAATAATTTTTTTTAAAGATTGAAAACTTTCATTGGGTTTTTACATTTAATATACTTTATGTTATTTTAAAAAGTATTAAACGTATTAAAGTAGAAAGTATTTTTATATGACAAATATAACAGTGTGTTCTTGAAAAGCGCGCACAAGACTATTACTGCTGAGATGTTTACTTGAATTAGCTTTTTATGCAGGCGTAAATTGGTTGATTTAGTCAGGAATTTCTTATATTGAATGAAATTAGATTAGAATGATAAATTAAAATACATTAGCTAAGTAAATAAAATTAACTGGATTAAATTGTAGATTAAATTCAATTACTAGGATCAAATATAATATCTTAATAATAATTGAAATTTTACCAACCTTTCTTAAAAAATGCTACAAAGTCTTATTTTTCATTCAACAACTTATGTTTTTCTTATTTGATTGAAAGTAAGATAGTTACATAATCATGCTGAAATGATGAGGGTTGTTTTTCACAAACATTCTCATTTATTTATTTCATATCTTTTTATTGAGTATAATTCTCATACCTCATTCACTGCTCATATGGATGAGATATTAATTATATACTTAAGAAAGTATTTAAAGAAATATTGTGTGATATTTTTTGAATTGTACTGCTTGTTATTGTTGAAATTATTGTTGATTATTTCTGTTAATTATACTATTGATTACTGTGAATTAAATACTTGAGAATGAATATGTTGAAATATATAAATTTTATTTCTAGAAGTTGATGTTGTTAAAAGGAAAAATCAATGCTATGATTTTTCTAGACCCACTCACATTATCACAAAGAAAAATACGTCCATTTAAAATGTTTCGACGATTGTCCCCATTGTTATTTATTTCAGTATTTCATTTTAATTTGATGTAAGGATAAGATTAAAAATAAAGTTTTGACGTTTATTAAAAGCGATGCTTTCGTGTTAGTCATATGCCAGGCGTTAATAGCCGAAGAAATCGCCAAAGATTACGCTACATACAGCAGCCCTTTTGTTTCTGATAAATTCAGTGTTTTAAGCCAATTCAATTACATGTCTGTTCAATTTCTGATTTATTTATTTTATTTTATTATTTATTTACTGGAGAAGTTTTGATTTCATTATGAAATATTAGCCGGAAACAAATACTGATCTAATTTATGTTATTTTAAGTGAAAACTGATTATTTTTTTGTAATCGGGGTGCACAGATTAAAAAAAAAAAATGCATGAAACTTATTTTAAAAAACATAAAAAAAAAAAAAAAAATGGTAAATTGAGATACAGTTTTCAAACAAATTGCTTTTGAAAGAACGTTATTTTTTCAATTCGATGGTGCAAAAATTCAAATTGTGCGGTGTTTATAAGATAGAAAAAAAGGGCAGTAAAAGCGAAATTTATTGGTCAGGTGTTGACACCGTCAAAATGACGTCAGCGTTATTCACGAATATGTTTTTGCTTTATAATATAGGTTATACCTGGGAGGGGGAAAATCTAATGACACAGGTAAGGAATTAAATATTTCCAAACAACTTTTTAGATTTCAATAATTACGAAATATCTTTCAAAGTTATACAGAGTTATTCTTTCGTATTTAAAAATGACATTTTAAATCCAAACTGAACATGTATTAAGAAACTTTTCTTCAGTGTTCTAAATTAAGAAACGGCGTAAATGTATTTACGAGACTCATTAAAATGCACTGTTACAAGCTTTTTTGCTGCACGCTTACACGCCCTGCCTCCCGCTTGGCTAACTGAATTCACGATAACTGATAACACTAGCTCACGTTTTTAATGACCCTGAATTTGCTACACTATAACTGCAATATCCTGTATTTTTTAAAGATTCGATCAACAAGTAAGTTATTAATAAAGCAAAGCGTGACAATTTTTTTGTATGTTACTTACAATAGGGAATAGAGATTTTAGGTTGATAGAACGTCCTACATTACATCAGGAACCCCAATTTTAGAGTATTTTTCTGGAACAATTTATTTATTATTATTTTTAATGTTTTACCTTCATTAAAAGTATATTTTTGTACACATGTATTTTTAATCACTTGCTGAATATTGAACGCTAAAAGGAGTTTTGGTAACCATCTTAAATGTTTAACAAAAATTCTCTTATAATTTATATGGCTGTCAGCAGAGATTACGCTAATATTTTTATGCTTATACGTAGTATTAAAAAAAAAAATCAGTTAAAGTAAAATGTCTCCGTTCTAAGAAAAAATAATTTATTTATTTCGATAATAGTTAGTCTAAATTATATTGTTAGTTTTGTATGCATCGTCATTTATGCGATCGTAAGTATTATATGCATTTTTAAAAATGAAAAGGCAATAGAATTATTTTTAAAAATCCTAATATTATATATATATATATATATATATATATATATATATATATATATATATATAGTATATGTAAACATTTGAATGAAGTAAAATAATCTCTTCAGTTAAATAAATTGAATTGAGTTTTTGACAGAAATGAAATAGGTTACCAACTTAATGCTAAAATAAACAACTCTTCCTTTAATTTAGTAATTTTAGTTTTAAAAAAAAGTTAGTGGCAATTTGTTAATACAAAAGAATAAATGACTGAGGATAAACAAAATAAGTAAAGAAATTGCTGTACACACTTTAGTTCAAGTAATTGTTCACTTTCCTTTACGTTACATCTTTTTATCACATGGTTTTCTCGAGTTTTGCGTAACCCTTGAAGATTTGGTCCGTTATATCACACTTTGATTGGTAATATCAGCGAAGAGCCATTACTAATTTTTGAACAACCTCACACGATTTTGATGGTAGGTTTCAATTCTGTTTTGTCGGTTTTAAAAAAACAAACAAACCTCGCATTATCCAGTGAGTTGCACGCATTAAGCGATGTCTTTAACAGTAATTGCAAATAGGAAATGATGGGGAAAACGAAATGTTCCATCTTAACCGAAGATAAGTCTTAAGCGGCAACGCATTAACGAGACTTCACTGTATATGTATTTTGTAATATTTGAGACCAATCCTAGAAAACTCGTAGAAGCATATTATTACATTTATATGGTATTAATATATAAATTAATATAAATTATATAAAGTATATAAATTAAAAATTATATAAATTGTAAAAAATTAAATTATATAAATTATAAATTATATAAATTACTATTCTAGCATATAAAATATAACAATTTATTATTTCTATACCCTCATAACTATTTGTTTAAAAATAATAAATAACAACACTTACAATATATTAAATTCAAACTAAAAATACTTCAAGGTTCTTTTCATTTATAAAATCAAAGAACAAATTTCCAAATATTTTGGAGGAAAATAAACCGAATTTTACATAGTTTGTGTCTAACTAAATATTATAAAAAAATATAAATAGTGTTTAAGACTAATTTTGCCGTTGTACTAATTCCATAATTCATTCAAGAAACAATTATTGGAAATTAATCAATTAATTTATTTCGAAAATCAACAAAATTTTAAGTAAAAATATTTCCAGTGGTGAATTTCAAAATTATATTTTAAAATTTAAAATAAGTTGCCGTCTATTTAACGTTTTTTTTTTTTTTTTTTTTTTTTTTTTTTGTTCTTTTCTTGTTTTCAAGACGGAAATTTTCCGCTATTGAAAAGATGGGAAATTTCTGTTTTTAGAAATAAATGTGAACAATCGCGCAATATTAAAAAAAAATATAAATAATAATTTTATATACTGATGCATATTTACACGAAACAGGTATTTGTATTGAATATTATCACACCCATTTTCTATCGCCTGTACTTTCTCCCTATTCGAACCTCGGTACATGCCCATAGAGATAAATGCTCCTGTCACATAATACACCAACTGGCTACATCTAACGACTTTGTTATAGGCCAAAACATCAGTTACGAAAATTTAACTGGAATGTTCCGTTTTCTCCCAATTGAAAAGGGACATTTCCGTTTGTCTGTCTTGGAAGGAACATTTCCGTTTTTAATATTCAACGAGTAAGGATAAAAAAGAAATTCTTCGTTTATTCCGGGGAAATTTAAGATTTCCACTCAAAATAGAAAGTTTACGTTAAAAGACAGAAATTTCACATAAAATCATCCATATATATGTGGATTTTTTTTACGATGTATAAAAAACAAAGGTACTTCTCTATTATCCCGTCGACCACTTTTCATAACAAAAAACTATCGCCAAACTGTAAGATTAAACGCCAAAAATGCAGTCCCATTTACTGGATGTCAGAAGCATTATACGTGTTTGTTATGTCATCAAGTGGTTATTAATTCGACATTTGCGTGTATTTTTCATTATGTTTTACTGACTTATTAGTTATTTCATTAATTATAATAACAATTGTGTCCTTAAATTCTTATATTTTATTTATTTATTTATTTTGATATTCCAATGGCAACGCTCTCCCGTTTATTTGGCGTTAGAGTTTGGCGATAGTTTTTTGTTATGAAAAGTGGTCGACGGGATAATAGAGAAGTACCAAAACAAAACAAAAAAATGTTTTAAAGAATAAAGAAAAGATTTGAGTAGAATTTTAATTATTCCACAAACCCCTTATAAATAGTGATTTAGTTTATTAATTTTATTAACAGACGACATTTTTCTAAATTTAATGATTACACAAACCATCTATTTTGGGAAAATATAAGATTTCCGCTCAAGATAGAGAGTTTACGTTAAAAAACAGAATTTTCACAAAAAATCATCCGTATATATATGATTTTTTTTCTTTTTTTACGATATATAAAATATTAAAAACAATGTATTAAAGAATAAGGAAAATATTTGAGTAGAATTTTAATTATTCCACAAACCCCTTATAAATAATGATTTAGTTTATTAATTTTAACAGACGATATTTTAAAAATAATAATAATTGCGCAAATTTTCTAACGTTCTTTCAAAAATTCGAGAAAAATGCTTTCGAAGATGAAATTATCATTAATTAATAATTTGTGACTTAAAGGGTTAAATTATAATTTTTACATTAGACTAGCAAAACCTCTTTCTACTCACCCCGAGAAGGTGGAACTATATATCCATCTAAGAGCTGTATCTGAACTTGGTGTTGAGATGTAGATTCGGGAGTGAAATTTGGTGGTATTCTTTGTCGATTTTTCAAAGCATGCTCTGGTAATGGTGGAGGATTAGCCACGGGTGGAAACTTCGGTCTTTGGAACACCGTTGGTGGTTTCTTATTTTGAGCACTGACGCCGGCAGGTGTACCAGAGTTCCTTATTCTATGGTACCTTGATTGAGTTGGGTACGATCTCAAAGGAGGTCCTTGATTCCTGGCTTGTGGTGGCTGCTCTTTTTGTGAATCTTGTTCAGTCGCTGCTGGACGTGGAGGGTACACTAGAAGAAAACTGCGTTTGGTGTCTGCAGCTTCCAAATCAGAGGCATTTTGGAGTTTGACAGCCTTTGCAACTTCTAATTTTTCGGCAAATTCCGTTGTCGTGAGGGCTTCTGGTATAACTATGGGTTTCCATCCACTAAACTCAACTCCACTTTCTGATTCATTTTTTGATGTTGTATTCGTGGGTGAAGTTTGTACGGGGAGAAAGTTTATAGTCACTATACATAAAAACAATACTATTCTGTTCTTGCATATCTTCATTTTCATATTTACTTAATTTTACTCGGTCTGATAGATAAAATTATTAATACTTTTTTCTCTAATTATTATTCTTAAACTAAAAATTTTACTTTCAGGCAATAAAATTAAAATTGTTCATGAACATGCTTAAAACAGTCTAAAAATTATAAGTATTTATATAAAATAAAATGTAATTTATAGCAATAAAATTAAAATCTACTTCACACCGCACTCTCTGAAAGAACTTCAAGCTTAGAGAGAAAATTCATCACTGAAAGAGAATGAATGATAAGAGAGTGTGGAGAGAAGACTGTCTAACCGGCTAATATCCTTTAATTCCTACTCAACAGGTCTCTTATGTGCTGACTACCTTTCTCTGCTTTCACCTGACGTCACCGATCCCAGAGGATCTCTTTGAAGATGGTCCCCTAACCTCCTAAGATCCAGACCAATGGAAAAGTGGAAGAGAAGATGAGCAAGTCCAGCGACCTACTTTTACTCTTGATTAGCCTCCCGGCTAGGGATTTTGAGTTTTGTGAATGATCTCTCGCCGGATTCGATGTTTTATCTATCGGCATTCTACGATGGTGATTAGATGAAAATGTGAAAGTTTTAAACGACTGTAGAGAGAAAGTGCAGCACACGTTTTGTATTCTGCTGATAGCTCTCTCTTTTTCTCTCTCTCTCTTTTTTTTTTTTTTTTTTTTTTTTTGTGCACGACTTTCAGCCAGATTTTTTTTAAACACTTTCAAACATAGTTGAATAGTGTATATGACTTTGGTTTGTCTAGCTGTCTGTGCTCTAACTCGCATAAATATACTTGGATTACCATGAGACTAGTGTACGTTATTGAGGTTTAAAATTACCATAGGACATTCCAAATGGAATGTGTAGTATTTATAGTTCGTTTACAGGGATACACCAAAGAATTCTGTTGCATCATGGCCTATTGGAAAAAAATTGTTTGCAGTATATTTTAAGAAAATTGCACTATTTCAAACATACTGATAGCTCTCTCTCTCTCTCTCTCTTTTTTTTTTTTTTTTTTTTTTTTTTTTGTGCACGACTGTCAGCCAGATTTTTTTTAACACTTTCAAACACTAGTTGAACAGTGTATATGACTTCGGTTTGTCTAGTTGTCTGTGCTCTAACTCGCATACATATTCTTGGATTACCATGAGACTAGTATATGTTATTGAGATTTACCATAGGACATTCCAAATGGAATGTGTAGCATTTATAGTTCATTTACAGGGATACACCAAAGAATTCTGTTACATCATGGCCTATTGGGAAAAATTGCTTGCAGTATATTTTAAGAAAATTGCACTATTTCAAACATACTAATAGCTCTCTCTCTCTCTCTCTTTGTGTACAACTTTCAGCCAGATTTTCTTTTTAACACTTTCAAACATTATTTGAAAGGTGTATATGACTTTGATTTGTCTAGCCGTCTGTCTGTCCGCATGCTCTAACTCGTATAAATATGCTTCGATTTACATGAGATTAGTATATGTTATTGAGGTTTACCATAGGACAATTCAAGTGGAACAAATGGAATATATAGCATTTATAGTTCGTTTACAGGGCTACACCAAATAATTCTGTTACATCACGGCTTATGGGGAAAAATTGTTTTTATATTTTAAGAAAAATGCACTATTTCAAACATACTGAAAGTGACGTACATTATTGAGGTGTAATACAACATTCTTTCTATTGAATATGGAATGTTTAACATTCATTTTACACACAAATGAATTACGCTACATTATGGCCTATGAAAAAAATAATTTGCAGAAGATTTTTAAAATTTTACACTGTTAAAGACATAATGAAATTGATTCACATTGTTGCAAGATGCTTACTGTAGAATATGGGGATATTAATTAATTAATATCATAACGCATAGCATTAATTTGTTCATTTACAGGGACACAAAAAAATAATTCTGTTACAGTACTTTTTTATGAGCGATACTCGCTGGAAGGGCTTTTTCAGATGCGGTATGCATTTTAAAGCATTACCTAATTCCAGTAAATTAGATGGTGTGAATAAATTCTGCAGCTCATATACAGGAATGCGTAAAAAAATTCGTGAGCATTACTGTTTATGGATGTGGATTGATTAGAGATGTTTTTTCAATTATGTTATGCATTTTCAAGTTTAAATATATTTAGTTAGTATATACTAAGATATGTTTCTATATAAATAAATTCCTATACAGGGCTACGCAAAAAGTTGAATATATTGCCATCTATGGTTGGTAATTGCTGGAAGTGCGATTCTAGTTGTGTTTTGTGTTTTCCATGTGAATTAATATTTAGCTAAATATGTGGTGTGTATAAAAATATGTAGATGATATACAAGGCTGTGAAACAATTAGAATATCTTATCAATTGTAGGCGTTAATTGCTGAAAGTGGGTATAAATTGGTAACATTGGTTATAATAATATTTAACTATTAATAATTAGTATAATAGTAATAATAGTTCATTATTATATTATAACTGCGGTCCTAGAGCTCATGTCCCTATTAGATTTTGGCTCTTGTAGAAAATTTAGTAAGTACTACAGCCTTTTACAGTGTTAAAAAAAGTTACTTTATTTAGCATGGAGGGTGTCTACTATGGTATACTTTTTGGGATGAGCATTATAGCTGTATGTCGGTTTCTATTGGGTAGAACTGTACTAAATCTTATTATTGAGACTATTAATAATTACAAGTATGCATATTTATCTAATTTTCGCTTTGAATACTCAACAGACAATGCTTGTTGCGCTATGTTTTTTCATTAATTGTTCACCTATATAGAGAAGAAGTTGAAATCCATCTATAAAAAAATTCTATCGCAAAACTCTTTTTGATTAGAGGGAATCGAAGAGTGCGATATTTCATTTTTTTTTTCCTTACAAAATCCAAAGGTTTATGAAATTTTGCATAATTTTTTAATTAATAGAGATTAAAAAAAAAAAATCAAAGGATCTCTAGTTTACATTTTTTTTTCTATCTGATCACGTGAATGTTGTGGATTTATCTTAATTTCATTTATTATTATTTTTTTAAAATTGGAATACTTTGAAAATTACTGAAATATTGGTCAAAATGTCCTTAAAAAATCTCACGCAGGAAAAGAGATAACAAAATGTTTGCTTTATTACTACTTCTAAAGATGCTAAGAAAAAATAAGCAGTCTGTTATCTGTTATCCCTCCAGAATTATAACAATTTAATTTTTGAAAGCTTTTAAAAATCAGAATTTTTGAGCTTGTAAACTGAAAAAGGAAAGGTGGTATTTATAAGCAATTTAACAAGGAAATACCTTTCTATATAATGCCTATAATCTGTAAGTCTCATGTATGATTTGCAATTAGTCTGCGAGATATATTCTTGAAATGAGAAAAATAACAGTATTTTTATATATAAAAAATATTTAGAAACAAGGCACATTTTACTTAATAATTTTTCTGAGTTTATTTAAAGAAATATTCCTGGAACCCCCTGTCCTTTTGCGTTACATTTAAAGGTTCAAGACGCAGAAGAATTGTTTAACAATAGTTTTGATTTCTGTATTAAAATATTGAATAAGCGAATTTACTACAGTTAAATCCCGTATTAATCCATAAAGTCAAATATTTTCATATTTATTTTTAGTGGTTTGTGTGTCAATAAAATATCAATAAGACTTCAGGAACTTATTTGCTATGAATATGGAGACTGTGGTAACTTTGCATATTCCATACACGTAATCCAGGAATCAAATCTGTCCTTAAGAAATTCTCCTGTCTCTTAAACCTTTAACTGTAACACAGAAGTACAGAGGATTCCAGGGATATTTTTTTTTAAACAAACCCAGAAATATTATTTAATAAAATGTGTCTTGTTTCTAAATATTATTTTTTCTTTGTGGCTGATTGTTATTTCTGCAATTTCAAGACTTTATATTTCGCAGACTAATTGGAAGTCAAAACTTACAGATTATAGACATTATATATATTTTTTCTTTCCAAATCGCTTATAAATACTGCTTTTTCCGTTTGAGTTACAAACTGTCAAAAAATGCTGATTTTTGAAATTTTTTTGAAATTTAAATTGTTATAATTTCGGAGTGAAAAGATAAGATAAAAACCTGCTTATTTTTTCTGGGCATGTTTGGAAGTTGTAATAAATTATATAAAAAACCATACTCTTATCCCCTTTCCTTCATTAGATATATTTTTTCAAAAACTGGCAATTTGACTAATATTTCAGTAATGTTTAAAGAACTCCATTTTTTTTTTTTAAATAAAGATAAATCTACAACATTTACATGTTATAATAGAGAAAAGTGTGTGGATTAGAGGTCTTTTTGATTTTTTTGTTTTGTTTTATTTTCTCTATTAGCTTTTTTTTTTGTTTGTTTTCTCTATTAGTTAAAATTAATAATTAAAACTCCTACAACATTTACATGTTGTAATAGAGAAAAGTGTGTGGATTAGAGGTCTTTTTGATTTTCTTTGTTTTGTTTTATTTTCTCTATTAGCTTTTTTTTTTGTTTTCTCTATTAGTTAAAATTAATAATTAAAACTCCTACAACATATTTACATGTTATAATAGAGAAAAGTTTGTGGATTAGAGGTTTTTTTGATTTTCTTTGTTTTGTTTTCTCTATTAGTTAAAATTAATAATTAAAACTCTAAAATTATGCAAGATTTCGTAAATCTTTAAATTTTGTTTTTTAAAAAAGGTGCAAAATCGCATTCTTCGACCTCTTCTAATCAAAAAGATTTTTAAGATAGATTTTATTTTAAATTGAGTTTAGCTTCTTTTTATATAGGTTTCCATTCCACATACAAAACATGGAAAAATGGTCCGCGAACCCATGTTTGCCCAAATTCTGTGGAATGGCCTAATAATGAATTGCCTAGAGCGAAAAAAAAGGAGTTAATCTAGCTCTTTTAATTTTTCCGAAGACGTCTGAGAAATTTTAAATACAGTAGGAGATGTCTCCGTAAAAACTAAAAGAGTTAATCTATCTCTCTTTTTATTCAACGTTTATTTTAAGAACATATTTAACAACTATTTTACATTTTCAGTTAATTATATAAGAAAGATTTATATATAAGAAAATTCAGAAATGCAAAAAATGTCGTTAAAATATTAAACATAAAATAAAATCTGATTATAGGCAGGAATTTCTTTTAAACTTAATTATAAAAACATAGAAAAAAATAATTTTAAATAATTTTTGTTCATTACAAATTGCAACTAATATTACATTGTAGTATTGCAATAATTTATTTTAAATTTAAATGGTCTACTTTTAAGTTTTAAAATTATCATTTAAAACATTTCGTTTAATGTTACAAATTATATAAAATTTCATAATTACGTAATTTGGTTAAGAATTCTTTAAACTTGTTAATTACATTTTCTTAAATTTAAAGATCATACAATTAATTTTTTTCACTGTTTGAAACTTATAAAACTTAAAACCCTTAAAATTGAATATTTAAAATATCTCTGACGGGTCTAAAAACGTTAAAAGAATCAAATAAAATTTTTTTGCCTCTATAACTCACTATTACCTTTTAAAGAGTATATACAGTTTTACATTGATAGTTTTTATTTTGAGTTAACTAAAAAAAAATTATGCTGAAAATAAAAATATGTACTGATTTTCTGAAAAGAAAACCAGAAAGGTTAAAACGTACTTGGAATAAGGTACAGCATAATTGTAGACATAAATTTTCTTAATTTTAGTAGTTTCGGAAAATCGTTAATTGTTATACATAAAAATTTTTAAAAATATTTTAAGCATTTAAAATTACTACAATTCCAAGATTGTTTTACTCAGGGGTGCAAAAATCTAGGCGCCAATGGGCTAATTCTCACCACTAAATTTTTAGTATTCTTCGCCTAATAAGAATACTGATAAAATTTAGGTGAAGTATACTAATAAAATTTGACGAAAAATACTAATAAAATTTAGTGGTGGGAATCAGCCCACTGATGCCTAGATTTTTGCACCCCTGGTTTTACTGTTAATTTTTTAAGCGAAAAAAAAAATCATATTGGAAATTATTTAAAATGTCAGAATAATGCAATCTGGATTAAGACACAAACTAGATTCATTTTTTAAAAGATTGCCTTATATTGATCTTTAACTAAACTTATCAAATTAACCGAAGAAGTATTCGATTAAAATAGTTTACTCTATCTAAACTCCATTAAAAAAAAAAAAGCTTTAACGGAATTTATGAAATTCGTTGAAAACAATAAGATCTTAATATATCATCTAGATTTAGTTATGTAAATGCCACCGAGAAGGAAAATTCTCACCGTAAAAATAACACTTTTAACCTTGTCAACAGATACTCATGATAATGAGGCAGTTTAAAAGAAAAAATTCCATTCACAGTTCCAAGTTTTAAAAAAAAAACTGACAATATCAGTTTTATTAACCATAAATTTTTATATTTTCTTCACGTATGCAATGCTCTCTTAATCCTATCTGATGAAATAAATAGATGACCCATGACTTTTCAGCAGCGATTCCATCAGACTAACTATCACATTGTCGCCAGGATGTTGCAAGATATTATAACTCCAACAAAATCTTTCGAGGTAGTTAGAAATTATAACTCTTGGATTTATTTATATCCTCCCGAATTGTAGGTAATATTAAGAGTAGTGTAGTCCAATTTTAGAAAGAATTTTTTAAATTGTAATAACATTGGAAAATCGTTGTTTGACTTTTTTGTAATACGTGCAGGGGTGTAAAAACTAGGCGCTAATGGGCCGATTCTCACCACTAAATTTTATTAGTATTCTTTCCTTCGCCTACATTTCATTAGTATACTTCGCCTAAATTTCATTAGTATACTTCGCCTAAATTTTATTAGTATTCTTATTAGGAGAAGAATACTAAAAATTTAGTGGTGGCAAGTGGGTGATTGGAGCCCAGTTTTTACACCCCCTGAATATGTATATGTGTAAATAAAGCGTATATATGCGTTATAAGCCTTTTATTATAATAATAATCCATTTGAAGCTGATTGCTCTACTGCCAGAGCCCGACTTAGACTATCTAGGTCCCTGGGCAAGTATTAGCCAGGGTGGGGGGGGGGGTCTTCTATGTATCCATTGAAATTTTTCAAGCATTATGCTGAAGTGACTGATACTAATCTTCATACCTGTTGTATGTAAACTTAAATTCGTACTATTCACATCTGTATGCAGGGTGCCACAAGAAATATGGTAATAACTTTAAAAGATGATAGAATACACCTTTTCGTTTTGGTTATAAGAATACAAGGTCAAATGTGAGCTGTTAAAATGATGTTAATTACAGGTCTTTCAGGCATTCTTGGATATTTATCGTAATATCATAACATTTTCTATGACAGTATAAAATTTAATCTCTGTATTGCATCAACATGTATTTGGGTGATTCCATCATATGGAAAGGAAAGTGCATGCATGCATTTATACTAATAGAATCAAATTTCAACACTTGTTATGTTAGTACTGCATTCCTCATGCACTAAAGTACTTTAGTATAAAATTTCATATTATTACAAATAGTTTAATTATTTTAAACATAAAGCAGCAGATAATAATTGTATGAAATTACAGTAATTTTTTAATTAAACTTCTCTATTTTGAAAAATCTTTACGAAACCTGGAAGGAAGAAATTAAATATTTCAAAATGAAATACACTTTAAATTAGAATCTATGTGAAAGCAGACGGAGGAAGAGAGCCCCTTCCCCTAAATCTGAAAAAATATTTTTGGTTATTTTTGGACGATTTTTATCATTTGGCTCCCCATTAATGAAATCCTACGTCTGCCCTTGGGGGTGCCCCCTCAAATGTGGGGGGGGGCGGCAGTTGCCCCGCATTCCCCTGCATTAGTCGGGCATTGTCTACTGCTATTATTAAGCAATAAATAAATAAATAAAATACTTTATTTCGGTAATTATTTAAAATTTTAGACTCATGCAATTTGTTTGCAATGTAATGCAATTTGTTGTGTTTGTCATGCAATTTGTTTGTAATGTCATGCAATTTGTTGTCTTTATCATGCAATTTGTTTGCAATGTCATGCAATTTGTTGTGTTTGTCATGCAATTTTTTGTGTTTGTCATGCAATTTGTTGTGTTTGTCGTGCTTGTCATGAAATTTGTAATTAAAGTTTCTCTGAACTTTTCTACGATTAAAAGATTAACTAGATTTATCTTTAAAATGATTCTCAGATTGTTCTTTAACTAGATTTATCAAATTCTCCGAAGACAGCATTGGATTAAAATAGATTACTCTAAACTATTTATTGATAGAAAAAAAATCTTTAATGGAATTTATTAAGTTCGTTGAGAACAATATAATCTAACATATCATCCAGATTTAGTTACATGAATGTCTTTGACAAGGAAAATTATCCCCGAGAAAATTATGTTGTTAACCTTGTCAACAAGTATTAATGATAATGACACAGTTTAAAAGGAAAATTTGCATGCACAATTCTGGCTAAAAATTGTAACACTAACGGCTTTATCAAGCATAACTTTTCATGTTTTCTTCACGACGGCAATACTCTCTCAGACATATCTGATGAAATAAAATCGATGGCCGCTGAGTTTTTAGTTACGATTCCATCAGTCTAACGATCACATTGTCGCGATGGTGATGCCACATAAGACTTATAACTTCAATAAGATCTTTCGAGGAAGTTAGAACGCTACGCTTTATTTATAAAGTTTTCCTCCCCACGTGCAAGGCAATAGAACAAGGGAGAATATCGAATATAGTATCCGCATTGTCTTTGTATCGACGAAACAAAGGTTAAAGCGGCTCAAGTCAGTTGTAGGAGCAAGATTGGTCTACGAAATTACTCCGACCTCCAGCGATGAAAACAGATGCAAAGGAAATCAGTGTTGTGTGAATATTATTGTTCGCTTTCGGTTACGCTACTTTAAACAGGAGCTTTTGATAGTTTTTCATCGTCGGAGATCGCATCGAGAAAAAAAAAAAGAAAGCGGAAAAAGTCATTGGAAAGTGGTTTTAGAAAATTAGCGGAGAGTGGTTTGGGACTTGCGCGGCTTGCCGTAACAAACGTCAAAAATGATATTCAGTTTTCGTTAAAGAATAATCGAATCGACATTAATTAATATTTTGCCATTAAAGCAATTGAGTTTTATTTTGCTTATAGTGTCTTCCGGTTTTTAAAGCAATTATTTTCTTTTGTCGTGCATGATGTATTGTAGTGATTTCAATTCAGTATTTATTATTTTTTATTAACCTTCCATTTATATACAAGTTGCGCAATTTAATTTGTAAAAAATAATAGACTGTCTCGTATTATTAAAAAAAAAAGTTAAATAATTTTATAGAGAGATTCATTTTATTACAAGCATTATAAAGAACGCATTTACAAAGAAAGCATGCATTTATAAAGAATAATGGCTAAAATTTCTCCGCTTGAACTTCTCAAATCACCTACCAACTGTGTTATGTGAAACAAAACTTTGTCCTACCATTTTTACATTTCTTGAAATAAAAGGAACCTTTTTGTTCTCCATTCTTAGCACTGTACTGACACAAAAGTTATGCCACAACATCAGCGAGAATTATGCAGTGCAAGCAGAAAATATTGAATGTATATACAGGGTGACAATTATTGAACTATATGAAATAAAACGTAAATTATTTAAAAATTACTACTTTATTCAACATGTAAACGTCACTACAGATATTCGGTTTTAGGTTATGACATGTTCGATATGGCTGTCATCATTGGCTATGATGTGGGGCAGACGAATAGCAAAATTCTGCATGACCCGCTGAAGTGTCGGAACATCGATTCTGTCGATGACCTTGCGAATTGCAGTTTTCAGCTCAGCAATGGTTTTGGGGTTATTTCTGTACACATTGTCTTTAATGTAGCCCCACAAAAATGAGTCACATTAGTTCAGAACCAGAGAATATGGCGGCCAAGCGAGTTCCATTCCAGTGGCCTGTGGGTACCACAGAGACAGAATGCGGTACCCAAAGTGCTCCTCCAGGACATGAAACACTTTCTTGGTCCAATGGGGTCGAGTTTCGTCTTGCATGAACCACATCTTGTCGAAATCAGGGTCACTTTGGATAATGGGGATGAAACCATTTTCTAAAACCTTCACGTATCGTTCAGTAATCACCGAATATCAACGAAAATCGGACCGATTATTCCGTGACTGGACATTGCACACCACACAGTCAGCCGTTGAGGGTCTAGAGACTTATCGATCGCAAAACGTGGATTCTCAGCTTCCCAAATGAGCCAATTTTGCTTATTGACGAACCCATCCAAATGAAAGTGGGTTTCGTCGCTAAACCAAACCATATTGCCATCAAATTCCTGTTCGTCAATTTTCTCGACAATAGTGTTGGCGAAACACAGCCGCTGTTCTATGGCCATGAGGCGTGATGGTTGATGGGTTTGAATTTTGTATGGGAAGAGATGCAGGTCTGCAACAACAGTCGCAAGGACTCCCGGTTGATTCCCACCTGTCGTCTCACCTGTCGTCCCATCTGTCGTTTGTGCAGCTCGTCTGATCGATTACCTTGGGCTGGTTTGAAACACAACGCTTGTCTACCGGATGTTTTCAGGCGTTTTTACACTTGTTTGTCGATCGACATTGCCAACACTGTCATCACAAACACTACCAGTTCTCTCAAAATTCGAATCAAATTCTTGATTGTCAGCACACTTGGACCGGTTTTTTTCAGCTTGTACTCGGTTGCAAACTTTCTTTGAGCCGCAATCGGGTTGTTATTGCTCGCATAGTAGGCATTCACAAGCGATATAAGCTCAGGCACGCTGTACTGTGACATTTTCACTTGCAAGTAGCCAACAACAACAAGTTGCGTGCGCATGCGCATACTAATTCCCATCATGCCCTGCCACTAACCACGAAGTTTGAACTTCATCACGCAAACTGTTCAGAAGTTATGACGGTTTATTTTCATATAGTTCAATAATTGTCACCCTGTATCTATGTCATTCAAAGTTACTCCAGTTAAAGTTAAAGCAGTAGCAATATAATTAGACAAAACCGCATTTCGCTTTTTGATAAACCGCAGAACTTTCCGGATGGCCCAATATTTTTATTTTTCAAGTAATTAATATTTAATATCATAATTTAAAAAAAAAGACCGAAAATAAAATAATATGAAGTGATATAGTTACTAAATGAGTATTAAAATTCATAAGTAAGGATAGTCATAAGTTAGAAAAGCCAATGATGGGTATTTTTGACTAAAAATTATGATAGGTCATCATTAAAGTTAGGGTAGCCAATGAGGGGTATTTTTGACTAAAAATTATGATATGTCATCATTAAAGTTAGGATAGTCAATGATGTGTATTTTTGACTAAAAATTATATCAGTCCTTTTTTTTCCCCTGTTAGTCTGCAGAATACAAGTTATTCAAGCGACATGTGATTTTTAAAGCTGCTAAAACACATTGAGTTAGTACACTTAATTTAACATAATGCTACTACAATACAAATATCTTTCAAAAGAAAAAATATCTAGATATTAAATAAATATATATACATATATACATACAGTCAAACCTCTTTAATAAGTCCCCTAGATAAAATGTCACTCCGTATGTTACGTCATATTTCAGAAGTCCCAACCAATCTCATACTCTTTTTCAGACATATTGTACTCCGCTTATTGCATCACCATTTTTGGGGGACAGGCTCGGTCGATTCGGTCGAATTTCGTTCTCAATGTGATCTCCAAAAACAGTTCGTTTTTTTGTTGTGCATGACTGTTAAGTTTAACAACGTTCCAGGTGACAGCCCTTTACCTTTAGATTAAAGATTGTCTGTTGCGCCCTCAACTCTGCCCCCTGGGGAGGAAAGGGGGAAACTTTGAAATCTTAAATGATAACCCACCTTTTTTATTGCAGATTCGGATTCTACGGGAAAAAATTACGTAACTCTTGATTGAACATTTTCTTCTGAAAATCGTATATGGCGCTGTAATCGAGTAAAATACAGTGAGAATCGTTTCCATTGAAAAATCTGGAAACGGTCGAATAACTCGAGAAATATACATCGGATTGAAAAACAGAAAAATACGTTGTGATACCTTTCTCTCTTTTTCTTTTCCTTTTTCTCAAATTCTTTTTATTTTAATGCAAATATTTATTTTAGAGATTCATTGGGTGATTTTTTTCACATAAATAATACGTCTTCTTTTTTTCAAAAAACAAAACAGGATTTTTTATTCTCAACACATGACGACACAACAGAAAATTAACACACATATAGGTATGTAAAGTAGCCTCAAAAGGACATCAAGATTTCATAATTTTCACCACCAAAACTATTTTAATCTATTCAGTGTTCAGCGCATATTCCGTTCACTTTCAATGGCCTCCCGCCAACAACTCATTCTGCTGCCTGTCTCTTACCAAAGTGTACGTAGAGCTCCTATAATACAGGCTGAATCATACCGCCATTTAATGACCCAGCGGACCAAAAACCAAGCTAAAACCAGTTAGCTTACCGTACTAGTGGACGGCGAGTGACAGTAACGGGGACGGCGAACACCTGCTCAGGCGGTTTCCTAATGCTGAGCTAGGTCACAATATGGCGGTTATTTTGGGCAACAGAATGGATATAAATCAGCTCCCCTTATAGGAGCCTTAACCGTACTAGTGGGCGGCGAGTGACAGTAACGGGGACGGCGAACACCTGCTCAGGCGGTTTTCTAATGCTGAGCTAGGTCACAATATGGTGGTTATTTTGGGCAACAGAATGGATATGCGTCAGCTCCCCTTATGTACGGGGAGCCTTAGGTGTACGGGAAAGAAAACACAGTTGACGTAATGACTGACGTCACCAGGCATGACATACGTTTTCAATATTTTAGAAAAATCTTTTTAGGGACATCAAAGTTGCCATTTTTCTAAAATATTGAACACATTTCTTCCGTTTTCCAATCCGATGTATATTTCTCGAGTAATTCGACCGTTTCCAGACGTTTCGGACACCCTGTATATGTTTCATATACAACTCTCTATTTTTATCCATCATTGGAAATCACTTTATGATTAAGAAGATTTTAGATTCTTACTTTCACACCAGTAGGTAGAAAAGGACAGTTTTGCCTCAGGTGGCGGTGCTGCGGTGCTATCAGGTGGCGGTGCTGTGGAGCGGAATTGTTCTCTAAGACTACGATGATAAAATACAAACTTAAAATCGAGGGTGGAGCGAAAGAGTGTGCTATAGGAGAGGGGGTTTTAGGAGGGGGCAGCATGTTATAGTAGGGGGGTATTTTTTTAAGAGGAGGCTTAATTTAAAAATTTTAAAAATGTCAAAATTTTGAAAATGTCTTATAGTACGAGGGATCGGTGATGGTAGAGTACGACCACTATTCCCCCCACTCCCCCCAATTTTTTTTTTTCTTAATTTTAGGAGAGATAAAGTTTAAAGTGGTGTCGCCCTCTATCGGTAAGTATGAAAATTATGGAATTTAAAATGACTGCTTCTGAATTTTAAGTTATAGCATAGTATAAAATAAAATATTCTAAAGTATCTCATCATACTGCTTATAATGGAAATTTAAGTTATAGCATGGTGTAAAATAAAGTAACTTACCACTGCTTACAATGGAAATATATAGTTATAGAATAGCACTTAATAAATAATTTTAAAATGTGTTACCATAGTGCTCGCAAAGGAATATGAAATAGAAATTTAAGCTCTAACATAACGCTAAATAAATAATTTTAAAGTTTCTTAGCAAACTGCTTACAATGAAAATATTTAGTTAAAGCATAGCACTTAATAAAATATTTTAAAGTTTCTTACCAAACTGCTTACAATGGAAATATTTAGTTATAGCGTAGCACTTAACAAAAATTTTAAAGTGTAAATAATTATAGTTATAAACCGACATATAGGCAGGCACACAGACAAGCAGGTAGGCAGACAGACAGACACACAGTGAACTATTTGTTACGTACACCAGCATGCATATACGAAGTGAACTAATTGTAATAAAATACAAGACGTGCATACGTTTTAAAACATTTTTTTTTCTTTACAGAAATTAAGAAAATATTAAATTTCGACTACAACTTTCACTTTGAAATAGCGTACTCCCTTGTTAAAAATTATTAGCTTTTAACAAACATGTAAATGAAGCGGGGTTCGAACCTCGAACTTGACAAAATGATCTCATGATGTGTTAATTTGCAGTAGGTTTAAACGAACACACCATGAGACCATGTTTATTAGACGCGATTTAAGATATATAAGAAAAGGTGTCACGTGACTGAACATATTGGATTATTACTATACAGTACTAATGATATTATAAATTTTGTAAAATAATTTAAGCTTTACGATAAACTTTAATGTTTAAACTTACAAACATATTGGAATGTATTTATAACATATAAAATAACCTTATAAAAGGTTGGTTGGTTTGTTGGTTTTATAAACTTGCAAAGCAAAGCGTATCTTACCAATTTGCATACAAGAGATTTTGTAACATAAATTATACAATACAGCAAATTTTAACTTACCAAGTGAGGTTTAAGGATACTGTAATAGAATTTTTAATTGTATACTTTAAAAAAGAAAGTTTAACTTACCATTATGTTTATGCTCGGATTCGAACTGTCAACCTTTTGGCTAGCTTTCCAATGCTCTCCCAATTACGCTACGATGGCTCCGTACAATTAATATAAATAATGAAACCTAACACAATGTTATTTTTTTTCCTAAGATTTTCAAGTTAATAAAACAGGATATGACGACATTTATAGAATAACATCCTGTTTTACAACGATAAGAATAGCAATATAAGAAGCTTGTACACCATAATGAATTTACTGTTTAAAGTTTTGACTTAAACGATTATTCTTCTAATTACTTAAAACCTTGCTGTATATTTGCTTGATCACCTATCTGTTTACCCTGCTTTTTGGATACTTCTAAACCTGAAAATGAGTACTTCGCTTAACACATCTTACTATGAAATTTCAGAAATCAGCGAATTTAGTAGAATATTTCAGTATTTTGACGTTTTTACCCCATACCATTGGGACTTAGGGGAGGATACGATTGTCGAAGTGAAGACTTTTATAATAAGCATTTGAGCAATGTATTTATAAATTAACGTAGAAATGTTTTATATTTAATAAATATTTGTTTAGTTTTTCATCATGTGTCTGTTTTTTATTTATGTATAAGGAATAAATAAGTATAGTTTTCGGAAAGTTTTACTACTTTTCTTCAGAAAATGTAGAAACTTGTTTTATTTTTCTACAAAAATTAAGAATGTGAGACAATTTTATACTATTTCATTAAACATGTGTACCATTATTATAACACAACTTACATATTGTATGCATAATACTACCCTTTGCTTCATAAATTATTTAAGATTTTAAGCCAAAACTGAGCGAATATTATAACGATTATCGACTTATGTTCGAAAATAGGCATGTTGTTTACCAAAGAAAAACAGGAAACTATTTACAGATAAAATTACGATGTTTTGTTGTTGATAACAATACTTCTTATATAGTTTAAGATACCAAAATTCTTTCACTAAATTTAATATTGTGTTTTTATTTTTCGTGATATGTAACTTAATTAGCAATACCATATAATGAACGAGTATTTTCACACATTTAAATTTGCATTTTAAGCAATGATGAATACATAATAAAACATTACTTGTATACTTTTACATAAAATATGGAAAATAAATTTGTACTTAACTTATTAAATCACCCACTGTATAATAAAAGATACTTTACCTAATTACTTATGTTTAACATACAGACTAATTTCTGTATAAGATATATATCACGTGACGCTATTTTTAATTATTTTAAGCATGCGCGCCCTCTACAATTAAATAAATATTCATGAAAAGTTTTATTTAAAATAATATACATACTGTTTCTGTGCAGGTTAAGACGTTCTAATTTTTTCTCCGTTTAAGTGATCTGTGATTTAAATTGATTTAAATTAAATAAGTACAATGCAAGACATGGTGTTAGACGAACCAACCAAGATAAGAAAAGCCTTGACATCGGAGTTTAAGGAGCAAATCGACTCTACTATTTTAATGAAACCTGTTTTGAATAAGGAACCAATGGCCTCTTCATCAGATCAAGTCGATCAAAAGTTTCCTTTTACATGTGATACGTGTAAAAAAGTATTTACTAAAAAATATATGTTATTAAGACATATGAACTTACATTTAGGAAAAAAACCCTCTAAGTGTGATAATCTGTTTACTACAAAGAGTGCTTTACGGGATGATATGCTAATTCATCCAAAGTCATCTGCCACATATAAGTGTGAGAAATGCAGTAAGACTTTTTCGCGAAAAAATGTATTAGTTAGACACATGAAATTTCATTTAGAAAAGAAACCTTTTAATTGTAAAATGTGTTCGAAATCTTTTGTGCAGAAAAGTGACTTACAAAAGCATAACTTAGTACATTCTAAACAAGGAGTTGTGCATAAATGTAATGAATGTGATAAAAAGTTTTTACGGGAAAAAAATTTAATAAATCATACTATGATTCATAACACCCCTCAGCAAAAGCAAAGGAATATTGAACCGTTTACCAGACACTATAAATGTGTCGATTGTTCTGAAATATTTAATCACAGATTTGACTTAGTGAAGCATAGAAAAATTCATCTCTCGCCGAAAGAACATATATCTGAACAGCGTACTGAACTTTTAAACCATTTACAGAATTTATTACTACGTATAGACACTTTACAAAATGCTATAAAAAATGAAACTATTCCTTTTTGAAATATTGACTTTACCAATTTATTTGAACTATACATATTCTTGTATATACTAATGTATGTGTTTAAATAATTAAATAAATAATAGATAAGTGAAAAAGCTTTTGTGTTTTATTTTTCAATATGATTATATTATATCACTATTATGTGAATGAATGGACTTGTAAATTTATACACTATGTATAAAAGTAAATTTCTTGAACTTTTACAAGAAGTAAAAATTTAATACAAGTTACTTAAATTATATATTTAATACATTTTTTTAATATATTATTGATTCACATATGATAGTTAAATTAATATGCTATTAAACATATAATTTTGTATAATCTATATTATTAATTTTCTTTAACACATATTACTTTTTTACAATAAATCGATTTAACTAATTAAACAAACTTATTTTACTAAATATACGTATCGATAATTAATTTTTATTATTTACATACACATGATTATACTTTTTATCGTACGCGATTAACTATTTATACATTTAATAAGCGTTGCCATACCCGCTTTTATAAATAATTAGATATTATAAAGCATACGGATTTCACATAAACAAGCAATATACATTTTCGTTAAATGAACAACTTGAATCTTTAATCTATAACGTCATATTTACTTTTAAACTTGCTTTTAACTGTAACCATCACTCTTTTTTAACCTATGTTAGTAACTGTTTAGATATAATATAATCAGTTTACTGTTGACTTTTGTCGTGACTGGACCTTTTACTGTTTGTTATTTAAAAATGGCTTATGAATTAGATAGGATTAAACGGTCGTGTGAAGAAATGGCTTCTTCAACAAAGTTTCAACGTTTAGATAAACCTATGGAAAATTCTGATTTTTATAAACATGAATTTTTACCCAAATCTAATATACAGGAGAACTATGAAACACTATCACCTACCATGGACTTGTATGCTGCAGAGCCTAAGATTGCCAAGGATTCTACAACCCAATATTTACTAACTGTGATATTGACGAAACGTCTTTCCCTGACACCTGCTGTGAGTCTACCCCTGCTACAGGCTTTTTGGATACAATGTTTAAGGATCTAGATTTTAAAAATTTGGAAACATACCTTACTTCACCGACTACAAGCGATTTAATTTCTTCAAATGAACCATCAACTAGCATTACACATAGTAGTGAACAATTATATAACATATCCCCTCCCATCGCATGTGTGAATAACATTTCCAAAACCAAACATGGTAAATCTCGCATTTTTGTCATGTTTCGGATTAAACTTGCTGATTTTATATTTTTAACTTTAAAACGACATTATAAACAGTATTATGTACATATTGAAGAAATCAAACACAATGCATTTACAAATGAAGAAATTTCATCAACAAATAGAATTTTTATGGATATTTCAACATGGTATGAATTCCAATATAAAATTTTTGGATTTAATTTAAAATATTAAAGTTCATCGTTTATTGCTAACAATACAGTATTAGTGTTAAATTATAATAATTCTATTATGCAAATAAAAAATTTAAAGAATTATACGCATTGTGTTTTAAACGATTTTCAGTTAGAAAATTTAAAAGAAAAAGCTATTGATTTTAATAGCAAACTTATTAAACACTTGTATACAGTTCATCTACCGCAGTTAATTAAGCAAAAATGCACACTCGTTAATTTACCTTCTGAAATCGAGCGTGTTTTACTAACGAAACTTATCTCTTCTATTGAGGATAATGTACTGACAATATTAAACCAAATTTATGAATGTGTAGGATGTATATTTAGACACCAATCCCAAAGTCTACATACATGTTTCACCTTTAATAAACGTGAAAGATTTAATCACTTAGGGGATATGATTTTAATGCTTGTAAATTTTGATTATGTTATTTCAAGGTTTTTAAACGGAGTTGAATGTATCAGTGAAAACTTTTTACGTAACATTAATGTGGAATTTATTCGAAATGTATTATTTAAGTCCTGAAAATAAAATATTTTGCTTTAAATATGTGTGTTTATTTAAATAAAATGTGTGTGTTTATTAATATTGTTTAACTTGCAATTTAAGATTAATAATTTCTGTTATATGTTTATAACAGAAACATGATAACATAGTATGCATACACACACGCTAGTAAAAATAGAACTATTTTAAAAGTTTTTAAAATTTTACAAGATAACAAAATTATTTTTCAGTTAAAAAAGTTTTATAAATTTACAATTTTAAATTTAAAACTTAATAAAAGTATTTCATACTTTATCAATGTTGATTCGTCCTGTATGTTAATAATAACATACTATATAGTTGTTATGTTACTACATGTACTTATAAAAATAATTTAAACATGTTATATTATTTTAAAAGTTTTTTTAAAAATTGCAAAGTAACTTAATTAAATTATAAGTAAACAAAATAATTATTTTTTTAAATTAAAATAAATTAACAAAAATGAAAAAAATATTTTATAAATGTTTTAAAATACTTAATTTTAATAAATTGTGTCTATGTATATATATATATATGTGTGTGTGTATGTACCTATATACATGTGGAACTTTAGTTAAGTAATAGAAATTCTCACACTTTGTCATTAGAAACCCTATATTCTGATAATTAATAACAATTAGCTTTAAATTAAAGAAATAGATTAATTTATACTTACAAATATAGCCCACTTATAATAGCACATCCATCTTACATAGTTACTTCAGACATTATGCTTGTTACTATCCTAGCAACAGGATGTTTTTGTCGTACCACGTGATTTCCTTTAAAGTCACGTGATCATGAAGATAACAGTTAAACACAACGTGTTTGACATTCTCACTTCTGCTATAGAAGAGGCTTGTTTAGTAAGTTATAATGTCCTGTATTCTTTATTTTACACTTTATTTTACAATTTATTAAGAAGATCTAATTCAAATAACGTTTATATTGCAAACGTAAGATAAAAGCACTAAATTATTGTTTTAAAAGCCTTTTATTTTGTAATTCTATCGACCATAAGATGATGCAATACATTTAAAATCTTACTATTGGGTTTTATTTTAGCATAAACATTATTTATTCAACTGGCTATTGCTTTTAGAAGTAACTTAATTTTCTTACACAAGCGGAAAATAATATTTCTTCATTAATATATCATGTTTACAAAATTTTTAAGTTATATATAATATAACTTGTAAATACATAGTATATTTTTATATCAAATCTATAAGTATACTTATATACTTAAATAACATGTAAGTATACATATGCTTATAGATACTTATAGTATAAAAATATACTATGTATTTACAAGTTATATTATATATAACTTAAAATTTTTGTAAACATGATATATTAATGAAGAAATATTATTTTCCGCTTGTGTAAGAAAATTAAGTTACTTCTAAAAGCAATAGCCATTTGAATAAATAATGTTTATGCTAAAATAAAACCCAATAGTAAGATTTTAAATGTATTACATCATCTTATGGTCGATAGAATTACAAAATAAAAGGCTTTTAAAACAATAATTTAGTGCTTTTACCTTACGTTTGCAATATAAACGTTATTTGAATTAGATCTTCTTAATAAATTGTAAAATAAAGTGTAAAATAAAGAATACAGGACATTATAACTTACTAAACAAGCCTCTTCTATAGCAGAAGTGAAAATGTCAAACACGTTGTGTTTAACTGTTATCTTCATGATCACGTGACTTTAAAGGAAATCACGAGTTACGTCAAAAACATCCTGTTGCTAGGATAGTAACAAGCATAATGTCTGAAGTAACTATGTAAGATGGATGTGCTATTATAAGTGGGCTATATTTGTAAGTATAAATTAATCTATTTCTTTAATTTAAAGCTAATTGTTATTAATTATCAGAATATAGGGTTTCTAATGACAAAGTGTGAGAATTTCTATTACTTAACTAAAGTTCCACATGTATATAGGTACATACACACATATATATATATATATATACATAGACACAATTTATTAAAATTAAGTATTTTAAAACATTTATAAAATAATTTTTTCATTTTTGTTAATTTATTTTAATTAAAAAAAAATAATTATTTTTTTTACTTATAATTTAATTAAGTTACTTTGCAATTTTTAAAAAAACTTTTACAATAATATAACATGTTTAAATTATTTTTATAAGTACATGTAGTAACATAACAACTATATAGTATGTTATTATTAACATACAAGACGAATCAACATTGATAAAGTATGAAATAATTTTATTAAGATTTAAATTTAAAATTGTAAATTTATAAAACTTTTTTAACTGAAAAATAATTTTGTTATCTTGTAAAATTTTAAAATCTTTTAAAATAGTTCTATTTTTACTAGCGTGTGTGTATGCATACTATGTTATCATGTTTCTGTTATAAACATATAACAGAAATTATTAATCTTAAATTGCAAGTTAAACAATATTAATAAACACACACATTTTATTTAAATAAACACACATATTTAAAGCAAAATATTTTATTTTCAGGACTTAAATAATACATTTCGAATAAATTCCACATTAATGTTACGTAAAAAGTTTTCACTGATACATTCAACTCCGTTTAAAAACCTTGAAATAACATAATCAAAATTTACAAGCATTAAAATCATATCCCCTAAGTGATTAAATCTTTCACGTTTATTAAAGGTGAAACATGTATGTAGACTTTGGGATTGGTGTCTAAATATACATCCTACACATTCATAAATTTGGTTTAATATTGTCAGTACATTATCCTCAATAGAAGAGATAAGTTTCGTTAGTAAAACACGCTCGATTTCAGAAGGTAAATTAACAAGTGTGCATTTTTGCTTAATTAACTGTGGTAGATGAACTGTATACAAGTGTTTAATAAGTTTGCTATTAAAATCAATAGCTTTTTCTTTTAAATTTTCTAACTGAAAATCGTTTAAAACACAATGTGTATAATTCTTTAAATTTTTTATTTGTATAATAGAATTATTATAATTTAACACTAATACTGTATTGTTAGCAATAAACGATGAACTTTTATATTTTAAATTAAATCCAAAAATTTTATATTGGAATTCATACCATGTTGAAATATCCATAAAAATTCTATTTGTTGATGAAATTTCTTCATTTGTAAATACATTGTGTTTGATCTCTTCAATATGTACATAATACTGTTTATAATGTCGTTTTAAAGTTAAAAATATAAAATCAGCAAGTTTAATCCGAAACATGACAAAAATGCGAGATTTACCATGTTTGGTTTTGGTAATGTTATTCACACATGCGATGGGAGGGGATATGTTATATAATTGTTCACTACTATGTGTAATGCTAGTTGATGGTTCATTTGAAGAAATTAAATCGCTTGTAGTCGGTGAGGTAAGGTATGTTTCCAAATTTTTAAAATCTAGATCCTTAAACATTGTATCCAAAAAGCCTGTAGCAGGGGTAGACTCACAGCAGGTGTCAGGGAAAGACGTTTCGTCATTATCACAGTTAGTAAATATTGGGGTTGTAGAATCCTTGGCAATCTTAGGCTCTGCAGCATACAAGTCCATGGTAGGTGATAGTGTTTCATAGTTCTCCTGTATATTAGATTTGGGTAAAAATTCATGTTTATAAAAATCAGAATTTTCCATAGGTTTATCTAAACGTTGAAACTTTGTTGAAGAAGCCATTTCTTCACACGACCGTTTAATCCTATCTAATTCATAAGCCATTTTTAAATAACAAACAGTAAAAGGTCCAGTCACGACAAAAGTCAACAGTAAACTGATTATATTATATCTAAACAGTTACTAACATAGGTTAAAAAAGAGTGATGGTTACAGTTAAAAGCAAGTTTAAAAGTAAATATGACGTTATAGATTAAAGATTCAAGTTGTTCATTTAACGAAAATGTATATTGCTTGTTTATGTGAAATCCGTATGCTTTATAATATCTAATTATTTATAAAAGCGGGTATGGCAACGCTTATTAAATGTATAAATAGTTAATCGCGTACGATAAAAAGTATAATCATGTGTATGTAAATAATAAAAATTAATTATCGATACGTATATTTAGTAAAATAAGTTTGTTTAATTAGTTAAATCGATTTATTGTAAAAAAGTAATATGTGTTAAAGAAAATTAATAATATAGATTATACAAAATTATATGTTTAATAGCATATTAATTTAACTATCATATGTGAATCAATAATATATTAAAAAAATGTATTAAATATATAATTTAAGTAACTTGTATTAAATTTTTACTTCTTGTAAAAGTTCAAGAAATTTACTTTTATACATAGTGTATAAATTTACAAGTCCATTCATTCACATAATAGTGATATAATATAATCATATTGAAAAATAAAACACAAAAGCTTTTTCACTTATCTATTATTTATTTAATTATTTAAACACATACATTAGTATATACAAGAATATGTATAGTTCAAATAAATTGGTAAAGTCAATATTTCAAAAAGGAATAGTTTCATTTTTTATAGCATTTTGTAAAGTGTCTATACGTAGTAATAAATTCTGTAAATGGTTTAAAAGTTCAGTACGCTGTTCAGATATATGTTCTTTCGGCGAGAGATGAATTTTTCTATGCTTCACTAAGTCAAATCTGTGATTAAATATTTCAGAACAATCGACACATTTATAGTGTCTGGTAAACGGTTCAATATTCCTTTGCTTTTGCTGAGGGGTGTTATGAATCATAGTATGATTTATTAAATTTTTTTCCCGTAAAAACTTTTTATCACATTCATTACATTTATGCACAACTCCTTGTTTAGAATGTACTAAGTTATGCTTTTGTAAGTCACTTTTCTGCACAAAAGATTTCGAACACATTTTACAATTAAAAGGTTTCTTTTCTAAATGAAATTTCATGTGTCTAACTAATACATTTTTTCGCGAAAAAGTCTTACTGCATTTCTCACACTTATATGTGGCAGATGACTTTGGATGAATTAGCATATCATCCCGTAAAGCACTCTTTGTAGTAAACAGATTATCACACTTAGAGGGTTTTTTTCCTAAATGTAAGTTCATATGTCTTAATAACATATATTTTTTAGTAAATACTTTTTTACACGTATCACATGTAAAAGGAAACTTTTGATCGACTTGATCTGATGAAGAGGCCATTGGTTCCTTATTCAAAACAGGTTTCATTAAAATAGTAGAGTCGATTTGCTCCTTAAACTCCGATGTCAAGGCTTTTCTTATCTTGGTTGGTTCGTCTAACACCATGTCTTGCATTGTACTTATTTAATTTAAATCAATTTAAATCACAGATCACTTAAACGGAGAAAAAATTAGAACGTCTTAACCTGCACAGAAACAGTATGTATATTATTTTAAATAAAACTTTTCATGAATATTTATTTAATTGTAGAGGGCGCGCATGCTTAAAATAATTAAAAATAGCGTCACGTGATATATATCTTATACAGAAATTAGTCTGTATGTTAAACATAAGTAATTAGGTAAAGTATCTTTTATTATACAGTGGGTGATTTAATAAGTTAAGTACAAATTTATTTTCCATATTTTATGTAAAAGTATACAAGTAATGTTTTATTATGTATTCATCATGGCTTAAAATGCAAATTTAAATGTGTGAAAATACTCGTTCATTATATGGTATTGCTAATTAAGTTACATATCACGAAAAATAAAAACACAATATTAAATTTAGTGAAAGAATTTTGGTATCTTAAACTATATAAGAAGTATTGTTATCAACAACAAAACATCGTAATTTTATCTGTAAATAGTTTCCTGTTTTTCTTTGGTAAACAACATGCCTATTTTCGAACATAAGTCGATAATCGTTATAATATTCGCTCAGTTTTGGCTTAAAATCTTAAATAATTTATGAAGCAAAGGGTAGTATTATGCATACAATATGTAAGTTGTGTTATAATAATGGTACATATGTTTAATGAAATAGTATAAAATTGTCTCACATTCTTAATTTTTGTAGAAAAATAAAACAATTTTCTACATTTTCTGAAGAAAAGTAGTAAAACTTTCCGAAAACTATACTTATTTATTCCTTATACATAAATAAAAAACAGACACATGATGAAAAACTAAACAAATATTTATTAAATATAAAACATTTCTACGTTAATTTATAAATACATTGCTCAAATGCTTATTATAAAAGTCTACATTCATAGATTCAAAAAATAAATAAGTATAATTACATGTACATTTCTCTAGCAGGTTTTTCACAAATTCCTTAATGTTTAAATTTAACAAAGCACTGTCTGCGCACCAGTTAAACTGTTTTCTTAAATTATATCTCATACATTCATGATCCATTTCTACTGGTTGGCCGATTGAACATAAATAACAGTCAAACGTGCGATGTACTGATCTCTCTAATTCATGATCGAAGCATTCTAAAAAATAGTCCATCGCCTCTTCCTCTGTAAAGTGAGAACATTTACATATTTTTACGTTTTTTAAAACATAAACAGGTAAAAGTTTTGTTAAAAAAGTTTGAATAAGACATTCGCTAATTTCAATACAGTTTTTCTCTAGTTTGAGAAATTGTTCTTTTGTAAGTAGTAAACAATCAGGTTTCAATAGTTTTTGCAGTATGCATGATTCCTTATCCACATAAATCGTTAGTAAGTCGTTGTTAGATACGAATGTTTCTTTTTCTGCAGAGTAAAAATTAAATTTTGTCATTCTCGTTTCAAATTTATCAAAGGTTGCGCACGATATTGTAATTCCTTCATTTGTAGGGTACATTTTACCACTATTCTCAAATTCTTTATATTTTTGAATGTGAACGTTTAACTCACAGTCCTTATTCATTTGCACTTCGACAATCGTATCCTCCCCTAAGTCCCAATGGTATGGGGTAAAAACGTCAAAATACTGAAATATTCTACTAAATTCGCTGATTTCTGAAATTTCATAGTAAGATGTGTTAAGCGAAGTACTCATTTTCAGGTTTAGAAGTATCCAAAAAGCAGGGTAAACAGATAGGTGATCAAGCAAATATACAGCAAGGTTTTAAGTAATTAGAAGAATAATCGTTTAAGTCAAAACTTTAAACAATAAATTCATTATGGTGTACAAGCTTCTTATATTGCTATTCTTATCGTTGTAAAACAGGATGTTATTCTATAAATGTCGTCATATCCTGTTTTATTAACTTGAAAATCTTAGGAAAAAAAATAACATTGTGTTAGGTTTCATTATTTATATTAATTGTACGGAGCCATCGTAGCGTAATTGGGAGCGCATTGGAAAGCTAGCCAAAAGGTTGACAGTTCGAATCCGAGCATAAACATAATGGTAAGTTAAACTTTCTTTTTTAAAGTATACAATTAAAAATTCTATTACAGTATCCTTAAACCTCACTTGGTAAGTTAAAATTTGCTGTATTATATAATTTATGTTACAAAATCTCTTGTATGCAAATTGGTAAGATACGCTTTGCTTTGCAAGTTTATAAAACCAACAAACCAACCAACCTTTTATAAGGTTATTTTATATGTTATAAATACATTCCAATGTGTTTGTAAGTTTAAACATTAAAGTTTATCGTAAAGCTTAAATTATTTTACAAAATTTATAATATCATTAGTACTGTATAGTAATAATCCAATATGTTCAGTCACGTGACACCTTTTCTTATATATCTTAAATCGCGTCTAATAAACATGGTCTCATGGTGTGTTCGTTTAAACCTACTGCAAATCAACACATCATGAGATCATTTTGTCAAGTTCGAGGTTCGAACCCCGCTTCATTTACATGTTTGTTAAAAGCTAATAATTTTAACAAGGGAGTACGCTATTTCAAAGTGAAAGTTGTAGTCGAAATTTAATATTTTCTTAATTTCTGTGAAGAAAAAAAAATGTTTTAAAACGTATGCACGTCTTGTATTTTATTACAATTAGTTCACTTCGTATATGCATGCTTGTGTACGTAACAAATAGTTCACTGTGTGTCTGTCTGCCTGCCTACCTGCCTGCCTGCTTGTCTGTGTGCCTGCCTATATGTCGGTTTATAACTATAATTATTTACATGTGTCACTTTAAAATTTTTGTTAAGTGCTACGCTATAACTAAATATTTCCATTGTAAGCAGTTTGGTAAGAAACTTTAAAATATTTTATTAAGTGCTATGCTTTAACTAAATATTTTCATTGTAAGCAGTTTGCTAAGAAACTTTAAAATTATTTATTTAGCGTTATGTTAGAACTTAAATTTCTATTTCATATTCCTTTGCGAGCACTATGGTAACACATTTTAAAATTATTTATTAAGTGCTATTCTATAACTATATATTTCCATTGTAAGCAGTGGTAAGTTACTTTATTTTACACCATGCTATAACTTAAATTTCCATTATAAGCAGTATGATGAGATACCTTAGAATATTTTATTTTATACTATGCTATAACTTAAAATTCAGAAGCAGTCATTTTAAATTCCATAATTTTCATACTTACCGATAGAGGGCGACACCACTTTAAACTTTATCTCTCCTAAAAAAAAAAAAAAAAAAAAAAAAATTGGGGGGGGGGGGGATAGTGGTCGTACTCTACCATCACCGATCCCTCGTACTATAAGACATTTTTGAAATTTTGACATTTTTAAAATTTTTAAATTAAGCCCCCTCTTAAAAAAATACCCCCCTACTATAACATGCTGCCCCCTCCTAAAACCCCCTCTCCTATAGCACACCCTTTCGCCCCACCCTCGATTTTAAGTTTGAATTTTATCGTCGTAGTCTTAGAGAACAATTCCGCTCCACAGCACCGCCACCTGATAGCACCGCAGCACCGCCACCTGATAGCACCGCAGCACCGCCACCTGAGGCAAAACTGTCCTTTTCTACCTACTCACACCGTTTCCCTAAGAAGAAACGGTGTGAAAGTAAGAATTCTAAATCTCCTTTAATATCTTCTTTTAATCTGTTAATATCTTCTTTTTCAACACCTTTTGATCTCAGAAAGAAGATTCGGGGCAAGAAACTAGACATCCCACGTAAAAAAAAAATTAACCTTTGAACTACTGGGAATGACATTTGATATACTATGCATTGTTAGGTACACTTGGTGAATACAAATTTCGTACTTATTCAATTTTATTCATACATTTCTTTTGATATTCAAATAAAAATCTTCCAAAGATTATCTAACCGATGTTTTCAGATCTCAAATTTCGTACATTATGTAAAAAATAAAAAAGAAAGAAAAAAGTTATTTCTTTCTCATTTGAAACAAAATTAGATAATTTGTATGGAACTTAAAGTCTCAGTGTCACGTATTAATAGAGTAATGTTCTTTCGTGAATTGGCTTTTATTGGTTTTTAAAGATTTTTGTATGAAAATTTTCATTTGAAGCGATATTTTTCCAGTTCAATGAAAAATAGAGATTTCACCTTTATTGCTGTCATCATTTTTTTTGTTGTTGTTTGAGTTTTGATCTGTTTTGTATCATAGTGCCATTTCCTGCTTTTTTTTCTTTCAGAATTGTGATGTGTTTAAGAATTATTAACTTATGATGGAGGAAAACAGCTGCTAGCTCTGATTGTAATACTTTGAGAATAAGTACGATTGTGCTTTTGTTTTTGATTTTTTCGCAAACGTTATACTCCATTACCTAATTTATTTTATGACACGGTTTTCTCTGTAATTGCGAATTATATTAGGATAAAGAGGTTTGTCTTAATCATTCTATTGATATTTCTATTTTAATTATTTAATTGTTCCGTCTTAGTTTTAAATGAATACAAATGTGTAATAACACTCAATTTTCAAACGTATTGTGTTCTTTTTTAGTACTCACCCGTAGTCAAGAACACTATAGATTATTTAAACAGTGTAAAAATTTATAGAATTCTTAAGAATGCGTAAACATGCTGTTATATTTTGCTCTATTAACTTATTTTTACTATTCTTTACATTTAACATTTTCTCCTGTGAAACCTTAAAAAAATATATATTTGTTTGTATTATTAAAGTTTTAATTTAAAGAAATAGCAAATATATCCTTCATATCGGAAGTAATAGCATATCGCAACGGTTTTTAAACTTTCTGATCTCGCACGTACCATCTTTGATGTAATATGCATTTCGGGGACCCACAATAATTTTTCTTAATATAAGGTAAGAAATAATTTAAATATAAACACCTTATTAATTCTTCACTACACAAACTCCATGTTTAACTTACAGCATTGGAAAAAAATCAGCTGAATTAATAAGAAAAATAATCATGCAAAAATTTCAATGCAGTTAAAATTTACATACTACTATTTACTATGAGAAAGATGCTGTGCTTTTTCGCAACCAGATCTGCAATAATTGGTTCAATGTTTGAAACATATGTATTCGTAAATCTGGTTTGACATCTAGTCGATTTATTCTACATTTGTTTTTCATGTGCACGCGGCTGGACAAAGTCTCCACACAAATATGTGGTGCAGAAGGAAATTAATTGCTTGATAGCTTTTCCAGCTAGTTCTGCATACGTATTTCTCACACCCAACCCCCAACCAATAATTACGACGGTTATTTATTCTCTTGGAAATCAATTTTCATGGAACCATTGCATTATAATTCTGCAAGTTGTTCCAAAATGCTCAAAGAATATCAAAATTTTGATTTCACTATTTTCTGGGAAATTAAATGGAATCCTCATCCACTCATTTTCTGACTTCAAGAGAGAAAAATACAGTTTGAAAGTTTCTTTCAAGTGCTTTAGATGTACAACAAAACTTTCAAAAATATTAGAGGAAATTGTATCGCCAGAAGTTTGTAAGAAATCAAATAATGTTAATAATGATTCAAAAACATTATTTTCTAACCGATATGCCCACAAATATATATATATATTTTTGTATAGTTGCTTTTACGCCATCCTGGATTTTGAAAATGTGTACCGATGTTCTTTGTAAGCTTAAATTCAGCTCATTTAGAAAATGAAAAACTGAAGTCAAATACGCTACCTTGGTATGTCAGGAGAAATCACTGAAAAATCTTTCACATGGAATTTGGAGTCCATTAAAAACAGACTTACTTCATCATACAGAGCGTAAATGCAATTTAAAACTTTTTCTTCTGACAGCCACCTAATTTCTGTATGCAAAAGTTGTTGTTTGTGTTGACTTCCGATTTCTTCGCACAAAATTTTAAGGGAGACCCGGAAGAAAAAACCCAAAATTTTTATTATTGATTTTAAAGTAATGAATTTTGGTGTACTATTTAAGAAACCTTTTGTAAGGAATAATCTACTTTTTATTAAAAAGTATATTTTTTATGGGTTTTTTTATGATTTTTTTCCCTCGAAATATACAGTTTTTAAAATTACTACACCTCATTCAATTTTCAATATTTTGGTATTACTAAAATTTCTTAAATAGTGTTATGGTATATGGAAAAGACCTAGGGAGAAATATTTTTAATTTTCTTTTTTAATGAGCTTGAAAAAAAAAAACAATTAAATTACGCATGGAAATTTCCTTAAAATCGTTATAATTTTCATGTTTACCAATTTATGTAAAATTTTCAGAAATATTTTTAAAAAATATCTCTACTTACTTTTCTTGCAAATGTTTCTAAGATTCTAAAAATATAAAAACTTTGTTTCTAAATTATTTTACTACTGATCCTTAGTACTTTGAACTTAGGCAAAATATGAAAAAAGTCATTTTCAGGAAAACGCATTTAAAATATAAAATACAAGAGAAAGTAGTAAAAAAAACTTGTTTCATGTTGAAACTATTTTTTATATTGATTTCTAATATATCAAGACTATTTTTTAAGAAAAACTTTATATATTGAACACAGTAGAAAAAAAATGTAGCCAGTTTTGTCTTCGAAGAAAATTCCTCGATTTTCTTTGAAGAAAAGTACACTTTTTAAAAATACTACTCCTCATTCAATTTTCAATATTTTAATATAACTAATATTTCTTAAATAGTGTTATGGTATATGGTAAAGACCTAGGGAGACATATTTTTTAAATTATCTTGGGGAAAATTTTAATTACACAAGGTAAACTTCTTTAAAATCGTTACTATTTTAATGTTTACCAATTTATATACAATTTTTAGAAACATTAAAAAAATATATCTCTCATTACGTTTGTTGCAATTTTTTTCAAGATTCTAAAAATATAAACACTTTGTTTCTAAATTATTTTATCATTGAACCTTAGTACATTAAACTTAGGCAAAAAAAGTAAATAAATCAATAAAAAATAAAAAATAAATAAAAATCTGAAAAAAAAAAGAATTATAAAAAAAAAAGAAATTAGTTAAACAAAACTTACTTCGTGTTGAAACTATTTTTTATATTAATTTCTAATACACCAAGACTATTTTTTATATTGAACACAAAAATTTTTGCTGCCAATTTCGTTTTCGAAGAAAATTTTTCGCTTTTACAAAAAATGTGTAAAATTTTATATTATTTGTAATTTTTTTACTATTATGTATTCTTCTTTGATTAATCATACTAAAATTAAAATGTTATTAACTGTACCTAACTTTGTGGTAGTGTAATATAAAAGTAAACAAAGATGTATGAGCTTTTTAAATGGCCGCTAGCCCTTTAAACTCTGGTGAATACAATTAAAAACGGTCATTTACAACCTGTTCCAAGTGTCTCCAAGTTCCGAAATTTTGCATGGACATTCCCAAATATGTATATTATCGTTTTCTGAGATAAAATTTTTTTTGAACTTTTGTTTATTTTTTTGCTGAAAATGGGGTTCGGGTCTCCCTTAATAAGTCTAGAATTCAACGAACCAACTTTAATATAATTTATTACTGAAACATCTTCATTGAATTTAGCCTTGAAATCTTCAGTTATTATTATTATTATTTTTTTTAGGGCCAGCAGCGACTCACGGTGAATACAATAGATAGTCCGAATGAGATGTGCTTTAGCTTTAACCAGGCTGATCAAACAGGTAGCTCGAACCCTATCTGCACTTATTCTGACACATCTTGGCCAGTTTATTTCTTTTTCTGGTATTTTTCGGTTAGCCGGTCGCCAGTGATATATATACATGTATATATATATACATAAACACACATATACACATATCTATGTATACATACATATACAGACACATATATATACATATATGCATGTATATATATAAATATATATGTATATACATATGTATTTATATATGTACATATATTACTGGCGCCCGGCTAACCGAAAAGTACCCTTTTTCTTGTATGAAACTGTCTAAACATGTGCATAGTGCTGCACTTATGTAAAAAAGGAAGGGACCTGCAAAACAAAAAATCTTCACATATCTTGCTTTTTTTCTTATGGCATTGTTGTGAGCGTTGATTTGGCAGCAGATAGATACGTATTCTGTGCAATTGTATGAGGTTTTGCAGACTTTGCTGCTATCAGAGATATCTGATTTTCGTTGATGATATTTTTTTCTCTGTTGAATAGTTAGGTATAGAGCCATCATCGTATAAATCTGACTATTTTTCTTCTTTACGTTTTAATGTCCCACTCTTTAACCACTCATCGATATAATAAATCAAAAAATATTCTCGAACTATGTAATAAGTATGTAACAAGAGAGACTAAAATATGAGCAGTGAATTTAAAAATGACTGGCTGGAATTCACTCGCTACAGTTTTAATCTAGCCCTTTTTCAAAAATAAAATTTCTCTCACATTTAGAAAGAGAAAAATTTTATAATTTTAGCGAAGTTTGTTTTAAATCTAAAATTATTTTCTAATTCAGGGAAAAACTACAAGTTTCTTCGATTTTGAAAACTGTATGTTTTAAGTAGTAGAATTCGAAAGTTCGTAGCTTCTAATTGTTTTCAGAAGCTTAAAAATAAGCGTTTTTCCTTCTTTAAAATCTCAAATAATTAAAAAATATTGCTTATGTGAATTTTTATATATTTTTAAAAATTGAGAACCTTTATTAAAAACGAATTTTACTTCCGTTTTTCTTGCTGTTTGACAAAATTGCTACCATAACAACGTGAATCAGTGTGCATATTTAAAGCGAACTGAGGAGGATAAGAAAATATTCGGTAAAAATGTTTGGCTTGCGCAGTGATGAATTCAGAGTGTGACACCGGGGGCAGGGGACGAAAGGGCATTCCGCTCCGGAAAATTGAAATGACTTCCTCGAAATATTTGAGGTTTTATGCTTTTTAAAGGTCTAGACTTTAGACTAGAAATTCTAGTTTTACAACCCCCTTCCCCCGGAACTATAGAAATTCCACCCGGAGATAAATGCCCGAATTCTACACTGGGCTTCGGTAGTCCCTGATGTAAGCTCGCGGACACCCAGGGGTCCGCGCACCACAGTTTGAGAACAGATGGCTTATGGTATTATCGCAGACATATATTTTTCCTATCGTATGATATTAAATCTGAAACATGAAGCAAACTGCAGTTTAAACGAAATTTTTACTATATCTTTTAAGGCTGTTGGAACATTTCTTGTCGTAATATAATTTTATATTTTTTCCTCGTCGCATTATTCAACTGCATTTTGATTTTTTACGCTGTCGATTATTTCAACATCGGGTAAAACCGGGAACAAATGAGAGATTTAGTTTTTACATTTCCAGTAACAAAAAGCTCTTTTTTAATAAATCTTGAATCAAACTTTAAAATATATTTAAATTTTTTAAGGTCAGTAACTTTTTTTTCAGGTTTTCAAACAATTTTTAATGTTGTCATGTAATGACAACTTTTACTTCTCGTATCCACTGCACTCCTCATGTGGCCCACTCTTTGCAGACTGAAGATTGTATCCGTCCTTCATCACCTGTCGAACGAAGAAACAATTCATTGCAAAATCATGGGTATCCGGATTTGCCACAACAGACGACCAAAAATCAAAATGGTCGTTCTCTTGAATAGCTGGATGTACACAATTCTACTTGGCATCAAATTATCGTGTGAAATTTATAGAAAGCAGTGGTTTACTTACCTAAATCGATCCGTCAGGCTGGATTTATTTAAAGAGTAAAAAAATGGTGAAAAATTAAAACTTTTAAGGTGAATTTCTTTCCAAATAGCACTGTACGGCTGCACGGACACAAAGATTAAATCACTTCAAACGCCGATGGTACACTATTAGGGGTGCTAAGGGATGTAGTTAAGAAGGGTGCTGTCACACAGGGCAGCACTCATCAGCGAGAAAACAGGGTACCCGGTTTGATCAGCCTACTCGGTTTTACCCTATTCTCCCCTATGTATGGCTAGAATGACTCGTCGATTCATGGTGTACTTTCACTATTTAACTGAGGGGGTCGGGGCAAGAGAGGGCCAAACCACATTTTTGAACTTCTGAGATATTTCAATTTGAAAATTTGATCCAATACTCAAATCAAGATATATAACCTGAAGTTTTTTTCGCCAATGTCTTAGGAACATTTGAGATATTCTGAGTAACACTATGGCATTACTTTAATGATATTACTATTACGTTCTTTGTAAGTTAGGTATCTTCATTGGGGGGCATAAACATCTAAGGCAAAAACGAAACCTGGGACATAGTCTGCCACCAAGTGACATTAGAAACAAATTATATGCAGGATATTATAATTTACAATATCAAGCAACAGATTACAGTGTTAGATTTATTTCACCAAAAATGTGGCTTGGCACTTTCTTGCCCCGACCCCCTCAATTGTTTCCAGTAAAATTATACAAGCATGCAGTTCATAATATGGCTCTGCTAAGAAGTTCTCAGTGAAAGACAGACATTTCTGAAAGGTTTCATTTTGATGTGGGTTGAGAACGGTGTAATGAGACAGTGAAAGCTCTTATTTATCTGTACTTCGGTCAGAATAGAAGGTCCGCGTACCAATATGGGAAGGCTTGGTTACCAAAGAGGTATGTGTACATTAGTTTGGGAAACCTTGATGTAGATAATTCTTTGGAGCTGTGTTAGAGATAGAAATAAACTTCCTACCTTTTTTTAAATTAAAGTCCCTTCTCTTTTTTTAAAAATTATTGTCACTCCTAATAAATTTTTATAAACAGTATATATTATTATAAAAGCCAGAAGGTTTAAAAAATCTTGGTAGTTACTGAAGCGAGGTGGTAAAAATCAGAAATACGCCTGTATTCTTTTATCAGTGTGCACATTTTTGGTTAATGCTGATATTTTTAATTGAATTTCAACGAAGAAGGTTATAAAATTAGTTTGTTTTTATTTTTCCCCTTTCTATGTATATCCATGCATTAAACAGATAGTCGAATTTTCATGCTTTTTTTTTCTTTTCTTTTTCTGTTGGAAAGATCCCGGTCTACAGATGGTTTGGTTTCACTATCAAAATAATTAAGATCCAAAAATTAAATGTTTGTCTGTCTGTTTTCATGTTTTTTTTTCCTTTATAGGCTTTAACTTTCGTTAAAATTTCGCCAAGAAATTTTTATATGGTGTTAAGGTACACAGCAATGCAGTATATTTTTTAAATAGTTATCGTGTACAGTTCTTTTACAGGGACACGACACATCAAACATTTTAATATTTTATTGTATACTTGCGCGTCAAAATAAGCCATATTGATAACAATGAGATTTAAAATGAATATAGATTGTAGTCTTGCATCAGGTCTCGTAACTCGAATTTGACCCGACCCGATCCGACCATCAGTTTTGGTTGGGTCGGGTTGGCAATTTAAAAAAAAAATTCCGATCGTATTCACTCTAAATGTTACAGTTTCAGATTGGGTGTTGAGTTTTGCGGGTTACGTTCGGTAACTAGTTTATTCTACAGAATGTCCAGAATATTGTTTAATATTTAAAAAAAAAACAGAAAAAAAACCTGAATATAAACGCGCATATATATATTTTTTTCTACATAAAAATTATATTGATATTTATAATATAATTCAGAGTCTTTTTCATAATTACACTGAAAATGAAATAATGCACTAAAATATCAGGTTGAATGTCAGGTTCGAGCCCGTATAATCCGACTCGTGCAGGATTCTAAGTGAATAACAATTAATGTATGCCAGACAAACACGAAGGTAACAAAAAATCCCTTGAAGTCGGTTTTATTTTTTGTTAAAAATTACTTGTTAAACACTTATTGATAATGGCCAATATTTGTAATTACTATTGTTAATTTTATAAATAAATTAGGAGTATTTACTTAGCATTAATAAAACCAACACATTGGTAACTAGTCGTTGAGGACCACCGTAATACTTACCCATCATGGATAAGCATAACATAAAATATGAAAATAAACAAATGTGTAAACTATTTATAAAATGCATGGCAATTCGAATAAAATCGTGGCTGGACGACGTCATAAACCTTAAATGCTCTATTACTGAATTGCGTAAAAGAAACATCCTTATAACTCCAAAAATAATAATCATATTAACTAACAGTTTACTGCGTCGGATCAAACATCTCATTTCTAATTAAAATATATCTTTTAATTGAAATTTGAAAGAAATACAGGGTCATGAAAAATCGAACAGTGTGGCAAATATGATTATAAATATATCGAGACCTCATTATCCAATCGACTTCATGCTTTATGCAAAATTTATGTTTTTTTATTGTCTTTTATATTCACTCCTTAAAATAAACAATTTCGAAAATTTTTATACACCTTTTATCAGAACGAATATTTCGAGAGTCCGAAAAAAAATAGTTCCGGATAATCGAGGTTACTGAAATTCAATAGGCTTCTTCCCTTTATTACATACTAAGTACATATCAAATTTCAAGTCTCTAGCTCAATTTGTTCGGGAGATAGAGCGTTTACAGACACACAAACACACACACACACACACACAGAGACAGACGGACGGCAATTTTTTTTTCTATAAATATATTTTTCGGAATCTCCAGTATCTGAAACGTGTAAATCCGTCAAATTTTGTTTTCGATTTTCAAAACGATTACAAGACTTACCCTATACTACGCATGATGGGTAAGTAAAAATGAGTTTTATTTGGCTGTGGGGAAAATATTCTCGAAATAAAATGTAATAATATTAATAAAATATAATCCATTAATCATAACTTTTATTTAATATTATTAAATTATAATGAATAACAAATAAGTTGATTTACGATTTGCTAATCTTAGATACATTTTTGTATTAAAAAAATTATCACTTTCCTTTTGAAGAATATTTTCTATACAATTAAAAAGAGAATATGGATTTTCGAAAATAGGTATCAATATGTGCCAGAATTTCCTGAAACAATACGGGCGATTTTGTAAAATTCCGAAATATAGGAGCATTTCACATGCTTTTATGGACTTATTTCACATCATCTTAGTGAATGCTGGAATGTGACAATAAAACGTATGATTTACTACCTCACTAATTATTTATTAACTATTCAAATAATATACAAGAACGAAAAATCATGCATCAAGCATAGATTATGTAACACTTTCCAATACTTCCAAAATAATTTTACAAACCTTTACCTTTTAATAAGGTGAAAGATGATATCTAAATAAACAATTTGGAAAATGCATAATATATTTAAAAACCCAAATTCAGGAATTGCCAATAATATTCGGAAAAATATCTGAAATTTTTTGTGCAGCCCTGTATATGATCTATAGATTAGTATATATACTACATACAATGCTACATTTTAGTTTAGTTAGAAAACGCGTAGTGCAGTTTAAAATTCCTCTTCTGGAATTTCCGTCAGTAAACGGAAATGTAATCGAGAACTTTTGCGCTGCTCTGTATATGATCTGTAGATTTTATACACACCAAGCAATATACAAAAAAGTGAGTTAAATTTAAAATCGCGTTCAGCAACTTAAAACGCACTTCCAGGAATTATTGTTAACAGACAGTAGAGAATTCTTTTGTGTGTCCCTGTAAATGAACGACGACCGCTATACACACAATATTCAGTAGTAAGCCTCTTGTAATGCACCTTAGTGATATATATAAATTTCAATGTGTTTAAAATAGTGAAACATTATTTAATTATACCACAAACGATTTTTTTAGACGTAATGTAACGGAATTCTTTTAACTGTCCCTGTAAAGTAACTATAAGTGCTATGCACACCCTATTCCATATTAAGCTTCTTGTAATGCACCTTAGTGATATATATCAATTTCAACACGTTTGAAATTGTTGAACATCATTAAAGTAAACCGCAAATGATTTTTTTTCCATATACCGCAATGTAACGGAATTTTTTTGAGTTTCTCTAAAAAAAAAAAAAAAAAACTATGAGTGCTACACACTTTATTTTCAATACCGAAGATGCCATATAGTAAACCTTATAAACATATATCAATTGCATGACAATCCGAAAATATTTACGTGAGTTAGAGCACGGACAGACAGACAGACGGCAGAGGGACAGACAAACCGAATTCATAAACACGTTTCAATTATGTTGGAAAGTGTTAAAAATGGACTTTAGAACAGATAGTAGAAGATACGTAATATCAGCATTTGCCGAAATGATTTGGAAAAACTCCGAAAAAAAAAAAAAAAAGAGTTTATAAATAAGCATGTTTTTACCTCACTTTTGTAAATGCTAAGATTTATGTATCTTCAGGCGTTTACAATGACATATACAAGGAATAAGTCAGTAGAAAGAAAATGCGGGCTTGATTAATTTAGTTATTTTTGTGGTATTTATGTCTTTAAACCAGTTAGTTCTAGCTCCCCCTTTGTGCCTCAGTTCAAGTTCACTTTCTATCAGGATGCAGCTGTTAGTATTTTGCTAACACACAAAAGGGGCACATTTTTAGGGATGAATGTTTTATGTACGTTGACCTGTTTAAAGGTTCTAGAAATGCTTCTTCTTCTTGTTCTTTTTTTTTTTTTTTTTTTTTTTTTTACCATAAAGTCCAGAAATCCGGTAACAACCGCAATTATTTTTACGTAAATGCTAATTATTTTGAGGGTCAAAATATAATTTCGCATTCAAATAAATATAGCAGTTACTTTTAAACTTATCATCCAGCCTCAAGGTTATGTAAAAATAAAATATTTTAAATATAGTAAAACTCATTTACAAACATATTTAACATATTTAACGAAAACTTGGTTTTAACAAGTAAAAAGGGAAATACCTAAGCGCACTATATAAGTATTGAAGGAAACTCAACTGTTGCAAATAAAACTATAATATAATGAGCAATTTTTTTACGAATTTGCAAATTTGCTTTAAATTTTTACGTATTTGTTTTTTGTAAATTGAAAGAAACAGCATAATTTACAGAGAGCGCACATTTAACGAAAACCCGTTTTAACGAACAACAAGAACGAAAAATCATGCGTTAAGAATAGATTACGAAACATTTTCCAACACTTCCAAAATAATTTTGCAAATCATTACCGTTTAATAAGCTGAAAGATAATATCTAAGTAAACAAATGAAATGAAATCCCCCTCTCGTGGAGATCCAGCCGTTAAGCATAGGAACTTTTCGCCACGAGGGGAAATGTTTATTGAAAATTCATATTTTAGAATATTACATTAGAGATTAAAATAAAATTAGTGCAAAGTTAGTTTTTACAATACGGGTTCAGATCACAACATTTCTTAATATTAAAAAAAAATAATTGATATAATGAAAAAGAATAAAAGAAAGTAATTAGAAAATATATGAAAAGAATACTTAATCATAACACAGCTAGTAATTTTGCATGCCTCAAACAGTAAGCTGAAATAGGAACAGTATGAGTACAAAAATGTGATCAGTATGTGAACTATAATATACAAATTTCAAAAACAAAATATATTCTATTAAAAAGTACTTTATAAATGTAGGAAAAAGCATCATAGATCCTTTTTAATAAAGGAGAAATGTTTATTCAGAATGTTGTAATTTTCTTTTAGTTTATCATAGTTTAAAGGATCAAACAGAGTCATATTCAGATTTTGTCTCACTGTGACATTTTTATTGAAATTGAAAGTATGTCTCATTAGAGGACAATTACCATATATGTAATGTAGAGCCGTTCCTGAACTTTTTTGGCATATACGTGTTGGGGAGCAGCGTTTTCCTATTTTATTTAAAAATGATGGGAAACTACCGTGTCCACACTGTTAGAAATGGATACTCAAATTCCACGAAATTTTCTTCGTTTTTAACGAAACTGTTTCATGAGATATGCTCCGAGCGAATATTTCGTCAAATCGAGTAAATTTGCATCCCCAAAATTCTGAGGAAATTAGTTTTGTCAAATTGTGTTTTCGAAAGTTCCAAAAAAAGGTTGGTGGTGCCATCTATTGGAGATTTTAGAAGTATCTTTAATTGACTGGGGGGAAAAATAAAAACACTTTTCACAAGTCTTCAAGGGGATTCGAACGCGCAACTTTTAGTGTGGGAAACGAACGCTCTGACCACTTAGCCAGCGGCACTTCGAATGAATTTGATTTTAAATGTATCTACGGGATGTTGAAATGTGTTTATATTTTTAGAAAGCAGATTGTATTTTTATCGGTGCTGTTATAATTTCTGCATGTTTAAATTAATAAGGCTAGATTATTATTATGGTTTTTCTATGGTGAATAAATAATTAGAATATGGCTTGATTAGTATAATTTACTAGAGAAATTTCCTTTGTTGTTTTGTGTATATTAATCAGTTTGCTCAACCTGCAATATAGATTTTTTGGAAGCTATAAATTCTCAAGTAAACATTTTCATGTTCAACAATCATGTTTTACAGACACACACGATAAATTAACAGCATTAAAGTTAAGTTTAAAATTAATATTATTTTGTTACTCTTGCATGTATAAATGTAATTCTGCTGCTGGAAATGCTTAATTGAGAACTGATAGCATCCTAAAAAACCGATATTCCGGTTTGAGAAAATTGATTAATGAAAAACTTACTCAGAAATGTTCCTGAAAGTCAGTGGCAACAAAATAACTTTATTTTTATAAATGATTCTTTAAATCTCTAAAATATATTATATTCTCAGATTTCTAAAAGATAAAGAAAGCTTTTCGGAATCATAAATAAATCTTAAGAAGTTATTGTACATTTTCGTTCGTGGTTATATAATATTTTTGTAAATTAAGAAACCTTTGTCTTTTTTAACAGTGTGTTATTGCCGAAACGTCAGTCGACGCTCTCTGTGGAGATGCGAAAAGTTTTTGTTTTCCGTCTGTCTATTTGTCTGTCTGTTCCGCGATAACTGCCGCAAAAAGTTTCCGATTAGGTTCATTTTTGATAGGTATGTTGTTGAGGTACCCGGATTTAGCTGTGTAGTTTTTGGTTAAATTTGGTACTTTCGTTCGAAAAATATACTACATCTTCTTTTTAGGTCATAACGCTTTCCTATGGGAATGCCGACAATTTTCAAATTTCCACTTTAACTGAAATGAAAACCGCATATTTGAATAATGGATTTAAACGTAAAATTATGGATGTTATATAAATTTTCGAAATGCAGGTTTTAAATATATCCAATAACTTTGAAAATTTGCCGATACATTTATTAGAATTTAGAAATTAATTGTTTAAATTATTGGAAAATTTTTTGCATCCATTCGGGAAATATCAAACATTTTATTTTAATATTTTTTACAAATTTTAAAATGCATTTCTTTTATTTTGCTCTTCACTTTATTAGTTTCTTACTTAGCAACCATATTTCAAAGAGTATCAAAATAATAAATTTCAAGTAATTCGCACTATTTTGCTGCAATATATTATTAGCAAAATAAATTATTTTCTGGAGATTTTATTGACATAAATGAAAATTTATTTTAATACAAATTACCGTTTAACTATTATAGAATAATTGCCGAAATATTTTTTTCCAAACCAAAGTACAGAAACATTGAACGTGTAATTTCGATTCAAGTCTCGTAGTATGAGTTTACATTTGTACATATGTATATTTCTTACATGACATATTATAAATTTTCTGGAACATATGTAGATGTTTCGTCGTTGAAAAGTTAATATAATTTAAGAAATAAGATAAAATCACTCGTACAACGAGGTGGTTAATCTAAAGAAATTAGAGTAGTAAAACGATCGTGAAATATTACAATTACTGGAAATGGAAAACATAAGAAGCTATCACAAAAACTACTTTATAGCGCCAAATCACGTTTGGTATTTATAGCCCAGTCAAATAAGGTGAAAAAAGGGGGAAACCTCGGAATGAAAGATAACAAGCTGAAAATTTGGAAAAATCTTTGTTTTGACATTCTAAAAGTAAGCTAAAAAGTCTCATATAATCTCGTGTCCGCGTCTCGAGATATTCAAGGTCAAAGGTCAAGAAAATCAGTTTTTTGCTTATATCTCGAAAACTGTGCATTTTATTAAACAAAATCCAATCACAAAATTAAAATAGACAAAATTTCCTATAAAATACATATATTATCTTTAATTTTCTGGCAAAGGGTTTAGGCGCTTAGAGCCCGCTGAAGAAAGACAACTTTTTGACCTTCAGACCAAAACGAGAGAAACTTCATCTTTCACCCTCGATTTCTCAAAAACTATGCATTTTATCGAGAAAAAAACTGTTACAAAATTAAAGTAGGCAATATTTTCTACAAAATTCATAAATTAACTTTAATTTCTGACGGAATGTTTAGGCCCTAAATAGCGCTGAAAAAAAAAAAAAGCGACTTTTTGACCTTCGAGCCAATACAAAAATAACGGCCCTTTCCTACCTTCGATTACTCGAAAACTGTTCGTTTAATCAAAGAACATTAATTACAAAATTAAAGTCCACAACATTATCTAAATATTTCAAAAGTAACTTTAATTTTCTGACAAAGGGTTCAGGCGCTAAAGCGTGCTGAAAAAGGGCTAGTTTAAAGCCCTCTGCCAAAACAAGAGAAACATCCTTCAAGATTGTTTCCTACGCTTCAAATGGTGTTTGAAATATAACAAAATTAAGAAATTTAAATTGTTTACTTATTTATAAATGACATTCATAAATAAGACATTCGTATGATAATATTTAATTAAATGTATATAAATAATAAGATATTGAAATTAAATAGTTTAAATACATTGTAATTACATTTTTGTTTATAATAATTATATTTTAAGTAGGAAAGGGATTAAGTATTTATTTTTCGAACAATGTAGGTGCTTGAATATACCTACGTATATTATTTTCTGAAACACGGTCTCCCAATAAGACCATTTTCTTTTTTCTATTTATATTAATGGTTGTGATGAAGTGGCCACAGTCCTATTAAAGTTCTGTTATATATATATATATATATATATACTGAAATCCAAGATCATACATCTTATGAATCTTAAAAGTTCTTTATTAGAACAAAAATACTTAATGCTAATTAATATAATACAGCCACAAACTAAGCATGAGGCATCTCATACGTTAAAATAATACACGGTGTTCACTAACACACAGAGCTAGGGTTAGAAAGTTCTAAACAGTTCAGTAAACTTCTCAAATTACCAAAGGTATTAAAATTTCTACTCGTTGGTCTATTGGTCTCTATTGGTCTTGAATCAATGGTCAAAATAACTGGTTTGAAATTTAATGAAATAAAATTAAAGAAAGCAGACAAAGTTCTTCCAATTTCTGCAGTTAACAAATCCATCAAGGTAAATAACTGAAAAGTTGTTATCGATCCATTGCTACTCTTCCAAAGAATAACAGTAAACAAAAAGTTTGAACATAATCTCAAAGAATACCTGCAGTATGAATTAAGTCCATACCCAACATCGCTTTTTGATAATGCCGGCATGCGAAAAATTACAAAAGCAAAATTGTATAACAATATGGAATCTCTTAATATTGAGTTGGATGAAAATAATGTGACTTACATTATCGATGGTGGATTTCTTCTGCATCGCGTCATATGAAGCAATGACGATACTTTCTCAATTATTCTTCAGAAATACGTCAAGTATTTGAAAATACATTTCAGTTCAAATATTGCTGTTGTATTCGACGGTTATTCGGATAACAGTAAAAATATAAAAGCAATGGAACAACTCAGAAGAACTGTTGCTGTTTCAACAACTTACAAAGTTCGTTTTGATGAGACAATGATTGTGCCAATCAGCCAGGAAAATTTTTTATCGAACCGGTGCAGTAAAAAAAAACTTTATTGAAATGCTTATTGAGCAGTTAAAAACTGTTAACATCACTACAAAAATAACCAGAGATGATGCTGATACCCTCATCATCGAAACAGCCATTGAAGAATCGAAACATCAAAAGACCGCCGTCATAGTTGGAGAAGAAGTTGATCTGTTAGTTATTTTAATAGGACGAACGCAGTCACATCAGCAAGAAATCTTTTTTTTTTTAAATGGGTAAAGGCAATGTAGAGACACAAATGTATTCGTCTAAAAGTTTCGACAAATATCCTCGTTCTAAAGAACATATTTTATTTTTGCACGCTATCAGTGGATGTGACACAACATCTGCAACTGACAATTATAAAAATGTTCGAGAAACATTCCAATTTGCAAGAATCAGCTCAATTGTTTCAGGAAGACAACTGCCCTCCAAGCACATTATTTGAAAATGGAATACGTGTTCTTTTAGCAATGTATAATGCTCCAAAATCAGAACATAGTATTGACAATTTTAGGTACACACAATTCATTAAATCAACAAGACTCAATAAACCGGTGCAATTATCATCTCTTCCACCAACAAGTGTAGCAGCTCGACAGCATATTTATCGTGTCTACTATCAGATCCAAACTTGGTTAGGGAAAGATTTAGAACCCAGAGAATGGGGGTGGGTAATACAAAACGAGATCGTGGAACCCACAACAACATTATTATCTTCAGCCCCAGAAGAACTACTCAGTACGATCTTCTGCAATTGCAAGAAAGGCTATGGCGCGAACTGTGGATGTAGAAAAGTAGGATTTCAGTGCTCCTCAGTTTGTGGCCAGTGTAACGGACAAGCATGTCTCAACGCTTCATCATATCCAAATGATCTTGATGAAGAAAGTCAATATGTACCTGAGATTCTTGAGGTTTTAGAGCCAAGTATTACGGACAACGAGGATGATGATAACGATCTGGAAATTTTATAAGGAAAGGGCACCTGACGTCACTGTTGGTCAAATTTCTGTTGACTTTTAAAATATACACAAATTTACAATTGTAAATTTTAAATTTTAACATCTTTAATGTTTATATTGATATGTTGACGTCTTTTAAGCAAAATAAAAAGTAATTTAGTGTATATTTTAAAAGTTGATTCTAATGGACGTATTTTGACTCTCCACTTTATTTGAAATATAATAACATTTGAAATTTCTGTTGGTTAGCAAGAAACACCTGTCCGTTCTTTATGGCTCCTACTCTACACATGAGTACGGGTGCTTTGATTGGTCTATATTTAACTCGTTTATCATATGATTGGTCTACGTTGCTATGTCGATTCCTGCAATGATTGTTACGATAAAAATGCAGTGATAGATTGGTTGACGGAAGTCTTTGTTTGTAAACATGCCCTTTCCTTATATGGGCGACCAGAAGAAGGAGACAACGACGAACAAGAGGAAACATAAGCTGTATGTCTGCTATTGATAATCAGAGGTAATAATCGCCTTATAATTTAACTTAAACAAAATATAATAGATTTGATAATCTTATGATAAATAAAAATGTAATTACAATACATAAATACTCATTTCAATATGTTATTATTTATACATAATTTAACAAAATATTATCAAATTTATTTATAATTAATTCTTATTTATAATTAATATTTATTAATAAGTAAATAATGTAACTAATTAAGACTAAATTTGTAGATAATTTTATTCTCTACAAGTTTTGTAATAGCTTCAAATATCATTTAAAATATAAGAAAAAATCTTTAGTGGTTTTTTCTCCCTTTTAGGCCAGAGGGCCAAAAACTAATTAAAGTTAATATAGTCATTTTGTAGAAAATATTATCTACATTAATTTTGTAGCTGGTGTTATTCAATTAAATGCCTAGTTTTTGGGTAATTGAGGGAGGAAAGGAGGTTTCTCTAGTTTTTTGTTTCAAAGGTCAAAAAGTCGCTTTTTTTCAACTCTATTTAGGGCCTATAATTTTCGTCAGAAAATTAAAGTTAATTTATGAATTTTGTAGAAAATGTTACCTACTTCAATTTTGTAACATTTTTTCTCGATAAAATGCATAGATTTTGAGAAATCGAGGGTGAAAGATGAAGTTTCTCTCGTTTTGGTCTGAAGGTCAAAAGTTGTCTTTCTTCAGCGCGCTCTAGCGCCTAAACCCTTTGTCAGAAAATTAAAGATAATGTATGTATTTTATAGGAAATTTTGTCTACTGTAATTTTGTAATTGGATTTTGTTTAATAAAATGCACAGTTTTCGAGATATAAGCAAAAAACCGATTTTCTTGACCTTTGACCTTGAATACCTCGAGACGCGGACACGAGATTATATGAGACTTTTTAGCTTACTTTTAGAATGTCAAAACAAAGATTTTTGCAAATTTTCAGCTTGTTATCTTTCATTCCGAGGTTGTATCCTTATTTGAGTGGGCTATTAGTGAATTGGCAGTGGGCACGATTATAAATGATTACCCAAAAGGTTTAAAGGTTCCAAATATGCCTATTTTGGGGAGACTTTAGTATGCTATTGCCACCGAGTTAGATCAGGATGTACTTAGATAAAATACATATTTTAGAATAACTGTCAAAACTGTTTTTCCGAAACAAAAATTGTAATAACACTAGATTTCTAAAATAGATATAAATGAAATGTTGGAGATTCAGTTTACATTTCCATAAGTTGGTTTCGTACATGAGATATTATTCAACTTATCCATCATATGCAGGAGTTTCGTGGTTAGCAGGTAACTAAATATTGCTATTGGGGTATTAGGTTAACCTGAAATCATTTTCGAAATTGTTGCTTATCCTAATAAAACCACTGTGTAGAACGAAAACCAACATATACTAGAATCATTCACACATTCGATAGAAAATCACGAATATAAATTTAGTAAGATTACGGGGGTTCAGCGGGGCAGAGCCGCCCTGAAGCAATGCATTTTTCATGTAAAAAATTAAAAGAATATGAAGTTCACAAGAATGTCAGAATATCATTGCATAAACCGTGTTTAATTTAACGCTTCTAATTTCTGAAACCCTCGAAATATGACTATAAATATGTATGTAATATACAAAAATTATATTGCGGATTGTAACATGCTAAATAATATGAAAATTGAGGTTGAAAACAATGACTTTCAGAGCTGATGTTGAAGCTCCAGATCTGCAGATTTTCTAGTAATAAATGAAATTGCTACTTTCATCGAATATCCATTGTCCTTTCTTCCAAATGCTCATTTTAAATATAAATAACATCGAAATAGAGAATTAATTTTCGAATGCCATCTTTTTCTTTCAAAAAGCTTTCCGAAACCAGTTTATATCATCCATTCAGGATCACATTTTCAATACATTTATATTTATGATTAGCTGTCATTCTCCCTGATTCAAGTTTTCCATTTGCTTTTACAAAAATGCAGTCTGTCAAACAATTACTCAGAAAGGATTTGGCCAAGTTCAAATATAGGCTAAGCTTCTAACACACTTCTTGTTAAAATAAAAAAAGGTCATACTAGCACGTTGACCACTTTTTGTATATAATGTTTTCCATTTTCACCGTCTTTGTTTAGTATATAAACTGCCTTAAGAAGGAGTTAAAAAACTCAATGGTCTCCGAAAATAATTTGAAATTAGATTTTTCTTGGCGAAGCTTCATTTATGCAGATGAGAAATGTAAATCTAAATAGGATAGAGTTCCATCGTTTTTAGAAACACCTAAAATAGACAGCTTGTTGAATATGTAAGAAGGTTGTTGTTACTGTGTTTTTATTTACTTTTGAACGGAATATTTAAAAAAATGATTTGCTTGAATAATTAATTTTAATTCTTATCTTACATTGTTTCAAAGATAAGGATTTATAAAGATGTCAAATAAAACAAGATGGAAATTGTACGTCAAACGTGACAAATGAGTACTATCAGTGAAATGAATTATATCGTCTGTTCTTATGATATGATTCATTTCCGTGATAAAATAAATACATTTTAAGGTGGCAACATTTTATCTTTTGTTGAAATTTACTCAAAATTCCGATGGGAAACTTAAGCCTAGCTTTGAAAATTTCAGAACTTGAAATTCATATTTAGACTGTCTTTCCATTTAATATCTATGTCTTCGGAAACATCTATCCAAAAAACTGCCGGTAGATTATAGGATTGCTATAATTAAACAATTTTAGTATACGAATTCGGTTTATAAATTCAGTAATACGGAAATAATAGGACTCCAACTTAAATAGGACGTAATCAGCATGGTAACCTAAGACCTATCATGGGATATCATTGAATTAATTAGGTATGATAGGATTTAACAGAATGAAGATGTGACTATAACTTGGTCATAGAGGTTATAAAATGTCATATACGTCATATATGACTATAACTTCATACATGTCAGATAACTTGGCGATACATCTCGGAAGTTTGATGATTAATCCTCGGAAGCTGCTATAACAAGGATAAAAAAAAATGAAATTATTTAATAAATATTTGTATCAATATCTTTTTAAGTTTGATTCGATTTTCATAAAATTTAAAATGACTCGACAAAATCCTGAAACGATTATGTATATTAAATTTCAAACCATTCGGTTGGGTAGTTTTTGCGCTGTCATATGCGGACGGACGGACCAGTCGACGACTATAGGTGCTTTATAGTATTTAAATAATTACGAACGCACTTAAAAATAATAATCTGGGAAGCAGCATCACAATTTGGCAATCAATTTTAGCGTCGTTAATTTTGCTATATGTAATTGATTACGTGGTACAGTTAACGAAACTGTCAGTCAGATGGCGCACCGGGGGGGGGGGGGGGGTTCTATAGCAACATGGCACAGCTTGCTACAATATAAAATGAATAGTAATCCGATTTCTGTTGTTACTCCGACTCGGCGACATCATCATTAATCGAGTTGTTATTCATCTCACGTTGCAGTGGAATGTGTGATGTTACTATGGCTACGCTATTGCTCCATTTGCTTTTACAAATATGCAGTCTTCCAAACAAAATAACAAAACAAAACAAAATAAAAAAACGACAAAACACTAGTTCGGGAGTCATCATCACATCTAGGGACCCAATTTTAGCGTCGATGATTTTGCTAAAATAGGGTCTATACTAGCACGTTGACCACATTTCGTATAATGTTTTCCATTTTCACCGTCTTTGTTTAGTATATAACTGCCTTAAGAAAGAGCTAAAAAGGAAAAAAATAATTTGAAATTAGATTTTTTTCTTGGCGAAGCTTCATTTATGCAGATGAGAAATGTAAATCTAAATAGGATAGAGTTCCATCGTTTTTAGAAGCACGTAAAATAGATGCCATGTTGAATTTGTAAGAGGTTGTTTTTATTTATTTCTGAGTGGGATATTTAAATGAACGATTTGTTTGATTAATTATTTTTATTTCTTGCCTTACATTGTTTCAACGACTGTATATAAAGATTTATATAGATAAGTTATATAAAGATGTCAAATAACAAAACAATAGTCCGTGGGGTAAAGTCACATTTTGGGAATCAATTTTAGCGTCGATGATATTGCTATATATATGATTGATTAGAGGGTATTAAATAACGAAACTGCCAGTCAGCTAGTGCACTAGTGATGGGTGTTTCCATAGCAATGTGGCATAGCTTGCTACAATATGAAATGAATGGCAACCTGATTACTAATGTTATCCCGACACGGAGTCATCATCAGTAATCGGGTTGTCATTCATTTTACATTGCAAAAGAGTGTGTGATGTTACTATGGCTACACCCACCACTTTTACACCCGCTGACTGGTAGTTTCGTTCAACATATCACTCAACAGGTGTCGCTGCTAAGCTGTGTTTTTCAAGATTTCTGGGATGGCTATATCACGAAACTAATACACGGAATTTCACCAGACTTCATATTCTGTTAGACCTTTACATAAATAGGTGCTGATTTAATTTTTATTTTAATCAATCAACAAGGGACGCTTGTATCCTGTGCTTGGAGAAAAAACCCTAATCTTGTCCCCAATCAAATGATACAATTTAACGAACGTGATTTTCTATATTATTATTCACTGATCACTTTAATTTAATGCTGAATTCAAAGAAATGCATTATACTTCACATCCATAATAGTTGCTGCGTATGACATTTAAATTAATGCATTATAATGATATAGAAGAAAGCTTTGTGATGGTCCCAATCACAACACACTAGTTTAAAAATGTACATTATCGTTCCTAGAAGAGTTAAGTTTCATTAAAATTATTATCAGATCTTTAAAGAAGAGAGTGTGGTGTCTTTAATTTTGGAGCCATTGAATATTACTGCTTTAATAAGTAAAAGGGAAAAGAGCCATTGGTTTATAATTTATATGAATAGAATAATAACTAAAAGGTATATTTATTAAAGCCAACAGTGCACAAATTAATTAAAAGATAATTTGATTTTTTTTTCGATCGATACCTCATTTTTAAGTATCGATTCAGTTTTCGCGTAGATAATGCACAATACAGGGTGTCCAAGACGAAAGCCCTAATTTTAAACACTTATACTGAAGATAATAATCAACAAAGACAATTTTGTTACGTGGTACATGGTAATTTAGATGTGGAAATTTACCGTTATGCAATAGCAATGATTTTTATTTCAGGTGTTGAAAATTGGAAAAACTGAAAATTGAAAAAATAACGACGAATTTGGAAAAAGCACAAACCGTGTGGTGGTATACAGAATTGGGGGTCCATTGGCAGGATGGAGTACCTCCACACTGGCATTCGGGAGTCCAGAACACATTGACTGACGAATTCCCACAAAGATGGATTGGGAGATTTGGTCCAATTCTCTGGTCATCCTCCTTAGACATCCTTTGTGCCACTCTTGAGTCATATGTACAAATGGTGTGACTGCACAAACGAAATTTAATAACTATGTGTTGTATAATTGTTGTTTCAATCTTCTTAATGCAACGATTACATGTTGTGTCACAGACTGTTCAAATTAGGGCGTTTCATCTCGGATATCCTGTATTTTTAAAAAGATCAATAGGATTTCAGTTCCTTTATTAAATTTACTTATTATCCAGATCATTACTTGTGTATACGATATTCGTTAGATTGCATTGAATCCTCAATTCAATTCTCAATCAATCTTATTTCATTTTATTAGTTAAAATGGTTACTAAAGCACAACATTACTTAAACCAGAGTTAAAAAATATTTTTCAAAAGATGCTTCATTCATGCCTCAGTTATCCCCTTAGATAGAAAAACCTTTACTATAGAAATAATGTATATTGCCAGCTGTTTTAATAATATAGTATTAAACATTTTATAATAATTTATTGTAATTTCACTACCAATCTTAAACATTTTATGGAGCCAGAAAAGTTTCACGTATACTATTTTTAAAAATAAGATTATATTTTCTATCAAATATACAAACATAAAGCGTATTACTAATACTAGCAACATACTAAATTTCGTAATTTTTACCTTTAGTTAACAACTTAAAATTTAAATATTATCTCGTTTCAATTATTCTGTATCTTTTTGCTTTTTAAAATGACTTCTACATCATTAAGGGGAAAAATGCTTCACTATCTTTCCATTTATAAAATTAGACATCTTACTTGGCTCATGATTGACAGCATAATTAAAACTTGTTATGAGGTTCGAACAACATTTTAAAATCAACTAGTTGAAAAATGGAGGTTTTCGACCTACAAAAGTTTTCAACGTACAATGTCAGGAATCAAACAAGTTTTTATTTAACAACCACAACTCAACATATTGCGATGAGTTTTAAATAGTTTCTTTTGTACTTTTTTTTTTAAATTCCAGATTTCAAAAGCACCTGTAAACATATGCATCGCCGGAAGCTGTTACTTGTTTACTGTAAATTTGTGAAGGTTGTAAATAAAATGAAAAATAATTATCTAACATTTTAGATTAATATAGTACTTCAATTGTAATCGTTGAGCCTTCCAACAAGATGGGAAGTAGAGGAACTCCTGGTATTATGGAATACTATTTACATTTGGGGCAATCAGGGCTTAACAAATGCGGTCGCCAGATCGCCACTGGCGACCAGGTTTTTCTATCTGGCGACCAAGTTTTTGTTCTTTAAACGAAAAAATATTTTTGACTTTTATTTTTAATTTGGTAAAAATAAGTTCATCAAATACAAATTTTAAAATAATAAATTCAGAATTATTTGACTGACTTCGACCGGAAAATAAGGAAAAAATTATTTTCCTGCTTACTATTTTAACATTCTACCTTATCAGATATAGATTTTGTAAGCATTCAACTCTCTTGTCATTTGAAGCATTCGGAAATCAGTATTTCCCGAACATGTGGTTTAGTTCAGTCTTTACAGTATTTCTTCTTCTTTTTTTTTAACCAGTAATTTTGATAGTTAGTTTATATTATCTTTCTAAATTAGCTACTATTCTAAACTATGTAACTAATAATACTAAACTGTGATTGTTATTATTTTTTCTCAATTTATCATAAGAAACTTTTGTGCTTTTTGAAAATAAATGATGGGGGAGTAAATATTTTTTTACTAGTGACTAGAAGTTTTTGCTGGTTACCAGATTTTATCAAATTTGTGAAGCCCAGGGGGCAATACAATATCCCTATATTGTTTAAAACCCGGAAACAGAATACAATTACAAAATTCAACATATATGCGAATAGTTTTTGTAGACAGAAATTATTTTACGTAATTTCATCAGTTGCATCAAACAAATAATAATAATAATAAACGTATTTTGAGGGTATTGTGAGATAGTCGGGAAATATGGAATAGGGGGTTAAAATGAAGACAACTAAAAAGAATTGGCAAAAAACAGATGTAATGATATCAAGACAGCATGATCAAAATACAGTGTCTAGGTAGTCAGCCAACATACGCCAGTGCATACTTCAGATTTGCACAAACCACAAATATAAAAACCTCTCTTTGCGCCACCATAATCATGGAGTATTTATTATGCGATATTGGTATTCCATATAACCCGGCACTGCCGGTTTGAGAAAAAAATTATTCTGTGTTTATTAGTGGGAATCTCGAGCTAAAAAACGAGTATTACATCATAAACTGTTAGTATTTCGGCGTACATTATACTCAGTTTCAATGTAAATACATTACTTCTAATAATGAATAAAAAATATTGAAAATTTATCTCCTGAAACTTTCGAGAGAAAAAAACAAATATTTATTCACACAACGCGCCCTGACGCCAAGCGACCAAGGAGGAAAAAAGGGAAGGAAGGGAGGGAATTCTGGAAACGTTCTTAAGTAGTTTATGATATTGCCACTTGGTGGCAGTATTTTACCAAACAGAAACCTTGGTATTCCATATTACCCGACTATTCCATAATACCCGAAGTTTCTTCTATCCATTAATTATTAATTTTTCAGTCTATCAGTCCTCTTAAGCAGCGATTCTTAAACTCTTAGTTGCCATGGGCCGTTTTTCATGTTTCTTTTATCTCTGCGGACCTCCAGAATTTAAAACTTAAATTACTAATGTATTTTAAAGTATTTTATCATTTTTTTTTAGAATATAGAGATACTGTAAAATCTGTTTAGACGGGATCATTGACAATCAGGAAAGTTTCCATTTTAGACAGGTTTCTTCCTTAGCAGGCATAATTGTGTAATATTGTTTTTGCTGGGACGATGTGGTTTTTCCACTTAAAGCAGAATTCCATTACAGACACGTTCCGTTTTCACAGGTTTTACTGTATGAAAACTATTAAAACGGCATTGTTTAAAAGTATTATTAGCTCTTCGTTTTATGTCACTCGCAAGATCTCTCAGATTTTAGATTAAAAAAAAGAAGAAAAAGAAGTCCCCCGCGCAACCCCTGGAAACGCGTTGAGAATCCCTTGGGGTCCACCGACCACAGTTTAAGAACTGTTGTTCTAAAGTACAGTTTTCCAACCTGAAGTGTAATTGTACTTTCGCGGCGCACGTAAATTATGATGATAAAAAAGGGGCATGGAATGAGTATATTTCTTTCAATTTATTTATAAACATAAACAAAATGCACCATCATAAACAATAAAAACACTTCATACAGGGTGACCAGAAATAATGTAACGCTGACTAGAAGTAACACCATGGTTGATGATTTTGTTATTACTCGAATCTCAAGAGTTTTTTCACTTATTGATCTTTGTTCTAACCCTGTTTTTTTTTTTTTTTTTTTTTTAATAGGAAGGCAAACAAACGGAACGCAATGTTGGAGCTTCATCGTAAAGTAAAGCGTGTATGTGAGAATCCTCGTTTGCTTCAAGTGCCTCATCAAACCCTTTCAAAAGCAATAAGGATATTCAAGGAGCTTGGCCTTAGAGGAGACCGACCGGAAAGAGGCAGAAAAAGGACGGTGAACACTTCCAGAAACTTTCAATTGATTAAGAAACGCTTGTCACGAGATTCTCAGGTGTCGATGAGAAAAATAGCGAGGATGACAGAAATTGCTCATGAATCGGTTCAACTTATGGTCAAAGAGGACCTGAACCTTCATCCTTACATACTGAAACAATCCCAACTTCTCACCGATGAAAACAAACGAGTGCGGCTCGAAAGATGCAGGAAGCTTCTGAAGCGAGTTGCAACTCCACACTGGGAGCGGAGCGGATCCTGTTTTCTGACGAAAAACTATAGGTGGAACAATCGTACAATCGTCAGAATAATCGGATTCGATTACCAACTTCTCCAGGCAAGTCTTCCTTGGTAAACATCGTCAAAATCCCAAATCTGTTATGGTTTGAGCAGGAATTTGTGCAACAGGCAAAATTTCTCTCATTTTCATCGATTCTGGAGTCAAAATTAATAAAGATGTGTACCAAAAAGATGTTATTGAAGACGCGGTACTTCCCTGGTCTCAAAAACACTTTGGAAACGGGGTTTGCATGTTACATCAAGCTTCCGCGCCTTCTCATTGAGCGAAATCACCAGAAGACTGGTGTCGATCCAATTTTCCAGACTTATCGCGGCTCAAGAATAGCCTCCATATACTCGTGTGACCTCAACCCCCTGGATTACAGTTTGAGGTTGATTTTGGAGGCAAGGGATTGTGCAAAGCCTCACAAAAGTTTGGAGGCTCTGAAGCGTTATAGTTGATTCAAGTATGGAAGCGAATCACGCCGGAGTGAACTGCGGCCAATTGCTGAAAATTTTACCGCACGTTTGCAGCCAGACATGCATCAAAGTAAAAGGAGGACACTTTGAGGAAAGTGATTTTTAATGGATGCAATGGTTTTTAATTTTTTTCATTAGATTTTTTGTTATTTTATATTGAAGGCGTTTTTTTACATTTCTTTTTTCGATTTTCAAAGTTCGCGGCGATTTTAAGAAAGTCGTAAAAACAATCCGAATTCAATATTGTGGGATCGGCGCTGCCACAAGACGGCGCGGCGAGCGCTCTTACGAACGACGAGATTAAACGACGGTAAGTAGGAAGAGTAGAGAAAGGTGGCGGCAGCTACTAACGACGGATTAAGTTCGACGCTCCTAAAACCGAAAGTGTATAAGTTTGTGTGACTCCAATGAAATGTAAAGTACGATGTTGGGTTACAATTGTTATTTCGACGAGTACCGACTGTGTAATTTATGTCATATTTCATCTCTGTTTGTCCACGTCCATTACCAATAAATGTGAATGTCTAACAAGAACGATGTTTACTTCAATAATTGAGACGTCTCCCTTCCTATAATATTTTAACCCAATATTGTAAATTTTGGAATATCTTTTGACTCCTGTGTTAGAATATTCTAAAGGATTTTCTTCTCCGCTTCTATGTTGTTATCCTGTTATATTGACGAAACATATTATCATTAGTAACCACCAAAATTTGTTAATCAAATGATATCGAATGTACCTAATTTTAAAATCGTATGAATAAACAGTATGACATAAACAAAAACATTTTGTGATTTTTTTTTCGAGAGATTGCAGCAAATTTTACCGAAAAGTACTGCGTATGTTGCATACATGTATTTTGGTAATCCCCTTTAATAAAAAGCTACGCGTTGCTGACGACTGGTTTTTTCGCAAATCGTTGTCACAGATTAATCTCGGAAAATGAAACATTTGAAGTTACTGAAAAAAAATTAATAGCTTGAAAAGTATTTGTCAGAAAATTGTTAGACAAACTGCGTTAGAAAGGTAAAAAATTGTATTTTTTTTATATAAATTTCAAATCTGATGATTATGCCGTTTTTCAAATATTGAATTTCAAAAATTACCAAATTTTACAATGGAATAACATATCGAAACCTTCACACGTAAAAAGATAATGATAACGGCAATGTGTCCTGACGTGTATACTGACTATAGCACGAGTCACAAATTATAGTGGCCTTATTATTCTGTTAAAATATAAAAGTGAATTATGATGTCACGAAAGCATGATTTTTATTTAATTCTCGACAAATACTAGATGCGCCATTTATTTTTAGTTGTGAATAATATAGGATAATTCACGTTATTAAAAATCACGTTATGTGAGTATGTGTAAGTACAGAACGCAGTTTAATATGACGTTATTAGAGAATTAAAAAGAAAATTAATATAACGTCATATTGAAAGTTTAACGGAATTTTTCAAATATTTGAGAATCATACAAAGAGAGTATCAATATGACTAATAGAGAAAGCAAGTATATATGACGTCAGCAGGTGAATATAACGTCATATCAATTTGAGGATTCTATTAAATCATTTTAAAAACCCGATTATGGAAATATTGACATATTTTAACGATTTTGAAATTCTCTGTAATTTTGAAATTGATTTTTCTGCACAAAGATTCTTAAAATCCCGGACAACGCCAGGTAATTTCAGATAGTATACGTATATTTTAAAATCCATTTCAGATATGTATGTTAGATAACTACCTCCTGAAAATCAAGATCATAAAAATCGACGCACTCGATTTTTTATCACTGCATTTAAACCGATAAAAAGTACAATATTTTTTGCAACAAAACATTATAATGACAGCCCATGTTTTTTAAATATCGAATAAGCGAACGCTTGTATCACATTATGAAGCACTACATTCGATTTACCGTAACTACAATCACAATTTGCAGCGCAAAAGGAAATCACATTGTCATCAGAAATCACGTTTTATTCAAATCCAATAAAGAGAAAGGAATACGTTCTTTCAATACTTAATGATGCGAACATGATGTATTTGGATACAAAATAATGTATTGTCCTACTTTCCCTCTTGTTTCTAACTTTTCCATAATTTTTAAATCTCTCTTGGCATAGTAACCCACTGGACAACTGGCTGCGGCCTTGCGCACAAAAACGGCTTGACCTTACCTGGTGTCAACGACTTCGCAGAATAACTTTTTTTTTTTTTACCTAGCACAAAGTTCGTAGAGTTCAACTGATGGGGACCTTCACAATTACAAAAAACTACTACATTCGTTTTTATTATTCTTCTTCAGTAAAGATAAAGAGAAAAAAAAACTGCATATTTGAAGGGTTGCTCAACTTTGAACTATCAGTCGTCTGTGTTTTCTTATGAGGTGTTTTATCGAGGGATAAGTAGTTGAGGAAAAGACAATGTATATACATTTTTGCGTCGTTAAAAGTGTAGGATTTCCTTGATTGCCAAATCCCTGTCTGATGATACACACCTGCATTTTTGTGTCATTGCTTTTGTGTGGGTTTTGCGGATGTTCTGCTGAATGTCATACACAGAAGACTCTTTTTTTAAATTCTAGCTCCATTTGGATACACAGAATGTCCAATTATCTAATACGAGCAAACTACGCTCGGTCAAAATTAGCTTTGAGTTCAACTCGATATATTACTTTCTCTGTATTATTACTATAATGCCTTTTATTTTATAACAGTGCAATTTGCAAAAGCAATAAATATGAAAATTATGTAAATATTTCTTAAGTTTATATTACTTGCATATATACAACGAAAGGAAAACATTCGAAAATTCATTATACATTTTTAGTTGGAATCATGTATCTCGGCTCCTATTGGGAATTTCTGAAAAATTCCTTCGCATTCTGAAATACTATTTTCTTATCTAAATATCACGAAATATCTTTCAATTGGTGTCAAGTATGTGCTTTGCCATTGGTAATCTTGAAAGTTAATTTTCCAGACTAATGTCGCCAATATTTCTCCAAATTTGACGAAATGATTACAACTTTCCGGCTTCGTTTACCATCAACTATTCAACAACTTAATAACTGTTGCATCATTAATACCAAAATGATCCACTAATCGAATTTTCTCGAGCATGTGATCTCACCTAATGGTCTTTCCGTAATCAAAAACGGTAGGATAAAAAAATTATTCAAAATCGTTAGATTCGTTTTTCAGATAAAATTAGATTGTTCCACAGTGACCTCAAAATGACCCATTAATCGATTTTTTTCTCGAAAATGTGACTTAGTCCAATGACCTTCTAATGTCCGAAAACCGTAAGATACAAAATTCAATTAAATAGTTGGAGCCGTTTTTGATTAAATAAGTTTGACCCGCAGTGACCCAAAATGACTCACTAATAGAAATTTCTCGAACATGTGAGCTGGCCCAATAGTCTTCTCGTTCCCAAAAACCGTAGGATATTAAATTTAGTTCAAATTGTCTGATCTGTTTTTAAGATAAAAATAGCTTGACCCATAATCAAAATTACCCACTAATCAAATTTTCTCGAACATGTGACTAAGCCCAATTGTCTTCTCGTGTCCGAAACCCGTAGGATATAAAATTTAGTCAAAATAGTCTGAGCCGTTTTTGAGATAAAATTAGCTTGACCCACAATGACCCACAATGACCCAAAAATGACCCACTAATCGAATTTTCTCGAGCATGTGACCTAACCCAATGAAAAATAGATTGCCCCACAATGACCCATGGCCAAAATGACCCACTAATCGAAATTTCTTGAACATGTGACCTAGCTCAATAGTCTTCTCGTTCCCGAAATCTGTAGAATATTAAATTTAGTTCAAATCCTCTGAGCCGTTTTTAAGATAAAAATAGCTTGACCCATACCAAACTGATCCACTTATCGAATTTTCTCGAACATGTGACCTAGCACCTAGCCCAACAGTCTTCTCGTGCCCGAAAACCGTAGGATGCAAAATTTAGTCTAAATAGTCTGAGACGTTTTTTAGATAAAATTAGCTTAACCCACAGTGACCCAAAAATGACCCGCTAATCGAATTTTCTTGGACATGTGACCTAGCCTAATGATATTCTCGTGCCCGAAACTCGTAGGATACAAAATTTAGTCAAAATCGTTAGAGACGTATTTTAGATATAATTAGCTTGACCCGTAATGACCCAAAAATGACCCACTAATCGAATTTTCTCGAACATGGGACCCAGCCCAATACTGTTTTCGTAATCCAAACTGGTAGGATACAAAATTTAATCAAAATCGTTTGAGCCATTTTTTAGATATAATGAGCTTGAGCGTGGTGACCCAAAATGACCCACTAATCAAATTTTCTCGAACATGTGACCTACCCCAATGGATTTTTCGTGCCCGAAAATGGTAGGATATAAAATTTAGTCAAAATCGTTAGAACCGTTTTTAAAATAAAAATTTGCATAACCACACACAGGATTTTCTTGTATTATAATATATGATGATTTGAATTACCAGAAACTGGTGCATTAAACAAAATCAATAAAACTTTTAACGATAGCGAAGAACAATAACAGTATAGTAAAGCATTTTTAATACGTCTCTCTTTTATATGTCGTTATTAGCTATAAGTCGATTTTTTCTGATCCCAAAACGTTCACATACATAGCAATGTTAAAGTGCATAATTATAAATGAGAAAATCACTTATTATCATTAAAGCAAAAAACATATGTCCTATATCAAATACGACAGAAGAACTACAGCTCTGCCCAGACTAGGACAGAACCTTTACAAATTGATTTTAAGAACAGTGAAAGAATTTATCATCAAGATTTCATTTCTCATCCATTATTCGTGAATCTTTAGAGATCTATATGCGAAGCGAGAACATCTGCAATGAATCAGACTCATTAGAGTTACCTAAAATTTGGCACGAGATGCTTTATAGATTAAAAATGCAATATAAAAAAAATAATTTTCACGTTTACAGTTGACCATTTTTCAGCACCTGCTTTCATTATACATGTGATCTCGTGGTTTATGTTTACAAAGTTCATTGCCTATTGAGCATACGAACGTGTCGATTTATAAATTGAAAGGTATTTATAAGCCTTTATGTGTACTGTTTATCACTTTAAGCAACTATATCTTTACTTTGATGTTAAAGTGGTTTCCTTACTACGTCAGATTTTTAATTATCATACTGCTATATGTCTATCTAAAAATACTTCGTATGTCCGACATAAAATTTTTGATAGTTTCACTTTCAAAAATTGTGATGTTTTGCTTATTTAACAGACACCGATGCAGGTAAAATTTTATTTTTTGCAAGTACAGAATCTAACTTAAGTTACATGATGGTATAAAATCAAACAAGAAACGATGTACACTCTAAAAACGACATTTTCAAAATTGAGCAAAAAATACTCAAATCGGAGTATGTCGCAGAGTCAATGGCTCCGAATCAAAATTACTCAAGTTTGAAACATGCATATACTCATTTCTGAAAACATGCACACGCTCAAGAATAAAACATCATGTGCTCATATTTCAGTATGTCCATGTTTCAAAAATGAATTTGAACTGACCCTAATAATTTTTGAGAATGTCCATGTTTCAAAAATGAGTATGAACTGACCTCTATGAGCTCAGTTTTGAGTATGTTCAATGTTTCAATATTCTGAGTATATTTCAGATTTGAAAGCATTGTGTCGTCGTATTTGAAACAAAAAGTTTCATAACAAAATGAGAACGAATTTGAATTTGAAAGTGTCATTTTTCTCAATGTAGCAGTTTCGCTAAAGCTGATTTTTGTATCCGAAAGAATTTCGTTGCCCACACAGAAATCGAAATGGTTGATGTTACTATATGAAGTAATTCGTTTGCAGTTTCATTTTTGAGGAATATGTAAATTGTGATACTTATGACAAAACTGTATTCTCTATATGCATCAATTGCATTTATAGAAGTAATTAATGCACTCTAAAAAAAATAAGGTAGATTTTACAGAAAAAAAAACCTGCCAGCAATGCTAGCAATTTTCTCCTGTAAGGCAGACATTCACAGAGAAATCCCGTTAAACTGATACAGATTCTCTCTGTATGAAACAGAATTTCTCCCTGTTACAGACAGGGTAATCCCGTTAACTACAGACAAAGCGTCTTTGGACGACACAGAATTTCCCCATCTTATTGAAAAGGCAATCCTGTTCAACAAAAAACAAATTCTGTATTAAAGATTTTTTTTTTTCAATATAAAACAAAGTTTTTTTTTTTTGTACAAGATCACTTTCATTTTCCTTTATAATATTTCTGGCGACTTCGAATTTGTTTGTCAGTAAAAAGTTAAGAATCGTATAACTTTAAAATTTTCCGCTATAGGACGAAAACGATATCTATGCTGGGATAGCAGAGAAAATCTGTACTTTACAAGAAATAGAAATATTCTGTTTAAAATACAATAGAATGTCTGTTAAAACAACAGGCATTTTTAACAGTGTGGTATCCGAAGAAAGGACGACACTCAAGAACTTTCTCACCTGTAAATTTTAATAAAGCTTGTTAAACGCATGCAAACTCCGAAATTAATTTAATTATATCCGTCAAAATGAGAAGTAAAAACGTTTCAACATTTAAATACTTCATAAAATACATTGTCAACTTCCATCACGCAACATGTTTTTCATTTATACATTTTTTCTTTTATACGTCTTTGTCTATTATCTCCTACAGCGATATATAAAAAGTGCTATATTGTATACCTTTATCTTAAAGCCAATCATGCTTTATGTGTTAAAAATTAATATGTAAAGAAACAAGGCTGTACAGCCACAATTTTTACTTTAAGTGATCTGTAAACTTTGCTTTTGTCCGTTTTTGTACAATTAAGAAAATTCTCAATTTCTTTCATTGATTAAAATACGTCCTTCTTGTTATTTGCAGGTAATAATCAACCAAACAATAAAGATTTCTTGGTAACAATCGTGCCAAAATTGCATCAGTGTTATTTCAGAGTAGGAAAAGTCTGGTATAAAGTTCTTCATTTTTTTTTTTCAAACATGAACTAAAACACACCATTTATCAAAGACGATACTTGTTGGATGTATTAATTATTGCCAGTAAAATGGAACTTGGCCTTGGAAAATTTTTTGGGGAGATGATGCCTGACTGTAAAATGTGACTTGGCCTTGAAAATTTTCTGTGGAGATAAAGGCTTTTGTCACATAAATGGATCTATCAACAACAAAACTGCAGCAATACCGTGGAGATTACCAAATAAAATATGAAGCTTTTCAGCCCGTTCATCATAATTAATTATTTTGTCTGTTCATTGTATCTACTATGTCAGGCATTTTGAAGTGAAATGTTTTCAAATTATATTCTTTTAATGAAGAAGAAAGTGTAAAAAAATATCACTGATAAATAGAAAGTATCCGATGAGCTAACACTTTCTTAACACTTTTGCTATTGCTAAAATGCGCAGTGGAAAAGGAGGAAATATGTACTAAATGAAACAAAAAGATGCAATTTACAAACGGTATCTGGACCTGATATGGTGATTTATAATCTATACTAAGAAGGAAATATGTAAACGTAACAAAAAAATGTAATTTACAAACGGTATCTGGACCTGATATGATGATTTATAATTTAACCTGTTACTTAAATTTAACCTTTGTATATAGCATCTGTAACTATTTCTTCGTATATAAGTTTATTGTTTCGTTAACCTAAAACAATTAAATGTAATTCTCCAGTTATGTTATAATTTAATAAGTAAGAATTTAACATAACTCTACATAAGGTGGGTGTCCCAGATATAGTCAGGCTAAAGTTTAAGACTTTTCCGTGCCGTCATTTTGAAAAAATCAAAACCATTTTATTATTTTTTTTTGTAACGTTCTCAGATTAATGGACTTGCATAAAAAAATATTACATTCCCCATGAAAATAGTTTTACTAGTCCAAAAAAACGGAATTCTAAAAGTCTACCAAGTGACCATATTGAAAACATGCGTACATGATATGACCACCATTGTTCCAAGCTTCATAAATCGTGATTGTTTTCAATTTAAAAGTGCTGTTCTGCTAAATTAAATAATTTTGGTGTAAAATAAATAAACATGATATTCAATAATATTTTCGTTATTCAAAAATGGATTTGAAACAGGATTTTTCATCAAAAATGAAGTTGTTTATACAAAATTTACATTACAATTTAAACTTTTATTTAAAAAAAAAAAAAACAGTGAAATCCTTTTAGAAATTAAAAATTTGTTAAAACAAATTAATTATTGCAATTGGAACATATAAAAATGTCTTTATCCTAGGCTTGCATGCTGTACTTGATGTGGTCACCTTGAAGGCCATATCAGGAGCAGGTCAGCTTTCACGAAAATCGTTTGATTTTCAACAACTCGTAAAATATACACCATCAACGACAGCACCAATTGATAGAGCATGATGATGATATTCATAAAAAAAATTCTTTTAAGAACGCGCATAAAAAAGGTGAAACTTATCAGACAAAAACAAGAAGTGATTAACATAAAATTGGAAATTGGCGACAAATTTCATAACCTAGCTGAATGACAAGTGGTCACATGACACACTAGGAGGTCCCTTCACGGTATGCTTATGCCATATAGCAAGTGTTTTGTTTAGCTAACGTACACTGGTGTCCAGAAATTAAGGGGTAGTGACCAATTTCAGACGTTTCGTTGAATATCTTACTGAAACTGAGGAAATGCCCGGAATGCTCTTGAACTTTGAGGATGTAAAGAACCTGTTTTATTTCATGTTTTTCAGTAAAGATTTTGTCGCGAGGACAATAAGGGGGGGGGGGAATAATTTTAATAATAAAATAATAGTTTCGATCACCCAAATAACAAAAAATACTAAAAATGGTCTGTCACTGTAGTAAATGACTACGTAGGTATCCTGTTCAACTTTTGTGTGCATTTGTGTAAACATAGCATGTATATTCGTGAAGATGTTAACTTTTCTGTAAAAAATTCAAAAGTTTTTTTTTTTTTTTTTTTAATATATATACAGCATGCAGACTTTACAGCCGAATTTAACACCGCGTTCCAAAAACTTGACAAAAAATCGTAGGAATAGTACACTGTGATTAAAATATTAATATATTGAATATTTGATGAGATATGGGTATTTTTATGAAATATATTGTAACTGCGCATGCGCGAACTACAGCGAAGATTTTTTTTTTTTGTCATGATTTGATAGTCAATGCTATAGGGCAACTCATATAAAAATACCAGTGAAATATCGTGAAAACTCAAAAAGCTACAATAATAATTGAAAAATTGAAGAGAACATCCCATAGGATTATACGGGATCTCCTCCTCATTTTTTCTTCAATTGGTCACTACCCCTTAATTTCTGGATATCAGTGTATAAGAGGGGGATGACCGGATCAGAAACATGGCCATAACAGTAGCACCTACCTTTTATGATCATTGACACATGTCACATAATGCATATTTGTCCTGCATCTTACTTATTTTGCTTTTATTTTATTGGGCTAGAAAACTCGATATCATTCGTTGTTTTCTTGTGAAATAAACACTATGCAAATTATTCTCTTACCGATTGTCAACAGACTTTGTTGTAAAATGCATTTTCCCTATTTACCAAGAAATACTTTCTAAGAGTTGATCGGCATGTACCCTCGGAGAGAAAATCAAGTTGTTTTATTAGTTTTACATTACTATATCTTCAGAGGGGACTTCCGGGTGCAAAAGGCTAAACGAATAATTTAAATCTGCTGACCTACATCAGTATTTATTGCTTCCGATAACATCAAAATTTTGATGGGAAAATTACCGTACATACATAACTCTAGACATGTGTCATTATTACGCGATGGCAAAAAAGCAAGAACCGCAAATTGTTATTTTGTAACAGAATTGAAAGATCTTGTTTAGGTAGTTCTTATAATAAAACGATTACAAGATTAAAGGTTACAACAGTTATATAAGTTCACAAAAAAGTTAAAATAAATAAATAATTAAATTAAACCCGATTTCGATAAAAAAGTATATTACATTAAGACATATATATAATTCAAAGGAGAATTTTTTTTCGTCTGTCAATTTGGCATCTAGTGCTACAATTGATTTCATAATGACATTTTTCAAAATCAACTTGATAAGTAAAGCTAGGAGAGCCTGCGCGCAATTCAAAAGAATAACAATAAAAAATCTAAATATTAATTTTTTGCTAAACTATCCATGAATAATTTTTATTTCATTTTTTTTTTATGCATTTCCATTGCTATTTTGTTGTTATGTTGTAATTTAATAGAAAAGTTGTAATAAAACCAAGAAAGTTATTTTGCGCAATCTGTCCTTACAGGGTTGGTGTGATTGCGCACATGGGTAGAAGAGATTGTTACTAATAATAACTACAAATAAATTGTTAACAATAATAATTACACTTAAATGACATTGTTGTAATTTTTTTGTGAACAAATATTATTGTATTAGGAGTGAATATTTCAACCTAATGATTACAGAATTAGAAAAAGGAAATAATTTTAAAAACGATTAAAAAATTTTAATTAAAGGAAAACAAAATTAAAGAATCAGAAAAAGCAAGTCCAGATAAGATTAAAAAATAACTTTAAGTTACTTGATAAAACGTTTAACTTAAAATTAGTCCATTTTCATTTTTCATTTTTTATGCAAATTTACCAATAAGCTGCGTAATCTCTCCTAGCATGGAAACTAATGGAAACAATGCGCCATCTCTCCTAAGTAGCAGATGCACAAATTCTCCAATTTCGGTAGGAGAGATTGCGCGGTCTTTTAAATAAACATGGCCGGTACTAAAACGAACCGTTGATGGTCACATTATTAGTTTAGAATAGTAGCTTATGAGAAATCGTTTAAGTTTAAAATATTGTGTACTACTGGCATTGTATAGAAATTCTGATGAATAGCTATGAAAATTCAAGCATTTACTTTGGGAAAACAAAAGAAAATAGCAATGCTTTATCTTAGACGCTCAAAACAATCAAAGTGCACTTTCAAGTTGACACTGCACTACTGCTGTTGTACAACTACCGGGAGTCGCTGCGCGTCCACTGTATTCCTTCCCCCTGAATCTCTATGCAAGCAATCTCTCCTACCGCGCCATCTCTCCTGGCTTTACCTTAGTTCAGAAACTATAGTGGAACATAGGAAATTCGTCTGCACACATGTGAATATAGAATTAATTTAATCTCTTTTTTAGCTGCGTTCGTAATTATATATATATGTAGCACCTATAGTCGTTGTCTGGTCCGTCCGTCTGTCCGTCCACATATAACAGCGCAAAAACTACTCAACCGAATGGTTTGAAATTTAACATATATATATTCGTTGATAATTTTATCGAGTCATTTCAAATTTTATGAAAATCGAATCAAAACTTAAAACATATTAATAAAAGTTTTCTTCATTCTATTAAATCCTATCATATATAAACTATATAATAAAAGCGCAAGTCATGTGACTGAGGAAAACAAATACGGGCTAACCACTTCTTTTTTCATATGCCAGACGGCCATTTTTATTCAAATTTATTTTTTCGTGTAAAATTGCATAAAAGTTACATTTTCAGAAAGATCGTTCAAAAAAATTGTTTGTTTTAGAGATGAGTTACGTTAAAAAATGTATAGATTCTGAGCTAACTTCAGTTGAAATTAGGTTAACAGCCCAATATTTATCCCAATATCCATTAAAGTGTAAGTAAAAAGAAGAGATTCGTTCATCGTGAATCATAGAAATATTAAGCCATGGAGGCAATCATTCGCAAAGCAAGATCTCCATGGCGAATTTTGCAGCGCTGTCTGTGACGAAAAAAAAATCGCATCTGTAAACGTAACATACGTAATAATCCAAAAGGCATGCTCAGTTTGCTCATAATAGACGATTATAATTCATTTAACTGAAATAATAATGATATATATATATATTTGTACATTCAAAAACTAGTTATAATAAGAACGCACCTCATTTGTCACGTTTAACGTAAAATTTCCAACTTGTTGCCTTTAACTTAGTCGGATGAAAACGAAAATGATCTTATCTTTTTTTTTTTTTTTTTTTTTTTTTTTGTAACTCATTAAAAAAAAAAGGGAAAGTTAATCATCAAAAACTTGTTTGACTCTGATTTTATAAGTAGAGAATGCTTTTTGAAAAATCTTACTCCCAGTTTCTATAACAGTACATGGAATATTTATTACAATAATAAAAAAAGCATCCAGCATTATTTAATCTGTTGTTATTTGAATTGTCCCATTTAAACAATGTTTCTTTTGTACTCTTCTACCTCTTCTTTCACTTCTTTCTCCTTTTACACAGACTGTGATATCGGAGGATCTAAATGGTGAGCTGTAGAGTGAAGCACGGGTCGGGTGTTCTACTCAACCCGAACCCCGAACCCGAAATTCTTGCTTAAAGTCATCACGAAACCCAACCCGAACGTGAAGTGAAAGAGAATTAATCCATATTTTAATACATTTATGCGAAAATATTCTACAATTATAGCTCTAATATCAATTTTATCCTTTTCTGTATAAAAATGAACACATTCATACTCATTAATATTCAAATATATAGTTTTTGTTTCAGTTGAAAAATATTAAAATATTTAGGACCTTCTTTTGAAAAAATCGCATCAACCCGAATCCGACCCGAAAGAGTCAACCTAACCCGAAACCGAAACTTTTAAAGTCATCCCAATCCGAACCCGACTCGCAACGAAAAAAAGTAGCGTCAACACGACCCGACACCCGTTCTGGGTTGAACCAACTTTTGATTTTGCTACAGCTGCAACTAAAAGTTGAACCAAAGCTCCAAATATTGGAACGGTTGAACCAAAACTTTAAATGTTGGAACGAGACTGCACCAAAAGTTGATTTAAACCAATACAAAATTTTTAAACAGTATTCACACGAGAGTAATAAAATAATGTTAATTTTAATATTAATGTTAATGCTGGTAATTTAGCATATTGTCTGTTGTACATGAAAATTGATAACAACCAATATTTCGTGTTGAGAAAGCTGATTAATGCACTGTAAAAACTACTCGGAAACTTTTTTTTTTTTTTTTTTTTTTTTTTTTGAAACGTGTAGCAAAAAAATATTTTGTTTCAGAAATGCTACTTTAAATCTAAGATATCTTTTGTTTTCTGAGGTTTATGAAGATAAAATAACGTTTTTTAGAAATCGTGGATAACTCGGAAAAGAGTATGTTATATGTTCAGTTCATAAAATTTTGCGAGATCCAGTAACATTTCTCTTTTTTTACAGTGTGGGTTGTTCGTTAGCGGCGATCGGCTGAAGACTTACAACTCTATTCAAATCGGATGTTTTTTTTTTTTTTTTTTTATACCTAGTATATTGATCTTAAGAAATCAAAATTGTCAAAAATTCGAATTTTTTTTTATTAGCTTATAATTAAATGTGATTCTTTAGGAACATTTTAAAATAAACCCCATGCAAAAATTCCATTTAGAAGAGGAGTTATGTCTAAAAAAGTCTGAGCTCTTTTCATATGATGAAGGGGTAGTTTGATCTGTAAAGTCAATTTTCCCAAAACGGCAATTTTGGTCATTGCGCGCACGATTTCTGAAAAATGGTTGGTTATAATTTCATGAAATTTTGATTAAATGTATTAACTATACATGTGCACAAAATGACCTATTATTATGTTTCTCGAGTAACAAGTTTAGAATTCATGACTACTTTTGCATTAAAAAAACTCGATATTTCGAATTTCTCTATTTTTTTTTCTCGAGATGTACAGATTTTATTTATTTTTTTTTTTATCGTAGGTCATTTTGAGAACACATTATATTTGTACTCATTAAAAAAGTTTTGGCTGGTTTTAGCCATTCAAATGTAAAAAAAAGCATTCGAGCAATGAATGCAAGAATAATTCTTTCGTAAAAAGTGTGTTATATTTTAAAATGAATTAAAAAGCTTTATATGAGTGTATAATTTTTTTTGAGAATTTTAATTGATACAATAAATCTTTATTAATATGTGTTTTAGATTTTACAATTCAAAGTCAATTAGCTACGGATTTACTGTAATTCTTATAGAGGTCCCTTTTTCATGTATTTTGTGAGTTCAAAGGGTACCTGATCCCTTAAAGAATTGTCCTTATTATTCATTTTAAGGAATATATTCCTTTAAAACTAGTTCAAGGTTTGACTCATTATCTTAAATCGAAAAGCGAACTCTTACTAAACGTAAAAATATTTTATTTATTTCCCATTTCAGTTTCAGTTTCACATATCGATGTTAATCCTCTTTTAGTCACTGTGTTATTCAGCAGGTGTCTAAATAAAACCAGCGATCAAGTATTATAAATATCATCATCATTTTTTTTGTTCATACGATAAGTCATTTTCATCTAATATTACTGTACTTGGAAAATAATACACATTGATATAGATACAGATTTCAACCATTCCATCATATCTACCTCGATTTAACAGAGTATCTATTGTTTCTAAATTTATGTAAATCAGTGAAAGAAATAGGATGTAAAAAAATTATAATAATAAACAATGATTTATAACGTTTGCTGAGACAATAGCTTTAAACACATTAGTAATTTTTTTTCTAACCTGTCGCGCATGATATAAAAGTTTATAGCGTGACACATATCTGTTAGGAGAGATGATTCGAAGAATGTCGTTTATCTGTTACATCAATTATTTTCTAGACCTTATAACGGCTTGCTCTTCGGTTGGAGAAAATAATAATATCATGCGATCATGTTTAAGTGTTCATGAGATTTACGATTGTTCTTGAAATCTTTTCAGGTTTATTTCCAGTAGTGATGGGCATAACGATTATTTTGATTATTCGAATGAATCATTTGGGCATGCGCAGAAATATATCTGTCAAACTTCAAATTTTTTTTTATTCAATTACTACAAGAAATTTTGATTAAAAAAAAAAAAAAAAGTTCCTGCAGAAACTTTTTTTTTTTTGTTTTCAAAATTTCTGGTAGTAATTGAATAAAAAAAAAATTGAAGTTTGACAGATATGCTTCTGCACATGCCCGACTGATTCATTCGAATAATCAAAATAATCGTTATGTCCATCACTAATTTCTAGGAATGTTTTTGACGCAATAGAATTCTGATCTGGTGCTGATAAAAGTGATACAAGTTTGCAATATAGATTTTTATAAAGAGTTTGAGTAACTTATTTGTTTTTGTGGCTGTCGTCATTTGTATTTAAAACATTATTGTTATTAGATATGTTTTCAATTTGATGCGAGCCTTGATATTTTTTATTTTATGTAATAAATATCTGAAGGATCATGATGGGAAATGATGATAATCACAGGTAGTTAGATGATAGTTATTCATTGTTCTTTCTTTTACGCGCATCGACTTACTTCCATCCCCCCCCCCTCTCCCACCTTTAAAACGATCTTCATTTGTCTTTTTTCGAAGGATGGCCTTTAATTTTGCCTCGATCCAAGCTTGCCATACGATTCTACAGTACTCAAGTTAACAGATGGCATTGTGATCTCAAATTTTGCAAAAGGTAGACAGACTACCATGGTATTTTCTAAAGACGAGACGGGCTCGGTCTCAATTTTTCTTCCAGTCTTCGGTCTCGGGTACGATTTTTCTACCAGCCTTTGGGCTCGGGCTTAAAGGGAAAATTTTATTTTATCACAAACTGAAAACTAGTCGTTGGGGGCCACCGTAATACTTACCTATCATGGATATGCATAATAAAAAATATGAAAATAAAACATGATGTGTAAACTTTTTAAAAAAGGCATTGCAATTCGAATAAAATCGTGGCTTGATGACGTCATAAACTTTAAATTCTCTATTACTGAATTGCATAAAATAAACATCCTTATAACTCCAAAATTCATAATCCTAACTAACGGTTTACTGCGTCGGATTAAGCGTCTCATTTCCAATTAAAATATATCTTTGAATTGAAATCTGAATGAAATATAGGGTCATGAAAAATCGAAGAGTGTGGAAAATAGGATTACAAATATCTCGGCAACTCATTATCCGATAAACTTCATTCTTTATGCAAAATTTGTTTTTTTATTGTATTTTACATTCACGCCTTAAAATAAACAATTTCGAAAATGTTTATGTAACTTTTATCAGAACGAATATTTCAAGAACCCGAAAAAAATAGTTAAATAGTTCCGGATAATCGAGGTTACTGAAATTCAATAAGATTCTTCCCATTATTACATACTAAGTACATATCAAATTTCAAGTCTCTGTCTCAATTTGTTCGGGAGATAGAGCATTTACAGACACACACACACACACACACAGACAGACGGACTGAAAAATTTTCTTTCTAAAAATATGTTTTTCTGAATCTCCAGTGTCTGAAACGTGTAAATCCGCCAATTTTTTTTTTTTTTCGATTTTCAAAACAATTACAAGACTTACCCTATACTACGCATGATGGGTAAGTAAAAGGAAAAAAAGAACTTGCTATTTGAGGATCAAGAATGTATTCTAAGTGTCTTAACGTGTTTTACAATGCTTTTAAAATCAGTTTGGAAGGGAATTGAATTTTTGTTGATGAGATACAAGGAACAATATTCGACCGAATTCTGAAGTCTTTGCATGGTCAGTTTTAGTTATATAAAGAAGTCGTGGCATATCCCTTGTCTGTCATCGCTTTTTGTTTGATGTCCTTTTACAGAATTACTGGTAAACGGAACTCATATCTTTCTGCTGTAGTTGTACAATGATATTTTAAAAGAATAAGAATTGTGAGTTTTGCAGATTTCTGCCATTGGTTGGGTATATATAATAGATTTGCCATTTTAAACAGATTTTCGGGGACATGAAAATTACGAAACGTAGTCATGGGGCAATATTTAGGATTAATACCTATTGCTATGTAGGAAGATATTTTTAAATGAGAAAATTAATCTTGAAACAATTCTAAAATAGGAATAACAATTTTCTAATGCACATTTTACTTACCCATCATACGTAGTATAGGGTAAGTCTTGTAATCGTTTTGAAAATCGAAATTTTTTTTTGACGGATTTACACGTTTCAGACACTGGAGATTCCGAAAAACATATTTTTAGAAAAAAAATTTTGCCGTCCGTCTGTGTGTCTGTGTGTCTGTGTGTGTGTCTGTAAACGCTCTATCTCCTGAACAAATTCAGATAGAGACTTGCAATTTGGTATGTACTTAGTATGTAATAATGGGAAGAAGCCTATTTCATTTCAATAACCTCGATTAACCGGAACTATTTTTTTCGAACTCTCGAAATATTCGTTCTGATAAAAGGTATATAAAAATTTTCTAAATTGTTTAGTTTAAGAAATAAATATAAAAGACAATAAAAAAACATAAATTTTACATAAAGCATGAAGTCGATCGGATAATTAGTTGCCGAGATATTTGGAATCCTATTTTCCACACTCTTCGATTTTTCATGACCCTGTATTTCATCCAAATTTCACTTTAAAGATATATTTTAATTGGAAATTTGACGCTTAATCAGATGCAATAAACCGCTAGTTAATAGGATTATTATTTTTGGAGTTATAAGGAAAAACCTCTTTCAAGGAATTCAGTAATCGAGCCTTTAAAGTTTATGACGTCATCAAGCCACGATTTTATTTGAATTGCGATGCATTTTATAAGTAGTTTACACATTTTTATTTTAATATTTTACATTATGCATATCCATGATGGGTAAGTATTACGGTGGCCCCCAACGACTAGTTTCATTTGGGGCTCGAGCTGACACGAAACTTTTCGAACTCGGACGTCCTCGGATTTAAAATTACTGGGGTCGGCTGTGATCGGATGGGCTCGGACTCCAAAAAAATGAGCCTGAACCCATCTCTAGTACGTGGATGAAAAAATAAATGAAAAAAATAAAAAGACGACCTCTTTTCTTTAAATAAACGTGTCTTTTCTACTTTCGTTTTTTCGGATCCGAGCGATCCATTTTGCACAAACTCAAAGATTATATATTTCTGAAATGAGAAACCTAACTAAACGTAGTTACTTAGTATCTATTTTACAATAGGTTACGATTATGTAACGGATGAGTTCATGAGTCCCGGCGCGTAAAATATTTAGAAAAGCCACGTAAAAAATATCCTTGTTTGGCTTATTTCCAAGCAATCATATTAAGACGGCCGTCTTTCAGTCTGTACTACAGTCAGTAAATCCTATACTATATGAATGTGCATGTCTGTGTGTGTGTGTGTATAGTTTACGAAGCAATAGCAACATTAATAGTTTCCCGATATAAAAAAAGCTGCTGAGACATATCTTAAAAGTAAGAATAATCTGCACTGTTGCTTTGTTACGTTAATTTTTGTATTTTTATTATTTTTATGATTATAATACTTTTTAAAAGATTATTTTATAAGTATAGTGTGTTGCAGTGGCTCACCTAATATAGCAAACACATGTTTACAGCCCACAGTATATAAATAAAAAAAAAAAAATCCCTGATGACTCGGTCTACAGGCACAGGTAGATTTCGAAGACGCACACCAGGGATGCCTGTTTAATGAGAATTGCAGAAAAAGGACATTTCTGCCATGATGCGGCAGTTGAGACCGCCCACTTCGAAGTGTACCTGTACCTGTATTTGGAGCCGGCAGGGATTTTTTTGTTTTAATTTATTATTATTATTTTTTTTTTTTTTTTTTTGCTGTAAGAGTTGGTTCTATAAAAAACTTGTCAATATAACAGTTTTGATTATATTAAGAAAATTTATAATAAATTCAAGCGGATTTTATATCTTGTGAATTGACGAATTTATTTATTTTTTTCTTCTTAAACCCCTATTTCCCCCCCCCCCCCCCCTTGAGGCCATTTTTAATGATATCAAAAATCTGTCATGCATAATTTTTTTACCCTTTTCCTAGACGTATTAATAACTTTAAACGGATTCGATAAGCATCATAATTAAGAAGGGTTTTCTCTGCTTTCACAAAAAGCTCCCCATGCCCCCACCCCCACCCTTGGTCCGATTTTGCCCATTAAGGAACTTGACCGAAATTTTATGCCCCTCGATTTTATGTATCAGTTTGGAAGAGATTTGTGCAGAATTGTGGAAGTTTATCGTGTCCATAAAGAAGTGATATAGATAGATAGATAAAGTTTTGAACTGGGGGTGGTTTTGGATTCTATGAGTCATAATCGGCGTCGATCTTCAAAAAATTTTCAGAAATTCCAACAAAGGGGAGAATGTAATAGGTAGTATTTCTTACGAAATCTACCTAAAAAGAAACTGAAAAGAAAAGAAGAAAGAAAGTTGTTGGGGCTGCCGCGGTCATCTTTTGCAATTGGCGGCTAAAGAAATCTGGACCGCCGCTTAAAAAAAAGAAAAAAAAAAAAGAAAATTTGGAGTTCATCTGAGCTCACAATTATCGATGATGATCACAAAGTTAATCAGCGGAACAACGAAAAATTAGCATTTAATAAACAAAGCACATAACAGCAGTAAGTAATCTAAAAGATCTAATAATTATTGACCTTAATTTCAGCTCATCAGTCTACAAATTAACTTATTGTAATGCCGTATAATTTTATTGCTATGTTTTCTGTAATCGTACGTGATGTGTTCAACCAGAGTTGTAACTTTATATGACAACTTGTTTCTAGATTGTTAAATTGATCCTATGTCTTTTCAAGTTTAAGAGTGTGCATTTATTTTTAGAAATGATCTCAAAGTAATATTATCTAATATTCTGAAATGTATTTTTGCTATGATTTAATTATATATGTATATATATATATATATATATATTGCAATCGTAATTATCTTAGACGGAATTAAAACTATTGCTCTTTGCTTATATTGTTTTATAATGTCCCTGACCAGTGGGTCACACATTATAAAAAAAAAATTTTGTCTTTTGTGCATTTTGCATTCTTTGTATTGAAATTGTTATTAGATTTTACATAGTTTACTTCTTATATTTGATTTGTTTGATATAAATATACTAACGGTTTATTATATACACTATATAGCCAAAAGTCACCGGGGACTTTCGATTTTAGATGTTTTGTCGAATATCTAAAGAAAGGATAAATTCTTCTGGAGCTTCAGAAATATAAAGGATATGTTTAACCTCATATTTTTCAGCGAAAGTTTAATCACGAGGACAATTAGGAAACCAACAACAAATTGAATAAAAAATAATAATATTTGCAATCACCCTGTAAAATAAAATGTTCAAAATAATCTGTAGCTGTAGCATCTGACTAAGTGGATTTTGTACAACTATTGTATTCAGTTCTACATGAATATCATGTATATTCAGGGAGATATAAATATTATTCTTTTAAGTTAAAAAAACTGCCGAAAATTTTTTGTTTAAAGCATGCAGGGTTTTCAACCAAATTTACCACCACTTTCAGGAAATTCGACAAAAGAAATTACAGTAGAAATTTGACAGTAGAAATACTACAATTACAATATAAATATAGTATTAAATATTTGATTTCAAATCATTTGTAATCTTTACTTCAGTTGTTGCTCAATGAATTGGGGAGATGACATCAGTTTCTTATGAGGTCAGGAGTTTCAAAACTCGCCTTATCCAAATAATAATAATAATAATAATAATAATAATAATAATAATGTTTTCTCTATCAATCTATTCTATAGGTAAATCTGCACTGAAAAAACACCATAATCAGCAAAAAAAAAAAAAACTTGTTTTAGAATGCATTTCTGACACTGTAAAAACTTGGCTTACAATAAAAACCAATGGATGCAATTTCCCAAAAGTTAATTTTCTCGATAAGGCGAGTTTTAAAACTCACGTCCTCGTATGAATTAAACTGTTTTATGGAAGACATTTTTCAAAGAAGATTAGAAAACACGAACTACACTGAAAAAAAAAAAAAAAAAAAAAAAAAAAAAAAAAAAATGTTGATTTTATGGTATAATACTGACATTCCAGCTGCCAGTATTATACCGTAAAATTAACAGTAATAATGCGCGGTAGCGAATTACTGCTTATTTTACTGTTTATTGCTGTTAATTTTACAGTATAATACTGGCAGCTGGGATGTCAGTATTATACCGTTAAATCATTTTTTTTTTCTTTTTGCAGTGTAGCATTTGGTCTGTTCTTATTAAGGATATAAAATTACAAAAATACTTTTAAAAGTTTTTTTCAGTTCCAGCTTTAAGTGTCTGGTTAAAAATTTTAGAATGTCGTGAGATGAGTTATGTGAAACATATGAAGAAGAACGTTGTTAATTCTTCAAAAGTGACCTAAAAGGATTCATTTTACTTTAATTGGCTGAATTTATTTTTTCTTGAAACGAGTTAGACATGAAATTGAGATCAGATAAGATATGCAAAAGAAATACTATGTTGTCAAATGCTCTAGTTCCAGTTTTTAGTGAATTAATTACATTCTGTTCTTGGTTTTGCGTCTTTAAATAAATCTCTTTGTTTACAAACACTTTTGAGAACAAAGCATTTAAAGAGTAAAGAAAAAATAAATAAAGATAAACAGCAGCTACAGTCCCTTGAAATGGCAAGTGTGATTTGACATTGAATCCAGTTTTAACATCGATTACTTTAAAATATATTGTTAGATGATGGTATTTTGCGGCTAATGAACGTCCTACTGAATTCAAAATTTTACTAATAATGCTTATCAACTGTTTAAACAAAGAAAAGGAAACATCTATTCTATGCTTAGTATCGTTAAATAATATGTGTAGCTGGATTATTTCTTTTTCAATTTTTATCGACTAATTTTATTAAACATCACATATATATATATATATATATATATATATATATATATATATATGTTATATAAAAATTTTATTTCCTTCACATATCCTTCGCATTTATTTCGCATTATTCCTTTAAATTAATCTAACTTCTGACATAGTCATTATTTCCTTAATTCTTAATAATATTTATTCCTATTTAATGTCCTTTTAAAAGTAATAACACGTATATTAATAATTATCTTATTCCAAATCTTAATCTAAAACTTTAAAACCATTCGTAGCTTTTATCAACTCCCCAATCTATAAACTTCTGAGAGACGCTTGTTGTCATTTCGAATGTTTTTAAAAGCCATTTTTTTAAATTTTTTAATTCCATGCTTTGCTTCGCGCGCTGGGTGATTTTCACGTCGAAATCAATGCGCAGCTACGATGGGGATTCTTTCGTATTAAATCTTCTCCCTCGCACCTCATTCGCTTAGCTTATTTTCGCCTCTCACTCATTGGATCGTGCGCTCGTTACGTCGTTTTCAGTAACTCTACGCGCCGTGAACAAAACTCGAATGCAAGATTTTGGAGAGGAGATTTCTGTCGTGATTTGAAGTGCTGACCAAATTGTTATCTGGTGCTTAACTGACTTAGAATTTCATAACAGCTAAGATATATTAAATGATGTCGTGAGCTATCGTCAAGCCTGAGGGCTGTAAGTATACCTGATACTGTGGGAACTGTTACTGGCATCGCTCCTGTCATTAATAAACGATTTATCTGGAAATTGGCTGCTCCTTATTGAAGAAACTCTTGCGGTGTCTCATCATTGCCTAACCTCCTCGCCATGATTCTTGATATCGACTGCAATCATTCTACATCTTTAACAAACGGACATTTTCTCGTGGAATATTAAATCATCTTCGTAAAAAGTTCATATATATATATATATATATATATATATAAATCATGATTTCTCTATCAATCTATTCTATTGATAAATCTGCACCGAAAAAAAAAACACTACAATCTGCAAAAAAACTTGTTTTAGAATGTATTTCTGACACTGTAAAATCTTGGTTTACAATGGAAACCAATGGATGCAGTTAGAGGTTTTTTGCATCGATAAGGCGAGTTTTGCAACTCACGTCCTCGTATGAATTAAACTGTTTTATGGAAGACATTTTTCAAAGAAGATTAGAAAAAAGATCAACTAGAAAACACGAACTAATATTACGTCTGTTCTTATTAAGGTTATAAAAATACAGAAAAACGTGCTAACTTTAAAAAGTTTATTTCAATTCCAGCTTTAAATGCCCAGTTAAAAGATTTTAGAAAGTCGTGAGATGAGCGATGTGAAATATATGAAGAAGAACGTTGGTAATTCTTCAAAAGTGACCTAAAAGAATTCATTTTAGTTTAATTGGCTTAATTTATTTTTTTCTTGAAACGAGTTAGACATGAAATTGAGATCAGATAAGATATGCAAAAGTAATACAATGTTGTCAAATGCTCTTGTTTCTGTTTTTAGTGAATTAACTACATTCTGTTCTTGGTTTTGCGTCTGTAAATAAATCTCTTTGTTGACAAACACTTTTGAGAACAATGCATTTAAAGAGTAAAGAAAAAAAAATAAAGATAAACAGCAGCTACAGTCCCTTGAAATGGCAAGTGTGATTTGACGCTGAATCCAGTTTTAACATCGATTACTTTAAAATACATTGATAGATGATGGTATTTTGCGGCTAATAAACGTCCTACTGAATTAAAAATTTTACTAATAATGCTGATCAACTGTTTAAACAAAGAAAAGGAAACATCTATTCTATGCTTAGTATCGTTAAATAATACTAGATGGAACCCGTCAAAACTTGACGGAAAAAAATTGCAATAACAATATTAGTAAAATAAGTTTCTTTATTACATAAGAAGGGGTGCTTATGAAACAATCATTCAAATATTTTATTTTAAAAGTTTTTTCCCCCAGTGAGTTACAGTACTATTTCCGATGCAAACTCCAAACAAACAATACGTAAACAAAATGCAAATCAGTTTGACATTACCGCCTTATTCCTCATGGCAAGAAATAATATTTCCTGAACCTATGAAGTATCATACAAATAGTATATCCCTACGTTCATCTCATATTCAGTCAATAAAAGAACATAGTAAATAAAACACACATCCCCCCCCCCTGTGATAATGCAACCGAATGAGCTCCTATGCGCATGTGCATTGCATCTGCCCAAACGCACCGTCGAAATTCGACGTTAAAAAAAAGTTTTAAAATGTTTTGATTAAAATTTTTAAAATGTCTTCTTTAATCATTGTTCGTTTCAAATCCATATCTTCTGAAACGCATCCATTGTTTTAAGCTAATCAGTTTTTATGTAAAGATGAAGAATTTTTTTTTACAATAATAAATCAATCTGCAGATAAGGGAGAGTTTTAATGTTTTCAAGTGTAATTTATTTGTATGGTTTCTTCATTCCTTTACATAATCAGGATGATTATTCCTTTTCCATAATTAAGAGAAATAATATAAATAAATAAATATCCAAGATTATTTTTGATTCTGTTTTCATTAATATATTGTAAATTTTATTGTTAAAAGTTACTGATAAATGATACTTTAGTAAATGGGGCTTTTCCTTTTTATTTATTATATATATATATATATTTGAGATTTAATGGCAACATTCTTCCGTTTGTTTATTGGGCGCTACAGTTTGGCAAATTATTTGAGGTACTTTTCGGTTAGCTGGGCGCCAATGAAGTATATATATATATAGTATATATATATATACATGTATACAAATATATATAATGTATATATATATATATATATATATATATATATATATATATATATATATATATATATATATATATATATTTTTACTGGCGCCGGCTAACCGAAAAGTACCTAATTTGCATATAGTTTTTTTTAATGGGACGACGGGATAATGAACGGAATTTCGACGGGATAATGAATATGTTTGATGGTACCAGAATATTTTTCTGCATTTTATAGATATATTAAGAAATACATATTTTTATGATTTGCTGAATCCCTTATTTGTTTACTTTTTCATGCATTATATTATTGAAGGTTGGTAGTTCTCTTATTCGTTTAAATATACCCTACTTATATAAAAATAGCGTGTGTTCTCTGTGGTGTTTCGCATAAACTTTGTAAAATTCAGGTTATTAGATTTTATGCAACTTTGCTGTCATAACAGCTGGATGAAGCAGTCATTTTCGGCGATTTTTTTGTTACCTGTAAAATATTTGTTTTTGGTATAGCCCGAACTAAGAAAAATGTGAGTACTTTTTCCATTATACGGACACCATTGTCGCCAAGTATATATTTACATGTATTTCATGGTGTCGGTATAACGGAAAAGAACCAAAATTTGCGATCGATCAAATAATTGAATTTCGTTAAGCATTAAATTTTCTGATACTTCTCTATTATCCGGTCGACTACTTTTCATAACAAAAAATTATCACCAAACTGTAAAATTAAACGCCAAAAATGCAGTCCGATTTACTTGATGTCAGAAGCATTATACGTGTTTGTTACGTCATCAAGTGGTTTTTAATTCGACATTTGCTTCTATTTTTTATTATGTTTTACTGATTTATTAGTATTTCATTAATTAAAATAACAATCGTGTACTTAAATTCTTGTATTTTATTTATTTATTTATTTTGATATTCTAATGGCAACATTCTCCCGTTTATTTGGCGTTACAGTTTGGCGATAGTTTTTTGTTTTGAAAAGTGGTCGACGGGATAATAGAGAAGTACCAATATTCTTATTTTTGATCTGAGAAAGAAACAATAATCATGGATTTAATTAATTTTGCAATATGCGGTGCAACCAAAACAATTTTGATTAAATCGGTACAGATATCGCAGACGCACCGGGGTTAATTTCTGGCGCCTAAATGACGATTTTTGCTTTGTATGGCAACCTGGTGTTTTATAATAAATTTGAATATGTGTGTAAATAAATAAAATAAAATAGGTACTTTTATGTTAGCTGGGCGTCAGGGATAACTCTCCAAATCTTGTTTCAATTGGAATCATTTAAATTGCAACATTTTACGCGAGATTTGTTATTCATATTGATATGTTTACTTTTACATATTTTATTATGATTATATTCTAGCTAATTAAGTTTTTTTTAAGATTTTATATAAAATATTACCTAGTTGATATTAGCTAATGTCAAAAGATTGGCGAACCACAGAGTTCAGAGAATAAACTCTATGCCTCGCAAAAGTGGGAGTTGCCGACTTCATGACATAAGCAGAAGTAAAAGTTTAATTGAAAATTACAGCTAATTAATTAAATTTTCGAACAAACGAATGCACGATAACAAATCTGTGTCCAAATATCTTTCATTAAAAAAAAGAATGGTGTAATTTGATGCAGTAGTTTGTTCTCACGGATTGTCGAAAGAAATCGCTTAGCGTTTTAAATATATAGATATGTAGCTGGATTATTTCTTTTTTAATTTTTATCGATTAATTTTATTAAACATCATATGAAAAAAAAATAATAAATAAAGTGCATTTTCTGTCAACGTGCTTCTCAATTATCTGATAATCACGAACATTTATCACATCCTGTCAAGTTCAATAAATCTTGAACTGTAAAGTTAGGGTGGATTTCAAAGCCTACACTATAGTCACTCGAAGACACGCGCAAGCTAATATTAAACCAATGGCAGAGTTCTTTTCAAATTTCTCGTTCGCATTTCAATATTTTTAAAGGTTTTTTTTCCTTTTATGCATAAAATAGCTGATCTCTAACAGAGTACTTTTTCATTTTAGGTAGATTTCGTAAGAAGTACTTACTAACTATTACATTCTCCCCTATGCTGGAATTTCTGAAAAAAATTTGCAGATCTACGCCGATCATGACTCCCAGAACCCAAAACCACCCCCAGTTCAAAACTTTATCTGTCTATCTATCTATATCACTTTTTTATGGACACGATAACTTCAATAATTCTGCACAAATCTCTTCCAAACTGATACATAAAATCAAGGGGCATAAAATCTCGGGCAAGTTCGTTAATGGGCAAAATCGAACCAAGGGGGGGATGGGGGCTTTTTGTGAAAACAGAAAAAAAACATAACTTCTTAATTATGATACATATCGAATCCGTTTAAAGTTATTATTACTTCTAGAAATTCTTAAATTTATTATAAATCCTCTTTTTTATACTGACAAGTTTTTTTATAAGACCAACCCTTACAGGAAAAAAAAATCCCTGCCGGCTCCGCCTACAGACACAGGTAGATTTCAAAGTGGGCGGTCCCAACTGCCGCATCATGGCAAAAAGGTAATTTCTTCTGCAATTCTTAATAAACAGGCTCCCCACGGTCTGCGTCTTCGAAATCTTCCTGATGTGCCTGTAGGCCGAGCCGTCAGGATTTTTTTTTTCGATTTTGATCGAACTGTTTCTTTTTATTTTGAATGAGAACATTTTTATTTTCGGAATAGGTTTCAAAATAAAAAGTGACCTCATAAGGAACGAAATCTTAAACCAAAATCGCAAAAGGAAAAAAAGACCTGGTTAGAGAACAACCTCAGCTATCCTATAAAAAATAATTAAAAAAATATTGAAATGCGAACGAGAAATTTGAAAAGAACGCTGCAATTGGTTTAACAGGAACTTGCTAGTATCGTCACATGACCAATGTAGGCTCTTAATAGCCTCTCGAAGTAATGTAATTTTTTGTAATAGTTTTATTTTTTTTTTAAAGAAACATACTTCATATTAACTTTCTTACAAAATATTTCATTTATCTAATTTTTCAGTATAGATAATAACTCAAAAGCGTATTACAAGTTCATAGGCATAGAGATCTATAGGCTCGTGTGGCTCAAGACTAATATTACTTGATCCAGCTTGGCAAAAAATGGGATAGGTAGATGAAAAAAAATCGGGACAACACCTTCTTAATCGGAGCTTATACAAACTTACCCACTTTTTTTTCTTTTTCTTTCTTTCTTTTTTTTTTTTTTAATTGTGAATAAAATGTGCACATTACTTAAAACTAATTGGATGGGCCAATCCCAAAACTTTCTTCTATCTCATACAGGTATCGCATGTACCAAAAATGAATCAGCAAAAATGTATATCAAGGTCTAACTGAACCTAAACTTTTATTAAATTCCATTCTTGAGGTATGACTATCGCTAAAATCGTATAAATCCTGAAAAATGCAGCATAGCAGCGCCACCTGTTGGGAGATTTACACCAAAACCTAATCAACATCAACTTAAGTCAACGTCTTATACTGAATCTGAAGTTTTGGATTAGCTCTTGAGATATAAATAGCTATCGTGAAAATTATATCGTGAATCTTCTATCTCATACAGGTTTCACATACACCCGAAACGAATCAGCACCAATTTACATCAAGGTCTAACTGAATCTAAAATTTTATTAAATTCCGTGCGTTAGTTCTTGAGCTAAAGCGTCCACAATTTTTTTGTCACATACAGACAGATAGACTCACAGACAGACATTTTCTAAAAACAGTCAAATCATGTTCAGGACCCTCTAAAACGTATAAATCCGTCGAAAACCGGAAGTCGAAAATTTTCCTGAATCCAATACCTTCTTCTTGTGAAGAATAAATGAATTGATCAAAATAAATGAATTGCATATAATTGAATAATATAAATGAATTCACCGGTGTACTGTTTTTTCACGGTAATTAACTTTTATAAGTTCAATTCACTTCCCTTGATGGGTAAATATTTTACCGACCCCAGGGTCAACAAACATAAAAAAAAAAAAATACCGGGCTTCATTATCGCAAGGGCAGACAAAATAGCTGCCCAAAGCCCTCAATTTTAAAAGGGGCCCCAAAAGTAAAAAGCAGGTATTTTTTCATAAAATGAGTGCAAATTGTGCCCAAAAATATGTTATAGATGCCCGCCCAATTGGATCTTTGCCCACAGCCTCGTGTAGGTTTAGCCTCATGTTAGGTTGATCATTAGTCGGGCTCTGGAAAAATATACTATAGAAGGGAATAACCAATTATATAAATATCTGGCATAAAAACGTGATGTGATCATGTGCGTTGTTGCAGTTTTATTAATTACATTTTACGTCTCTGTTACTCTGCACAATTTATAGTTTTCAATCTATCGTAAAAGTTTCACACTGTAACCCATGAAGAACAAGTCCTTAACAAATTAAAGACTTTTAGTTGTTTTTCTCAAAACTTTCAATATTTAAGAGCTTAAAAGGGACGTTAAAATTGATTTATTTTATTTTTTTTATCATAGACATATGAAATTTTGTGCATACATACATTTCACCATAAGTATATAGAATGACTTAGAAAATTTTCTATTCTTAATATAATTTTAAGATTAAAAAAAAAATTAAAATTTATAAACCAAATTTTAAAATGCTCCTCGCGTCGTAATTTTTAACATAATTCCTCGATTTTGTGTATTTAGATCACTTAAAACTATATTACAAACAAATCTGTGCATCAGATAATTAATCCCTTTAATAGTTAATTTTTGAGAGATTTTTTACTGAATTCCATTCCGATTTTCATCAAAATTTAGCATTTTAATAAGTTATAAATCACATTTAATTATCTTAACGAAATCTAATTGTAAAATGCATATACAGCTTCTTTGTAAACGGTATCAGGATTATTCCTTATCAATTTCATGAATTTTGAACAAAAATTAAGACGCATGGAGCTTTTCAAAAATCTAGAAAACGTGTGAAATCTGCATTGAGAAAAACAGGTATAAAGTTTACTAAAACAACTAAAAAATTGATTGTGTACATAATTCAAACGCTTGTAACTTTGCGAAAAATCATCGCAGTTGCATGCTGTTTTTCTCAAATGATTCAATACAAACTGAATAATAATAATAATACAAACAAAAAATAAATTTCGATTTTTTGATCGCTTTTTGTTCAAATAAAGGTTCACGGTTCCCTTAAAACAGGAATAGTGGGAAAATTTAAGAGTTGTAGAATCAGGACATTTGACGTCCCGCCAAATTGTGCCAAGGGATGTCTCTTCCACTCCCTCGAATTCAGAACATACCGCGTATATCGGAGTAACACTACACAAGACCCTCTAATAAATTTTAAGAGGGTCTTTCTTCTTCTTCTCTCTCTTTCTTTTTTCTTTTGTAATTAATACATATAAAAAAGTTCCTAGATTTTTGAATATCTGATAATTTGTAAAGAAATGTGTGCTTTTTAACACTTTTCCACATAGTTGAAAAGTGTTTACGAATTCAGTTTGCCCGTCTGTCTGTCTGCCTGCCGTCTGTCCGTGCTCTAGTTTGCGTAAATATACCCGGATTGCCATGCAATTGATATATGTTATTGAGGTTTACTATAGAATGTTCGGTATTGAAAATAAAGTGTATAACATTTACAATTCATTTACAGGGATACTCCAAATAATTCCGTTACATTACCGTCTATGGGTTAAAATCGTTTGCGGTGTATTTTAATAATGTTACACTATTTCAAAAATGTTGAAATTCATATATATCACTGAGTGCACTACAAGGACACTATAGAGTATAGTGGACATAGCATTCATCGTTCATTTACAGAACACACAAAATAATTCGGTTATAGCTAGAGTGCCAGTATTATACCGTAAAATCATTTTTTTTTTTTCAGTGTAGGATACACAAAAGATATCCCACGGCTTCTTTATTTACTGGCCTGCCCAATGGTTTCAGAATCAGGTAAAATATTTCTCCTTATATCCCATCAATAACAATCCAATTCTCTTTCAAGCTGATTTTTTAGAGGGTTATAAAACACTTTAAGAAACTTAGACTGGTTGCATTCTTGTTTCTCAAATAGCAAGGTTTTTTTTCCTTTCTTCAATTTGGAAATAAATAAAATATTCACTTTGAGTCCGAACCCGAAGACTGGTATAAAAATAAAGCACGAGCCCATCTCATCTTTAGTTCCTATATCATGCATACATAGCATCTCAATGTAGAATAGTAAGAAAATATACGCATTTCATCGTATTTTATACTATAAATGTTGTTGTCCATTTTCACCATATAAGTATGTTAAAATGGATAAATTATCGTGGTGACGATACACTCCATGTTAAGTCTGTTCGTCAGTGAACTTCCCGATTCCCCTAGCTAATGTTTAACCTGTGGGCGTACGTAGTGTGCATTCGTATATTTAAAATACCTCCTCGGCAAATTAATATTTTTAACTTCTGTTTTCTGTGGACGCTCCTTAAAAAATGTCTGTTTTTTTTTTTTTTTTTAACTTGTCAAAATTTTTCTAAAATGTATACTTAATTTTATGTGAAGTATTAAAATCTTATTCAATTTCGCTAAGATTTTAACACATAAAATTATAAATTAAGCACATATTTTAGAAATATTTTGATAACTAAAAAAAAAAGAGGCATCGTTTAAGAACAGTACAAAGAAAACAAAAGTTTAAAATATTAATTTCCCGAGGAGATATTTTAAATATACGAATGCATCCTACGCCCATAGGTTTAACCCGGAAGAAGTCGCGCTTAACCAGTTTATGAATGGATTTTACTTTGTCACCAATAAATACAAATAATAATCATCATTTTATTTAGTCAGAGACAATTGTTACAAATTCTGCGAAAATTATTGTTGAAGATTACTTTTCGAAAAATAGTGGTGGTAATTGTAATAAAAAGAAAAGTGCCCAGTTAAACTGGTGGCATTGAGCTCACAGGCTATTCACACTAATTGTATATTATACTCTTATTTAAAAAAATAATGCCCCTCAAAAAATACAGAAATCGACAATAAATTAAGGGGGATTACCCCCCCCCCTTTATACTTAACCAAAGAACCCTCAAAACTAATCAGGAAAGCGCCTCATCACAATGAACCAATATACAAAATTTGAAACAAATCGGATAATTCTGCATGAAAAACCCATTTATATAAATTAAGGGGGGGGGGATCGACCCCCCATTTCCCCTTTATGCTTAACCAATGAATTCTCAAAACTAATCAGGGAAGCGCCTTATCACAATGAACCAATATACAAAATTGGAAACAAATCGGATAATTCTGCATGAAAAACCCATTTATATAAATTAAGGGGGGGGGATTCGACCCCTTCATTTCCCCCTTTATACTTAACCAATGAATCTCCAAAACTAATGAGGGAAGCGCCTTATCACAATGAACCTATAAACAAAATTTGAAGCAAAACGGATATTTCTATCAAGAGTTATTGCGTTACGTACATACATACAGAACGGGCGGGCACATTAGCTCTCAGGAATTTGATAGCATGTGAGCTAAAAACCGTACGCACCCTGAGTATGTCAGGCGCGACTGCTACCGGGTTAATATTAGCGAGGGGAATCAGGAAATTCACTGACGAACACCCTTAACATTGATGATTGTTCAATTTAAGAGTGTAAGTGTTCTAGGATTAACTAAGCATGTAGGCCTTCAAATGGTCCGTTCAATAACAGACTGATGAAGTTCACACTTTCATAAATGCTCAAACACAGGGATTTTTTGGACGCGCTACAATGATTTCCTATGAAGTGAAATACCTCCCGGTGGTACTTACAGATAAATTTCGTACAACTATCACTTATAACCAATATACAGATTGACATGTATAGATACTATCCATACACTTAACACAATTTTTAAATATTAGTGACTTACACCACTCTGACTTTAAACGGCTTAAATATAAAAGTTGTATTTTATTTGTATATATTGTTTAGATTTTTTTTAAAATATTTACAGAAAGACAATCACAAAGATTGCTTTGTATTGTTCACTGTTATCATTTTAAACCTTCAGTGATTTCAATAAACCTTGTCATCAATGAAGAAATCGCAATGGTATATTTATTTATCCTCGATTCTTTTTAATAGACACTTTTCTTTGGAACAATCAAATGTAATCTACGTGTACAAAGATTTCATTAAAATCTTAAAAGGACGGTAAGAGAAAAACTTTTTTTTTAATAACCGCTGCTTAACTACTAAATACAAAATACGTTTCACAAAAGCCTGTTCCAGCCATCGATGGAGACAACTGGAATGATCTATACAAACATAACCGCATTGTAGTTTCTCGGTAGCTGGTTTTTATTGTTCTTAAAGGCATTTCAACAGCATTACGTAATCAAGAGTACTTTAAAGTGTATTGTCTTCTCAAAATAAAGCATTCAAAATTTGTTAATTTCGTGTTCACAGTCGAACAGAGACTAGCATATGAGGTTTAGGGGTAAGGAATACAATCATTGCATTTTGTTTCTACTACAAGCCGCATTTTGCATCGACTTGTCACATTTTGTATAGTATAAACGCATTTCGAAAATGAGCTTGAAGAATGAACGCTGGGAATTTGAGATCGGAAATGGATTACAGAATCGAACCAAAACATGCATTTGGTATCAGATTCTTGAGTATCTTGTAATAAATAATGTTGCAAAACACTCAGTGACTTTTTATCCTGAAGGAAATATTGCGTAATATTGTTTGACAGATAGGATGGTTATTACTGAATAAACTTGTTTAAGATTAAGGCATTCGATACTTAGCTGTACACAGTTGTTAGAAAAATTATATTAGCTTGAGACTTAGTTATAACTGCTGTCTTATTTCTTATATTTCAACTCAAAACTTTAAGTAAATAAATAAAGTGCAATGCACATATGAAGTTCAATGAAGTAAAATTTACTTAAATTAAAGGCTTAATATTATTTGACAAATAGGGTGTTTGATACTGAATAAACTTGTTTAAGATTAAGGCCTTCATTACTTAGCTCAACGCGCAGTTATTAGAAAAATTATTTTAACTTGAGTCTAAATTATAAATACTGTCTTATTTCTTATATTTCAACTCAGCACGTCAAGTAAAATAAATAAAGTGCAATGCATATACATATGGAGTTAAATGAAGTAAAGTTTACTTTAATTAATAGCTTAATATTGTTTGATAGATAGGACGTTTGATACTGAATAGACTTCATTAAGATTAAGGCATTTAATACTTAGTTAGCTAAACAAAGTTAGAAAAAATATATTAGTCATATTTGAAACAAATAAATGTTTTTAAAACGAGTAAAGAATGGAAAATGCATATTGATTTTTAGATCGGAAATAATTTTGAATAAGAAAGCAAAACAATAGAGGAGCAAATAGCTCAACTAAAGCGTCTACTAGCTGAAAAGGATCACCAAATTAACGATTTGAAAATTCTATTTAATAAAAAAAAAAATAGAAAATATTAGCCACAAACAACAAGAACAATTATCACTACCAGAAATATACGTGGCAAAGTTGAAATCGCAAAACGAACCTTTGGCATTCAACTTCTATCAATGTATTTAGTCATACACATTTTGTTTTATTTTTTTATTATTACAAAAAATGAACAGTTTATGTTTATTACTAAGTACTTTATTTTCATCAGTACCGTTCGAATAGTCAAACAATGATAGTATGAAAGAAAAATAGCCAAAAGTACTATGGACTGTGCGCGGTTTCTTCTAAAAGCAAGCTCTTATGACATTTGACTAACACTGTAAAAAAATTTGCAGCAAAGTAACAGGTCATTCGACCGTTTTCTATAAAAACGGCATATAAAATATTTCAAGCATATAAAATATTTCAAGTATTTTAATGATTTCTTACAGTAAAATAGTCTTTAACTGAATAAACTAATTAACTAAAAAACAACTTATTTTTAAAGTTAGTTGTTTTCTGCTATTAATTTGTATTTATTCAAAGAACACGAATTTACTTTCATGGAAAATCAGAAATTCTTAATACATTTCATTAGTTATTTGTCGCATATGATAAAAAAAAAAGCAAGTTAAAAAGTTTAACCGAACTGAAATTAACGGAAACACACATAATGATAAAAATAATAATGATAATAATAATAATAATAATAATAATGACACAAAGAAAAATGATTGAATATTAATCAGTAATTTTTATTTCAATAAAACCATCCTTTTTGTTAAAGGTGAGGGGAGGTACATATAATCTATAGTTATTCATGCAGATATCTCCGAAAATTTATTAAATAATGTACATCAGTGATTTTTCTTGCTTTTAAGATGTTAAAAAATTTAGTGTTATTAGTTACAACTCTCGACCGGTATTCTGTTCTTCTTTCCTTTCTTTCCTTTTTTGGGCTTTGTACAATACTCTTAATTTCATTACTCGGATGATTAAAGAAATCCTTGAGAGGTGATTACTCAATTTAAGTGGTTATTATATTTATATAGTATGTGCAGTTTTTATTTCAAAATTCTTCATAATAAGTTTCTCTCTCTGTAGAATTCAGTTAGCCACTTCTGAATGTTTGCCACTTCGAAATTTCTTGCATCACGTGCAGATTGCGGATCAGCTTCATTAGAACCCCTGGAATAGAAAAAATCGTTATCAATAAGCATTTGATGCAAATATACACTATGTGTATGTGTGTGTGTGTGTGTTCTCATACAAGGTGTCCTGCTAATGTGTCAATAAACTCAGAGAGTTGTTAATAGACATCAAGAAAAACAAAAATTGCAATGGAACATGGGTACCGCAAACCACAGTCAAAAATACAGTGTGCTTCTCTTGAACATTTCTCTGGAGACCTTAGGATCTTAGACTTTTTCTAATTAAAATTAAATAAAATACAAAAAGAAAAACTAAATACAATTATTTATATTTAATTTTTAAGACTATTATTAATCCAATCTAAAAATATTATATTTTAAAGTTTTAAGAGTGCTGAGCAGTTGCAGACGTGGTAAAAAATATTATGTCAAGCAATTTAGCTCTGCCATCTATTATTGAATTTATATATTTAATTTAATAATTATGAGTTACTTAAATTATAATACATCTCAATTCTAATACTTAAAGTCAATGTTATGTAAAATTAATCAACTAATTTATTTTTTAATTATTAATACTAATAGTGATTGCCAAGTGGGATTTATATACAAATAACAATAAATATCTTAGATGTTTAAATTATATTCATTTGAATAATTAACCAAATTATCTACATTATAATTATATTATACTATTTTAAATATATATCTAAATTTCATAAAAGAAATTTTAATATTAATTTAGTTTTTAATATATATATATTTATATATATAAATCACATTTTAATATAAATTATAACTCATAAAAACAATAAATTTAATAATTTTATTTAATAAATTTATAATAAATTGCTATGTAAAAGAAATACCATAGCAATAACAACATGTTTTTTTTTCTCATGATTAATTGACGAATATCACATGTCATGATGATTTTTTTAATCTCTCTCTCTCTCTCCCTCTCCCCCCCCCTCTCTCTCTCTCTCTCTCTCTCTCTATATATATATATATATATATATATATATATATATATATATATATATATATATATATATATATATATAGACAGAGAGAGAGAGATAGCCATACAAACCACGAAACCAGCTTCTTCTAAATTTATATATATTTTTTTCATAAACATTAATTATTTAAAAGATTTAATTATTGAATTTACCATGTAGTTTGGATAAACATATAGTTTAGATTCATTATTGATAAATATAATGTTTTTATTTTTATTCTTATCTGAATATAAATATTTCATTCGGTGTAGGGTAATTACACTAGCTTAATTTTAACACAATTATCCAAATTGGTAAAGAAATCACAAGATTTGCAATTTTCCAACTGGGCAAAAAATGTCAGCAAAAAACAGGAAAATATTTTTATAAAAAGATTCATGAGTAGGTAAAAATGTGACATTAGAGTCAATGATAAAAAAAATAATTATATCATCTATATAACGATAGTAAACATAATTATAGTTATTACCTAATTAATTCCTTTCATCATAATATATTCATCATAAGACCAAAAAGTATACTTGAAGCTGTACCTCTTTGAGGAACTTATTGACACTGTTTATAAATGGTATTATTATAAATAATATAATTATGGTGTAAGATAAAGTTGAATAATACTTTAAACAATCTAGCAGAAATGTAATATTTTAAATTTAATCGAGATTTTCATTCTTTAAAAAGTAAACATTTTATGCAATTCTTTGATACATATACTGTTAAATAGACCATTAAAATCAAGTGTTTTTGTGTTGATTGTCAGTTTTAATCGTTATATTGTATATCTAAGTGAGAATATTCAACGATAAATTATGTGCAGAATTATTATACGTATTACAATAAATAGTTACAGTACGATATTTTATCAGATTTTTATGAAATTTTGGTGTAATAACAAGATATGAATAATTACAGGTTTTATATTTAAATTTTAATAATTTATGATAATTTTATAAATTTATATTATTAATTTCAAATTTTAATGTTGCTTTGTTAAAAATATTAGTAGTATTAATAGCATTACACAGTAATTGTTTATAGTATTTTTTGCAATTATAATGGCATAATTGTTTGGTGATTTATCTACACAAGTGACAATAAATTTATTTTGTAGATTCTTGTTGTAATTACTTATGTTTTCGTTACCTATATTTTTAATATATTGTATAGTATTTGATAGTTCATTTTTTAAATGATTTATAACTTTAAATTTCCATTCATTAAAAAAATCGATTTATTATAATGTATTGCAATTTTATAGTTAAATATATCTAAATCTTGAATAAACTAAATTAGTATTGTTTTAATATTGTTTTTGTATCGAAGGCGGAAATTAGGACTATAATGTATTAGATTTTTTTTAGATTATTTTGTTCCAGAATAGGGACCGCGAACCTTTCACATCCATGTGCCATTAAAAAAAAAAGAAAAGGATTTGACCATTGTCCGATGTATTGAAGTGGGATTAGAGATAATTTTAGCTGAAAATTTCGAATTAAAGAACACAAGCATAATGTATTAAAAAACAAGAAACTAACAAATCTCCCAATGAAAAAATTGCTGGTAGATGAACCACACCTTTGACTTCAACGCAGCTAAAATTATCTCCAAACCAACTTCTATACTTGAACTTAACTTTTTAAAAAACATTTCATATCTATAGAAATCATAAAAATATTGTTAATTGTAACTTTGCTATTCCCCAATGATCACATTGTTGGAAATATTATATAAAAACCTCTTTTTCTTAACTTTTACTAGCATTATTTCACCTTACCAGTTCCCTTCGCTATGCAATTTTCCTATTGGCTGTTCCGTGTAATTTCCTGTAATTCTATTGGTCAAAAAACCTATCCGTCGAATCCGCTTCTCTTCACTATATTTGAGCAAAAATCCATCATTCTTTGCACGGATGACGGTACGATGAATGCTACCAAAACTAGTCTGCTATAAGGTAAAATGTTCTTATGCTAAAAACGTTGTTTTATCTGCATACATTGTATTGCGCCAATTATCATCTTTATTGTCATTGTTCATGATAATTTGATCCAACAAGTTATAAAACGCAGTTTATCATTGTAAGTAAACTTAAATTTTGTAAGTGCATACTAGAAATAATTTTTATTTTACCTGAGATCCAGATGATGGGCTCCACCTTTAACTAGAACTGATACTAATGAATCTGAGAGGTTTTTCAGAACCTAAGAAAAAAAGAATTATTAAGAAAATTTTTAGTGAAATACTGTTTCAGTGATGTAAAAATGAAAACAATTGCATTAAATTGCATTAATTTTTTTAACTTACTCCTCCTGGGCCCCAAGGATCCAAATCCCCATTACTAAATACGATGTTAGAAGTTGATGAAATATCTGTAAAATAATAATTCGATCAAAATGGGTAAAAACTTTAAACTATAAGAAAAATGAATTCCAGGATGTTCGTAAACTGTTTTTACAAAATAAGAAGGCTATGATAAAACACATCAGGGTAAACAATTTTTGTGCAGAAAGCCAGATCCCTTATTCAGTCAAAAATGTATGGTATTTTACTTCAACCCAAACCTGGATTTTAGGTCGTAAAGGATCAGGGTCCATAATCTGTGTTTTTGGCCCATGAAATAAGACTAAAATTCGATTTTGTTATACTGACTTAATTATTTCACTTGTTAATATTAGAAGGTTTATCCTGGGCGATTTCAACAATATTTTTTGCATTTTGTTCGGATTTATATAACTTTCACAAAGCTCAAAGTTCGTAGTATTCGGAGTTTTTGAGGAAAAATACGAAATTTCTCCTAATTTTACCTCAAATTTTAATATATTTTTTAATATTTTACTATGAGCGCAGCTTTGCAACACTTTTATTTTTACATATATTGTACATTTTGATGTATTTTATAATATATGTAAAGAGGAAAGTGTTGCACGATTGTGCTCATATAAATAATTGAGGAAATATTAGGAGAAATTGCGTATTTTTCATCAAAAACTGCGAATAATACGAACTTTGAGCCTGTGTAAGTCATATAAATCCGAACAAAATGCAAAAAATATTGTTGAAATCGTACAGGATAAACCTTCTAATATTAAAAAGTGAAATAACTAAGTCAATATAACAAAATCGAATTTTAGTCTTATTTCATGGGCCAAAAACACGGCTTATGGACTCTGATCCTTTACTAATAATTAATGTTCAGTAATATATCAATCTGAAACATAAAAAAAAAAAATCATACTAAAAACATGATATGAGAACTTGATAAAGATAAACCTATCAGAAAATTAAAAAAAACAAAAACAAAATTGAAATATTAATGCGCTTCTGGAACTTGAGTGTAACATGAGTATGGGCTAGAGTTTGAATTCTAATTTATTCTCATGGCATAATTCAACTTTTGAGTTCCTATACGAATTAGCGATATACATAGAGAATCGCTAACCCAAAATATAACACTTTCATGAAATGATAATGTCGCGATAAAATTGTAAGTTTTCGAATAACGAATGTCATATACTTATTTATTTAAGTGATACTCCTATTATATACATTTTTTAAGTGCAAATAATGAAGATTATTGTAATAACGATATTTTCAATTTATTTTGCTTTTTATGAAATCTGATGACATGAGAAGAAGTACTAAAAATGCTCACCGTTTACGTTTATATTCATACGACATTGAACCTGACACTCCATAATTTAAGATGTGGCTATGACAGTAATTGTGGAGTCACTGGCCGAATTACAGTAGACCGCCAATTATACAAATCTATCGGGACTAGGCCCAGTTCGGATACGCCGTTGATAACTTGACAGATGAAAATCCAAATAAAAGCACAATGCACACTTTTGTAACGTTAAAAAAAGGGTGATTGCATCATTGCTGTGTCATATTCAAGCTGCCAATAGAAGTTATAACTGCACATACTGTCAATATATACCTAGGTAATAAATACCTCATGGATAAGAAAAGGTTTGCTTTTATATTATGACTAGTTTATAACCCCCGTCAAAAATGACAGATAGTTGATCTGCGCTGCATTTTCATAAGACTTCATACAAACAGTATGAAGATTTTATTATTGAAAGGTTTGTATTGTAGAAAAGTACATTTTAAAAATGACAAATGATTTCTACAAATACAAAGGAGGATTTTTTTTTTTTTTTACTTAATATTAAATTTTTGAAATAGTTCAACGATTGGACAAAACATTCAAATTAAATATTAAAAAGTAATCCATGTGCGAAAGTTTTTGTAAAAAAGTGTTATCAATGAGTTCCTAAAGAGCTTGACTCACCACATTGCTCATTTTTTGATTATATAAGCAAAATTAAATGGAAATTACTCGGTACTATTTATTTCTTATATTTTAATTACGTTTCATAAGAAAAATTCATTTTATTTAAGATGGAAACAAAATTTAGGTGGATATAAGATAGGATCTTAAAAATTGATGTAACTAAGAAAAGAAATAACATTAAGAAAGAAATAACATTAATCTGAAACTTTTAAAGGTTGATCTTGAAATAAATTAATTAGTCCTTAATTTTTCTTTCCAGAAGTTCAGAAAGTTCCTTTGTTTGTATTATCTACCGGTAGATGGCGCCAAAATATTTTAAAAAGAAACGTAATATAATATTGGATCGATCATAGGAATTTAGTTCTATGGGGTTCGCATCTCCGACTCGGAATGATTACCTACAATATACTTTCCTACACTTGGATTTGTCAATAGATGACTGCTAAAATATTTTTTGAAGGTTTTAAACAAAATTAAAATATTTAAAAGCTTTGAGATGTTTTTACAAATATTTCAAGAGCAGAATTGCATGTGAAGCTTTCAAAGAGTCGTTTATTTGTGATTCATTCGAATTTGTGATGTAGAATAGCAACAGCGTTCGTTTGTTTATATCTTGGATTCTGAGGATTAATCTGTCTTTTTAATTAAGAACTTAACACATTATAATAGGATATGATATATGCATGTTTTATAGGAAAATATGCTGAACAGACATGATTTCAAGTAGAAGGTATTATCATTTACTGTCATATGTTATTTTCATTAAGTCATTATTTCAGTTTTTCATTAAGCCTAACATGGCGTTTAACTACGGTCAGTTCGTAGACCAGACTGGTCGTTCCCGGAATGGTTACAGACACTTTCTTGCCTTCGGATTTTATTAGAAGTAGAAAAAATGTTGATCCTCTTATTTTGATGTTTATTGTTATTAAAACGGTATTTCCAATGCCCCTTTACTTTTGAGTGTCATCATCGGACTCGAATATTAGTGAAGTCAATTGTTTACGGTAACCAAATTATAAAGAAGGTCCTAGAATGGTTTCTCTGTGTGAAAATTACCTAATTGTTTCGTTGTGGATTGGGTTGACTCTAATAGTTTCGGGATCGATCGGAAGTCGTGTTCACTTTTGATACTCGCGTGTTCAGTTAACCCGATTTTTCAACAAAAAGTCTAGAAGATTGTTTCAAGTGAAAAATTGTATATTTGAATATGGATGAGTCTACTTGTTGATTTGTCTACATAAAAGAGTGATAGATATTAGAGATACGATTGGAGACTATTTCTAATTTTTTTTTTTTTTTTTTTTTTAATTACCGATACATTTTCTTTGATGTCGGGTCGGATTCAGGTTGAAGAATTTCGAATTCGAGTCAACGAAATTTCTTTTTGTCGTGTTCGCCGGCTTTTGAATTGACTTTTAGCAAAATTTTCGGATTCAGATCAAGTACAAGCCGGCCCCCGGGGGATTCTAATTGCGACCCTGGTTTTCTATACAAAAATAGTTTAGTTTTATCCGCTCTATTAGCGCACATTTTTTTTAACGTTGCGTACGAACACCCTGTATACAAGAATAGTTTACTTTTGTATATACAGGGATTGAGGAATGAAATTAAGGAGTACGCCGACTCTTGCAGCAACAATAACAACAACAGAAAAAAGATAAACTACAAAATTTTCTTTTGTATTATTCTAATATGTTAATTAAAGTAGCACAGTTACACACCAGAAATTTCAATGTGAATCTTACTGCATCTTTTGAATATAACATGGATTTACAGTGATCGTTGATTTAAAAAACAAGTCGGTAAGTGTGATCGAAGATCGCGCAAAGGGTAAGAGTTTATTTTAATATAAACTCTCATAGATACTCTTTATGTTGCATTATCAAATAGAAGCTTAAATTAATGGCAATTAGATACTAATTTTGCACTTTTCTTGCAATATATTATTGGAATTTGTAAAAAATTTCCTTCCAGTATACAGTTACATGAAATAAAAAAATGAGCGTAATCATAATATAATTGCTGATAGCATACATAAAAAAACCCTTTCATATAATACTTTAAGACAGTGGTTATGTGCTAGTGTGTCACGACGCACTGGTGCGCCATGAGAAGTTCTCAAGTGTGCCGCAAAAATTTTCAGCAAAGTTATATCAAGATTCTGCGAACTAACAAAAGTACTTTAAAACGCAACTTTCTAAGCTCTACCAGTTTACTATATAACGGAATTTAGAGTCATAAAGTTGCATTTCTTTCCTAATTTGATTCAGTGTTTGAATAGTCTTAATAGAAAACTTCAGAGAACTGCAATGAAAGAATTAAAAAACGTAATTGCATTTTTCTCAATTGAAAATTTACCTTTATTACAAAAAAAAATATCATCCGTTCTAAATTTTACGGAAGTTTACAAAAAGAGCTTTTTTCTGCAGCGAGTACTGTTTTAAACGAAAATAAATTTCGGCTAGATTCTTGCAAGAAAATGTACTTGTATGCTAATCCGAAAACCCTAGCTTGTAAAGAAACTTTTAAAAAATAAAATCTTATGTATAATAATTGAAGTGATGCAATACGCTCCAGAAATAGTACATCTAAATTTAAATTACATGAATTTTATTCACATTGTTTCTTTTTACTCTGCTGGTTTTACGCATTGTAAGCAATGTGAATAATTGTCACGTAATTTAAATTCATATTTAAATAAAATATTTTTACTATAAATAATAACAAAATATTTTACTGTTTTTATTTAGGATGGAACATTCTGTTCATGTTATTAAATAAATTAATAAAAGATATATACTCCTTTGAAAGGTTTTCAATCGTCTTAAGTTTAGTGTATCGCGGAAGTTAAACCCTGGTGGGTTCGATTGTGCCGCTAGATAAAAACAAAGACTTAAGAAACACTAAACACTGCTTTAAATTAACGAAATATATGTGAAAAATGTATTTTACCTTCTCCCCAAAGCAAAACGTCGAGCCAGTTTCTTCTGGGCTTCACAGCCCACGTCTTCATGCAGTATTCTTCCCTCATGGTCGAATTGAAAGGGAGGACTGGGAACATGTCGGACACACCATTTGTGTTGCCCTCTAGATTTATCTCAGTACATGCCTGAATAATAAAGCTCCATTAGTTAGAGAAAATATATCTACATCTGTACATAATTAAAGTTCACCTACTAAAGCTCCCTGTAGACGAAACTAGTCATCAGAAAAATATGAAATTTGGAATGCGTCTAAATGGAGGGATGCAAAAGGCGTTTAAAGGGATAAAAAAACAATTTCGAAAATGGCCACTAGAGGGCGTTTTCTGATTGAAATTTCGGCATATATACAAATTTTAGCAACCACGTGATGTATCTGCTTTCACGCAATGAAAATCTTTAAAAAATAAATTAATTAAAAAAAAAGACGTAATGAATCTCTTCTCAGTCTCATGACTTTTCCACGGAAAATGCTGTACACTTTACAAGATCGTGCTTTACTGGTAAAACTTTTTTTTTTTTTTTTACCGAAATGATGATTTTGCACCAGAAACTTTGCGGTAGGTTTCGAGCTTTGGAAAACATTCTCAGAGGTGCAATGACTGCAAACGGAATATTGCCAGAACTCAAGGACAGTATCTCCCATCATGTCCTCAACATTTAAAAGAGTTTGCTTCGCGAAACTGTTGGACATGCGATTTTTCAATTTTTAACGGTAGTTGATAATAATGATCAACACACTGAACAGTATTTGTCTTGATAAACCAATTTTATAGCGTATAAGCTTGTATTTTTTTTAATTATTGAAATAAAAAACAATAATATGCCCTCTTGTGGCTATTTTTGAAATTATTATTTTTTCTACTAAATGTCTTTCGCATCCCTTCATTTAGACGCATTCCAAGTGTCACACTTTTCTGGTGAATAGTTTCGACTACAAATAGTTCTGAGTAGGTGAAGTTTAATTATTTAAATCCTGTATATACAAGGTGCGTGAGAAAAATGTATACACATTTTGAATGATTATAACTCCATTTTTTATTCACATATAATTAATATTTAAATTGCAAAAGAATCGACACAAAATGTATAACTTTTCTTCCTACTGCTGATGTTCAAAATTATTATCGTTCTGGTCAATCACTGCTCATAACGGTGAGCTATTGATTCACAAACTTCAGCTAACATTCCATGTGGTGTTGTGGTGCATTCTTGCTCAATTGCTGTTCCGGAACGTTGTCTATGTACATACATTCGTTTCCAACTTATCTTTTATCCGATGAATTGTAAGTCGCATAGGTGGATCCGTCTGAAACTCCTTGCGATATCTTTTTTGCACTTCTGCTCACAGAGTAAGGAGATTTAAACAGAGAGTCAACTCTCATACACTGCAATGGTAACTTCTTTAACATGGGATTACACATAGACAGTGGCGATAGCTGCGGATGACGCAGGAACTACGGCCATAACAGAAGCGAGGTTTCTAATACGGCTATATATCGCTTTCTTGGCGACAAATGAGGGAAGGGGGAAAAAAACGGCGATAGCTTGTTGCTGCTTGTTTTTTAAATCTCATTTTTCATCTCATTTAACATCGTACAATCCGCAATTATTATTTTTTCAATTGCATGCATATTTATAAGCAGATAAAATTCTTTGAATGTTCCAGAAATTAGAATCATTAAATTAAACATGGTGTTATACTTATATTCTGAAATTCTGATGAATTGCTTATTCTTTAATTTTTTTTTAAATAAACAGGTATTCATCCCCCCCGTAGTCTCATTAAATTTACATTCGTTTTGATTAAAAATAAATAAATAAATATTTCATCAAAATAGTGCGAGTTCCTTTAATTTTATTATTTTTTATACTCTTTGAAATACGGTTGATAAGCTGCGAATAAATTAAAGTGGAAAGTAAAAATGAACACTTTTAAAAATTGTAAAAAATATGAAAATAAGAAGTTTATATTTCCCAAACAGATGCAAAAACATTTTCAAATATTTTAAGCAATTAATTTCTAAATTCTATTAAATTTATCGGCAAAATTTTAAAACTATTGGAAATCCATTTCGAAAATTTAGCATTCATAATTTTACGTCTAAATCCATTATCAGATAAAAATGAAATTTGAAAAATCGTCTGCATCCCCATAGGAAAGCATTATGACCTAAAAAAGAACAAAAATAACACATGGAAATAAATCACAACTTACCGATCCTTGGGAATAAAAAATAACTTTTCACTCTTGTTCTTATAAACAATAAACGTATCTCTTCGTAGCATTTTGAATAATTATAATGACCTATTTGATCTTCAAAGAATAATTTTAATAATAAATAATAATCAAGATTCAAAAATCAAATAGCGAACGCCGAAAATTTGCACATTTGCAAATGACAACAGCAAAAGACGCCAAGCAGAATAGGGTTACAATTAGGCGGAAATCACGAAGATAAAAATCACCAAAGCGATGTTTTAGTTTATAAGTCATCCGCTGCAGTCGCTCTTTTCAGGCGAAGTTGGGACTCTGTTTAAATTTCCTTACTCTGTGCTTCTGCTACGTTTTCATACTTACAATAGTATTTTAAAATAAATTTTCTTTTTTCAAAAGTTAATCTTCGTTCACTCATTATTTCCAATTAATGACACTTTGAAAAGAAAGGAAAATTAGTAAGTAATGACCCGTTAATCAGTGTATATGTATACATATTTCTGACGTCCCCTGTATATATATATAGCCATACGAAGAACGTTTTTAACCCCTTCGCAATGAGCATCACGTATACGTAACGCATAAAGTGATCAGAATCCTACCAGTAATTTTTTATTAAAAGTTTTGGCTTATATAATAAAAGCATTTCTGTCATTCAATTTGGCAAAAATTTCAAGTTTTAAAAACCGGTACAAAATGTTATAAATCCTGTAAAGCACACTCGTCGCGAAAGAGTTAAACAAATCAATGTATTTAAACTTTTTCCAGTTTGTGTGAAACCTAAGAAGCGTCATAAACATGAATATGATTAAAGCTGCTTATTTGCGTGGTAGTATACGCTCATATTAGTATATATCGTTTCATTTATAGCCTTACATTTTGATAACTAAGTTCAAGGTATATTACAAAGTTCTGTAACATAGTAATGAGACGTTCTAGTATAAAAAAATATTTTAGGTGACAATTCACTTACTCTTTTTGCAAACAGAGTTGGTTTTAGGTACTTCATTACCGAATTTTTGTGGGGGCCATTGCATTAAAAAATAACATTAACTTAACTTTTCAATATTAATTATGTAATTTTAATTCTAGGGAATGAATGTGTCACAATTGGCTATATTATAAAGATAGCCGAAGTTTAAATAGCCAGTTTTGAGCAAATATGACCAATTTGTTTATAGTTTTTATTTGAAAGACCTATTGAATGACCTGCAGTATTTGCTATCCGAAAAAGTTTTCTTTATAGATTATTGGAAGTTTACATTTAAGTAACCGGAAGTTGCTGTTTAAAGGACCTCAAAAAAGACGAGAACTTCTAATAGTGAGATTAAGAAAGGTATAACATATAAATCTGGAGAGTTTTAAGAACTTGAGGTGGATACATCTAATGGATTTTCAGATATAAAAAATTTAAATGCGTTTTCTGAAAAATATGATTTTTATGAACAATCAGTTATCTCCAAAAAATATAGTTTTATCTATATAAAACTGGTCGCCAACAATTTTCGATTGTAATAAATTATCCGATTTAAAACTCTGAGAATTTCCTGAAATTTTAAGTAATTTTTATAAATTAACATGCAGAAAATATATGAAAGATGAGTAAAGTGATCATTTGAATATATGCATATCTATGGAAGTTTTTATTTTAATGGGTTAGATTATAGTTCGTTACAATCTTAGCAATTCAAATTGTAAAATGTGTCCAAAATGCCGATTTAACGGCAAAAACATCCTTATTTTTGTCGAGAGGACATTTTTGGTAACTAACAAAATATGCATAATGTTATATTTCTTTAAACGTTTATAAACTACAAAGAAATTGCATCTAAATAATTTATTTAACAAATGAAAATGTATTTTTATAAATTAATTTATTTGGAAAAATCCGTCTTATACTCACTTTTGCTGTATTTTATTTTAAACTAGTTGGATGTGCCAATACCAAAACTTTCTTCTATCTCATATAGGTTTCACATACACCAAAAACAAATCAGCATCAATTTATATCAAGGTCTAAAGTTTTATTAAATTCCGTGCATTAGTTCTTGAAATATGACTATCGCTAAAATCGCATAAATAATGAAAAATGCAGCACATCAGCGCCACCTGTTGGGAAATTTACACCAAAACCTAATCAAAAACAATTTATGTCAACGTCTAATTGAATTTGAAGTTTGATGAAATTCTGTGGATTAGTTCTTGAGATAGAGCAATTGTGAAAATCATAAAAAAAGTAGTACGGGAGTGCCACCTGTTGGGCTGGTTACACCAAAACGTAATCAGCATCTATTTATGTCAAGGTCTAACAGAATCTTAAGTTTGATCAAATTCTGTGCATTAGTTCTTGAGATAGAGCTTCCGTGAAAATCATGAAAAAGGTAGCATAGCAGCGCCACCTGTTGGGCTGGTTACACCAAAACATAATCAGCATCTATTTATGTCAAGGTCCAACAGAATCTTAAGTTTGATCAAATTCTGTGCATTAGTTCTTGAGATAGAACTTCCGTAAAAATCATGAAAAAAGTAGTATAGCAGCGCCACCTGTTGGGCGATTTACACCAAAAACTAATTAGCAACAAGTTATAGCAAGGTCTAACTGAATATACAATTTTATTAAATTTCGAGCATTAGTTCTTGAGATAGAGCGCCACAATTTTTTTGTCACATGCATACATACAGAGTCACAGACAGACATTTTCTAAAAACAGTCAAATCGTGTCCAGGACCTTCTAAAACGTATAAATCCGTAGAAAACCGGAAGTCGAAAAATTTCATGAATCCAATACTTTCTTCTTGTAAAGATAGAAGAATGTAAAAATGTGTGCAAACGTAGTGGAATACCTTAAATGAACATTTTAAATTTTAGATATAAGAAATAAGCTTATTTTTTACACATTTTTGTTTAACTTAAGTTGGTATTTGTATCTAAAGATGGAATTTTGCAATTGATTTTTCACTCACTTCCTGATAGAATTATAAAAATTATGTACAAAGGTGTGTTTCCGATGACAATACAATATTTTAATATTTTTTTATCACTTAATAATAAATTAATAAATTAATTTTAATCCACACTACCGCTAGCCAGGCGCAGGTGGTAAATCACCCAACATTCTTTATGGTTACAACTGTTTAGGAGTTACAAAAACAAGGGATGTTTCTTTATGCGCCAAACTTTTCTCGCCAAAATAGTTCAACTGGCTGTGAAACTGCAACAACAAAATATTTTAAACACTAAAAAGTAAAAAAAAAAATATGAATAAAAAATAAAGAGTGTATTTTTTTTAATATACATTATTTTATTTTTAAAAATGTCTAAATACACTCCTTATTATTATTATTATTATTATTATTATTTTACAGTTTATTTTCTACTTTTTAGTGTTTAAAACATTTCATTACTGCAGTTTCACAGTTGAACTATTTTATCCAGTGTGGTTTGGCGTATCATTAACTCCGCTGTTGGTTATTATGATCTTTACATATGGAACACGTATACAGTTGCAACCATAAAGAATATTTGGCAATGTATCACACGTGCTTGACTAACAGAAAAATGGCTTGCAATTAATTTATAATTAAGTTCTAAAAATATTAAAATCTTGTATTGTCATCCAAAAAACATCTGTGTACCTAATTTTTTGAAACTCTAACATATAAGGGAAGTGGGTGAAAAATCCATTACCAAAATACCTTCTTTACATACATGAATCAAGTTAAGTTATATAAAAGAGTGTAGAAAGCCTCCACTAAAAGTAAGATACTAAGAGTACTACATATCTTAGATATATGATATTCACAATGTCATTTTTATAATAACTACGTATTGGGAAACTGATCAGAGCCATCGATTTATGTGTAAAACCATACACACTTTGGTGATTTAGCATAAGCGTTGAACTAATAGGCTATGAATTGTTCATCCGTCACAGCTGAATGAGTGTAAAATCTTCAAGTTTAGAGAAATAAACTGTTAGATATTTTTACTGATAGCCATAGCATATGTAGTTTTTGTCATTATTATTTATTATTATTGCTTAATAATAACTTGACGTATTCAAAAGAGCATTTATTTTGAATTTATGACTGTTTTGGAACTGGTGCAATAATGAAGAAAAATCAAAATGAAAGTTTCAAACTCATTTTTCAAAACGTAGCAGTTGCATACCAATTTGAAGATTAGTAGAACTTTGGATTACTGAAGAATATGATATTTGCTGTAATTATGTAAAAAGCCTAATGGCCTGAGTTGTAAATTCTTCTTCTTATTATTATTATTATTATTATTATTATTATTATTATATAATAAACCTGCCAAGCAGGGCTGGTAGAGCTTAAGGCATATGGTAGGCCTCCCTGCTTGGTTGAATTTGAATTTGAATTTATGCTGTTACGGTGAATAGAAGAAGAAATAAATTGTTCTAGCAAAGTTTTGTGTCATTGGAAATTACGAGATAACATGACATTAAAAATAATTTAGCAATACTTTATGTATTTTTAAGTATAATAACTCGAATGATTTCATTTGAAATATTTTGTTGTTATCAGTAAAATCGATTTATTTAAATAAATAAAAAATATTACATGCAAATTTGATTCGTTTAACATTTAATGTGACTAACGATCACTACGTATGCTAGTACATTTATACGAAATTTTACTTTATTTAATGTCAATGGTATTATACGATTCACGAAATTTTATAAATTAGCTAAAGCGTAATAATTACTTGCACTATCTATTAAAAGATACATTAATTTATTTTAAAAGTATCAAAAAGCAGTGTACACGTCCAAAAGCTTCAAAAAACACTTTCAAAATTACACTAAAACTATTCAATATGTTAAAAGTTCTAAAAATATTTTCACCTCTTGTTCCCGAGGACGCTTCAGTTAGTGATGTTGTTGTTTTTCTTCTCTCTCTAGTCAATTTGTGAAAAGTTCCTCATTTTTTTCTTTTCCTAACAACATATGGCGCCATCTGTTATCAATTTTTGTGTGCGTCATATCATTGCACATTTCTGAGATTGCTGTAATTATTTCAATGGCTTCCATCTGTAATGCATAGTTTAAATTATTATATAACTTGCTAATTTTTTGACATTATTGAAGTCTATTGCAATTGGAGACTTATTATTTAATCTGGCTATTGCAGTGGTTGATTTATTTAAGTTTATATCGCTTCTGTGTTCTTCACTCTCTCTTCAATTTTTCTTTTTGTCATACCTATATATGAAATAGCTTTTACTTCATTATCATTGAAATTAATACTGTATATTCCTGATGTCTGTGGATAATTAAATTTATCTGCGTCTGATCTGATTAATTTGAAAATCGATGGATCTGGGGTGATGGGAGTACTTATTCGAAGTTTTTTTTAAATGCTCTTTTTAATTTTAGGGAAATGCCCTTTATAAATAGGATTAAATTTGTAAATTTTGTTTCTTTTTGAGCTGGTTGTATCATATCATATTTTGACGTCGCTTTTTCGATCAACTTTTGTATTGTTTTGGGGGCATATCCTGCAGCCTTAGCTATTGCTTTAATTTTGTTTATTTCAGTGCGTAAGAGGTATTCCGTTGAACATACTTTAAGGGCTCTATGAATATATGTATTTAGTGCAGCTATTTTGTATGGGAAGGGAGTTCTTGAGTATTTTGAGATTACGTGAACATTTGCATTTGGTTTTCTGAATACTGTTGTCAGTAGTTTATCTTCTGATCGAATGTGCTGTACGTCCAGGAGAGCTAGTGTGTTGTATTTTTCTGTTTCTATAGTAAATTGTATATTCTGATCGTATGAATTGAATTTTTCCAGTAAGGGGGGAGAGTGTACCTTTCTTAGTTATTAGAAATATATCGTCAACATATCTTATCCATATTTTGAATAGATCTTTTAAATCATTTAGAATAGTCTTCTCAAGTGTTCGCATCTTCCATTCAGCTACTGTGTTTGATATTGGAGAACCTCCTTTTATTTGTTTATATATCTGATTATTAAATTTATAATTCTGGTGAAAATATTTTTAGAACTTTTAACATACTGGCTAGTTTTAGAGTAATTTTGAAAGTGTCTTTTGAAGCTTTTGGACATGCATTCTGCTTTTAGATGTGTTTTAAAATAAATTAATATCTGTTTTAATTGGTTGAGCAAATAATTATTATGTTAATAAATGACATAATAGACGACCGTAGATAAAAAAAAAACTAGCTAAAGCGTTTTAAAACCAACATGCAATCTCACAAAATTATTTGACTTAGACTTAGAATACATGAATAACAATTTGTATAACGATTTTTTCAGCTAATAAATTTTACATTTGACACCCTTTTTAACATTTAACTTCATGAAATGTGGGAAAATATCGAGTTAGAATTGCAATGTAAAGGGAAAGATTGAAATATAAATGATATTCTTTGGTTAGAGGAAGGAGAATCCTTGAAAACCTGTCAATAATTCAATAAACCGGTCAATAATTCATTACTAAGCAGCTGTTTCCAGGAAGAAATTTCCCCCAAACAGGATAAATTTCAATTAGTAGTAATAGTCTGGTAGGCAGCGTCAGAGTTTCGAAACAAACTTTAGTGTCGAGGATTTTGGTATATATGATAGATATACCAAATAAGGAATTGCAAAAGATAACGAAATTCCCAATCAGCTGGCGCACCAGCGGGAGGCTTGTTGTTATAGCAACATCGCACAGCCCACTGCAATGTCAAATGAATAACAACTCCATTGCTGAAAACTGCCTCCCAGTCGCAGTGACATCAGTAATAGGGTTGCCACTCATTTCACATTGCAGCGGGAAGGGTCCGATTAATCTCTGTATCTAGGGGTAGCACGGTATCATTTTTGGGCCCCTTTCCATTTGGCAAAAGTTTTCTTAATTCTGAATTCATAAAAACTCAGCAATGATACTAATATTATCTCCGGGAGTAGCTTAGCCGAGGTCACATACATTTCATTAAACAGCTTTTTTATGTTCCCTGTATATACTTCAGATATATTCAGTGCATATAGCTGTATGCTCAATTTTTCGGGTGGTTTTTAATTGGCACATCAGGATGTTATATGATTAATTAGTATCCTATTGATGACATTAATATTGTCCTGATAAATAAGTTTCGTGAAGTAATGCATGGATTTTCTCTTAGATTAAACCATCTTTATTTTCCAAAAAAATTAAAAATACAACGTAAATAAAAATGGGAATTAGAGAGCCCTCTTCACTGTCATTTTGGGGCACTTTAAATTTTAGAGGGGAAGCGTGTGCTTCACGGGCCTTTTGGATAATCAGGCCCTGGCAGCGGGGCCTGTGATTTACTATGGCAACACCCTTCGGTGTGCGTCAGTTGACTGGCAGTTTTGTTGACTATACGTTCTAATTTATCATATTGTACCAAATTTATCGACGCTAAAATTGGATGCAAATATTCAAGGCTGCCTCCCGGAATATAAAGAAATCCTTCGAGCAGGTAAGATTATGAAAGAAATTAAGTTCACAGTTCAACGTCTTTAGCTCAAAATTTTGAAAAATATTTCGAGAAAAGAAAATGCGCGTTTGATTCTGAGACAAGATCACATTACATCCTGAAATGGTTAGAATCGTATTAATTAAAAGGTATTCAAAACAAAATATTTGAATTAAGGTACTGTTTTTATTGTATCCTTATTTAAAAGGCAACACGATAACTACAGGGCAAAAATATCCTACTAAATGTATTACTTCCTAAACTTGGAATTGGCTAAAGATAAATCTGATTTATGAAACTAACAAAAACTAATAATTTAATTTTTCCATTGATAAAAACATAATAATAATAATGTTCCACTTCGGATATTTACCTGATAATCCCAAGCTTTGGCGTCAGGTCCAAGCCCACAACCGGTAGGATCAGCACAATATAGATATTCGTTGTAAATATCAAAGCATGGTGAATCCTCGGTAGAGTTGTAGTATAAGCCGCATGCAGATTTCAAGCCGGCTGCAGGAACACTTTCAGAGTCAAACTTTTCACACATTGCCTGAAATTATTTATTGCTATTACAATTTTGTCACAAACTTGTAAAGTTAAGACAGAAATTAATTAAAGGAATAATTAGATTAAAATATTAAATTGAAAATCGGATACTTTTTGACACTTTTTATAGGATTTTATTCAAATTTTAACAATTTTTTATAATATTTTATGGAAAAATTAAGACTTTTTGCAAAAAAAAAAAAAAAAAAAAAAAAAAAAAAAACGCATTGAAATCTCTGGCTTTTATCACTAAATGATATATTTTTCGTACTAATTGTTAAAAAAACTTGTTTTTTTTTTAATTATTATATATTAAGTTACTTCGTTCTTCTAGCTGCATTTATTCATAGATTACAGTATGGTTTAAATAAAGTTCAGGGGAAGGAGTTTTCTTTTTCTGTTATTTTGGACTTTACACTACATAACCGAGTTAGCTATACAGGGATGAACGTGGTGTCTAAGTATAGTAAAACGGGTGTGCGCGCTTCATGATGAAGTACCTTTGCAGTTCTCCATAACGGAAAACTGAAAAATTGGCGTTCTTGTCCCGAAAATGGTAAGAGGTACAGGAAAAAGTAAGTTACAACGTTATAAACCATCTTCGATTTATGAATTGATGTCGTACATGTAAAAATAATTTTGTTAGAAGCTCTTGAACTTAATTTTTTTAATATTTAATCACTATCTTAAGTACGCAGAAAATTACATACAGAAATATGACAATGTAAATCGGATTCACATTCACTAAAAAAAATTAAGACATGTAAGCATGGCACAATTTATTGTAATAAGAAAACCAAGTTCAGTATGTTCAGTGTGTTCACCCTCGAACACGTGAGCATGCATGTTTCTGATGGACACATTGAACGATTGAACATACTAAACTCGATTTTCTTATTAAAATAAACTGCACTTCGTTTACATGTGTCAGTTTTATTAGTAAATGTTCACCTGACTTATAATGCCACACTTTTGGATGCAATTTACGGCATATTTAAAAACATTACATTTCAAGGCTTCTAATAGTGTTAATTTTACATTTAAAACATCTTTTCATATTAAATTGAATTCGCTCTTCAACTGTGTAACAGTTTTTTACTTTCTTCTATCTTTTCAAAAAGAAAGTATTGCATTCATGAAAATTTTAGACTTCCGGTTTTCGACGGATTTATACGTTTTAGAACGTCCTGAACACGATTTGACTATTTTTAGAAAATGTCTGTCTGTGACTCTGCCTGTCTGTATGTGGCAAAAATTTTGTGGGCGCTCTATCTCAAGAACTAATGCTATTAATTTAATAAAATTTTATATTCAGTTAGTCCCTGATATAAGTTGGTGCTGGTTAGTTTTTGGTAAAAATCGCCCAGCAGGTGGCGCTGCTATGCAGCATTTTTCGCGATTTCCACAATAGCTCTATCTCAAGAACTAATGCTCGGAATTTAATAAAACTTTATATTCAGTTAGTCTCTGATATAAATTGGTGCTGATTAGTTTTTGGTAAAAGTCGCCCAGCAGGTGGCGCTGCTATGCAGCATTTTTCGCGATTTCCGCAATAGCTCTATCTGAAGAAATAATGCTCGGAATTTAATAAAACTTTAGATTCAGTTAAACCTTGATATAAATTGGTGCTGATTCTTTTTAGTGTATGCGAAACCTGTGTGAGATAGAAGAAAGTTTTGGGATTAGCACATCCGAGTAGTTTTTATCGTATCTCATACCGTTTTCGAGATAGAAGCACTGACTCGGAAATGTGCCGCTAGAGGGTGCTGCAAGGTATCTCATAGTCTCATAGTGAAGTGCATATCCGTTTTACTTTAACTAGACACCACACCACGTTCTTGGATATAGGTAACTCAGTTCACCAGTTATTTGAGGCAAAACGGAATTACGAATCACTATGTGTAATGCTTGTATGAAATTCATCGTGCACTTCGCTTGTTATTCATCTAATGAATTAGTAACTATTATATGGCAACAGGTGAAGTTTAGTTGAATCATCACTCACGGCGTGTTTCGTTTAAAACCTATTAAAGACTGACGTTGCGTTTTCGCAACATCATGTTTCTTACAGCTTGTTTTTAGGATAAATATTCGCTTTATTTGATGCAAGAAACACCACGATAAAGTAACTCTTAAGTTGCTATAATATAAAAGTGGTATCAATCGCAATATTTGTATTTTATTGATAAAAATAATTCAGTCCTTAATGGGTTAACCACGTTTCTTCCAGTTCAAATATGGGGAAATTATCCTCACTTATTTTTATATTTTTCATTTCTAAGATTTTCTTTCTGTTTTTTTAATGTATGATCGCCCGAATTTTGTACAATTTTAACTTAATAGTTCGTACAAAGATAAAATCATACATTTTTTGTGGAATTTATGGTAATTTGGGCTTGATAATTCTTCCATGGTTCCACAAAAAAAAAAAAAAAAAAAAAAAAAAATCATCTATTTCAAAATTTTACTTTTTTTCTTCAATTGTTAATTTTTGATAATTTTCATTACAGATTTGTTCATCTTTCAGGTTTTTAATTTTCTTTTCATTTTCCCCTCCCACCTTTATTATATTATCTTTGTTTTAAATTGTATTCATTAATTTTTCTCTACATATTTATGGATATGGTTCAAACAGGTACGTGTTCCTTTTTCATATTTAATATATATTTCCCCCCACATGTTGTATGTTTCTGTGATGTTTTAATTGTTATATATTTGCATTCAAATTATTCTGCTGGAATCGCGCATATAATTATGAATGTATTGGTTTATTATTATTACAATTTTCACTTTGAATATAAATATTCTTTATGAAATCACATTTCTTATTTTAAATGTTATCGTATAGTTTTCAATATATAAATGGTTTGCCAGATTTTTCTTTAGCATTAAACCACTTTTAATTGTTATATATATATATATATATATATATATTTCATTTAATTCCATTTATTCAATTTTTATTTAATTTCTTATTCTTTCAATGTTTTTGATTCCATATTAAGTGTATTGGGGAATCTTTCATTGTCAACTAATTATTTCATACTTAATTATTTCATTGTTTAAGTTGGTGTTATGATAATGTTTCATTTATGGTTATATATATATATATATATATATATATATATATATATATATAGAGAGAGAGAGAGAGAGAGAGAGAGAGAGGGTCATAGTACTGTATAAAACAAATCGGATATTTATCCGGAACTCCCAAGTACGATTTCTGAAAGTAATGAGCAATAATGGCACATATGAGGAGAGAATGGGCTTTTAAAATTCCTTTTTTTCCTGGTAGAATCTTAACTCTAGGCAAATAACTCTATTTTACCGTAACTTCATCCAGCCCGAGGTTCAGGTTCGGCGGGTTGCCGTTATTTATTTTTTGTTCTCAGTCGGGTTCGAGTCGGTTTCAGGTTGAGCTTTGATACCTGCAGATCGGTTCGATTAACCTGATTTTTAGAACGAAAATCCAGAATATCGCTTCAGATGAAAAAAGGAAAATAATAATAATTTGAATGAGTACACTAACGTTTTCAATATAAAATATAAAATTGATATTTAGAGATATAATTGTAGACCATTTTTCCACTATTGCGTTAAAATATGGATTAAGTTTCTCTCATTTCGGAGTCGATTTTATTTCAAGTGTTAAAATCTAACTTACAGCTCGTCTGCTTCAATTAAGATTTTAACACTTAAAATATAAAATTAAGTATATATTTTAGAAACTTTTTGTCAAATAAAAAAGAAAGAAACATCCCTCAAGAAGGGCATACAGAGAATAGAAGGCAAAAATTTTAATTTTCCGAGGAGAAATTTGAAAAATACGAAAGTATTTCAAATCCCATAGGTTTAACATTAGAGAGGGGAATTTGTGGTCTAACTGGTGAAAAGTATTATCAAGAGTCCACTGTAATCTATAAATCTCTGAAATGTGTATGTAAAAATAAATAAATAAACATTAAGTAGTGTATGAGAAATTTTCCGTGCATTAAAATAATAATAATAATAATTAAATTAAATAAATAAATAAAAAGGTTTTTAACATTCTGAGATAAATTGCTTTAATCCATTCGCTGCCAACCACGAGTATACTCGTGGTTTTTAAATCTAAAAGTACGAATTCGTACCGGAAATTTCGAAAGAAGAATTTTTACTTTATGTAATCACGAATTGTCTGTAATTAAATAAAGTAAATATTGCTATTAGTATTTTCTGGTATGAATTCGAACTTTCTAAATAAAATAAAATTCCGGTAATTTTAACCCGACAGTGAACGTGTTAAAATATCCTTTCAACAAGGCTACCACTGGCAACTTTTTTTTTTTATTATTGCATACCACTTTCTCTAAACAAAAATCTTTTTTCATATACTTTGATAACAGAAACAGTAGATTATTTCGAGAGGATTCCCGGTTGTTATCAACTCACTCCCTGTATATGAGTATTTGTATATCACATCTTAAAGGAGTCATGAAAAAAGAGTATAAAGTAGGAATAAAATGAAAGAAAAACAGAGGATTTCACCGTCAACTTCATCAGCCAATCCGAAATAAAGATAGCCATCAAGATTAGCTTGCGTAAAGTAGCTAATCAGATTTAATTTGCGGTTTAAGAATGGAAAGAGGTGTGTGTGTGTGGGGGGGGGGGTAGAAAAATTAGTAGAAAAGCATTTAACTACAATAATTTCGTAGAAAAATAAGTAAATAGATCATGACAAAAGATGTTTGACTGTTTCTAAAGGAGAATCGTTCGTAATAAAGTCAAAGTAAAGCAGGAAGAGCGTAAATCTACCTCAGTTTTTTTTAAAGGCAGTTTTCATTCTCATTCATCTAAATATAGTGAAATTAACGTACGCATAAGAATGAGTATAGGAAATACATACTTTAATAACACGTGAACGAAAAATTTGTTATAACATTTATTTATTTATTTTTCTTTTAATAGTGGTACGAATAGAATATAAATATAGTCACCAGTGGCAGCCCTATTTTAATCATTACTTAAACCCTTCGGCCCTGACGTCCTACTAATAGGACATATCTTTTATTGAGTATCATTTTGTCTTAAACATTATTTTTATTAATTCCAGCCCCTAATAGTGATAGTATGAATCTCTACATTTCCTATTATGACTTCACTTATGTTTAGCATTTAGTAATAATAATAATAATAGTAATTTTCATAATTATTAGCAAGCCGTTGGCATTTCTTTTAATTAAAACATACGTTTCACTCTTTAAAGTAAAATTTGGGAATCCTTTTCCGAATTGGTAATTTGTGATAAAAGATAAAAAATATTACTAAATTTTTATGCTTGTTTAATTTAGTTGTAATACGACATTTTCCAAACGTCTTCAAAAGTTCTTCCTTAGACTATTGTTATATGAAAAACACGCTGTGATAAATATATATCACAGTTTTATCTTTTTTAATTATTTTATATTTCAGCTCATCGTATTTCTGTATTTTATAGCCTTTCCAGTTTAATTGCTATTCTTTTAAAAGCAATTTCACCGGCAGTTGCGCGCCGCGCATGTTGTTTCTACAGCAGTGCTTTCACGGCAAGGCCGTCTCCCCCCTCATCATACTCTGCGTTCGTTGAATCGGCGATGTTGTTTTCTTTGCAATACTTGGGCTGTGACGTTTCGTCTTTCTTGCTCCCGCTCGTGTGTTGTGGGCATGCGTCACCGCCGCTCTTGTTCCCTGTGTTTTCGGGAGCTGTTTTGTTTTGGCGCTGCAGGCGAAAGGGGCGTGTCTTTCAAATACAAATTAGAATGGTTCTTTTAATTATTAAATGTTAATGAGTTTCTGATTTGCTCTTTTGATTTTCGCGTAATTCATAATCAACAAATTAGTTTAAATTAATCTTGCTATCACATTTGTCTACCCCAATTACGGGTATATATACTAATGTTGCGCATTTTTCCAACAGAATTTTAACAAAAATGATGCTGTAAAAATAAAGTGGAGCGCGTATCTTTGAGCTGAGCTTCGGCTCGTTGTCCGAGATCGGCAAATGCCGATTCTTATGGAGATCAATTTCGCGTTTTCAGTTTTTAATTATTCTATAAAAATGCTGTTGTAAGTTTTAAGTTTAATATTTTAAAAGTTTAAATCAACTGGAAGTTTAATTGACTCCTGAATTAATTCTACAACCCTTAATGGATTTCGCCAGAAAGAATATTTAAAGAATTTCGTTGATTTTTGTGATGTTCGAGCCTGAACTTTATAAAGATATGAAGTGCAGCTTTCATCTCATCCTTCCTCCTTCTTCAAGAAAATATAACAAACATTATTGGATCCAAACCTAATGGAGTTTTTATTTCAAGTAGCATGAGTCTCTTATTTTTCAACAAAGAACAAGTAAGAATGTTTTATTTATTTTATTACTTTGACGTGATTCTCTTCTCATCAAGAATATCGACCTAAAGAACAGATGCACAAATTGTGCAGGGTTATTTGCTTATTTCAATCACAACTGCAATATTTAAAAGTTCACTATACGATCTATTCCTCCATCCATTAAGATAATAATATTATTACGGCAATTGATAATTCCTCCTATCATCAAAGAAATTATCACGTCACACACGCAAAATAACTACATTTGGGAGGTTTTGGTAAAGAACGCATTCGTTAACTTTTATTAAACTCTAACTTCTGTGATTCCGATAGCTATTTTTAATTTTGTTAGCATAACAGTAATTTTTCCCAAAATTGAAAAAAAAAAAAAAAATCAGCGCCGAAGGGGTTAAGTTGAGAATGCCTGACACATTTTTAGTCATATCTTTCGTGCGGTTTGTTTCAAAATGCACAGAAAATATTTCTCTTTCGTACATTTTTTTCTTTTTTCAAAAATCGAGTTTTTTGAAAATTTAACAGTACAATTTGTAGAATTTGTTTTTGTAGAAAATTTAACAGTCCCCTTAAAAACAGTAGTGTCCAGAATCACATTACCTTTACTGGATTCGCTGGAAATTTGCCCACAAAATTTGTCGGATAAGGGTAGTCCATCATGGCTGCCAGCACAAATGCGTTGCGAGCCCACCTCAACAAATGGTCGTAGTCAGCGAGAGATTTTAGAGGATGGCATAGGTGGAAAGTCTGGGATATTTTATCGAGACCTGTGGAAAGGAAATGAAAATATGGTATACGTAAGTGCCGGCAAGGGAGGCAGGAGATTTTCATATTTAAAGATCCTCTCCCCTCACTGGAAAGCACACGCTCGTTAATGTTGATCCTATGGGACATTATTTTTCTAATAGACCGGCAGGCGGCAGCACAAACAATCACCTCATCGAGTTCACGGCTGGAATTCAAGAATTAGGTAAAACTCGATTCGCATATTAAAACACAATCGGTCTGCCAAGTCATATCTTGGTGGAAAACGCGTGTAAACCCGATTTTAGCGGTTGACTCGTAGGTTTACCATTGTGTTTTCCTGCACCCAAAAGTATGAAAACATGGAGAACTGGGTGCAGGAACACACAATGGCAAACCTACGAGTCAACCGCTAAAATCGGGTTTTCACGCGTTTTCCACCAAGATATGACTTGGCAGACCGATTGCGTTTTAATATGCGAATCAAGATTTAACTAATTCTTGAATTTCAGCCGTGAACTCGATGAGGTGATTGCCTGTGCTGCCGCCTCCCGATCTATAATATCTCGTTTGTATTTCAAACCCTTTCAGGGGCAATGCGCTTCTATTGCTAAAATGTTGAAATGAATAAATGACACCGGAGCTTACGAACCAAATTATTTGGAAATAAAAAAAGCAATATTTCACATACATAATAAACGGAAAATTTTATACTAAAATTCTGGTGCCATTGTGGTATTTGAGAATTAAAATTAAGTGGTTTCATAAACGTACCACCGCCCTTAAAAGTGTTAAACGATTTTTTTTTCTTTTTCTTTTTCTTTTATTTATTTATTTATTTTTTTTTTTTTTATGCATTTTTACGGAGGTACTTTCATTTTCGAAAGGTTTCGAATGTGAAAGCACCTTCGTAAAATAAATCCTCAAAGAAAATCGAAAAAGTAATCAACGGCTGAAATACAGATTGATCTCAGCTATCCAATGCATAAAAAAAAAGAAAAAAAAAAGAAAAGAAAAGAAAAAGAAAAAGAAAAAAAAAGTGTTTAAAAATATTGAAATGCAAATGAAATATTAGAAAAATAATGCCCCATAGTATTAACATTAGCGAGCGGATGTATTCGCGTGAGGGGAGAGGACCCTTAACACATTGTTGACCAGTCACGAGTTAACTCGTGTTTGTTTCACTAAGCATCATTGACTAAGGGCATGGCTTAAAGATTACAGAGAATGCACTTATATTACGTTGTCCATATATAAATTTTTTAGAATGTAATGCATTTTATATTGAATCCGTACACTGAATAATATTTACTGATGCATAAACTTGAAAAACCTGTCTACAGGTTTCGTACCTTTTCGCCACGATTTTTTAATAGAATTGTGCTATTTAATATTTAAATAGCAGAAATTGTAGATGCCTGGTTTAATTGCAGGGTTTGTAATACTTTTCTGCATTTAAATAAGGCGAAAAATTCTGTTAAAAATTTGTGGTAAAAGCGTACGAACCCTGATCTAGAAAGTCATTTAATGAAAGACTTTCAGAAAAGGGCGGAGCTTTTACTGTTTCAAAATCAAAATTTCATCCAAAATCGCCGGTCAACTAAGTGTTAATTATATAATTTAATTATTTGTTACGAATCATTGCATAATAGATTGTGCAACTGTAAAAAATTTTCATTTAATTTGAAAAAAAAAAAAAAGGCTTCGATGAAGCAGAAACATGTGGAAATAAAATTTTATGTATAAAATTTTTTATTACTGTTTTTATGGTTTTTATTTAACACTTTTTACCAATTAATGAAGTGTATTTTCTCTCGTGATTTAAAAAAGAAATACGAGGGTGGATCAAATATAAATGAGACACTTTAATAGATTATTTTTGAAATATTATTTACCAAAATTATACCAATGTTATTTTCTAGATAGCTTTCTTTAACATCTACATATTTTTCTCAACATATAGTGAGTTTTCTTTATTCTTTCTTACTATCAAGAACTCGAACGTGTATGAATCGTACTGTATAGAAATTCTTTGACTTCTTTATCTGATAAAAGTGTTACACTTCCTAAAGCTTCTTCAAATAAATGTTTGTCAGAAAATGATAAGGTCGGTCTATAAAGATGGTGATCGAGTGAGTTATGGTGAAATTTTTGTTTCATTACAAATGTCATGTGGGGTATTGCATTGTTCCGGAAGTGATGAACATTCGAATCGGAATAGAAACTTTTTATTCTTTGAGTTCTTTATCTGATGAAAATGTTACTGCTCTTATCACTTCTTTAAAGGGATCCGAATAAATGTTAATCAGAAAATAATAAGGCCGTATTATAAGGAAGGTGATCGAGTGATTGACAGTAAAATTTTTGTTCATTACAAATGTCATGTGAGATATTGCATTGTTACGGAGATGATGAACATTCGAATCGGAATAGAACATTTTTAGTCTTTGACTTCTTTATCTGATGAAAATATCGCACCTCCTAAAGCTTCTTTAAAGGGATCCAAATAAATGTCAGTCAGAAAATGATAAGGTCGGATGATTCGAACCGGAATGGAACATTTTTAGGATCAATGTGCAGCTTTAATCTTCTCTAAAAATTAACATTATTATATTGCATTAAATGTACGTCCCTCAAAAAGAAAATTGACGTGCAAAATACCCCTTAAATGTCAAAAATAATTAATGAGAACTTTGTCAGTTTTTGCTTCTAGTTTCACTTTTTAGGTGCGTTCGTAATTATATAAATACGTAGCACCTATAGTCGTCGTTTGGTCCGTCCGTCTGTCCGTCCGTTTGTCCGTCCGTCTGTCTGTCTGTCTGTCTGTCCGTCTGTCTGTCTGTCCGCATATAACAACGCAAAAACTACCCAACCAAATGGTTTGCAATTTAAAATATATTATCTTTGCATAAATTTGTCGAGACATTTCAAATTTTATCAAAATCGAATCAAAACTTTAGGAGATATTAATAAAAATATTTTTAAGAAATTTGATTTTTTTTTAAATTTTAAATCGGTGCTTTCTTGTTATAGGAGCTTCCGATGGATGTTAAATCGTCAAGCGTACTTATTTTACGACAGAAATTAATCTGCAGACGATATAATTCCTTTCACAGAATTAAAAATCATCAAGATCTGAATATTTATATAACTAGCTGATACATATATATCTGAATATTTATATAACTAGTTAAGATATTTGTATGAACAGTGTCATAAAATATATACTTAACTAGCTGTTTAACCCGTTCTACGCACGGGATATCATGAATTTAATTCTAAAACGTGCGTACGAACGCACCTCGTTTGTAACGTTTGACGTACAATTTCCAACTTGTTTTTTTTTTTTTTTTTTTTTTTTTTTTTGACTTCCTACTGGATTACCATCTTCGCGGCCATTTTTAATATCGTAAAATTTATTCTTCTCGAGTAACTCAAAGTAATTAAACACTAAAAGAAAAGAACTAAATATTGTTCGTCATAAATATATAATATGTAACAAAGAAAAGATGAATGGAAATAGAAAATAGTGAATTAATGAAATATTTGTGGAACTGTGGATGAATCGTCAGGCCCAAATTACCACAGATTCCACAAAACTGTACGATTTCATCCTTGTACAAGCTATAATAAGGTAAAATAATAGTACCAGATTTGGCCAATCGCACTCTAATAAATTTAGAAAATAAATGAAATAAGAGATACGGGATGGAAAGATTCAAGTAAGAAACCATTTCCTCATTAAAAAAAAAAAAAAAAAAAAAAAAAAAAAAAAACAGAAAAGCATGCATGATTTGACAAATCTGCATATGTTGCCAAAAATATTTACAAACTCAGTAGATGTATTAAATTATAAAAGAACGACTCAAAAAAATATTCAAACCGTGAAGTCACAGGTTACGCTTAAATAACGTAATAAAACCGGAAATAGATGAGCAGTGCAGGCATCTAGCAGCAAAAATGACAATATCGGAAAGCAGAATTATTCATATAAAGTGGAAAAACCTTACAATTTAAATAATGTGCCCAAATTAAGTTAATCAATTAAGAAAATTAATGTATATAATGAATGAATAGTTAAGGGGTAGGAGAATGCATTAATTAAACGAATGTTTAATAAAATTGAGTATAAAAAATGATAAAAGAAAATTAAATAAATGAATTAAATACAGTACAGTATAATATTATATAAAAAAATAATAATTAAAGGGGTGTAAGAAACATTTAAATAATACAAAATATATTTATATACATTAAAGTAAGTGGATTGATGAAGTGATTTAGATATGGCATTGTCCCACACAAATCGGAGAAGTTAATTAAATATTAATAAATTAAATTAAAACTGCATGAAGATAGATTATAAGAAACCCTTTCTGTTAAACAGAAAGGAAGTGTGCTGAATCAACCAAAGAATAACAAGTAATGAATGGATGCATTATGAACCAATAACCCTCTCTCGATTTTTTTTTTTGTAAATAATAAATTAACCATTGCGCATTAAGTATCCATACAACACCGCCCCTTCCATACTCTATCATCTATCCTCTCAGCCATCCTATTGTATTTTTTTATTTTATGTTTTCAATTTATAATTTTTATCCATTTATTTTTATAACATAAAATTACTCAATGAGTTAATCAGTTAATTTTGCCAAACAACACCTCCCTCCTCCATACTCTAACATCTATCCACCAAACTGTCCTGTAGATTAGATCATGGACGAACTAATATATAAGAGAATATATGAATTATTTAATTATTTTGAAAAACTATGTTGTATTGTATAAAATTTTTTTTTAAATATTTTTATTCAGTGGCGTAGCGTCAGAGGGGGCACGATCATTTTACTACCAGTATAATTATAAACTACATTTGACCTTATTTAATCTTTGAACGGTATGAATTAAATAAGCTGAAATATACTAGATAAAAATACTGGTAGTAAAGTGATCGTGCCCCCCCTTGACGCTACGCCTCTGTTTTTATTAATAAGATGAGAAGAACGTAGTCGTTTTATTCTATACATATGATTAAGAAGTATATTACGGTACACTGAAATATACTTAAAATAGGTAAAAAATATTAACTTTGAATGTAAAAGCTTTACGTTTGTCATAAATGTCTTTAATAGTTTTATTATCATACTGTATAACTTTTAAGTCTAAAACGTGAATGGTATGATTAGATAATAGATTTTCCGTTAATTCTAAATTAACAGGATAATTGACTGGAAATTGAGAAACGTGTGATTGGTCAGTGTTTATTAATATGATGTCAGCAATATAACGATATAAATTAACACTACTGTTACAAAATGTGCGCTCATAGTAATATAAGTATGTCTGTAAGTAAACTTGAAGTGCATCCACCTTCTGGAATGCCCACATTCTGTAGATAAATGGTAATTATCTTGTAAAATGTAGTTATTATATATAATGAAATTAGAAAGAGTATGAAAGTACTCTGCATCCAGATATATTATTAAGAGTCATTTGATTTTGAAAGTTGTTTTTAAATAATGCATTTATTATAGTTTGAAGATCTAATAAATTTATGTTGTTAAAGAGACATTTGAAATCATATGTTCTTATATTTTTTAAATATCATTAAGAATATTGACCATTTGATAACTGTGTTTTATACACGTATTGTCTATTTCAGTTGTATGTGTGCATATTTGATTGAGTATTTTTTAATAGAATTTTGTTAGCTGTATATGTATTGCATACAATAGTAACAGTTCTGAATTTAATGGATGTTTTATGAAATTTTAGCATAGGAACCAAATACGTATAATTAAAGTTAGTAAAGTTAGTAGAAATATTAAGTACTTTATAATAACTATGAATTTTACGAATGTTTATAAGCGTGGTATCATTAGCTTCTTGGAAAGAATTATTAGAAGAAATAGTGCATCTAAAAAGTTGATGATGATATGATTAGCATATCATGACATAGTTATGTGGAGATTTATCTACACATGTGATTACAAAGTTCTGTTAAAAACTAATAATTTGTTGGAAAATATGCTTCATATTGATGGTAACAAGAGCTGAAATTTTGTTCTTTAGAGTAATAGTTAATTGTTCAATAACCAATATGTTCCACTAATTAAAATATTCAACAGGTTTATTGTAAGAGATTGAAATTTTACATATAAATAAATCAATATCATATTTGAACTACCTTACAATATTATTAATATTGAATTTAGAAGGGAGCCGATATTTTGTTCCATAATCTATTAGTTTTTTTTAATGTAAGTTCATTTACAATATTCAAATTTCCAAAGATTATATGTCCATGATCAGTGTTAATAATTTTTTTTAGAAAGAAATCATTGCATTTACATAGAAAATAATTAGCAAAAGATATATTAATTGAAAAAAAAGTATTATAGTTAAAAATCTTCTTACCTATTGCAATTTGATATTTAAATGTTCTTGACATATGAAGATTATTAATTGGAAAGTTACATTTTTGTCACTAATTACATAATTAATATTAATTTTAATATATATATATGTAGTCTTAGAAATAAATTGTAAAAAGTACATTAGCAGAATAAAAAACATACCATATTTCGTAAAATATATTATTTTAATAGAGATGTGTTTTATTTTCAGAATGGAACCTTCTGTTTTGAATTGTTATGCGTGTATATGTATATGTCTGTAAATTTCTCCGCAACCACTGAACGAATTTGAATGAAACTTTTGCAGTTACAATTCCAGTACACCAGAGAAGGTTTTAAGTTAGGTTTCATCTGAGTTCACAGAGTTTAGTCAGTTGTTATCAATGTTTAATGTCTAACCGGTGAAGTTGCTTTATTAATCCATTCGACTTTCTATGCTCTAGCTGTCGTAAAAATCTACCAGTCGTCATAAAATTTGAAAGTATTGTTAAAGTATACAGTACTACATTTACGTTTTAAAAATAATTATCATACCGTGTATACTTTTGTGTGGGAACATGTAAAGAAATATAATATAGGATCGTCTATTGCACGTCAAAATGAACGATTTAGGAAACAATTGGTTTCTAAGTCAATTTGGATAATAATAGAGGGTTGTCACAACAATAATTTTGTTGAGCCAAAAACCGTTTGCTAAAATACACAAACTACCGAGCAATAAATAAATATCAACGTAATAAATTGAGAAATAATAACCTACAGTTGGTTTACTTTTTCTTAAAAATTACTTGTCAATCTTAACTTACCTGCTTGACCAGCCGCAGCCCATTTTGCTAGCTGACTAAAAGCAGCTCGAACCTGAGACTCACAAGTAGGGGAGGCATCGTGGAAATCCTGAGGACATAAAGACTACTGTAAAAATTTATTATTACAAAATGTATTTCTTAAAAATTAAAAAAAGAAAATAAAAATCTTGTGTGTTCTTAGAGTTTTCTGAAATAAGAATAATCGTTATTACAAAAATTAAAAGACAATTTAAGTCAGTATTTTACAACGAGTTTCGAATTAAATTTAATATTTTAAATATTTTCATAATAAATAAAAGTATTAAATATAAATACCAAAATTATGCTTCAAAATATTGACGCTTTTGTTGGATGCGTGAAAGCATAAAATGTAGAATTTAACGCAAAGCAAAACTGGTATAAAAACATAGAAAACCTTAAATTTTTATTTTGAACAAGGTACACAGTTAAAAATTTGCAGCAAATTGTCCATTCATTTGACCGCTTTTATAGAAAATGGTTACATAACCGTAATTTAGCGCTATTCTCACCATCTTATTCCCCATATTATGGTCAGAATAGAGTTAAATTACAATTATGTAACCGTTTTTCTTTTAATAAAAAAACAGTCAAATGACTGGACAGTTTGCTGAAATTTTTTAACAGTTTATATGATAATTTTAAAACAGATTTATGATAATTTTAAAAACAGATTTATGATAATTTTAAATAATATAACAATAATAACAGTAATAACAGAGTAATATAATACAGGAAATTTTTACGATTGGTGGAGAAACTTCAATTAACGCATCAAAACAAAATTACCTTGGTGACAGCTTGAAAAAACACATCACCCGATATTTTACCAGCAACCTGATAAATCGGAGCGCTTGCAGCAATAGAGCCTAAAATGATGTTGGGAAATTTGAATCGCATGTAAGCCGCAAGCATACCTCCATAACTGAAACGAAATAATACATTTAAGTATATTTATATACTATAAAAAATTTAAATTTTTGTAAATATCATAATAGCTGATTTTTGATTATATTATATATGCTTTAGATTTAATATATATATATATATATATATATATATATATTATATTCTCTTCCTCAGATAAAAATGTCATTTTAATTTCTAAATATAGAAACCATTAAATAGTTAGTGCCTCTATTACTTATTTATATGAAGTGGGATATTCAAAAATGACTCATGAAGTAAGAAAAATGAGGTTATGCTGTGTGGAAAATAAATTAAAGATTCTTGTCTAAGATTTGATCTATAAATACAGAAATTATGGAGAAAACAACGCGTGCAACCAGAGCATTCCAGGATTTTTTTCTGTTGTATTTTTTAAAATCTATTGTTTAACTATTTTATATTGCGTTATTGAAGTATTTTTTCTTTTAATAAACAAAAACAAAAATTTGAATTGCGATAATTTTACTTCAAAAAAATTATGACGTGTCAAAGAAATCTTATTAATCCAAAAAGTGAAGCTAATCCAAAAATGTTTCAAAACACTACGCTAACTTCACGAATGAATATCATTCTCTCATTAGATACCCCTCCGCTTCCCTTCCACTTCTGTGTGAAATTTTAAATCTGGAATGCATTTGGTTTATATATTTTTCTGTTTTCAGAGAAATTTTCCTTTAAATAAATAACTTATTCATCATTGTGGTGTGTTAATAATTATGTTCAAATCAGGTCAGACAATTTTAAGAGCCTTCTACAAGCTGGTCAATTGTGAAACTGTTTTTAATTATTGAATGTCTTAAGCCTTTCACAGCTGATGTCCATTCCAATGAATGTAGTCTTTAATTATTACGCTAGTTATAGGTTTTAACACCAGTATAACCTGTTGTGCTGCTTTGGAATAAACATCCAGTGTTTGTACTCCAAGCACTCCTTTCACAAGGGTAGTTTAGAAAGTAAAAGTGGTGGGTGGCATAGAATTTCTATCGTAGGTGGTGGGTCGCTCACAGTCTCGATGCTGCTAGTGTTTGTGTCAGATGGAGCACATTTATTTTTATTTTTTTAAATATCTTCTTTCATTATCAAATGGAGTGAAAAGTTAAAGTTTTTTTTTTTTTTTACTGTGGATCATAACTTAGAAACTGCATAAAAAGAAATTAAAAATATCATTTTATGATTGACATTTTTTTAAAATAGAAGTCTGAAATTCAGTTGCACTAATTTCACACAACAGGGTTTTTATTAGAAATTTGTTTAATAAATGAATTTTTAGTTTTCGAAATGGTCGGAGAACAACGTTATACTTCTTGTTTCCCGCTGACACACAGAAAATTACTGCACATTTATAATAACTTTAAAATTTTAGAAGAAGAGTTTCGAAAGCAAAATGTGCTCGACAGACTGAGATAATTTCAAAATTCAATTATTAATGATTTTATTATTTTAAACATTTAACATGTTTGGAAGGACTGCTTTAAAATCTCTTTAAACTTTTTGAAAATCGCTTTAAAATCTCTGTAAAATAAAAAGGAAGGGACGCTTCAGATCCAATAAAGGTCGTTCGACAGCGGCGTTTTCCCGCGTCCCCATCGACTATACTAACTCCTGCCATTCTATATTGGTGAAATCATAAGCGAAGTATGAAAGCTTAATGAAATAAAACAGGAAACGTAGCTACCATAATACACTTATTACAGATGTGTGTAGTGTTGTATCAATGCAACATATTTCATTAACTTCGCACAGATCAAAATTTCAAATGTCGGTGTTTTTTTTTTTTTTTTTTTCAAACATTCTTCATTAATTTCCATTTTTCATTAACAAAATGAAATTTTTGATGAAAAAAAATCACACTTCGATTCTTCATTAAAATTCGTATAAGAATCATATGTTATATTTCATTATCATACTGTCAACAAAGTTATACGCAATTGAAGTTACGGAATCTCAAATCGCACTTAATGCGCGCGTGTTGAACCTAAGCGTGGAGTCCACGGGTTAATAATGTGCATTTAATTTTCTTGATTTATTTGTAAAGACCCTCATTAACCGTTATAAGTGCATTCAATAAAATGTACACAAAAAATTATTTTAAAAACATTGTTATTTGTGTGCATTTTAACTCGCTGAACTTCCTGAATATTTTGTTTGTATATTTGTTTTCTTTTTGGAAAAAGCAAGTTTGAAAGAGTTAAAAAATGCAATCATCATAGTGAAAAGGTTTGGAATTTTATAAATCAATTATACTGCTTAAAATAAAATTGCATCTTCCTCCAAGTATTTCCAGCTAACGAAAAACTATTTAATCTTTCGGTAGCTTTACAAATAAATCTAAAACTGTTACGATAAAAATAGGTATCTTTCTCTCCCCCCCCCCCCCTCCCTTCTTTTTACAGAATATCTATCATTGTCTGATTTAGTGTTCACTAAATTGATTCGCAAGGTAGTTTGAAGAAACACTTACCTGCCTCCAAATGCTATTACTGGACAATTTTCTGCATTGAATTCCTTCTTGAAAGCTTTCAGGAAGAAAGCGTAATCGGCCAAGGCTTGGGAGATGCTCAGCCATCCAATTGTGGCATTCTCAAAACTAGCCTCACCAAACGGGAGAGATTTTCCATAGTAACGCTGCAACAAGGAAAAAAGAACTTGAACAATTTAAATGATTTGAATAACGAAATACAAGATGTGTTCCATAAAAACTGAGCGAAAGATCTTATAAAAAAGAGACATAAGAGCGACATAAAATAACTTATAGATTTTCAAAGTATGTTACTTATTACTTCATATTCTTATTTCAGTGGTACCATTGTTAAGCTCACTTTTCAACGCATAAGTGATGAAGGCTTTTTGTGGAAGCTGCTTCTCTGAATCCAACAAAAGTTTTAAGTTAATAACGTGTGAGCGTTTATATCGAAAAAAATTCTAGAAAACATACCGTTTGAGAGAAACAGCTCCAGAAACTATTAATTTAATAAAATAAACATATAAATGCAGATGTTTTAATGAGTTGACGTTTTTAGATGGTATCATAAAAGAGAAGCTCTGTTGAAAGAAATTAATACAATCGCTCTCACTCCTTATTTCTACCCTGTAGATTCAAAGAAGTAACTTCACAGAATACCTCGCCACTTGCAAGTGCGAAATATTTACATAAGAATGCAATATAGGTAATAAATGCTTTGAAATGTAGTCTGAACTAATAACTCATAGTTCTAATAATATGAAGTTATTAGTTACAGTGAACTAATAACTAAAAACTCCAAGCTAGAAAGTTATTTTGGACCACTGCATATCATTTGAGGGATTTTTGTTTTTAAGTATAACGTAATTTTTTGCTGTAGTTATATTTATTTTGTTTTTATGATTTTACCGTCATTTTTTGTTAAACACATTTTCTAGTATGTCCAAGTCTTAATAAAAAATTGCATTGTTTGTAAATTATGTCGAATTTTTATTCATTTTAAGTCAAACATGTATTCCTATCATAGGCACGTAAAAAGCCAATGTTATGTGAGATTTTTATAAGTAGAATGATTTATCTGAGTTTTTACAACTGATACTTTTTAACTCACTTTGCTTTTTTAATTAAAATAATTTTTAAGTGATTAATTTAAAATTTCAATACCTATTTCATTGTTTTCCCTTTCAGATAATGAAAAACCGAATTTTTCGTAATTTAGAACGAGTTTTTAAATTAAGACTAAAATTAAATATATCACAGTCACAGTTGTCTTGCGAAGACTTGATTAAAAAATACAAATTTAAATAAAACTAAAAAAAAAAAAAAAAAAAAAAATCTGTCTTGTATTAAATTATCAGAGAGGCATTCTTTGATTATTAAACTTAATTTAAAAAATTATATTTGCATATTAATTTTGAATTAATGAATAGAAATGATCCATATATTTGCATTAACTTACGTGTTCTACGAATAGTATCAATGCCTTGTGGATTGGAGCAATCTCCATGATGAATCCACTGTTCTTCCAAAAACCTTCAATCGATCCTTCATTTCCAGCATAGAAAAATATAGGTCCATGTCCTTTATCCCACCAAGTATCTAAAAAATAGAACTATTAGTAAATGTTTTCACACATAATAAAAACTGCCAATTTTTAGTTACGAAAACAAAATGCAGCTTAATATTTTTTTAAATATATGTCAAGCCACTAATGAAGTGCAGCATCATATTTTATCCTATTTTTAAAAATAAATAATTAAAAAATAAATCTTTATGTTTAAGCTGAAAACATTTCTTTGGAACATTATATCTCTATAATAAAACCGTAAGTCATGTGACTGTCATCAACAGTTCCGGAATATCTGTTTCACTTTTTCATATGCCAGGCGGCCATTTTTATTAAAAATTATTTTTTTGAATAAAACTTCATAAATGTGACATTGTTAGAAAGATCGTTCAAAATAAATTAATATTTGAGAGATGACTTACGTTCAATTATGTATATATTCTCCAATAACTTCAGTTGAAATTAGCTTCGCAGTTCAAATTCTATATCCATGAAAGTAAACAAAAAAAAAAGATTCATTCGTCGTGAAGGTTTAAAATATTAAACCATTAAACCATGGAGATAATCGTTCGTAAAGTTAGTTTTCCATGAAAGATTTTTTGCAGCGCAGCCTGGTGTCAAAAAAATAATTCGTACCAGTGACCAGGCCGATTCTAGTTTGCTGATTATATTTGTTAATTTGACACTGTACAGCGCAGTGCTTTACAACGCCGTGAAAATAAGCCCAGTAGCTCAGTGGTCAGCGCGTCGCACTACCACGCTACAGATCTACAGTTCGATTCCAGACTACGGATCGGGCAAGGTTCACCCAACCTTTCATCTATTCGGTGTCAATAAAATTAGTACCAAACATGTTTGGGAAAAACACCCGCGTTAGGCTGACCATCTGACCGAAACATATGCTCTATATTATCTCAGGGTCCATGATCAAGAGAACAGAACTGGGAACTGTAGACCATGATTCTTAACAGATTGCAGTGCAGCAGGTTTAGTTTTTAGCTAGATGAATATGAATTAGATGCTTTAAGGCCAAATTTGTGCTGAAGATTTAACTTGAGAAAGGATTTAAAGGGTGGGGAGACAAACATAGGACTTTTAGTATATAAGTTAGAAGAGAGACACATGGGCGGTTATATTGCCAGTGGTAATGACATTAGAGTACGGCAACGCTATGGCACATAGAAGTCCCCTGTCCTGCCAAACTATAAATGATCTGCAGTAAAAAATTTTACCACGTCGGGCTTACTCACCCAGTTTAGCAAAGAAGTAATTTCAGACTGAAGATGAGATGCAAAAAACAATTAATGAATTGATAGAGTCGAAAGACTAAACTTTTTTTCATCACGGCATCCATCATCCATCACAGAGCGTTGACAAAGGGTAGTAGAAGCTAATGGTGACTACTACATTAAATGAGGTTTGTATTTTATTAGATTTTTAATAATGAAAAACATTGCTAAAAACGGGTAGAATTTTTTCATACTCCTAATAGATAGGACCAAGCTATTAGCTTACGGAGCAATTCGTTCAATGACGAAGTCTGGAGAACGAAATTCGACGTTTAAATAAATGCAGTTCTAATGCAGTTCTAATCGATTTTTACAATTCTAATCAATGCAGTTCTAATCAATCTTTCAAATCCGAACAACTTAAGACTAGAGGCTGACAGCTTTTAGTGTTTGGCTGATTTTAAACCACTTAAAAAAGCTGAAATCTGCCAAAAAAAAAATTTTTTTATGGTTATATGTGCTATAAAACTTTCCTTCGTGTCAAATTTCAAGATTTTAGGTCAACGGAAAATATCCTATAGGTTTTACTCTCAAAACCTATAAGGTACTTTCTGTTGACCTAAAATCTTGAAATTTGGCACGAAAGAAGATGTTATAGCACATGTAATGAAAAAATAATCAAAAATCATTAATTTATAATTCTATGTCGATTTATTATGTGATCGGTATTCCCGACTATCGAAAGTCACGAGTTTGTCACGTAATAAATCGACATAGAATTATAAATTGATGATTTTTAGATTTTTTCTTTTACATATGCAATAAGACTTTCCTTCGTGCCAAATTTAAAAGTTCTAAGTCAACGGGTAAGTACCCTATAGGTTTTGAGATTAGACCTGACTGTATTAGGCCTGAAAAACAAAATAAAGATCTACATAAAATTTGAAAACATTCATGAAAATGATTCATTAAAATTTACTAGAATAGGTGTTTGACGTTTCAACCTCACATCCATATCCAGAATCGAAGAAAATTCACCAATTTAAAAAACTTTTTAACGTATAATTGAAATGATACCTTAGACGTGAAGAGATCAAGAGGAGATTTAAGACCGAAAGACTGAGACTTGACAGAGAAATTTTTAACACAAACACCCAGGGCTTAATTTCTAAGAAAAAAAGTATCGGAGCCCTAATATTCTGCAGTACTAACACCCGCTACGTACCCCTCCCTCTCCGCTGTCACTCCAGTTTGCATATTTATATTTCATACATTATTTTCAAAATTTAAAGCATTGTTTTTTTATTTAGCAAAATAAAATTTTTAAATACATCTATCTGCGTATACTTACCTATCAACTATTCCGCTTTTTAGTTATTACTCTTCCAGATAGAAACATTTGCCTAATCTAATTGTTAAATAATCGCAGAATTCTGCGATTAAATAGGCTAAGGATTATATATTCGGAAATAGTGTTAACACAAAAAGGAATAGTTCGCAGCTATGCAGAATAGAAAAAGACTATTTCTGTTTACTCTTTATTCTGATCAAGATAGCATTAAAATGATTTGAAATGGAAATAAGACAGATTTTAAGACAGAATTTAATTTCAGACAGATTGAGCTCAAGCCTGCCCAAAGCCGAAGACTGATATAAAAATCGAGCCTGTTTCATCTCTATCTCTTACGTGAGCGACACATTACGTCATTCAGAAGTGTTTGATACAAAAGGAGGAAAAATATTGAAGATGGGAGGGAAAGGAAACGGTAATTTAGGATTCGTTTTTAGGAAAGCATTATTGCACAGGACTCCGGAGCGCAGTGTTTAGGAGCTACGGTGAATTCTGGCCAATATTTAAATATTAACTAAAAGCAGAGAAGTACAGGAGCTGAGTTCCGATAGGCTCTGGCGCAAATTAAGCCCTGCAAACACCTATTTTAGTAAATTTAAATGAATTATTTTCATGAATGCTTTTCATATTTTATGTAGTTAAACAAAGGTGAATCTGTCGTTTTAATTACACTTTACAAAGTTATTTAATTGAAAATAAAGATCTATTTTTAAAAAGAAGAAGAAGAAGGGGGGGGGGGTGATATCATAAGCATTGTTGTGTTTTATTTGTTTTCTTCTTATCGGGAGACAGATAATTTAATAATCAAAACCTTGTATGTAGATCACAAGTTATCTCTAATAATACTTGCTACAAATATAGATATTTTATCAAACCCCAATTATGTAATTTTAATCAGTGCAGGTTTCATGCATATCAGTTCTCGCTAATGATTCTATTTTGACTTTTTAATGCATCATGCTGATGAAAAACGAGATATATATTTTTTTCATTTTCATTATTATAATCATTAGTGTTAAAATTGATTTTTTTTTAACTTTCCCAATGATCTGAGAATGAGTTGACAGAGATTTTAATTTTTTACATAAGTTGGGAAACTAAATTAAAACTTACTTTTTTTTTAATCACTGACGATTTACTGCACTGTAAAAAATATTTGGAACGTTTAGTATTCTAACAGGAATGTTTCTGATACCATCGGATATCTGAGAGCTATTTTCACTTTCTGAAACCATCAGAAACCTTTCCGAATGTTTAGGTTTAGGTGATTGAAACCGACCCTCTTCTATAGCAAACCAGTTTGTGCGCATTCCAAATATTTCTCTTCTCAACTATTTCAAAGCAGTTTACCCTGTTAACGGCAAAGCTAAAGCAGCACGTTGTTGGCTGTGGAAAATATTATGTTAGTTATTCGAGCGGTCCAAAAAGAGAATTTTAAAAAAGGAATATTTGAAAAGGTAAGAATTTCTGCTGTTTTAAATACTCTAATAATATTTTTTATAATGATTCTGTTTTATATTCATTATTATCTCATACATGGCGTGTTATTTTTCAGTTTATATCAATATTTTTAACAAATGTCTTAACCCTAACATTTAGGACTATTTACATGAGCATTTAGATACTTTGAGTTGGAAGGATAATTATTAAAATATACTCTAAAATATAAAAATACAAATCCTTTTTCTCTCATTTTAAGTTTTTTTAATGTTGCTTCAATAAATATGATTTATAAATACCATTTAGTAGCAATTTTATCTCTTAAAGAATAATATCTGCCGGCGGTACTGTATGTTTGTTTATATATTTTTTTTAACGATGTTTCAGAACTCTAACTTTTACAATACTATATATTGAAAATTGACTTGTCTGACTTTAAAAATATCGTTTTAAAGTAAACAAACTATATTTATTTATTTTATTCTAATTCTGAAAAAAAAAATTCCTAGGTGTTTTTATTAATCTCAGGGTTATGTCCAGATTTTTCTCACAGGGTCCTGTTATTGTGAAACTGAAGTATTTTTTAATATTTTTAAAAATTCCGGTCATAATTTTGTGAATTTGAAATTATCGTTATATCAGGTTCCTTTGTATCTATCCTACACATAAAAAAGCTATGCACTTTGATAAGTTCAATTGTTTTGTGATAGGTCAGATTTTATTTTTAAATCATTAAATTTGTGAAAAGTTCAGTTTTTGAGGTGGTAAAGTCTTGTTTTTAAGACAAAGAATTTTGTGAAGGATCCTGTTTTGGAACGAAAAATTTTGTGAAGGTCCCAGTTTTAAGATGAGAATTTTTGTGAAATGTCTTGTTTTAATATGAAAAATTACCTTTTAAGGACCGAAAAAATTAACAGATCTCTGAAGCTGCATTGCTTTTGGAAAGCTCATACATAAGTTTTAATCATTTTTTGTTGCTGGGAGTTAGATTATTTGAAATGTATCGAAAATATATTAGTATAGCTTTAGTTTGTCTATTTCATGTTAATGAAAGTTTTGAAAGTTTTCTTTCTAAGTATATATGCTATTTTTTTTATTTTTAAAAATAAATACTTGATTTGTGAAGCTGTATGAATCCCATATTTTTTTTCATGATATGTTGTTAAAAAACAAGGTAAATATCTCCATTCCCCAATATTCACTGCGTGAATATTCTTAAATATTAGGGTTAAAACATATTTGATAAAATTTTGATACAAACTGAAAAATATCACGCAATATACCGAATAATTTCGCCTAGAAAAAAGAATCATTATAAAAAAAAAGTTTGATTAGAATATTTAAAAGAACAGAAATTCTAATCTTTTCAAGTGTTCTTTTAAATTCAGATAATATATAATAAAAATAGATAAAAATGTATTCAGAAACACTTCAGATATATTCAGAAAGGTTTTAGATACATTCAGAAAAGTTTCCGATATATTATGAAATATTTCCGATATATTCAGAAACTTTTCCAATATATTTTGAAAGATTTCCTATATATTCAGAAACTTTTTCGATCCGTAATGAAAGATTTCAGGAAGGTTTCATTACGAATCGGAAAGGTTCCGTGTTTTAGCCGAAACATTTTTCTGATCGAATCAGAAACCTTTTTGTTAGTATCGTGCAGCACAGGTCTCCGTTACTTTCAGAAACGTTTCTGAAATTTTTTTACAGTGTGCCTTTGTAAGAATACCTTTTTCCGATACTAAAGTTATTCCATAATAGTAAAAAATAAACATTAATATAAACTTCCGCTTTTAGGGATCACTTTGCAAGTCTTAAAAAAAATCTACATTTTATATCATATAAATGTTTATATCGTATCAATGTATAACTCCCTATTATATGCGGAAATCAAGCACTATGGAAAAAATTTTAAAGATGGAAAATATAGTCTCTTGTAATGAAGTTTTTTAAAGCGATATAAAAAAGAGCCCCATTTATCTTCTATCGACTATATATATAATGGAAATGACAATTTCATTCCTGTCGCTTATAACTTAAGTTCTGCTTTTGATGGAGCTTGCACTGTTAATCAGATAATTTTCTAGCTAAGGTTTTAGTATAACATATCGTTCTACGTTATTTAGTTGCAGAACTGTGGGGGGATCTTCTATAATCAGCTAAACACTATTATGAAAAATTAGCTTTTTTAAAAAGGTTCTACTGAACGGATTTCAATGGAACTGGCACTGTTAGTTTAACACTTTTTCAGGGAAGTTTTTAATGTATAACATATCGTTTTCCGTTGCTTAGTTATAGAATTATGGGGGAAAGTTCCATTATGAGGTGAACCCGATTATTGAAGATTATCCTTTTTTTTAAAGGTTCCTCAACGGAATTTGATGAAACCCTCATTGTTGGTTAGACAATATTTCAGGGATGGTTTCATAATGTCGCATATAGTCCTTATCGTTCTTTACCAAATCCTAACTATAAATGATCAACTAAATGAGTTGGCTCTTAAAAGCCCAAATTTTGTTTGTCACATTATAAAATACAATAGTGCAATGGTGTTCATATCGTTTGCAGCAATGCAGAAGGACATTCCAGGTAAAGTTCCATATTACTTTAAAATACATGGTCAAATTCACCTATATCTTTCGTTTGATTCAAGGTTCATTTGCGAAGGATTTTGATTCAAAGAGATGTTTTTGAAGGATTTTGATTCGTTTATATTCAACAAGTTTGATCAGAGTAGCGGGCGAAGCCTGCTAATCATATAATAACTGAATATCTCTCAATATTACATATGAAAAGTTAAGTGCATGCTTAAATCCTTTCACTGTCTGGTGGTTTTCCTGCATTTTCATAAGTGTGCTTGTAAATCATAGGATGCATACATTTTTTAATCGCAGTTTGATGCTATAATATCTTTTATATTCCCTCATTCTATATACGGTCCAAAAGAGAATTCTACTGAAAATATTTTTATCTACAGGTATTTTAACACGATTTCTAAAAGCGGAAAAACACGGGCCTACCGGTGAAAGGGTTAAAGTTTATTCAAATTGAGTAATAGGTGACAAAAGAAAATGATTTTTTTTTCTTTTTGCACATCTTATTTCAAATTTATCATAATATTTAATAATATATAATTTTAATTTTTAATAATATATGGAAAAGAAGAAAAAGAAAAAAAATGGAAGAAATAAAACTAAAAATATACCTATATTACGCATGCGTGTCTATGTGCAAAGAAAAATGAAAGAGTGTAAGGAAGGAGAGAAAGACTGAAGTGATAGTGTGAGTCATTGGATTCTTTATATATACACACCTCCACATCCACATGCAAATGCATATATTTATATATATATAAATATGGATATAATATTTGCTTTAATATAAAATTTCTTAACGGTTAAATTAACCTTATTCGATAGCGACAATGTTTGAACATGTTCAACTCGGAATGGTGTTATAACTTTCGTAATTATATAGGGTAAGAAGTAATTTTTTGTTTATTATATTCCATTTCAAAGCTTTTCTTGTTTTTCAATGTTCAATTTATTCTTTTATTAATATTGTTCAACAGTCGATCGGGCAGAGTGAGATACAATTTTTTAGCTTAAAGATAGTGTCTCAATAGAAATCGACTGTTCTTTGCTTATATTTGTAAATCCTCTGCCCTTGAAGACGTGACTTACAATATAAGCTTTCATCTGTGTATATACTCTTGTCTTTTTCATTTGTATTTTACATATTTCATTTCATAGGACTATATATTTTACTTGAATTTTGTCTCTGCTATTTCTTATAGTGCTTTCATAATATTTGCTCAATATCTTATGTTTCAATGGTTTAATTGTACAAAAAGTTTATATATATACAAAAAAATTTTACTGAACGACTTTTTCTAGAATCTAAATATATAAGACATTTTAATACTACATATCCTTATGGATTAAATCAATTAGTATACAAAAAATCACATCCTGTATTTTCAGATTTAACTAAATATGAAAATTATAAAAATCTTTATTCCGGATTAAATTTTTCAAACTTAAAAAAAACTTCTAGATCTGGTAGAGGTAAACATAATAACAAAAAATTCACTGATGATATTGTGATTCAACAGGAGCTTGATAATCTTGAGGCACAATTTTGTAATGATTATTGTTGGCTTGCTATAAGAAAACACGTTTTTAGTATAAAAAAGAAATATATAAACCAATATTTCAAGGTATTTAAAAAGAATCAATATTCTCCACATTTTTGTGATATCTTTTATGATATTCTACATTATAGAGCAAACCTATTAAATACAAGTCTTTCTAATAAACCTAAATATAAAACTAATAATACACAATTAATTATAAATTTTTCCAATCATGTATTTAATTATATAAATTTACACAATATAATAAACAACATTAATAATAATTTTCCAATAAAAAATTTTACCATTCACAAGACATATAAATATAATCGCACACTTGGACGTAAAATTTTTAATTACAATTCTTTTGTAAAAAATTTGGTCTCTTCAAAGAATTACCCATGTTATTGTAATGACCCAAAATATCAAAAGTATATAAATACAACACATGGTCATATCATTACTGGTGATCTTAATATTGTAGAACAACCTATTTTACAAAACTTAATGCATAATGGTACAAAATTTCGTCTTCAATATAAGTGTAATATCAAATCCATAATATTGCAGTTTATTCAAGATATTGATTTGTTTATATATAAAATTGCTGTTGATTACAATAAACCAATCGAATATTTCAGTGAATGGAGATTTTCTGTAATTGATAAATTAAAAAAGGAAATTATAAAAAATTATCATCATATTACACATGCAGCTTTTAAAAACATAAATAAACATATATCAGAATTACAAAACAAATTTATAATTACTTATGTAGATAAATCTCCAAATAATTATGCTATCATTTGTAAAGAATACTATAAAGTGTTAATTCACAATGCAATCAACACAAGTAATATTTTTAATAAAACTAAATTAAATATTGAAATAAATAACAGAAAATTATTAAATTATCACAAATTACTAAAAATCAAATGTAATAATTTTAATTATCCTTATCTTGTTATAATTCCAAAATTTCATAAAAATCCTATTAAATTTCGCACTGTTACCATCGGTTGTAACACATATAATAAAAATGCAAGCAATTTACTACTTAATATTTTAAAGCAGATATATGATATAACGTTAAAACATAATAACCAACATTGCCTAAAAAATAGTTTTCAACTCATTAATAAAATACATAATATCAATCCGGTAAAATTCATAAAAACATTGGATTTTAATGATTTATTTAATAACATTGATATAAAAGACTTACATAAAACAATGTGTATATTATTTAAAGAATTTAAATCTCAATTAAAATTAAAAGAACATATTTCAGTAAATTTTTTTAAAACTTTACTAAATTTTACATTGCATAATAATTACATTATATATGACAATATTATCTATAAACAATGCCAGGGAATTCCGCAGGGCGGAACCGCATCTAGTATTCTCTCTGACCTTTACTTATATTATTATGAAAGAAATATAAGTCCGAACAATGATTATGTATTTTATCGCTATATTGATGACATTATCATATTTTATTTCAATGAAAAAAATTGCACATCACCACTCAATTTTTATCCTACTCAGCTTAAATTAAGCGAAAATGATTTAATTAATAATAATATAAACTTTCTTGACTTAAAAATTAATATTACTAATAATTATAAATTAATTTTTGATATTTATGATAAGAGATTTGATTTCCCATTTAAAGTAAATATTTTTACCAATTATGCTTCATGTTTACATAAATCTGTTTATAAAAATATAATTATCAATTATCTACATCGTATAAAATACTTATGCTCAGATATAAATAAAAACAAAAATATTAGATATATTCGAGATCAAGCAAAAATATATGGATATCCAATTTTTATGATAAATTCAATCATCAACTCTTTTAAATAACATTTAATATATAATTTAAATATAAACATGGTATGTAATAAATTATTGTTTTAGTGTGCGATAACATATAACAAAAGATATAGAAAATAATAATTATAACATACATTATTACAATTATAACATATTAGGAAATTTAATATTTAATATTTGTTTGAACATTATATACACTTTATGTAGAAAATTACAAATATAACATACATAATTACAATTATAACATATTAGGAAATTTAATATTTGATTGAACATTATTTATACTTTGTATAGTTGTGATTGTGCGTTGCCGATCACCTCTGTTTAAGGTATTATTGATGTGCAGTTTTCATACATTTATAAATTAACTTATACAATAACAAATTAAATTATACAATGATAACATTGCTGATTATAACTCATATATATATATCTATTTGCAATATATATAAAAATAAATATATATAGTTTTTATTTTTGTCTATGAATAATTAAAATTAACAAGTATTTTAATTACTGCATTGCATTAATTTGATTGAAAAACAGCAGTAATACTATTAATTATCAACATTATAAATTTTGAGATATTTTGAATTGTTTATGAATTATTTAATTAGATATTTAAATTAATCTATAAATATAAAATATATTTACAATGTAGTATAAATTAAACATTAATTATTTAAAAACAAGTCTAATATATATCTAAGTAGTAGTAAAAATAAAACATTAATTATTTAATAAATGTCTATAATATCAGTGGATTAACACAGCTGGCAGCAAAAATAATTTGAATTAAAATAATATCTCTTTTACATAATATATTCTTGTTAAGAATATCTGAAATGCTGTGCAAGTTGAATTAATTCTGTGTAGATTTATTCATATAGTAGTATTATATTTTATTTGAATTTTAAGTAAAACTACAAGTTAGTATTGTTTTTTAAAGTTTATTTATATAAATAAATCTAATGAAGTGAGTATGTAACTAATAAAGTGGATATTTAACTAAATATTAATTATGAACTATTATAATACCAATAGAATGCGACACTTTACCTTTCAGGTAGTTGTAGATAATATTGTTAATATTATATTTAATTTAACTATAGAGGGAGCTATTGATTGTATATTAATTTTACTTTCAGGAATTAAAATTGGATGGAGTAATATATATTCACGGATATAAATTTGTTATAAGTGTATTAAAACCAGAATTATTTTGAGTGTTTTTGAATCATTTTGTGATTGGGTGTCATTTATGGGGTTGTGTTTTAAAAAAAAAGTGTGCTCTCAACTTGTCTTACAAATCATTTCTCTCAACTCGACTTAGTTAACATGTATGATGCATTGCCATGTGGATGTGAATATTATGTAGACGTTGTGACATTTTAAGGATTCTGTATAATTATTGTGAGTAAAATATTTTATCTACACTTTACGCGTTCATATTTCCAATTTTATTATTTCAAAACTGTTATCTCGTGGTAATTTAGTGAGGTGTTAATTACAGTTTTTTGGATAATCGATGTGAGTGAAATATATTGTATTTTCTTAATGGTTTTTTATTTCCTATTTAAATATTTCCAAATTTTAATATTTCCAATTGTTGTCTGGTAATAATTCAGTGTACCTGGATGATTCTACTGATCTTAGCATTATGCTAGTAGAATTATGAAACACTGAATTATTATTTAAAACACATGTGGGTGCATCCAGGCTGATGAGTACATGTGCATGTGTTTTTCCATGTCCAATTCATATTTAATTCTCATGTGGTCCAATTTTCCATTGTGTATGGTTCATATTTAATTTGTTAATCCATTTGTGTTTACTTAATTGCAACTCCAATTTATAATTTTTTTTTTCCCCTTTCTCTCTATTTCTTTTTTCAATATTCTTTTGGTATGAGTAAAATTTGGCCAATTACCATTGAAGCATCAGCTATGGTACTATTATGTTTGCACATGTTAATTATTAGCTATGTGGTATTCTGTATACACAGTATCATTGATTATCTCTTTGGAGATTTAAGTAGAATAGAACTTGATATGTTTTTTGAAATTCATAGATATTATAATTATATATATATATATATATATATATATATATATATATATATATATATATATATATATATGCAACAATTATAAAACATCGTTGATACATCTATACGCATCTTAGGAAAATAAAAGTATTAATGATAGAGAAATAATTTAATGGGCAAATGCCTTAATTTGGATTAATTGATGTGTGTGTGTGTTGATAAATATTTACTTAGAAGCATTCAGAAAGGGATTTAAAATTCAGACACGCATCGGGCCTCATAAAAATAAAACACAAGCCCACATATACATATGCAAATACATACCAGGTGACTAAAAAGTCCCGGAACGTTGTAATATCTCGAGTAATATATGTCGGATAAAAAAAAAAAAAAAAAAAAAAAAAAAATGCGTGTCAAATATTTTTTATAGTTATTTAATGATGCCAAAATTAGGCACCCCATAGGGGGGCAGAGGGCGGAAACTTTGAAATTTTAAATGAAATTAATTTTATTGGGGATATTGCAAAAGTAATGTTTACAAGGCCAAACCCTACGATATTGAGGAATTGAAAGAAAGAATGTTTCCAATTCAATAACACCAGAGGTATTGGAAAATTAATGTATTTTGTTACGTATTATCCGAATCTGTAAAAAAAAAAAAAGAAAAAAAGAAAAAAAAAAGAAAGAAAAAGAAAATAGGGATTTTCATTTGAAATTTCAAAGTTGGCCCACTCCGCCCCCTTGGGGTGCCTAATTTTGGCACCATTAAATAGCTTTCAAAAAAACATTCAACACGTTTTTTTTTTTTTTTTTTTTTTTTTTTTTTTATCTGACGTTTATTTTTCTAGATATTTTTATTCACCCGGTATATACATAAATGTAAAAAATGGTCTATTTATTGATGTTTATGATGATCTATTTATTGATTTATATCATCATCTATTGATTTATTGAAGATGTTATAAATAAATAAATAAATACATATATCTATTACGACATATATGTATTACTTATTAACTTTAACTTTTTCTTTTAAACAATTATAAAGAAAAAAATATAACACTTACCGTTGTATATGTACCGTTGTTTGTATGTCTGACTTCCGAAGGATTCAAAATTAAAATGGTCAATAATTTGGTTATAAAAAGATTCTTTGTACTCAACTGCCAGGCAACAGGAAACGAAAATGGCAGAAAAACTCAAAACGAAAGTTGCTTTCATGGTTCTAAAAAAGTCTAAACTGCTCTCGATACTCAATGAACTAAACTGTCAACTTTGGAACATTATCGCTTTACGATTTTAACAACAAAGGCACAACTGATAGAAAATAACTGATAAAATTGAGTGCTGAAATAATGCACAGATATCGATTTAGATATGCGAGTGTAAAGTTCTTTCTAATTATTTATTTCATCACTCGTCCGATATGCTTAAAATGAAAGAAAAAAGTTTTTTTTTTTAAACATATTTATTTTTATCAAGCTCAACAGCAGTCTATTGAAAGTGGCGTTTCTAGATAGTCATTTTTTTCGTATCTTAATTAAAAAAAAAAAAAAGTATGTTTTTATTTTAGAAAAGAAAATAGCCTATTACGTTGCTATGTAGTGTATAATCTTTCTTATTTTGCAACTTTTGAAACTGAGGAGTTATTGTTTTCTTATTTCTTTGTTTATTTCATAGTAAGGCAATCCCATATTATTCGGCTACGACAAAGTCAGAAGATGCGTAATGTTTTTAGAATTTTTATGTAATCTATAAAACAAACCTTTTGAGTGAATTTTAAAAAATGAAGTATCGTAGAATTATACTTAACATGGAAAATGACATAAAGATATATGATGTTACCAAAAATCCAATATAGTCGCCAAAACATGATTTCAGAGAAAATATAAGAGAATTTATTTTAGAATACGAAAACTATATGTAAGTAAGAAAGTTATTATTTTTTTAAATAAAGTTCTATAACTAAGAAATGTTGTAATTCATTATACATTTAAAAATAGTAAAAACTAGTTTTTAGAATAAATTTATTTTTATTTTTCTTTAAATTATTATTTTTTCCTTATTTATACAAATTCACAAATGCAGCAAAATATAGTTTTATTTTATTTTTTTATTTTTTATTTTTTACAATAGTTCATAGACTTTCACATCATTTCCTTTGCATTTTTTCCCTTGCTTCGTGATAGTCCCTGATCCATTTTTGAATGTTCTTCACTTCAAAATTTCTGGCATCAATCACTGTCTGAGGATCATTTGGATGAGAAGCCCTGTTAAAATTGTTAAGAGTTAACAGATCTTGATAGTAATGACAATAATGAATTGTAAACTGTTTGAATCATGACGTGTGAATATCAAAGTAAAGAAAGTAACAGCTAGATTTCAAGACATCATACACTGCAAAAAGAAAAAAAAAAAAAAAAAAAAAAAAAAAATGTTGATTTTACAGTATAATACTGGCACCCAAGCTGCCAGTATTATACTGTAAAATCAACAATTTTTTTTTTTTTTGCAGTGTATCAGAATTAATTTTCATCTTCATAAGCAAAAAGTTTCTTGCTTTTTAAAAAAATATATTTTCACTTTGAACTGTACAAGAAACTATGTTGAAGCCTTGAAATAGCTGAATGCTTTTATGAATACAGTTATTGTAATTGAATTGTTTGAATTTTAATTGAAGAGTAAAAAGTAATTCAATTTACGAAATATTTTTCAGAAGTTTAATTTCAGAAGTTTTTTAGAAGATTTAATTTTGATAAATTCCATTGTCATCTTTATAAGCATAAAATTCCTTGCTGTTGCTTTCTTTATATTTTTAAAAAGTTTAATTTAAGTATTTTAGAAGATTAAATTTTGAAAGATTAAATTTAAGAAGTTTCATTGTCAACTTCATAAGCACTTTTTAGCTTCCCTTTTTCACTTTGCACTGTAGAAGGGGTTTCATGTTAAAGCCTTGTAATAGGTGTATGCTTTCGTTAATACAGTTATTTTAATGTAATTCCTTATTCGTATAAAAGAGAAATAAATTAATACAATATACGAAATAGTTTTCAGAAGTTTAATTTAACATGTATTTTCAAAGATTTAATTTAAGAAGACTTAATTTTAAGAAGTTTCATTGTCTACTTCATAAGCACAAAGTATTTTGTTGTTACTTTTTTTACACTCCCCTTTTCCCTTTTCACTGTAGAAGGGGTTTCATTTGGTAATCCCTGAACTGTATGCTTAATACAGTTATTTCAACTGAATTACTTTTCCGTATGAAAGAGCAATAAAGTAATTTGATTTATGAAATATTTTTTAAGAAGTTTCAAATTAAATATTAAGAAAATAATTTAAAATACTTTCTATAAATATGCCAACGCTTTAGTGTTAAATACTTGCATTGTTCTAAAAAAAATATAGAAAGATAATGTCCTTGTAAAATTACAATACATTTTCGTTAAAGTAACAGTATTCTTTTGTAAATATGACAGCATTCAATTATTAAGAAATAAGAAAAAAATTCGTAGAAAGACATACCTTTTTTGTAACAATTTACGATTTTTTTTTATAAAATCACGATTTATTTTCTTTAAAATAACGATTTATTTCTATAAATTTTACAGTATTTAGTAATTAAAAAAGAAAAGTTCGTTAAAAAAACTTTTCTTCAGCAAGATAAACAGTTTTTATTTGCTTCTTACTAACATTATCAATCAAATTTTTCTTTTTCATTTTCATTCTTACTTTTTATACAGTATTGTTTCTAAATTATATCGATATAAAGGATGATGATAATAAAATTAATGACACTAATTTGAAAGTAATAATAATATTAATAATAAAACCCATTATTTTTCAATGTTATAATGAAAAATTTATAAAAATATCAATAACTATATAATCAGAAACACACATTTAATGCAAAAGTACATTTATAAAAGAATTTATGATCATAATCAGAAACTAATAGTAATATTAATAATAAAACACATTATTTTCCACTGTTATAATGAAAAATTTATAAAAGTTTCAATAATTGTAATCAGAAACAAACATTCAATGCAAAATACATTTATAAAAGTATTTATGACCATAATCAGAAACTAATAGTAATATTAATAATAAAACACATTATTTTTTACTGTTATAATGAAAAATTTATAAAAGTTTCAATAATTATAATCAGAAACAAACATTTAATGCAAAATACGTTTATAAAAGTTTCAATAATTATAATCAGAAACAAACATTTAATGCAAAGTACATTTATAAAAGTATTTATGATCATAATCAGAAACTAATGTAACAGTCAATCAAAATAAATAAATAAATAAATAAAAATAAAAAAGATATTTGATCATACATATTTCCCATATCTTTTTTAATCACCAAATTCTCACAGAAAAAAAAGGAGAGAGCCATTCTACTAGAAATTAAATTTTCATTCAGTTTAAGTTTTAAAAATATTATTAGGGGTCGTCTTCATACTAAAATCGTACCAAACTCTAAAATCTTTGATACAAACACCCATTTTTAACAGAATATTCTTTTTTTTTTCTTTTTTTTTCCGGTAACTATTATACATAAGGCTACCAAACGGGAAGTTACCAAACCGGAAGCTCCTTATAATAGTAAATTCATTTTTAAACATTACAAAACAGATTGAAAGGCGGGTAGTTTTTTTAATCATAACTCAAAAACTTCTTGGTAAAATGAGCTATAATTTTGGATTCGTATATTTGAAGCTTCTAGAAATATATTTCTGTTAAACATTTTACAGGTTGCGATTCACATTTGTTTTGAAAATTAATTTCAAAACCTACATATTTCGAAAAAAAAATCGTGATATATGATTTTTTTTAAACATAAATCAATTTGTAGAAGCTTTAAATAAACGAATCAAAAATTATATCTTCCAAGTATAGTTTTTAAGTTATGCTTTAAAAACTGCTCTCATCGATTAGAAAGGAATTTAACACTAGAAGTTCTAAGCTTTAAATCTTCCTAATTCCTAAACTATTTGACCGAATCACTTCCCGTTTGGTATCCTAATAACATTTACCGAAAAAGAAAACATTCTGTCAAAATTGGGTGTTTGTATTGAAAATTTCAAAGTGTGATACAATCTCAGCATGAAGACGACCCCTAAACTTTTTTTTTTTTAAATATAAAGTGAAGGAAGACATAATTTCCTGTCTAATGGCTATTTCCGTTTTTCCGGAGTCAATTTGGTGAATAAAATGCGTCGGGTGTTCTCCCTTTTTACTTTCTTCTAGTACATTGGAAAGTACATTGGATTCATGAAAATTTTCGACTTCCGGTTTTTGACGGATTTACACGTTTTAGAATGTCCTGAATACGATTTGACTGTTTTTAGAAAATGTCTGTCTGTGAGTCTGTGACTCTGTCTGTCTGTATGTGACAAAAATTTTGTGGGCGCTCTATCTCAAGAACTAATGCACGAAATTTAATAAAACTTTATATTCAGTTAGTCCCTAATATAAATTGTTGCTGATTAGTTTTTGGGGAAAATCGGCGCGGAATCAGGTGGCGCTGCTATGCTGCATTTTTTGAGATTTCCGCAACAGCTGTATCTCAAGAACTAATGCGGTTATTTTCATCAAACTTCAGATTCATTTAGACCTTGACATAAATAGACCCTGATTACGTTTTGGTGTAGATATCCCAACAGGTGACGCTGCTATACCACTTTTTCCATTATTTTTACGATAGCTATATCTCAAGAACTAATGCACGGAATGTCATAAAACTTCAGATTCTGTTAGACCTTGACATAAATAGATGCTGATTACGTTTTGTGAAATAAAAAATTGTTTAAAAATTTGTTTAAATAGCCCAACAGGTGGCGTTGCTATGCTACTTTTTTCATTATTATCACGATATCAATATCTCAAGAACTAATGTCGGATTTTCATCAAACTTCAGATTCAGTCAGACGTTGTCATAAGTTGTTGTTGATTACGTGTTGGTCTAAATCTCTCAACAAGTAACGCTGCTGTGCTGCATTTTGCAGGATTTACACGATTTTAGCAATAGTCTTATCTCAAGAATTAATGCACGGAATTTAATAAAACTTTAGATTCGGTTCGACCTTGATATAAATTGGTTGCTGATTATTTTTAGAGTATGCGAAACCTGTGTGAGATAGAAGAAAGTTTTGGGATTGGCACATCCGACTAGTTTTTTTATGGCTGACTGTACATAATAGGAAATAATAGGAGCCTTATAAAAAGTACCAAAAATCTAGATGGTGTGCTGCATCGTCTATTATGATCGATCGTACAGTATCAGACATATTCTTCAGAACCTGTAAACATAAAATTCAACATTTTATCTAATAACATATTATTCAAAATTGCAACGCAATGTGAGAATGCGGTACTATAAAAATAATAAAAGATAAATTTGAAAATACTGAATAATTTATCTTAATTATTGGTTAATATTTTCTAATTGATCATCAATTATTTTTATACATCCAGAAAAAGGAATTGATTAAAACTACAAAACATGTTTTATTGAGTACATTTTGGTTGTTTTAGCAAAATTCAAGTAAAATTGAACCATTTTACTTGAATTTACAAAACATTTTTTGCTGACGATACAAAAAATTTTTTTGGAATTGAAAAAAAAAAAAAAAAAAAAAAAAAAAAAAAAATTGTTGATTCAAACAAAATTTCCATTGACTTATATTTAAACAAAAAGTTTTATTGGGTGAAACAAATTTTTGTTGATTCAACATAACTTTTTTCTGGGTGTAGTTCTCCATTCTCACATTGCGTTACGCAGATTTAAGTATAAATATTAATTTCTAACGCTTTTGTTTAGAAAAAGAAAAGACTATTATTACTATTTTAGAATAGAAATATTAATTACATGTTTATAAAAATATGTAAATTTGTTTATAGAATTGGTTAAAGTAAAAACTATGAAATGTTTGAAATACACAGTTGTCTAAATTAAATTTTCCAACATTAAAAGACTGTGTAGTGTGTAAGGCATTTTATAGGTCACAATTTCTAGTAGAGTGATGTATTGGGTCTTGTAATTCGATTTTATCCGAACCCGACTGGACCCGCGGTTTGGCTCTCGGGTCGGGTTGATGATATTTTTTTTTCCGCTGAGGTTCGGGTCAGATTGACTCTATTTTTTTTTTTTTTCGTTGCGGCTCGGATTCACGTTGGGTTGAATTTCATAGTTTCGGACTAGGATTTGACACTTGCGCGCAAGTGTTGGGTAATGTTCGGGTTGAATCGATCTTTCAAAAAAGAAATATATATATTTATATTTATGAAAAAAACTATATATTTGAACGTTAATGAGTGTGTCTATATTCATTTTTCAACATAAAGGTTAAAATTGATCTTAGAGATATAATTGTAGATTATTTTTTCTGTTATTGTATTAAAATATTAAATGAATTTTCTTACATTCTGGGTTCGAGTTTAAGTATTTCGTGGTAAGGTCGGGTTTCAGGTTGACTTTAAACGTAATTTTTGGGACTCTTATTTAATTTAAATTTATTCTCTTCAATGTTGAACTGTATAGCAGGCTCCCGCGAGCTCTTTGATAAATCTGTGTTTAATTTGTCAGCTCTTAATTTGTCAGCTTTGTCAGCTCTTTGTTCATTTGATTTCATGTTTACTTATTCCAAGAGAAACAACACTATCTGCAGATTTAATGAAAAATTCCTTAAGGTGGTTCTCAAATTCCTTCTCAACAACGTGAAACTTTCTGGTTCATTTATAAACGCAAAAACATAAAATTAGCAGGCCTGACTATGAAAGCGATTTGGAATTGAAATAAGTTTTCCATTTTTTGATAAATAAATTACGTATCGAGTTATTCTTGATTCGTGACGACAAGATTTTTCCTTTTCTCGGTCTGTTGCGTCGAGAATTCGGTTCAAAATACCGACTTTGACAATATTTTCTGATAAATCATCTGCCTTTACCAGAAAATGGAAAACGTGTTTCGATTACATACTTTCTGAATAAAACCACTTTTTAATTGCATGCGTTTCTGAATAAAAATGAAATCAATAATGTAAGGGTGACATACTCCTTAGTGCGCCAGCGGTTGGCAACCCCATTTTAGCAATTACCATCAATAATCGGAATAATATCAGAATTCTTTTGTGTATCTCTGTATATGATCTGTAGATTTTCACATGTACTACATAGTATGCTAAAAATTAGTTATATTAAGAAAATGCATAGTGCAGATGAAAATTCCCCTTTACCAATTTCTGTCAATAAATGGAAATATACACGAGATAATTTGTGCAGCCCTGTACATCATATATAGAATTTTATTACACCAAGCAATGTGTAAAAAATTAGTTAAATTTAAAAACAAGCACCAGAACTGAAAAAGCACTTCTAGCTATTAATGTTCATGACACTACTGTAACCGAATTATTTTGTGTCCCTGTAAATGAACGATAAATGCTATGCACACCATATTCTATACTAAGCATCTTGTAGTGCACTTCAGCCCAGTGATATATATCAATTTCAATATGTTTGAAATAGCATAACATCATTCAAATACGCCGCAAACGGTTTTGCTCTATAGATCGTAATGTAAAGGAATTGTTTTTAGTGTCCCTGTAAACGAACTATAAATGCTTACACGCTTCATTTTCAATACCTAACATGCTATACTAAACATTTATAACGTACATCAATTGCACAGTAATCAGAGTATATTTATGCGAGTTTGAGCATGGACAGACGGCAGACAGACAAACTGAATTCATAAACACTTTTCAACTACGTTGGAAAATATTAAATAGTAAAATTTTGTTTAAAAATTCTGGCACAAATCCTGATTAAACTTTACTTGTTTTTGTTTTTTACTTTATCGTATATCCTTTAAAGACTAGATAATAACAAGCTCAAAGGTGTATCTTTAATAGTTCATTACACTGAGGTCCATAAAAGCCCCCCTTTTTTGGCACATATGTGGGAAATTCAAGAAAACAAAGTGTTGAAACACAATATTATTTGGCACAAAGGTGTCTTTTTTTTTTTTTTTCTCCTATCATCCCATTAAAAGCAAAAATGTCCAACTAAAATATTTTAGAATTTTAAATTTTGGTCTATCCCTATCCGTAAGATAATTTAAACTTTAAAGCTTATACGTAATTTTTTTTTTTTTTTTTTTTTTTTTTTTTTTGAGAAATAATACCTTAGTTCCGAAATCTAAAAGATCAATTCAGAAGAAGAAAATAATGTGTATCAGCTTCTGGCATAAATTGTACCCCATAAGTAAATTTATCCGTCATTTTATGTTATATTTGTTATTGTTTTTAACTTTCTTTTTGTTTGTTTATATGCAATTATTTATATTTTTCTCTTTCTTTCAAAAAAGAAAAAAGAAAAAAAAAGAAAAAAAGAAAAACAAGTAAAACATGTAATTAGAATTTGATAATTTGTTTTTAAAAAAGATAACGGTGATGGATTTTCGATTCGGAGATCAATTACTATGGCTTAAAGAAGACGTTAAAATTTTCATAATTCAGCACTGATAACAATTGCCGAAACCTCAATTGAAGTCTTTCTGACTATAAGAGACGAAATGTATTTGGTGTCTGTCTTAGAGGTCTGCACGGGCCGAAATTTCTAGGCCCGGGCCCGGCCCGACCCATACAAAAAATAATTTGGCCCGGCCCGGCCCGAACAAAAAAAATATTGGCCCGGCCCGGCCCGATTTAAAAGTTAAAAGTTCGGCCCGAGCCCGGCCCGGCCCGGAAAAAAGTTAAAATCTCGGCCCGAGCCCGGCCCGGCCCGAGTGAATTTCTACAAAACATAATTTTTTCGTCGATTTGGTTAAAAATTTGCCCCATAGGAGGAGATCTAACCAAAAATTCCTATCTCAGCCTTTTTTTTTTCCATGTTTATAATCTTCATTTTTATAGAAGTGCCGCAAGCTGGAATATTTATTTTTTTAATAAATCTCTATTTGTTGTATGTATGTGTTTAAGTTATCATCGATATTGTTAATCCATATTCCATTTATTGAAGTGTTAAAAATCAGAAAAATGCTATACAGTAAAATCTAAGATGGAATTGCATAGGGAAGAAAAAAAAATGAGTTATACACAATTTGCCTTCTTAGCAGGTGTAAATGTATTATATATTCTTTTCTTACATATTAGTATATTCATTTTTAATGGATCAACACATTTTTCAATTTAAGACAGGATTCCATCATAAGCAGGTTCTTTTTCACACGTTTTACTATATTTTAATTTAGCTATATTTTAATAAGTGTATAAATCTACTATTCTTTAAAAAGAATAAATTTTAATGTTTAATTATAAAATAATGGTGATTTAAAAATGTATGCATGTTTTTTTTTTATGCCAGATCTTATTTTACTGACCTTCGAACGGACCAGGTACGCCGAGACAATGATTTTCATACGAGTCAAAACCAGGACTAAAAATTTTAAGGCATGAAGACTAGGAAGAATGAAACCAGTCCCGGCTCTGTACGGAAAAAATAATTTAAGGCACGGCCTTATCCTTCAGGAAAAAAGTAGGGCCCGGCCCGGCCCGTAAAGAGTAACCACTAGGCCCGGCCCGGCCCGAGCCTTCAGAAAAAAAATATGGCCCGGGCCCGGCCCGGCCCGAGTGCCGTGAAGAAAAATAGGCCCGAGCCCGGCCCGCGGGCCGGGCCGAGTACGGGCTTCGGGCCTTGGCCCGGCCCGTGCAGATCTCTAGTCTGTCTATCATAGTATATAATGTCAAGCGATAACTGTCGCAAAAAGTGTTCAATTAGCTTAATATTTGGCAGATATTTTGGTATGTTGATGAGATATTAGGAATCAGCTGTATAGTTTTCGGTTTAATTTGATTAAATCGTTCGAAAAATAAGAAGATTTTTTTTTTTTTTTTTTTTTTTTTTGACATAATGCTTGTCTACAGGAAAATTTGTTGAGGCAATTTTAAAATATTCAGTGAAAAGGAAAATGGCCCGTTTGAACAATTAATTTAAATGTGACATTATGAATGTTAAATTTTTGCTATGGAGAAGCAGATGAATATTTAGTCGTTAAAAATAAACTTTCTTTTCAAAGAAATTTGTCAAATTTCGAAATATATATATATATATAATATAGAAGCTAATCAAATATTCTTCATATTTTCAGTACTTTTGGCCAATTACCATTGAAGCAAATGCTATGGTAAAATTATGATTGCATTTGTTAATTTATTAACTATGTGGTATTCTGTCTACACTTTATTACTAATTATCTCTTAGGAGATTTAATTAGAATGTTACAAGAACTTGATATGTTTTTTGAAATTCAAAGATATTATAATTATATATAATATATATATATATATATATATATATATATAATATATATATATATATATATATATATATATATGTGTGTGTGTGTGTGTAAGAATTTGTATTATATAATGACTTACCCCTCCAGGCATCCATGGATCTAAGCTGCCATCGCTAAATACAATATTTGAAGATAATCCAACATCTGTAAAACATATTTCAAATTTAAATAATTTTAAAATTATATAAGTAGAGGTACAGCTTCGTTTAAAATACATACATATTTTTTATGTACAGCAGATAGAGATCATAATAATATTGAAAGTATCATTTAACAATTATTGTAACAATTATTATACAATTAACAATTATTATACTAATTTTGAATATTTTCAAAGCTAACACACAATTTAATGTGTTTACCATCATGAAAGAAAAAAAAAGAGAGCTTTTCCTAACAGACATTTTTTTAAGCAACTTTTTTTCCCACTCAATCAGAAAAGACATTCTTTTCATTAACAACGGGATTTCCAAATAATGACAAGTGAACTACAAGCAATAAATTTATCTGCTGTTTAATTTTCTTAAAACTGTTTTTTGTATGATTAACAAGCAGTTTTCTCCCTGTAATTTTCTATAAAATATGTTTATGCATTAATAATATGCATTATTATTTTTTTGTCGCTTTATTAATTCAATTCAGAAAACTTAGATTTTACTTTGAAAGTAATTTTAAAGAAAAAAAAAAGATCGATAAATATTCGAAACACCGTGTTTATTTAACGAAATACCAGTTTTTTTTTATAAATTTTCTATAAAATATGTTTATGCATTAATAATATGCATTATTATTTTTTTTGTCGCTTTATTAATTCAATTCAGAAAACTTAGATTTTACTTTGAAAGTAATTTTAAAGAAAAAAAAAGATCGATAAATATTCGAAACACTGTGTTTATTTAACGAAATACCAGTTTTTTTTTTATAATTTCTCTTTACGAACAAGTTTATTTTCTTTTTAAGGGAAGATTCCGATTTATTGGATCCAAAAAATCGTTTCTTTTTACACTTTTTTTTTGCATGCCTGAAGTGTATAGAATATGTGCCTAAAACAATTTTGGATTATTCAAATTATTTACGAAACCCTTTGAACGAAACAGTGCGTCTGTTAGGTTTTCGGAAAGTAAACTTTAAACTCGTTTTTCTCAAAACCATTTTTTTCAACACGCGGTGCTGCATAGAATCGATCAATCTATTATCAAAAAATTGAACGGCTTTGAAAAATAATCGTTTTTCGAGAGCCATGAACCGGAGCCATGAGAGATGTAGAAACTTGTCTAATGATGGATATTGGGAAATCCCGGATAAATCTACTTAATGTTAAAAAATAATTATTAATTAATTGTATCAAGACTTTAAAATTGAAGGGGATAAAACGCAAAATCCGTAAGGTAGGTTTTCAAGCACCATCTTGTTTTATGTGGGTATATATATATATTTCTGCGGTCCATTTTGTTTTCTGTGTGTCAATGGAAATAAGCTCATGGCCACATAAACTGAATTTTGTTGAATCGTTTTTGTGTTTCAGATTACTCTATAGGACACAATTCTGCATCGCGCAAAGTCGTGCACATGTTTCTTTAAATAAGGATATCGTCACCTATTTTTATATTTTTTACACACAACAAATTGTCAGTAGACAAAAATATTCTTATTTAGTAGGGTAAAATCTCGTTTCGTTTTACGAATCCATTATTGAGAAAGAAAATCTTAACATGTTAACCGGGGAATAAACTTTTGTTCAAATGATATGCCTGATTACCAACGGGAAACACTTCCACCAGTAAAACTAGTCGTTGGGGGCCACCGTATACTTACCCATCATGGATATGCATAATGTAAAATATTAAAATAAAAATGTGTAAACTACTTATAAAATGCATTGCAATTCGAATAAAATCGTGGCTTGATGACGTCATAAACTTTGAAGGCTCGATTACTGAATTGCTTAAAAGATACATCCTTATAACTCCAAAAACAATAATCCTATTAACTAGCGGTTTATTGCATCTGATTAAGCGTCTCATTTCCAATTAAAATATATCTTTGAATTGAAATTTGGATGAAATACAGGGTCATGAAAAATCGAAGAACGCGGAAAATAGGATTACAAATATCTCGGCAACTCATTATCCGATCGACTTCATGCTTTATGCAAAATTTATCTTTTTTTATTGTCTTTTATATTCACTCCTTAAAATAAACAATTTCGAAAAAAAATTATGTACCTTTTATCAGAACGAATATTTCCAGAGTCCGAAAAAAATAGTTCCGGATAATCGAGGTTACTGAAATTCAATAGGCTTCTTCCCATTATTACATACTAAGTACATACCAAATTTCAAGTCTCTATCTCAATTTGTTCGGGAGATAGAGTGTTACAGACACACGGCAAAAGTTTTTTTTCTAGAAATATGTCTTTAATCTCCAGTGTCTAAAACGTGTAAATCCGTCAAAAAAAATATTCGATTTTCAAAACGATTACAAGACTTACCCTATACTACGTATGATGGGTAAGTAAAAGGATATAAATTGTTTTATTTTTCATGGCAGTAATTTTGCATGAATAGGGCGTTTTAATAATAAGAAAATTTCTATTAAAATTTTACTGGTGGGAGTAATGCGTTCAAAATATTACGGTAGTAGTTCGTTTATGACGAAATATTTCGTCATACCCGGTTAACAGGTAAAATTTCCCCTGAAATATATTCTCTATACTTTTTACTTATCATCATAGATGGCAGCAGCAGATTTTCAAATGAAGATTTTAAATTCCCCTTGCTAATGTGGTAGTATGCATTCTTATTTTTGAAATATCTCATCGGGAAATAAATATTTTACTGTGTACTTTCTTGAAGGCTTTAATTCTCTGTCTTTTTCCGTTGTCAAAATATTTCTAAAATATATACTTAATTTTATAGTTAAAATCTTACTCTCAGATCGTCAGCTTCGCTGAGATAAAATACAAAATTGAGCATAAATTTTAGAAACATTTTGTCAACTAAAACAGAAAGAGGCGTCTTTTGAGAGGAGTATACAGAAAAAAGATCCTAAAAATTTCTGAGGAGATATTTGAAAAATACAAATGCATTCTACACACATGGGTTTAACATTGGAGAGGGGAATTGGATATCGACCTGCACCCTCAAATCTAAATATATATTTTCAAATAACATATTCTGATTATCACGTAATTAATTTATAATAAATACGTTAATCAATTTTTAAAAAAAAATAGTCAAATCATGTTGCTGAAACAACTTTCGAAATTTGAAAAGAGGGTTTTTAATTTAAATTTATTTTCTTTTCTGTTGCTCCTAGATGGCGGCACTAAAGATACACTTCCAGTCCGTATTGTTATTTTAAAATTTTAAATTACTTTTGTTATTTTATAAACCTTTTATAAATACCGCCTATCGCCATAGACAAAAATAAAGACATTCTTTTCCTTTCGTTTCTTTTCTTTTTTTTTTTTTTTTTCTTTAATCTATCGAGGTTTAAAATGAATTGGATTGAAGATTTTGTTGGCAGTATTAAACGTCAGCTAACTGTGTAGAGAAGTGTGGTTCAAACTGAGGTGTTTCCGAGTTTCTTGTTTTATTTACATTTATATACAGAGAAAAAAATACAGACATAAAAGTATTAAATGCTAGAAAAACAGCACACGAATATATGGATGAGCCACATAAAAATCAACAATTTGTCCCACAAAGTGGTGGGTATAATAAAGTAATTGTTTCATTTCGCATACCACATACTATTTACAATATTTATATGTTTCAATTTTTGGCAAGTTCTTGTACACTTTTTATGCTTTCTGCAATGATTTCTACTTATGTGATGAACGGGTATTGCATGAAAATGATTTTACCGCAAATTACGACCTAAAAGATTGATTTCTTTCTTTAAAAAGTCTAATCCGTTCTTTTAATTGAAAATGTTAAAGCCATTTTCGAAAAACTCAGTAAAATATATATGCAAAGGGCATTCCATAAAAACTGAGAGATTTTTTGACGAAGTGGCAACACCGTGAAACTAAAAAATAAAACTGCAGGCAATTTTTTCAGAGTGTTAACTGCACGTTTATAAATATTCTAAACGAAGCAGACGATTTTATTTCCCTAGTTTCGTGCTCGTTTAAAGAACTGTTTTTATTTTACCTACAGAAATAGAAGTGAGTGATTCAGAGTTAAAAATCCCTGACGGCTCGGCCTACATGCACAGGTAGATTTCGAAGACGCAGACCGTGGGGCGCCTGTTTGTTGGGAATTGCAGAAGAAATGACCCTTTTTGCAATGATGCGGCATTTGGAAACGCCCACTTCGAAACCTAACTTGTTTGCAGGCGGAGATGAGAGCGATTTTTCTGTTTTTTGTTTTTTTTAATTTTTATTTTTGCTATAAGGGTTGGTTCTATAAAAAACTTGTCAATATAAAAGTTTTAGATAATATTAAGAGGATTTATAATATATTTAAGCGGATTTGATATCTTCTGAATTGACGAAGTTATGAATTTTTTTCTTCATTCTGCAATGTTTATAAGAATGCAAAGAGCGGGCATTCATGAAAACGACTTTTCGCGGAGATTATACCGGAGGGTGGATAATTGTTAATTATCGAATTTATTAGAAATATAACGTTATTATAACAGACAAAATATATATAGAGAGAGAGAGAAGAAGAAAAAAAAAACTTAATCCGTGGTTTTCATGAAAATCATTAGAGCGGTATTCGAGAACCCCAAAATATATAAACAAAAAATGTTTGTTTAATAGTATAAGATATATTAATACAAAATATGAAATGAATGGACCATCGTTTGGGTTCAAAGTTATAAAAAACCCAGCTGCTTAGAAAAACATTTGAAAATCTCTCCATTGGAAAGCATTGCATTCGTGAAGAATTCACTGTTGAAGAATTTTTTATTCGACGACTGGAAAGGTACAAATATATCCAATAGACCCCAATGACATAAGGAATCTTCATTTAATTTTAGAATAATTGTTAATTATCGAATTTATTAGAAATATAACGTTATTATAACAGACAAAATATATATATAGAGAGACAAAAAAAAATTAATAAACTTAATCCGTGGTTTTCATGAAAATCATTAGAGCGGTATTCGAGAACCCCAAAATATATAAACAAAAAATGTCTGTTTAATAGTATAAGATATAGTAAGACAAAATATGAAATGAATGGACCATCGTTTGGGTTCAAAGTTATAAAAAACCCAGCTGCTTAGGAAAACATTTGAAAATCTCTCCATTGGAAAGCATTGCATTCGTGAAGAATTCACTGTTGAAGAATTTTTTATTCGACGACTGGAAAGGTACAAATATATCCAATAGACCCCAATGACATAAGGAATCTTCATTTAATTTTAGAGTAATTGTTAATTATCGAATTTATTAGAAATATAACGTTATTATAATTTAGGTTATAATTGAGTGAAATTTGAAGTGCTTAGATTGAGATTTGTTTATAAATTATGCACATTAAACTTATTATACTTTAAATTGTTTTTACTTTACGATTTTAATGTTAATCTTTAGTATTTAAAAAAAGTTTTCATTTAAATTTTGTAAATCATACTTTTATCAATTTTTCATAATTAAATCATTAAATAATGAAAGAACATTCTTTTTTCCCCATTATTTCAAAATTTGAACTTGTAAGTGCGACAATCAAATAAATTGACTAACAGAAACAGCAAAAAAGCTTCGCTAATGCAAAGCGTAAACAAACGATCACGCATCCATTTTCCCCACTATGACGTCACGAGAATATTGTCCATTATAATTAATTCATTTCATATTATCAACTTTAGAAAATATTTACTTCACCTTCTCCCCAATAAACTGTTTCGAGCCAGTCTCTTCTAGGGGTGACATTCCATCTTTGCTTGCAGTGTTCATCTCGCATGGCTGCTGTAAACGGCAACACAGGGAACATATCTGTTTCACCGTTAGAGCCACCTTCCAGATTGTTCTGAGTGCATGCCTAGATGGTAGTTTTAAATACGCGAAAGTAAATTAGAAAAAAATATATACAATATACAGTATTTGCGACAAATAATACTTAGTAAAGCAAGAAATCTCCATAATATGCGATTGAAAATGCACTTAAAGCAACGCGTTTCGAAGAACTGAATCCTTCAACTTTAATTACAATGCGCTCCCAGTAAAATTATTCAATTTTCGTCATTTGCGAGTATTGGCCGATCTGATACTTGTGAATATGTGCCGATTAATTTATTTCCAACATTAGTCTGGTATCCTGCCGACTTTTACATTTGATATATAACTAAAGAAATCACTTAGCTCTTGTCGAGACAATATCGTGTCAATCTCTCTATGTCTATACGACTACCATTCATTTACCGACAATTCTTGTAATAAGCCAAAATTTAGCTGACAAATCTTGTGGTTAGGGCAAGTAACTTTCTTGAGAACAGACGCACAACTGTTTCCTCAATTGTACTGGTTACAGAATCCATATATAGCCTGAAATAAAAGAAATCTGCTCTTTGAAATGCATTGCTTTCTTTTTTCTGCGCTTTATGCGCTAATGGAATTAGGGATCCATCTCGGGCTTCTAGGGTTGCAGAATATACAGGGTGATTAAAAACTGGAGGAACAAACTTCTAGGAGGGGTGAGGTACACCTAGACGACTCGGAATCACATAGAAATGCAATCCTAACAAGATAGTGGGGTTGTTAGGGCCTGAATCATCGTGATCGAAAATTGACATTTAAAGACTATAAGCTTAAAATTAGTCATGACTTTCCTGATAATGAAGCTCCCCGAAGTTTTCTGCCTCCGTGCCTGGTTCTTACCATCTACAGTTTTGCACGTATGTGGGCGCACGTATGTTGAGGGCGCTGGTTATCTGCGTGATGGCGTTTTTCAACAGAGTTGTAGTTGGATCCCTCAAACGTGTAAAACGGTAGATGGTTAGAACCAGGCACGTAGGCAGAAAACTTCGAGGAGCTTCATTTTATAATTGTTTTTCAAGGAATTTCCTTTCACAAGTCTGAAGACTAGTATAAAAGTTGAGCCTGAGCCCGGGATTGGGCTGAAGTCGTCTCAACTCTAGTAGATATCATGTTTTAAAAATGTTTTCTGTGCAAAAAAATTCGTTAAAAACTCCTTTTTTTTCTCTCTCTTGTAATATAAATGTTAAAGTATAAGTCTGTTCAATTCCATACTAATAATCAAATAAGAATATTTTATTGGATCCATAAATAAATGCGGTCCCTGAGACCGTACGTCCCCTGTTACGCGTTATTTCTTCACTACACTAGACCAGGGAGCATTTGGACCACCCAACCCAGTAGAAATATTTTTTATTAATATCATCTGCAATATACCTGATGTTTTTATTTATATATTAATAATCGGCTTGTTATGATAATTTATGTTTTCTATATGGCTAGTAAAATTCAACTGTACCTGATAATCCCACGCTGTGCTGACAACCCCCGGTGCACAACCTTGAGCAACTCCGCAATAGATGAAATCTCTCTCAACATCAAAGCATTTCACTGTACCAGATGCATTATAGTAAAGATCTATCGCTGAACGCAGGCCTTCCACAGGAGAACTTTCCTCCTTTAATCTCTCGCACATCACCTGAAAAGAGATGTAAAATTTGAAAATGAACACATATATATATATAGGATGTCCGGAAAGGTCCGTCTGTCCGTATATAACAGCGAAAAAACTACCCAACCGAATTGTTTGAAATTTAAGATAGTTAATCGTTGCAGAATTTTGTCGAGTCATTTCTAATTTTATGAAAATCGAATCAAAACTTAAAAAGACTAATAAAAGTTTTCTTTATTCTGTTACATCCTATCATACGTAATCTATATAGTAAAAGCGCAAATCATGTGACTGAGGAAAACAAATAGTTACTGACCGCTTCTTTTTGCATATGCCAAGCGGCCATTTTTACTCAAAATTTTTTTTTAATTAAAATTGCATAAACGTTACATTTTTTGAAAGATCGTTCAAAAAAATTGTTTGCTTGAGAGATGAGTTACATTAAGAAATCTATAGATTCTGAGATGCCTCAGTGAAAATTAGGTTAACAGCCGAATATCTCAATCCATTAAAGTAAATAAACAAAAGATTCATTCATCGTGAGTCATATAAATATTATACCTTGGAGGTCATCATTCGCAAAGCAAGATCTCCATGGTGAATTTTACAGTGCTGTCTGGTGTAGGAAAACAATCGCATTTGTAAACGTGGCATACGTAGTAAGAAACAGAAAAGGCATGCTCATTTCGCTCATAGCAGACGATATAATTCATTTCACTGAAATAATAAGGATTTTTTTTTTACATTGTGAAACTAGTTAGAAAACGAACGCACCTCCTATGTCACGTTTAACATACAATTTCCAACTTGTTTATGTATAGAAAACAAAGATCCTAATCCACTTATTAGTTCCAAAACAAAGGGTGTGTCACTCCAAGCTGAACCTAGATTTCCATTCTTAACTTTACGGCATGAAAAGGGTTTACAAAAATTGACTGAAATTTGATCATGGATGAGGAAGCCGGTAATTAATTTAGACTGCTACTTCTTATTAAAATTTATTTATTGATGTTTTATAGAAATAAAAAACATTTGTTAAAACGTAAAAAATAATAACAGAAATTTTAATATTAATCTTGAGTAACTAATTTTGCTACTATTTTCAAGCCCGGGTTCCGTATTTTTGAGTCTCCATTTTTTCTTTATAATGCTTATTATGTTGTATTTTGATTATACCTGAAAAACAAAGTGTAAAAAATGTAAAACATTACAATAAAAAAAATCAAAATCCATAAAAATTGATCATATTTTTTGTTACAAATTTTGTTTTTCAGGTGTAATCGAGAGATAACGTAATTACTTAGTGTGAACACGGTATTAGTGAGCAGAAACATTCTGTGGCTAGATACAGCCTACTACCATTCACTCTAATTGTTGTGCCGTTGAAGTTTACTTTAAACTGATTGGCTGTTGAGGTTCGTTTGAACTTATGTGCATGCCCACACTTCCGATATGTTCAGATCTCAGACGCAGTGGGGTTTATGTGAGTTACCTCCACTGAGGTCTATATAATAGAACGGAGCACTAACTCACCGGTCCACTTTCTGCCGCATCACACTTTTAAAACGCACAAGTAATGAAGCATGCATTTTTCTTAATATTAGTTGCATATTTTCAAACTTTTCGACATATTTATAATCATTTTTTAGATTATTTTTACAACTTTTTCACATTTTTATGATAATACTTATCATTTTGTTTTATGTTTCTTGTTAAATTTTACATGAGATTTCAATTTTATACATAGAAAAATTAAACATTTTTTTATGAAATGACATAAAGCCTGAAATATTATTTAAATAAATAATAATAAAAAAAAAACATAAGCCAGTCAAAACTGTAACATCATCGTCAGACTTTAAAAAGAAAATCCAATTGTAAAACACCCACTCCATACTATCTTATGGGAGGAAATCGTTGTTTTGTCATGGAGTTTCTTCCAAAATTTGCATGGCATTGCTGTATTCAATGTAACAGAATAGGGTTCTCTGTTCTATTATGAAGCTCAGTGGTTAATTTAGATGAGTTTTGCACTGTGAACGGGCATTTATAATTCTGAGCGTATCACCTCCAAACTTCGATCTAAGTTATCTTAACTATCATAATCTGAACGGGGTACTACTTATACGGTTTTTAATGTGCAGATTTTTCTAGTAACTGAAATTAAACATCAAAACGTCAACAATTTTGAAATGTATAGTGAAAAAGTCATGAGTGATTTAATGGTACGAAAGTGAGAGTGGCAGATTATCGAAGGCTGGATTAATTAATCTGCTTGATGAGGAACGCGGTGAGCAACAGCAGGAGTAGACATTTAGTCTATTCTATAGGGGTAACAGTCTCTGGTGAAAATCGATCCGTTCTGGGGAAGTGGAAAGTGGCATCGTTTGCCATGAGTAAAGACACTTTTTGACCTTTTTACAGAGTTTTTATTCATGGCCGAAAATGTTAGGTTGACAATATTGACAAGCAGAACTAGTAAATACTTGCAATAGTGTCAAGCAGGCAAATCTTACGACTTGGATATTATAAAACGCGGCATCATACTGCGGCACAGGGATACGAAGTATGGTATTTCGTTGAAGTAAATGTGTTAACAGGTGTGACAATTTATGCTGAAACGTAGTCCAAGGTTTGTACTTCCGTGTTTAATAAAGTATTTTATTCCATTGCATTTCGCATTTCCTTAATTGTCTAATGAAATTTACTTTCTGGATACCCAATGTACTATTATTATTACACCAATCAATTATTAAATATATATACAGTATGCCCAGTAAAGTACCTTGCCACCCTCTTAACTTCGGAACGGCTGCAGCTATATTCATAAAAGTGGTGTCTAGGTATAGTAAAATAGCCATGCGCTACTGAATGAAACCACCTGCGGCGCCACCTGGTGGAAAACTGTGGGGTTAGCATTCCTATATCGAAAACGGAAAGAGATAGGGGAAAAATGTGATTTACAAAGTTGTAATCATCGGTTTAGTACGAAAAGACACCTTGTGAACATTAATGCGAAGAATAGAACGGTTAAAACGCGTATTTGTTTTTTCGTGATTTCCTACACTGTGACGTGACAAAACGATTTTAGACAGAAAAAAATAACTAGTTATAACAATATACCTTTATTTGAGATGTTCAAACTTCTCACCGTCAGCTGCAATGCACATTTTGGATCTTTGTTTGATCTTCACGTTGCACACGTTGGAGCATAGAGGGTGACACGTTGGCACAAGCGTCCGTAATGCATAGTTTAAGGTCCTGCAATATTTGTAGAGGGGTCACATACACCTGCTGTTTCAGGTATCCCCACAGGAAAAAGTACAGTGGAGTCAGATCAGGTGAACGTGGAGGCCAATCTTCGAAACCGCTATACCCAATTATTTGGTTCATGAATTCCTTGACGAGGTACTGCTTCACTGGAGAAGTCCTGTGAGCTTCGCGCTGTCATGTTGAAACCATAGATTCCGAAGATTAAACAACGGCAGGTTCTCCACAAAATCGGGTATTACATTCTGTAGCAGTTATAAATATCTTGCGCCCGTTAACGTGCCATCGTAAAAGACTGGGCCGATCAGCTTTTTATTGTAAATTTCATACCAAACGTTAATAACAAACCGCATTTGATGTCGAACGTCGGCAAAACATCTAGGATTTTCCAGCGCCCAGTAATGGGTGCTCTGCCTATTGTACACGCTATTCCGCCAAGAATGTTGGCTGGACCTGTATCTACTTTATGACAAAGTTGCAACATGCATAGCGTTGCTCAGCATCCCCGTCCAGTAAAACCCTGTTGAGGTGTTGGTCGGCATGGATGAGCGGCTAATTCGCTTAGGATTTTCCAAACCTGACTTTTTGAGAGGCCACAGTGCTCACTGATATCTCTTGTGCTGCATTTCGGATATGCGAGGGCGTATGCTAATACCTCATCCGGTTGAACTTGCCGTCCTACCTTAGCTGGTTTGCCACATTGAGCTCGACTAGTCACGCAGCCCATCTCTCTTAAACGAACAGTTAGGATGGTTTGATGAGAAGGATGCGGGCCTGCAGGGAAACGTTGCCGGTACAACCTTGCTGTTGATCATGCCTTGCGTCCACATTCACCGTAAAGTAAAACCATCTCACAATACTCAGCTTTGGAAAATTGCTCCATGACCATGAGCATCAACATACAATCCCAAGAAGATGTCTCTTTTATAGCTGTCTCAGGTGAACAGGCGTGACGTTTCTTAAGTATTTGCATACTGCAAAAATTTCGAACATCAAGCGCAAGTTGAGTTGAGTTGATAGGATACTATTTTACACGATCTACATATTGTCTATTCTGTTTATAAAGAGAATCAGTACAAGGATGCAAGCCTCAGGGTTTGAACTGCAGTCCTTTTGATAGGGAATCACAATCGATACCACTGTGCCACATTGCGGTGTCGTGTTTTGTCCGAAAGATCTTTCTCCTTCCGTTCAAGTTTTGTGACGTCACATTGTAGGAAATCACGAAAAAACAAATGCGCGTTTTAACCGTTCTATTCTTCCCATTAATGTCCACAAGGTGTCTTTTCGTACAAAATCGATGATGTTCTACAACTTTATAAATCACTTTTCCCCCTATATCTTTCCGTTTTCGAGATAGGAATGGTAACTCCGCAGTTTCCCACAAGTTGGCGCCGTAGGCGGTTTCATTCAGTAGCATATATGGCCACTTTACTATACCTAGACATCACTTTTATGAATATAGTAGCAGCCGTTCCGAAGTAAACAGGGTGGCAAGGGACTTTAGTTTGCATACTGTATATATGTATAGATATATATATATACCAGAGGGCCCGTGCGAAGATTTCGCACTGAAATCTAATATTTTTTAGGTACTTCTCTATTATCCCGTCGACCACTTTTCATAACAAAAAACTACCGCCAAACTGTAAGATTAAACGCCAAAAATGCAGTCTCATTTACTTGATGTCAGAATCATTATGCATGTTTGTTACGTCATCTAGTGGTTTTACATTCGACATTTGCGTGTATTTTTCATTATGTTTTACTGATTTAGTAGTTATTTTATTAATTAAAATAACAATTGTGTCCTTAAATTCTTATATTTTATTTATTTTTTGATATTCCAATGGCAACGTTCTCCCGTTTATTTGGCGATAGTTTTTTGTAATGAAAAGTGGTCGACGGGATAATAGAGAAGTATCATTTTTTATCAATATGTAATATTTATTAGATGCAGGTTTAAACTTCTAAAGAAAAAGCAAGGATAAAAATATCTGCAAACAACATTTAGTTGTTAGTCAAGCCAGAATATCATCTCATTTATTCCATCAAAGTTAGACTAAAAACTGATCCAAGATTGCTAAAGGCACGCGCGAGAAAAAAAAAATAACAATCGTATTTTGACTGCATTAGAGGACGACGTCATCCGCTTCGGGAAAACCATGGGACTTAGAAATATAAATCTAAACATTTCAATTTCAATTTCGCTTTTTAATCATAAGTATAAAATAAACCCGTGCGGTGTTTTTTATAATAATTGCTATGAGCATCATATAATGTGGTATTTTATTTTTTTGGCAACAATAATTTCAGGAAAACCTTTCATTTCTTTCATGGAAACAATGCCGATTTAATTTTTTAATTTCAGCAAATTTTAATCAAAAACATGTTTTAACGAATTGTTAAGTGGGCTATGTCAGAAGCCTGTTCTAAAACCTTTCATATGGTATATCATTCGTTGTTCTGCGTTTCATATTTTCTGAGTAAAAGGGATGTTGACAGGAGAAATAATATATAAGGATTGAAGAAATGTGGTTGATCGGGTAATTTGAGTAAAGTAAATTCAGCTCAAACATATTTACTCAAACAGAATTCACCTACGATTTACTTGGAATATTGCCCTTGATAACGTGTTTCACAATATAAGTTTCCATTTGGTTATTGTAATATTTTTACATTCTGCACATTATATTTTTTTTCTCCACACATCTTTATTTATTTTTTCCATTTATTTCATTTTGCGAATGTTACATTTTTGGATATATGTCTTGAATTGTATTATAATTATCGGCTCATATAGTGTTGATTTTTTATGAGATTTAAAGTTTATTATACGCAAAAGTTTTATTATATATGTGTGTGTGTGTGTGTGTATTATATTATATTATAATATAGATATGTAAATTTTTAAATCAGAAAATTACCTTCACAGGGAAAGCTGGAAACGTATCGGTGGGGAATGGATAATCCAACTGAGCTGCACCCACGAGTCCATTACGTGTCCATCTTAAAAAGCGATCATAATCAGTGTCCGTCTTTAGTCTGTTGCATAAACGAAACACCTTCGAGATGCGTTTGAGGCCTGAAAAAGAGGCATGTAGATACACAAGCTGGATGCGGGCTTTATATGTAAGCACACATAAGCTTTCACCGTTATGTTCTGCTTTACGAAATAATTCATCTTTATTTACAAGTTCGTTTTAGGGGGGCGCTTTACAGAGATTCTCCCCTACCGCGAAATCCCACATTGATCCCTGTGGAAATTGAATTAGGCGATTACTTCTCACTTATTATAATTATCAAAATGTGGTTTTCACCGTCATAAAGTAGAGCGTTTTTAAAAAGTGTCTCCTTCGATTTTACGTATTTTTAAGAAGATAACAAAATTTGAAAATTTTTATCAAGTAGAAATTTTAAAGTTCGTAGCCTTTTTAATAGACTTAAAAATGAAGGAGACACTTTTTAAAAACGTGCTAAGTCGGCATCGGACATCAAATTTCTGACGTGAAAATCGTATTTCGATAGTTTTATTAGGTAATGATGAATCACCAAATTAAATTTCCCCATAAGTTTTTCAATTTTTTTTCCTGCGCACTCTTCTTGACGGATGTCTCCTATTTTTTTTTTATTTAAGTTGTCAAAATATTTCTAAAATATATATACTAAATTTTATGTGAAGTGTTAAAATTTTATTCAGTTTTGCCAAGATTTTAACATATAAAATTATAAATTTAGTATATATTTTAGAAATATTTTAACAACTAAAAATAGGGAGCCATCTTTTAAGAAAAGTACACTGCAAAAAGAAATTAAAAATATTAATTTACTGAAGATATATTTTATACGAAGATATATTTAATACGAATGCATCCCACGCCCATAGGTTTAACATTAGCGATGGGGAATTTGAAATCTCACTGATGAAGAGCCTTATATTGAATTATAGATTGAATTATAGATCTTTCACCAATAAAACTCCTTGAGAACAATAAATAATCTCTGAATACAAATTTTATGTAATTTTCAGCAATCGGATCCACGGTCCAGAATTTCCTTCAAATATAAAATAAATTTTCAACAATATAGTAAATACGCCAATTGGCGGGTGACCCGATTACAAAAGATTAGTCCAATATCTTTTAAAAACCTTCAAAAAGAAGATAAGATATATAAATAAAACAAAAATGACTTCCTGGAGACTAAGCGTTGCCTCCGAAAAGGGAAAGCCTCAGCCCTACGTCAACAACTATAAGCGATTTCCCAAGTTTGGCCGAAGTAGTAGTTTTTCGGGTCAAGTTGTTGTATTTGGATTAAGTCGTTGCCTTCCAAGAGCAACGATTGATTCCAAAAGACAGCGGTATTTTTTGAATGAATCGATTTTGAAGATTTGATTGGATTTTATGTTTATGTTAAAAAATTATGGCTTAATTACTCAGAATCTTATTTGAAAATCTTTGGAGAAAATACAAAGAAATGATACCTTTCTTTCTTTTATTCTCAATTGAGTCCCCTATATCAGGAAAATCAGGCCAGATGCCTCTAGGGTGCTTCTCCGCCGGCTGAAGGTTACTTGAAAGTTCTTGAGCTAGATATAAATATGAATATTTGCAAAAAGTTTTAAATATTTTAGTCATTCGTTTCTAATTTTAAAAATATTTGAAAGCAAAATAAAAATAAGAAGAAAAACAAGAAAGACTGTCTTATTGCAAGAGTTAGTTTACATACCAAGGTTAATAAATAATTTAAAATTTTTGCTAAAACCTATAATTTTGAAATAAATATTTTCTTTTCTAAACAGCTGTTATCTTAAAAAGAAGTTACAGGATGTCCTTTCTTATCGTTGACCAATCTGTATAGCAAACATGCCGACAGCGAAGCCACTGTGACGTCACTGCAAGTCACAGTGGTCACATCACATCTGTGACTAAAATGCTACCATTCAATGACATAACATTGTGAGTAAAATGTGAACTTCTTCAAAAACTTTTTTTTTTAAAGAACAAGAACACTTCGAAATATATTATTATTTGTGTTTAAGTGCTATTAAATGTTTTTCTGGCAAATTTTTAAATTTTCCTAACGTCACTGCAAGTCACGTACATCACGTCATAAATGTAACCACAAAACCCCCCGGATGTGAAATCACATTTTGGCCATAATTTTTAGATATCTTTGAAAATGAATTAAAATATTTTGAACAGAGCCATTTTAATGCATTTCAGGGACTGGATCGATTAATTTTTGTGGACCCCTTGAAAATAAACTTATATGTAATTTATTTTTGTTATACGCCCCTGACCAGACCCCTACCTGCCGGGCGCAGCACCTATCTATGGCTGCAGTGCTTCTTGTTACCTTCTTGTCTTTCCTGTGTTGGCCGGTTACTAATTGGTTTTTGACTGTGCCGATGCCGATTTCGCGTTGCACAGCACAGCAAAGACTTGCTGGGTGAAATATATTTATTTATTTAACAACCTGCAGGAAAATTATCTCTAAATAGATCAATTTAATTTTTTCTGCAATTGGAAATTATAAAACAAACCCTTTTGCTGATTCAGAATATAAATATAATAATAATAATAAATATTTTAATTGTAAAATATTTTAAGTTTGTGGAGCATTTACCTTTATGCCAGTATATGAAATGAAATTTTGTTACCCATTTAGTTTTGCTGTTTTGTTGTAGATTTCATGAATTCTGTAAATTTCTGCAGTTTAAAGTTAGGGAAAATTATTCGTTACAAATATATTTTATATTTCAGATTATGTTAAAATGTTGAATGTTAAATAGTAATGACCGCTTTTCATGTAAGCGCAAATATATTTTTTTTAATTCTATTCTAGTGTATGGCTTCAATGCGTTATAAAAAATTGGAGAATTTGTTTTTTATTTAATATCAAAATATTGTCATAAAAATTATAGTTATCTTTATTAAAGTTTATTAACTTTAATCATGTTTGATTAATTTAATGCAAATTTGTTGAAAAATAAATAAGCATGTGTTATGTTTTAACTTCAGCTTTTCTTTCGTGTAATTGCTGTATCAGTTAAGGGAACGGTGGTCTTTCAAATGAGCAAAAATCAACCAAAAATACAAATTTTTGTTTTATTGTTATTAATGTTTACATAGTTAAAAACCTTAATTTATTGCCACATATATTTGAAAGTATGTTTTCATACTTCTTAAAGATAAATATAAAAATGAAAAATGAAAATAACATATAATATATTTCAAATGATTTTTCTAAAAGCATTTTTTTCTGTCTAGTCATCTTTAAAATGCTCCTTCTATTTAAATTTTTGTTCAGATCTCTAGATTTTTGTCCTTCAGATTTTTGTTAGTATCTCTAAGTTATGATCTTGATATATAGCAGAAGATCGGGTAGCCCCGGACACTTGGATAAATTGCAAATAAAAAACAAATGAATGAAATTTCCGTCTTTAATTTATACTTAAAATAAAACTACGAACTTCTTTAATGATTTTAATTAAACATTGCTAATAATATCGAATTATTTAACGAAATATGCTGAAAATAGTTTGGCCTTATTTTTTTGGCATCCCAAGAAATGGCGGGTAGCCCCGGATATATTAATCAATGGTGTACCAACCGTTTTTTGGCCTTACAAACATCACAATTATAATAAAAATCCGATGCATCTATATAAGCAGAATCTTCATACGCCCAGTCTTTGCATTCCTGGCACTGAATCCAGTCTTCTTCAAATGTTTCTCCGTATATGAAGCATTCTGTCTCGTTTTGCCGAAAATTTATTGACGAAAACAAAACACTCACTTACGACTAACTTACTCGGCGCCCACGTCGCAATTAAACTGTATTTGTTTCGACTCTAGAGGGCGTTCATTTACAATAACTCTTTATTTACGCAACACTTTGAATCTCTTAGAAATTGAAATTTCCGCGGTTACCCGCCGTCCGCGGCTACCCGACTTTCCCTACCTATAATAAATCAGTATACATTCGTTTTAGAATGCTGGTATATTAAGATTATCAAATTATTAATAAAATCTATTAACATGTAAATTTTTAATATATATTAGTTTAGTTCCAGTTTTTTTAAATAACTTTCTTGAGATTAAAAAATGGATGCACAGATTTTTTAACGAAAAACGAAGTAGTATTACAAAAAATTGTGAAGATATTTTTAAAATCTGAACGCATGGAGAATTAAAAAAGAAATTATTTTTAAATAAATTAATCGAATTAGAATTTTTTTAATTTTTAGTAAGTACATATATATTTCTTAAATATTTATTGAATTTATGGTACAGCAAATTTCTTTGAAGAATTATTTGTTGGAATAATATAAATAATGAAAAAAAAAATAATAATCCACCAGCCTTTTAGGCTTTATGAAAAGTGTTTTGTATATTAGTACTTATTGCATCGTAATTTAGAATTAAGTATGAAAAACTTTCCAAATTTGAGCAATTTACATTGTCTACGTATCTCTAACAGGTAAAAAAAAATAAAGCGCGTTTTAATCATCTCTTTGGGACACCCTGTATATATACATACTAATTTTGATGCTTTGTTAAGAAATGATGTTACTAAGCATACCTAAATTTCCATTGTAAACCCATTTATCAAGCTCTTGGTAACCAGCTCTAACACGAGCTTCACAATCGGCCGACTGCCGACGGAATGTCTATAAAAAAAAGTTGAATAATTATTAAGAAAAAAAGAAGAAAAAATACACATAACGCATGGGTTATGAAGCATTTTCCAACGTCACAAGAATATATTTATCTCTCTCTGTATAGTGAAATGCTGGATATCTGGAATTTGTTTAAATAAATGTTTGACGACACATTTAGCCGACAGTACCGACCTTTATAATGAAAAGTACATTATGCACATTGTCAGAAATGCCTGTTAAAATATTTTTACAGTAAACAATAGTGCATACGCAGGTGAACCGTTTTTGACATTTTGTAACAATATTAAAATTTAGCCCGGTTAAGAAAATATATACCATTACGGAAAATTATTTCATGCAGTAACCAAAGATACGTGTTAATACAGCCGAACTCGTTTAATACGAGCACGGCTAAAACGAAGACATGGTTAAAATATGCAACTTGCAAGTTAAGAAGGATTCATCATTTAAAATGTATTGAGATTTTCACGCTTTTTACGAGCTACAAAGGCAGGAAGTCCTAGTTAAAATAACATTTTTCTTTTGTTTGTTTGTTTGGCTGCTATCTATGTTCTTATTGAGATAGTGTATTGATAATTATAATTAAAAATTTGCATTTGGATTTATTTATTAAAGGATAAAGTGCTTTTAAAGGAATATTAAACGAAACCCTTTGTACTATCTTCGATCACACTTACCCACTTGTTTATTTATTTATTTTTTTCAATAACGAGTGTTATGCCATTGCAAATTTACTTCTGAAAACTCATAAAATATAGATTGAGTGTTGCAGATAATTTCTTCCTAGATTTTAACCCTAAATTAACATTTAATAAATTAGGGATAAAATTTATTGTAGTGGGTTTTTATTAGCAGTCTGGTGAACGAATGATAGATGTCCCTAAATTCAGGCAAAAATGAAAGATAAATATTAGCCCTAATCCGTCGGGTTAATATAAGACAACGTGTTTTTTTTTTCCATAACATGTAATATTTTTTATTCAAAATTTTCAATTACTTCTAAATAAATATATAATGTATATAAGTGTTTCAATGTAATCTTTAGTTAAGCCAGATTTGTTTCGCTTGTCGTTTGATGAGTTGGTCTGACACTTCTACAATTGTATCAAATTAATGTATTTTTTCTGATTTTTTGTATTTCCGGCACCAAGATTAAACACAAAAGTGCTTCATTTATTATAATCTAAAATCATAGGACTTTAGGCACAAAAAGACGAATCGCTTCTGTTGGTGTCTATGATGTCATGTTTAAAGGAATACACACATTTTCATTTACTAAATTTTCACATTCTAATGTAATTGTGTAAAACTATGCCATTTAGAATATATTTTTTTAATCCATTGAATCAAAAATGAGGTACTGGTCTCAGAAGCATGAAATACTACCATTCATGAAAATGATGTCTTGTTTTTTTAAAAAAAACCCTGCATAAAATTGAATAAAATAGTAAAAGAGGATTTTTCGATTTTCACCATTTCCTTAAAAAAAAATTGAAATTTGATTTTAAAATCCTTACTTCATATTAAATACACTATATTTAAACGCTTCATCATAAATACGTGCATTTTTAAAGACTAAATTATTTTTCCGAGTAGATCTCATTTTTGGGGCAGGGTTTATATTACAAGCATTCTGAAAAATCCTGCTGGGGCATATTTTCCCGATTAGAACTTTTCTCGGAGAAACACAATAATAATTTAAACGAGTTTTACCTAAAATTTGTAAAAGTTCCGAAATATTTCTTACCTCCGTGGCTGCTTGAAAATATAAATCGCTTTTTGTTTTACCTTCCAGCTGAAAAATGGGTCCGCTCGAAGAAACGGCACCTTGGATTATATTTGGATATTTAAAACGCATGAAAGCTGCTAACATACCTCCGTAACTGTGGAAAAAATAAATAAAGCATATTTATTAACTGTGAAAGATAATTAACTTGAAGCGAAATTAATTACAAATAGAAATAATAATGCAGCTGCTGACTGTTGCTAAAAAAAGTACTTTTTAAAACCATTTTAACGCCATTTGAAACATAATGAAATTGATATATATTTATGACGCACTTTAATCATGCTTTTTGTAGAAAATGGGGTACAAAACATTTATTATTCTTTTACAGGGTCAAACAAAAGAATTCTGTTACACATTGTTCGACGGGGAAAAATCGTTCGCAGTGTAATTTAATGATGTTTCACTATTTCAAAGATAATGAAAATTATACGCATTACTGAGGTGCACTATAAATTGCTCCCTTAAAAGTATAGTGTGCATTCCGTTTGTCTTTCATTTAAAGGGTCAAATAAAAGAATTCTGTTACACATTGTTCAACGGGGAAATATCGTTTGCAGTGTAATTTCATGATGTTTCACTATTTCAAAGATAATGAAAATTATACGCATTACTGAGGTGCACTATAAATTGCTCCGTTAAAAGTATAGTGTGCATTCCGTTTATCTTTTATTTAAAGGGTCAAATAAAAGAATTCTGTTACACATTGTTCGACGGGGAAAAATCGTTTGCAGTGTAATTTAATGATGTTTCACTATTTCAAAGATAATGGAAATTATACGCATTACTGAGGTGCACTATAAATTGCTCCCTTAAAAGTATAGTGTGCATTCCGTTTGTCTTTCATTTAAAGGGTCAAATAAAAGAATTCTGTTACACATTGTTCGACGGGGAAAAATCTTTTGCAGTGTAATTTAATGATGTTTCACTATTTCAAAGATAATGAAAATTATACGCATTACTGAGGTGCACTATAAATTGCTCCCTTAAAAGTATAGTGTGCATTCCGTTTGTCTTTCATTTAAAGGGTCAAATAAAAGAATTCTGTTACACATTGTTCGACGGGGAAAAATCTTTTACAGTGTAATTTAATGATGTTTCACTATTTCAAAGATAATGAAAATTATACGCATTACTGAGGTGCACTATAAATTGCTCCCTTAAAAGTATAGTGTGCATTCCGTTTGTCTTTCATTTAAAGGGTCAAATAAAAGAATTCTGTTACACATTGTTCGACGGGGAAAAATCTTTTGCAGTGTAATTTAATGATGTTTCACTATTTCAAAGATAATGAAAATTATACGCATTACTGAGGTGCACTATAAATTGCTCCCTTAAAAGTATAGTGTGCATTCCGTTTGTCTTTCATTTAAAGGGTCAAATAAAAGAATTCTGTTACACATTGTTCGACGGGGAAAAATCTTTTGCAGTGTAATTTAATGATGTTTCACTATTTCAAAGATAATGAAAATTATACGCATTACTGAGGTGCACTATAAATTGCTCCCTTAAAAGTATAGTGTGCATTCCGTTTGTCTTTCATTTAAAGGGTCAAATAAAAGAATTCTGTTACACATTGTTCGACGGGGAAAAATCTTTTGCAGTGTAATTTAATGATGTTTCACTATTTCAAAGATAATGAAAATTATACGCATTACTGAGGTGCACTATAAATTGCTCCCTTAAAAATATAGTGTTCATTCCGTTTGTCTTTCATTTAAAGGGTCAAATAAAAGAATTCTGTTACACATTGTTCGACGGGGAAAAATCTTTTGCAGTGTAATTTAATGATGTTTCACTATTTCAAAGATAATGAAAATTATACGCATTACTGAGGTGCACTATAAATTGCTCCGTTAAAAGTATAGTGTGCATTCCGTTTATCTTTTATTTAAAGGGTCAAATAAAAGAATTCTGTTACACATTGTTCGACGGGGAAAAATCGTTTGCAGTGTAATTTAATGATGTTTCACTATTTCAAAGATAATGAAAATTATACGCATTACTGAGGTGCACTATAAATTGCTCCGTTAAAAGTATAGTGTGCATTCCGTTTGTCTTTCATTGAAAGAGTCAAATAAAAGAATTCTGTTACACATTGTTCAACGGGGAAAAATCGTTTGCAGTGTAATTTAATGATGTTTAACTATTTCAAAGATAATGAAAATTATATGCATTACTGAGGTGCACTATAAATTGCTCCGTTAAAAGTATAGTGTGCATTCCGTTTGTCTTTCATTGAAAGAGTCAAATAAAAGAATTCTGTTACACATTGTTCAACGGGGAAAAATCGTTTGCAGTGTAATTTAATGATGTTTCACTATTTCAAAGATAATGAAAATTATACACATTACTGAGGTGCACTATAAATTGCTCTGTTAAAAGTATAGTTTGCAGTGTGTTTATCGTTCATTTACAGGGACACACAAAATATTTCGGTTACAGTATGCGTGCGATAATTACAGTCTATGTGTGATAAGTGCGTTTTCAAGTTTGGTTTGTGTTTTTAAGTTTAACTAAATTATTTCATATTACGTGGTGTGTATAAATTCGTTTTATCATATAAAGGGCTACACAAGAGAATTCATAAGTATTACACACTATGGGAGTGAATTTATTAAGAGTAGTTTTTAATTGTATTATGCATTTTCTTGCTGAACTAGACTAATGAAATAGTGATAAGTGGTATAGTAGACTAATATAAGTTTGTGGAATGTAAATAAATTCATATACAGGGCTACGCAAAGAACAAAATACATTATCGTTCATAGTTGGTAATTGCTGGAAGTGAGTTTTAAGTTACCTTATGCGTTTTTTACTTGAATTAAATTTTAGCTTCATATGTGATGTGAACGTGTAAAGTGTTTAGACTCTTTACTTACGTAGCTTCTTTTACCTTATTTAACGGTGAATTTTCGTTACATTTTCCTGGCTGTGTTGGAAAGTGTTTTATAATCTATGCTGGACGCATGATTTTTCGTTCTTGTTTATTTATGCTACAGATATGCTTAAGCTTCCAGAAATAGCTTTCTGTTAAAAATTTGAAAAGTTAAAATTCATATCTTTATTTTGAGAATACATTGAAAAAAAAATTTTTTTTTCGAAATAATTATAAAATTGTAACTCATAACTTTTTTAAAAAAATCAGAAATCGATTTCTAGAAGCTTTAAATATGCGAATCTAAAATTACAGCTAATTCCGACAAGCCCTTGAGTTATGCTTAAAAATCTACCTCTGTTTTGTCACGATTACAAATCAATTTAAAATTAGGAGTTTCAAACGTTAAACCTTCATAATTCGTAAACTACTTGACCGAATGACTTCCCATTTGGTATCCTGAGATAAAGTTTACCGAAAAATCCAAATAGGTTCAGGCCTCGCAGGGTATAGAAGAAATTTTACTGATGCTACCACTATTATAAAAGAATTATCTTCATGATATATTTCTATTGTATTTCTTAAATAAATTTATCCTGAAGATCATTGATTAGGGGTATTGGTGAGAATATTAAATTTTTAGCACTTTCCAACCTAGTTGAAAAGTGTTTATGACTTCGGTTTGTCTGCCGTCTGGCCGTATGGCCGTCTGCCGTCTGTCCGTGCTCTAACTCCCGTAAATATGCTCGGATTGCCCTGCAATTTTTATAAGTTATTGTCGTTATCTATAGCATGTTCCCTATTTCAACGGAAGTGTGTAGCACTTATAGTTTTTTTACAGGGACACTCAAAAGAATTCCGTTACATTACGGTCTATGGGGAAAATCATTTGCGGTTTATTTTAATGATGTTACACAATTCCAAATACATTGTAATTGATATATATATCACTAAGGTGCATTACAAGAAGCTTAACATGGAATAGGGTGTGCATAGCACTGATAGTTACTTTACAGGGACAATCAAAAGAATTCCGTTACATTACATCATATATTCTAATACGAGCAAATCTTGTGGGTGGTTATATATATATATATATATATATATATATGCAAAAATTATCTTAAAAACGGCTCTAACGATTTTGACGAAATTTGGTATCCTACCGTTTTGGGGCACCAGAAAACCATTGGGCTAAGTCACATGCTCGAGAAAATTCGATTAGTGGGTCATTTTGGGTCATTTTGGGTCATGGTCTAGCTAATTGTATCTAAAAAACGGTTCAAACGATTTTGACGAAATTTTGTATCCGACCATTTTCGGGCATGAGAAGTCAATTGGGCTGGGTCACATGTTCGAGAACTTTCGATTAGTGGGTCATTTTTGGGTCAACGCGGGTCAAATTAATTTTATCTAAAAAACGGCTCTAACGATTTTGATTAAATTTTGTGTCCTACGAGTTTGGAGCACGATAAAAGCATTGGGCTAGGTCGCATGTCCGAGAAAATTCGATTAGTGGGTCATTTCTGGGTCATCGTGGGTCAAGATCTAAAAAGCGGCTCAATTTACACTAAATTTTGCATCTAATGGTTTTCGGGCACGAGAAGACTGTTGGGCTAGGTCACATGTTCGAGAAAATTCAATTAGTGGGTCATTTTGGGTCATTTTGGGTCATGGTCAAGCTAATTGTATCTAAAAAACGGTTCAAACGATTTTGACGAAATTTTGTATCCGACCATTTTCGGGCATGAGAAGTCAATTGGGCTGGGTCACATGTTCGAGAACTTTCGATTAGGGGGTCATTTTTGGGTCAACGCGGGTCAAATTAATTTTATCTAAAAAACGGCTCTAACGATTTTGATTAAATTTTGTGTCCTACGAGTTTCGAGCACGATAAAAGCATTGGGCTAGGTCGCATGTCCGAGAAAATTCGATTAGTGGGTCATTTCTGGGTCATTGTGGGTCAAGATCTAAAAAGCGGCTCAATTTACACTAAATTTTGCATTCAATGGTTTCCGGGCACGAGAAGACTGTTGGGCTAGGTCACATGTTCGAGAAAATTCAATTAGTGGGTCATTTTGGGTCATTTTGGGTCATGGTCAAGCTAATTGTATTTAAAAAACGGTCCAAACGATTTTGACGAAATTTTGTATCCGACTATTTTCGGGCACGAGAAGACTATTGGGCTGGGTCACATGTTCGAGAACTTTCGATTAGGGGGTCATTTTTGGGTCAAAGCGGGTCAAATTAATTTTATCTAAAAAACGGCTCTAACGATTTTGATTAAATTTTGTATTTTACGAGTTTCGGGCACGCGAAAATCATTAGACTAGGTCACATGTTCGAGAAAATTCGATTAGTGGGTCATTGTGGGTCAATATCTAAAAAGCGGCTCAATTTACACTAAATTTTGCATCCTATGGTTTTCCGGCACGAGAAGACTGTTGGGCTAAGTCACATGTTCGAGAAAATTCGATTAGTGGGTCATTTTGGTCATGGGTCATGATATTCGAACTCAAATTTAATTTTGACCGAGCATAGCTCGGTCTTCCCTGCTCGTCTATGGAGAAAAATCGTCTGCGGTTTAATTAAATAATATTTCACCATTTTAAACGCATTGAAACTTATATATATCACTAAGGTGCATTAGAAGAGGCTTACTACAGAATAGTGTGTGTATAACAGTCCTCGTTCATTTACAGGGACACACAAAAGAATTATCTACTGTCTGTTAACAAGAATTTCTGGAAGTGCGTTTTAAATTGCTGAACGCGATTTTAAATTTAACTCACTTTTTGTCTATTACTTGGTGTGTATAAATTTTGTAGATCCTATACAGGGCAGTACAAAAGTTCGTAAACACATTTCCGTTTATTGACAGAAACTCCAGAAGGAGAATTTTAAACTGTCCTACGTGTTTCCTAACTAAACTAAAATTTAGCATCCTATGTAGTATATATACAAATCTATAGATCATATACAGGGTTGAATAAAAGTATTCGGATATTTTTCCTTATATTGTATATGTTGGGAATTCCTGAAATTACGTTTTTAAATATTTTATGTGTTTTCCAAATTGTTTACTTAGATGTTATCTTTCAGCTTATTAAACGGTAATGATTTGTAAAATTATTTTGGAAGCTTTGGAAAGTGTTACATAATCTATGCTTGACGCATGATTTTTCGTTCTTATTCATATATGCTGCGAGCCCTGTGTTGTCAAAAATAGGTGTTCGTACTGAAGATTTCAGAGTTTGGTACAATTTCAGTACCAGGATATTTTTTTTTTTACATAAATTAAAAGAAGACATAATTTCCAGTCAAATGACTATTTCCATTTTTGTTGTCGTTGCTATTGTTTGTTTGTTTTCTCTGGGACAATTTGGTGATTAAAAAATGTATGTTTTTCTCCCCTTGGCCAGTGTTGTCAGTTGGATTACTTTTATTTTTTTAAATCTCGATTATTTTCGCCTTATTTAATCTGTCAGCAGCGGGAAAGACAGAGCTAATCTCAGTTAAAATTAGCTTTGTATTCAATTCGATATAACAGTCACGGTGTTTATACTTTCGTAGCCGCTGCTCATTTCTACCATAAAATGTACATGGCCGCACATCCCACCCAGAACCCTGAAGGTGAATTCGGATCACGATTCTGGTAGTTCAAAGCCGTCTGCATTGTACCTGTACAGTAGGAAGCACGAAATTTGGGCACAAACTTCAATTGTTTCGTAGACTTCTAAGTCTTTTGCAGATCGCAAAATTCACTGTCCAACTTCACAGACTTTAGGCTTCGACCGAAAGACTTCCTTATATAGGCATGTGTTTAATTGCAAGAAAGTTCAATGTACCCTGATTTTTTAAATTCTGTTTTCGAAAATGTTCTATGGATTCTGATTGGTTGAATCATGTATCTCGGCTCCAATTAGACATTTCTAGACAGATTCTAAAAGCCAACTTTTCGTCAAATGTCGCCAAAATTTGGCTAAAACTCGCAAACTTGGCGATTTTCTTTCAATTGGTGTCAAGCATCTGTTTTGGCATCCTTTGGTAACCTTGAAAGTTGATTTTCCCACAAAATCTCACCAATGTTGCCATCTATGCGACTTCGTTTACTGTCAACTGTTCAACAACTTAATAACTGTTTCAACCTTCAGTCCCACTGAAATGCATTGACCCGTATTGACCCCAAAATGACCCACTAATCGAATTTTCTCGAATATGTGGCCTAGCTCAATGATCTTCTCGTACCCCAAAACGGTAGAATACAAAATTTATTCAAAATCGTTAGAGACGTGTTTTAAATAAAATTTGCATATGTTATATATACACACACACAATTTGCTCGTATTATAATATAATGTATGATTATTCTTTTATTAAACAAGGTGGACATTTTTATTTCAAGAAAGTGGTATAGTAATCAAGAAATCTGATTAAAAAAAGTTGCCCAACTGGCAGCACTGGACTGGACACACATACATATTTATGTATGAAAATTTTCACCTGTCAATCTTGGTGATCTTACATCTAGTTTAATCACAATTATAAAGAGTGGATTAATACTTGCCTTACTCCAAATCCTATCACTGGACAGTTTTGTGCGTTGAATTGTTTCTTGAAATCTTCCACAAAGAAAGCGTAATCAGCCAACGTTTGCTCGATGGTCAACCATCCAATTTTTGAAGGTTCAAAACTGTCGTTGCCGAAGGGAAGAGATTTTCCACGATAACGCTGTTGGAAAGACAAATAATATATTTTTATTACATGGTACACGGTTTTATTACATATTTTCCGTAATACATGGATTAGAATTTCCAAGGAGCATGGCATCACTATTTCAGATTAGAAATGTTTGCCTCTAATTTTTTATCCAGTTTAAAAATCGTTCCGCGTTTAATCGCAAAATTCGTAATATTTTTTTGCGGTTAAATAAGGTGAAAATTTCATTCCATATTGTGGGAGGTAGACGTGTGACACCAATCGGGTTAAACATCGGATATGAACCCAATTATGGAATATTTGACGAATAAGACAACTATAGCTGATTTTTGACGGGCCGCTAGAAATTTATAAAATAAAAACCTTTTCCAAAATTCTGGAGTAAATATTGATTAAAAGTAAGTGGATTGATTATATAATAACCACCGCCCTTCAAATGGTTAAAAAAATATTTATTTACACAGATAGTATACACAAATTAATGCTACTTTTAAAATGGCTATAGCAAACTTCTCTTTCATACTATTTCTTCTTTTTATCTGTTGAATTACTTAGAAGCTACTATTTTTCTTGTCAACGGATATGACCCAATTTCTTGTGACAGTAGTTATTTACAAAGTAAAACTCTAAATAAATAAGATTACCCTTTGAAATTGAGTCTGAAATTAGCTTTATAGCTCATTAAAAAAAAAGTTTTAAATCAATTTTACAAACTCAATTTGTTAAACAAAAAGGCTGTGATGGACGCATGGATAGATGTAATTTGACAGATTCCATGGACTCATTATTTATATGAAATTAACGTACTTTTATTAGTTAATTATTTACGCATATTATTAAATTATGCCATACCACGTTTCTTTTATAAAAAAAAAAATTGAGTTGCAATTTTAATAAATGCTCTGTGACATCGTTTTGTGCGTTTCTTAGCAGAATAAACTAATTTCATATGCGAGCATTTTTCGGAAAAAACTTCTCAACAATGTCAAAATTTATTACAAAATATTACTCTTTTGGGAATTTGAAAAAAAAATCATAAAAATTACTCCCCTCAAAAAATTATAAAAAAAATTACGCAAGAAATACACCTAATCTCTCTACTCATCTGGTAAATGAAGTTGTCTTTTTTTTTTTTTTTTTTTTTTTTTTTTTAATAACACAAAATGAATTATTTAGTGCATTGTATCATTAAGGAATAAAACTGCCAAAAACGCTTTACATGGTTTTTGGATGAAAATATCAGTAAATGAAAAAAAAAAAAAAAAAAAAAAAAATTGCGCAAAACACACTAATAGCATAAAGCCGCAATAAAGCGCTAATAATAAATCGTGCCACTTGTTATCAATTGGTTTTACTATATTATAACGAAATATTAAGGAAAAAAAATCAGCCAGGGGATTAGGTTTGCATTTGCATGAATACAGGTCAATAGAAGTCGTATACGTTTCAAGATCGATTCCATAGAGATAGTCTGCTGTTATTAATGTCCCATGGTCGACTGTAACGATAGGAAAAGCCCCAAAGCCGTTGGGCAAATGGGTACCGCCTTCATCTGACGAATCATAACAGTGAAGGAAGACTGCCTAAACCTCAATATTTTCCCTAAGTTTTGATCCTTAGTTGAAGGAGAAAACTCCCGGCTTGGTAACATTCTCCAACTTACTGATCACCCAGCGAGAAGATTATCCTCACCACCGATTTTACGTGCAAGTTTTGTGGCCTCTACATAGAGTAACAGCAGCACGGTGTTCCCAAGAAGTCCCCCTCTCAAGAAATGAGTACGCTCGCTGCTGCTTAATTTCAGCGTTCTGAAAGGAGCTAGTGCTTTACATGGAGGTATATTTTTGGTAATATGGCGGTAGTTAAAGACATTAAAATTTTCCGATGACGGGAATCGTTTCGCAATCGTATATTTTTCTGTACAAAATGAAAGAAGAAGTTAATTATAATTTTGAACATCTAAAATACGTATATAATAACGATCTTTAACATTTCCGAAATTCGCCAAAATGATGAAGTAAAAATTTAGATTAACTAACACACACACACACACACACACACATATATATATATATGTATGTGTGTGTGTATTTTGATGAATTTTATCTGTAATGAGCATATAAAGTCTATGATGATCTTTAGTTTTGTGTTGTATTTTATATAAACCTCATTTATTGTGCTGTTTATTTATTTATTTATTTTTGTGCTTTTCTATACTTACATGCTCAACGAATAAAACCAGTGCCTGGTGGGACGGAGCGATCTCCATGACAAATCTATCAACATTCCATTTCTTGTCAATGGGAACTTCGTTACCAAGGTAGAAGAAGATAGGACCGCGTCCTTTTTCCCACCAAGTATCTGAAAATAATTTTTGATTACAAAACTAATGTGATAAAACTAACTATAGTTATTACTATTGTATTTTTTACGTATATTCAAAATATTTAATTGTTCGAAATGTTCAATGACTTCATTTACTTTTCCAATGCACATCCTTTTAATTGCTTAAGACCAGCCATACTCAACCTGCGGCCCGAGACATAAAACCATTAATCCATACAAATTTGAGATGTGGATAAAAGGTATTTAAGGCCTTCAATGTTGTTTTATATATCTTCATGGGAAGACAAAATTTATCCTTTTATTAATAATTAATTTAAAATTATGTTGAAACATATTAAATGTCGTTTGGGTAGTCAAAGGTTTTTTTTTTTTTTACGTGTAGTTCTATTTGTACTAAAGTGGAGTATACATTTCTTAATCTTCAACACCAACCAAACATTACTCCAAATTAAATTTGCACTATATACATTTCTACATTAAAAAAAAATAAAATTTTTACCTTGAGAAAAGACTGGTTTGTTAAAGAAAATCGGATTTTTTTTTTGTTATAGAACTGGGAAATTTTGCATTGTTATATTATTACGTCTTACTTTTATTATATAGCCTAATACTGTTTATTGGGGATGAAAGTTTGTTACGTAAAAAAAAAAAAAAAGGCGCCAAAAATGTTTTACACTCCTAGTTTCAAACAACAATCTTTGCGGTATATTTCTACAACAATTCCAAGGAAAATCTACCGTGTCTACATTGTTTCGAAATAGTGATGTTAAAATTTCTTCCGAGACGAACGTTCATTTAATCACTGAATATTAACTTTGTATAAAGCTTTGTTATACTACTTTTGTTAGCTTGCTGTTTTAATTACCCTTTTCATTAGCTGCTGTTCATTAGCTGTGTTGCGGCCCGCGCAAACCCAAAAAAATATGTTTGCGGCATGCGAGAAAAAATGGTTGAGTATAGCTGTCATAGCCAACTTTACGATTAGATTAAATAAGGCCTGAGTTGAATTCAGGCAAAACCACCTCGATCTATATGGAAAATCAAATTTTCCATATTTTCCATATTTCCATATTTCCCAAATTTTCCAAATTTTCCATTTTGAGTATTTCAAAGAGTAGGAAAAAATTATAAATGACAGTTGATAAGTTTTCGCTTAACAAAATTATGAAGTACATAAGTTTGAAGAAATCTAATTGTATTGCACCAAGTTTTAAACGAAATTATACAAGTTTTTAAAAATTAACCTAATTGTAAATTAGCTAACATAACTAAAGAATTGTAGTAACACACAATTAAAATTAAAAATGACTTTTCAATGTTTCTTGATTGTTACTTATTAAATTAACTCACACGTTTATATTAACGGCATTTCATAAAAATGAAATAAGAAAGGAAACCTGTAACAGCTTTTCAACCTCGATATTAGATTGTTAAATTTCAAGTCGTAAATTTCTTTTATCATTATTATATATACAGGGTGTCCACGTATAACCTGACCGACCTTTATTTTCGCAACCGTTGGTCCTAGATGCATACTTCCAATTACAAAAATGGTTTAAATAAGGTAAATAATTATTTTTAAAGAGATTTGGGTCAAGAAAAACATTTATTTAAAAATTACGAAATTTAAATTTTTATACGGTCCCCCGGTCCTATAAGTGATATTTAGTAAAAATTTACTGTGACATTAACAAGTAAGACAAAAAAAAGTCCCATTCATCTAACATTAAAATTGACTGAGTTATGAAACTTTGAAATGTATGACTTATACCACTTTTTTGCATTTTAAAACAGATGATTTCAACCATGCTTTCAGGGGTCGTATATAAAGTACTTAAACTTATTTCAAGGTATCTGCGCTTTAAAAGAAATCGTACAGCTATTACGATTCAGTTAACTTTTATTAGTTAAGTTTCAGATTAGTTAAAATAATTGTATTTTAACGTATGTATTATTTTGTAAGGATTTGAGGCTAGGATTTTTTTTAACAAAAATTATGTTATTTTCATAAGGTTTTATTTAACTTGCAACGATCATCTTTCCAGTTTAAAATTTGTACTTGAACTTTAACTCACTTTCAAAAGTCCGATCGAAGTTAAATTTTACATACTGACTTAAATCCGATGATAATGTAATATTATTATAATTTTCGACGCTTACCATCTTATACATACTTATATTAGAGGATAACACAAAAAAAAAATCGGATAGAGTACCGTCAACAAGTTTAAAAAGAGTTTTAGATTAGATAACATAAACATGCGGTGGTTGTGTTTTTTAACTTTTATAATTACGTTTTATGTATTTTTTAACGCTGAATAAAAAAATTATCTTCCCTTTTAACCATCATGTCAGGATTTTTCGCAAATCGTAAAATTCAAGGTTAAAAAATAGCGAAAAATCTGATACTATAAAATAGATGCAAGACCTTTTTTATTCAGTTTAATTTTATTTATTCAATAATTTTTCCAATTTTTGGTTTTACTGGGTTTCTTACTGCTAAACAGCTCAGGGGTCCAATGAGGTTGAGAGGGGAGGGGGGATCAATTTTAATTTTTAACTTTTTAACTTTGAAATTTGCGATGTGAGAAAAATCCTGACGTGATGGTTTAAAGTGAAGGTCATTTTCAGATTCAGCGCTAAAAAATACATAACAATCAATTTTCAAAAGATTAAAAACGTGTCACAACCCAAATTTTGAAAGACAGTGTAATCTAACAGCATTTTAAAATCTGTATCATTTTGAAAAGAATTGAGGCTGTTGTTTTTCATCCTTTTATTTAACAAAAATTCTGTTATTTTTATCCTCTTATATGTTCAGTACAAATTGTATAATTTGCATTAATATGTCAGAATGATTATAGATTTCACATTTATATTAGATTGCAATGTTAATTTTGCTCTCAACTATTTTTGTTTTTGATACATCTGTGATTATTTATATCTCTACTACATTTGTGAATGACCCCTATTTCGCTGCAATAAATATATTCGAACTTTAAACAGCTATTACTCGGTCAGTTTTAATGTTAGATGAATGGAACTTTTTTTGTCTTACTTGTTAGTGTCACAGTAAATTTTTACTAAATATCACTTATAGGACCGGGGGACCGTATAAAAATTTTAATTTCGTAAATTTTTAATAAATACTTTTCTTGACCCAAATCGCTTTAAAAATAATTCTTTACCTTATTTAAACCATTTTTGTAATTGGAAGTATGCATCTAGGACCAACGGTTGCGAAAATAAAGGTCGGTCAGGTTATACGTGGACATCCTGTATAATAGGATGTCTCTTCTTATCGTAGAACAATAGCAAATTATCATAATTAGGTAAGTTTCTGTTGAAAAAAAAAAAAGAGTTTTTACTGGCTTTATTCGTTAGAGCATGTATAAAGTTTTTTCAGATTCAGCTTGTAGAACCCAGGGGAAGGATAAAATTTTAAATTACATAGCTTTATTTTTAAAATTAACTATTTTGATGTAAATGGATTTTTATATGATAAAGAATAACATTTGAAATATTTTTGCTGTTTGAACTATACCTCTAAAACAAACGGTTTAGGAATTATCTATTGGTCAACAACAAGAAGAGAAACCCTGTATATAAATACCGTTAAATGTACAAGCACAAACACCACACCATGTACATACATATATACATTACCATTATAAAGGTACCTCTGCTTGTAAGTTTGACTTCCTAATGATTTAAAGTTGAAATGATCGATTATTTGGTCGTAGTAAGCTTCCTTGTAATCTGCTCCAAAACAAGCCATCAACAATGCAATGCAAATTATCCACCCAAAAATTATTTTCATGCTTATGTTTTTTTTTAATGTTGTTTGTTCCTATCTTCGTGTCATTCCAAAACTGAAACTTTCTATCCAAAATGCAAATTCCTCTGGAAAAAAAAAAAAAAAAAAAAAGTAAAATTGTAAAAAGAAGAAAAAGTAAAGTCATATTTCAAATAAGACTCCAAGATAAGGTTGAACTACTTCTTGGGTTTTTTTTTTTTTTTTTTTCTGATAAATGCATCTTGTCTTACAAAATAGGCTATATTTGTTTAAAGACGTATTTCCGTGTTATTGTTCCGTATTATGTGTTTCTTGGAGATGTTCTAAAAAGAAAATATTTAAATAAATCGCTTTCCAGTAATGCAAACGGATAATCGCGGGCCTACAAAAGTATACTTTTTACAGTACTTTTTAATTATTTCTTCTCTGCATGGTTTTGAGCTTTTCTATTGCTTTTCGGCACGCTGAATGCAAGAATGCCGAATTTTACCCCCTATCACGTAAGGTTTTCCCTCAAAGCGAAGATAAAAGTCTCGGAAAACAACACAAATGATTTAGCAAAGTCAAAAAAAACTTTATTGAAAATTCCCTTACAAATAAGCTGCATTTTACATTTTATTAATCCTTATATATTATTTCTCCTGTCAACATCCCTTTTTCTAAGAAAATATGAAACGCAGAACAACGAATGAGATACCATATGAAAGGTTTTAGAACCGGCTTCTGACATAGCCCACTTAACAATTCGTTAAAACATGTTTTTGATTAAAATTTGCTGAAAAATAAAAATTAAATCGGCATTGCTTTCATAAAAGAAATGAAAGATTTTCCTGAAATTATTGTTGCCAAAAAAATGAAATACCACATTATATGATGCTCATAGCAATTATTATAAAAAACACCGCACGGGTTTATTTTATACTTATGATTAAAAAGCGAAGTTGAAATTGAAATGTTTAGATTTATATTTCTAAGTCCCATGGTTTTCCCGAAGCGGATGACGTCATCCTCTAATACAGTCAAAATACAATTGTTAATTTTTTTTCGCGCGCGTGCCTTTAGCAATCTTGGATCAGTTTTTAGTCTAACTTTGATGGAATAAATGAGATGATATTCTGGCTTGACTAACAACTAAATGTTGTTTGCAGATATTTTTATCCTTGCTTTTTCTTTAGAAGTTTAAACCTGCATCTAATAAATATTACATATTGATAAAAAATGTTCTCTCTTTTGTTCTCTCTCTTAAAAAATCTTCTCTATTATCCCGTCAACCACTTTTCATAACAAAAAACTATCGCCAAATAAACGGGAGAAAGTTGCCATTGGAATATCAAAATAAATAAATAAATAAAATATAAGAATTTAAGGACACAATTGTTATTTTAATTAATGAAATAACTGATAAATCAGTAAAACATGATGAAAAATACACGCAAATGTCGAATTAAAAACCACTTGATGACGTAACAAACACGTATAATGCTTCTGACATCAAGTAAATGGGACTGAATTTTTGGTGTTTAATCTTACAATTTGGCGATAGTTTTTGTTATGAAAAGTAGTCGACGGAATAATAGAGAAGTACCTAAAAAATATTAGATTTCAGTGCGAAATCCTCGCACGGGCCCTCTGGTTTGTTATATTTGTCACAGCTGCTACAAAGTAGAAAATCATGATATTTTTTTTTCCTTCACCTCGAAAAAAGTGGAACCCCCCCCCTTTTTTTTTAGGTAGATTTCCTAAAAAATATTACCTATTACATTCTGCCCTATGTTGGAATTTCTGAAAAATTTTTGCAGATGTACGCCGATCATGACTCCTAGAACCCAAAACCACCCCAGTTCAAAACTTTATCTATCTATCTATCTATCTACATCACTTTTTTATGGACACGATAACTTCCATAATTCTGCACAAATCTCTTCCAAACATACATAAAATCTCGGTCAAGTTCGTTAATGGGGAAAATCGGGCCAAGGGGGTGGGGGTGAGCTTTTTGTGAAAACAGAAAAAAAAACATAACTTCTTAATTATAATACATATCGAATCCGTTTAAAGTTATTATTACTTCTAGGATAAAGGCCGAAAATTTATGTATGGCAGATTTTTGATATAATTAAAAATGACCTCAAGGGGGGAGGGGATGGGAGTTTAAGAAGAAAAAAATTCCATAACTTCGTCAATTCACAATACAGGGTGTTTTTTTTTAAACTGACGCTATTCAGAGCCGCCGGTAGCTCGTTCTAATAACTGGATTGACACAAAATTTTGTGAATGGACTAAGAAAACCATGGGAAAAAAAGATTCCAACAACAAGAAAAAAAAATTAGTTCCAATCACCACCGATAGGGGGAAATGGGGCGCTGTGGTAATTTATGCAACTGAGAATTAGTATAAAATACGGGCAATAAATGAAAATGCAAATTTTTACTGTCGCAAGCGATAGTAGCGCCAATAGTTTAAGTTATAAATGCATGCGAAAAACACCGAAAAACAATTTCAGCTCAGGTTGAAAATGAATCTCACGTTACCGCAGCGCGCGTTATTTGTGAAGTTCTATTATTGTAACCAGTGCAATGCACCAGCCGCTCTTCGTTTACTTAGAACACGCCATGAACTGCGCAAAGGACCTTTATCCGTTAATATATTGAAAGCAGTGATTCTGAAATTCGAAGAAATAGGCTCGCTAGCAGTTCGGTCAGGCAGAGGACGTAAACCGGTGGCAGAAAATGTGATAATGGATGTTTCAACTGCGATCAACGAAAGGGAAAGTGTAAATGATGAATAAAACATGGCATTTTATCAAAATTATTAATTTTGTCTGTTTCTGATGTTTTCTTTCAATGTACAGCGCCACATTTCCCCCTATCGGTGGTGATTGGAACTATTTTTTAAATCTTTTTTCCCATGGTTTTCTTAGTCCATTCACAAAATTTTGTGTCAATCCAGTTATTAGAACGAGCTACAGGCAGCTCTGAATAGCGTCAGTTTAAAAAAAAAACACCCTGTATGTTGTGGGTTTGGGGTTCTTTCTAAAACACAACTTACTTAGACTTAAAAAGCTCATTTATTACTCAATCTTCACTTGACAATTAAATATTTAAAAAAAAATAAGTATACCCTGATTAGCTCCACTGAAATCTGTTGCCATGGAAAAGGGAGCAAATTATATTAAACTAATCAAAATATCAAAACTTAAGAATCCGAATAAGTTAATACAACAATGATAATTTTGAACTCATCATTTTAAGACAATATTAAATGTAGTAAGGGGCAACAGATTTCTAAATCAAGTAGCATACTGGATTGCATAAAGAACACCCAACTCCACTCCAACCCGACCAAGCTCAAATCTCCATATACATTAAATTAACAAAAGTGTAATCATCATATAATTTGGAAAAATGCAGACAACCTGAAATTCCTCCAATATGAGGACCAAAAGGGGAAAGAGTTAAATCCGTTACTAGAATAGGGATATGATGATGTACAAAAATTTTAGAACAACTATGGAGATTCTGAACAAGATCAGATCGGTTAACCAAGAATCGTATAGTGGCTTATAAACAAGGAATACAATCCTTTCCTTTTTTTTTTTTTTTTTTTTACTTTTTAAAATAAAGCATTTTTGGTGTTTATTTTAGAAAACAATATTTCTGAGAGAGGAGGGTTAAAGCTTAATTTAAACAATTATGAAATTAGATTTAATATTACTGTTTCACTTATTAATCTATCCATCCTTAAATCAAGATCAAAAATACGATTGTATAACATTGAGTGAACTTCAATTAATGTTCATTAAAACAGTCAGTTATGAATTTAAACTTAAGAAATTTTAAAGTCCTAATTTAATAAAGTTGGATTTTATCTCCTTTTTTTTTTTTTTTTTTTTATCACTCACAGAGAGGTTAAGCCTTTCTTATAGGTCTACTGTGAATATAAAAAAATTAATTATTTAGAGATTTATACAAAGAAAAACATACCATCTTTAAGAACAAACAAATCTTTTATTCAAACACTTTAAGTTATAACAACGGAGTTACTTCAAATTATTATAAAAACACAATCTAAACGTTGATCTGTAATATGGGGATTAATTACTTAAATATATTTTAAACCAAACAACACATTTCTAAAATTATCACACTATCATGCTTTTAAGGTTGATCAACTTTGCTGAATTCACTTATTATTTTAATTGCAACTAGGCACAGAGAATCTTAAAAATATAACATTACATTAAAGCTTAACAGTTTAAAGTTTAACAGTCCATCAATTGTAAAAACATTATGTAATAGTGTTTTAAAATACACTCTTATCATTCTTAATCTCTCCAAATAGCCATAGATAATTTAAAGTGGGAGAACATACATTTATGAGGAAATAAAAAACTACTTACAAAGTTAGCAGGTTTAATCGAATCATCAGTGGGCAGACTCTATTTCCCTTCCCTCTTGAGAAGAAACAAAACTGTGGACGAGCACCATCTGACGTAATTACACCTCAGGGGGATGGTTTCCTAAATCACCAGAGCATCAGTCAAACTTCACTCTTTCTCAGCATTTCTTGTAACATCCGCGAGCATTTGAGTTGAGTCTTTTGCTTGTCAACTTTGCGATTCAACCGAACACCTCATATATCTCCGGACGACGGAGGTTTCTCGGACTACCCATATCTTCACAAATCCAGCTCCAACACACACAGCGATCAGTCTTCCTTATTATAAACAAGACAATATTAACGTCTCATAAATAGTTGAGACCTCTCTGGACTGCACAAGGAAAAAAAAACTTAATCTCTACGCATCTGGAATCGTTGACGCTCTTTCACTGACCATCATTTTCATTTCTTTGACCAGTAGCTTTTCGCTCATTAACACAAGTGCCGCTACGCAACGTCCACTGATTTTTCGAACCAAACGACAGGTATTTCAGCCAAGCAGCAAGTGTCGTAAACATTCATTCTCCCGCGTAGCTTGAAAAACGGGACCGACCCACTCTGCCAGGGGTACGGGAATGGAAACAAAAGGAAAAATGGACTCTTCCTGAAGACTACAGCTTGCCGCTCCACTCTGCCGGCCGCTTCATGGGGGAAGGCAGCCATGCTTCACCCCCATGGCGTGTGCTGAAGGGGGGTCCTGTGAGCCTCTGTTTACATGGGCGCCAGCTATCCGCCTGATAGCAGAGCCAATTGAAGAATATCGTAAACTTACAAAGCCTAATTGCGTATATAGTACACTCATAAGATAACGTAATTCTTATACAGGGCGGACGGTCTTTCTTTTAACCAAAGCCAGACTAGGTGACTACAAACACATGATTCAAGGGTATGGGAGAAAACGTACACGACTGCCCAATACAATATGTGTGGTCTTTTACTGAGAAACCTCCCTCCCTGCTATATATCTTTCGTATTTGAAAACAGGAAGCAAAGCTAGACTATAAACGTTGAATTTACTTTGCAAAAAGAAAAAGAAAGAAGAAAAAATAAAAACTGATTTTATTATTATTATTACAATTACTTTTATTTATATATTTATTTAAAACAGAAACAAAAAGAAAACTTCTAAATAAATGTTGAGAGAGTGATTTAAGGTAATTAATGTAGATTAAAAAAAATTTTTTTGGTTGAAACCAACCGTAACATGTATATCAAATCCGCTTGAATTTATTATAAATCGTCTTAATATTATCTACAACTTTTATATTGACAAGTTTTTAATAGCACCAACTCCTACAGCAAAAAAAAAAAAAAAAAAAATCTTTACTGGCTCCGCTTACAAACACAGGTAGATTTCGATGTGGGCGGTCCCAACTTTCGTATTATAATGAAATAATGAATCCATGATGTTATAATTTGTAAAGGGGTAGCGTGTGGCCTTTTCATATGGATTAATTTCAATAAGGTACTAATAAGTGATTTTTATTTAAAAATCATTTTCGAGTTTCTTAATATTACAAATCATTATAAACAATTTTTTTCAGCGTAATTTCGTTTCAACTTATAATCAATTAATAAAACAATGAAAGGTCCAATCTTGTACAGTAATTGGAAATCTTAACATGAGTTCTTTTGCACTCTTCACAAAAACTTCAAGCGATGACCTTGCCGTTGCCTTAAGAGAAATCCTCTCTCTTCAAAATGTGTCAGCAAAACATTTTCTTCCCCACTGGTTTGGGAAATCGTCCTGAGAAGAGTATTTTCCACCAACACTCGTTCTCTTGCCAAAACTCTGACTAACTTCCCCTCGATTTCCTTTTCCGGTCCCCTTGCTCGAACAAAAGATACTCCGATCACCAATCAAAAAAGTTTTAGTTCACGTCATTAGTTTCGGTTTTTAAGTCATAGGATAAACCATTCTTTTGGGGAGGTCTTCCTGAACTTTAGAATGTTCACACGGCAATTTCTCACGATCCGAGACCCCACATGTCGTCGGACAGATCAGAGAAATATCTTGCTGTCTAAGCAATTTCAGTTCACAAGATTGATCGTGGCTCATCTTTTCCTATTGTAGTAAGTGACGTTCTTGTAACCCCACAGCGAAGCGTGAGAAAAGTTCTCCAACTCTTGGGAATTTCTATCGTTGATTATTTTGCATAATTCGCAGACTGTGAGAGATTTAATGAGATCGTCACAGTATTATGAGAAAAAGGTCATTTCTTTTGCAATTTCCAAAAATAGGCGCCCCACGGTTTGCATCTTTGAAATATATCTGTGCCTGTAGGCTTGGCCATCAGGGATTTTTTTTTCTTTAGATTCTTTATTTTCCAAACAGATAGTATATAAAGAAAGTACTGTAATCATAATTTGTGTGTGTGTGTGTGTGTGTGTGTGCATCATCTGAGTAAACACGATAACTGTCAAATGGTACTTCCGATTGACTTCTCATTTGGCGAAAGTGTATAGATTTTCATATAAATCGACCAAATTATTATGTATTCCATAGATTTTTAAACCATTTTCAAACAGTTTTGCGCCGATTCTATAAGGAAAATCACCAAGGGAATGCGACAAAGTTTACCGGTATGCAAAGGGATAGAGACGACCTTTTAATTGACAAAATAATAAATATACATTATGTTAACACACATGTAAACCGTATAAATTGTTTTTATCAAACTAAATACGCAGTATAACCATAAGAAAAATACTGTAAAACATTTTTTTTTTAATATTACAATATAGTAACAAATTGCATACCCACTGGATATGCAACAGGAGAAAAATGATAAGAACATAACTGATTTTTCTAAATTATAGAAATTTGTTGTGCTCTTTTTTGTGTTTAACAATTTTAATGCAGCATCGTGGCATAAAGTTTAAAAGGTTTTGAGCTTGTCGAGATGACAAATCATGCTATGTTTCAAAAGTAAAAGAATTTTGGGTTATACTAAATCATTTGACCATTTTTTTCAGTAGATATTGCGCACTATTTACCCTAAACGTTCTCCGTGAGATTTAGATCCAGGTAATTTACCGGAGAATGGAGTGTGGGACTTGAAGCATTATCTTCCAACCACAGTTTTTTGCCTTTTACTGAGTGAATTGATGAATTGTCTTCTTAAAAAATACAATTAAAACCCTTAATTTTTCCACCCTGGTTTAACAAATGGTGTTCTAACAAATGAAAAGAAATTCCCTGCTTACCTTATAGGCAAAAAGTGGTTCAAACCATTAGAGAGTCTTCGCTTTGTTGACGTAGGGAAAATATGTCCTTTTTCTTTCGACGGCCATGCTGATATATATCACTACTGTCCGTACCAGCGAAATTAAACTTCTTTTCATCAATGAAACTAATTTGAAAATAATTCGTTCGTTGCTTCAGATCTTCTCTTCCAACTGAATGCGGGCTTTTTAATGAACAAGTGCGTTAAACGCAGACATAGACGTGGTTTTACATATTAAAAGATTCCCGACCTCTTGATTGCTCTTCTTACTGTCTATACGGATGCTGGTATCATAATCTGGCTTCCAATTTCTTTTGCTCTTATTCTTTCATACTTGAAACCCCGCGAATAATCAAATGTTCGAATTGTTTTATGACCATTCTCAGCCTTCTTGTAGATTTTGAAATACCATAAGTAACCGGATTATGTATAGTAAATTAAAAAATAACAGACTTTGAAAATTTAATTTTATCAGCAATTTTTTGAAGGTCATCTGATGTTATTATAAACTAGTAATTTGCTTCTTGCGAAGTCAGAAAGCATTTTACCTCTCTCCATTGTCAGAAAGTTTTGCACGTTAATCGAATGCTCTCAGATTCGCTTTTAAATGTTTTGTTAAATACTATGCTAAAATATCTACCAATCACGAGCCGCGGTTTTGAAATACTTAAGGCATTCTTATTATTTTGCTCCAGCGTAAATTTAACAAAATACCTATTTTAAAACATATTTAAATTTAGTATATATATACATATTTAACGATTGCTTTAATTTTAATTAAAATATCATTTATTTTTTTTTAACACAAAGATTTTCACATTTGTATAGCAAACACGAACTGCTTTCATTGTTTTACTTACCCATCATACGTAGTATAGGGTTGGGTTGGGTTGATTATTGACGGCCAATTATCTACAATTGGGATATAGGCCCGAGGGGAGTACCCTTCGTGGGGGTCTTTCTAAGGGAACCTAACCCGTATTTATGCATGTATAAATCCACGGCTCGAAGAAAACCGCGAAAACTCCGAACGATTAGGCCGACGGGGGCGATTGGGATCGAACCCAGCACCTCCCGTCTACCAGCTTCGAGAGCAGAACCTCTCAGCCACTGGTGGGGCTCCGTAGTATAGGGTAAGTCTTGTAATCGTTTTGAAAATCGAATTTTTTTTTTCAACGGATTTACACGTTTCAGACACTGGAGATTCCGAAAAACATATTTTTAGAAAAAAAAATTTGCCGTCCGTCTGTGTGTCTGTGTGTCTGTAAACGCTCTATCTCCCGAAAAATTGAGATAGAGACTTGAAATTTGGTATGTACTTAGTATGTAATAATGGGAAGAAGCCTATTTAATTTCAGTAACCTCGATTAACCGGAACTATTTATTTCGGACTCTCGAAATATTCGTTCTGATTAAAGGTATATAAACATTTTCGAAATTGTTTATTTTAAGGAGTGAATATAAAAGACAATAAAAAACATAAATTTTGAATAAAGCATGAAGTCGATCAGATAATGAGTTGCCGAGATATTTGTAATCCTATTTTCCACACTCTTAGATTTTTCATGACCCTGTATTTCATCAAAATTTCAATTCAAAGATATATTTTAATTGGATATGAGACGCTTCATCAGATTCAATAAACCGCTAGTTAATAGGATTATTATTTTTGGAGTTATAAGGATGTTTCTTTTAAGCAATTCAGTAATCGAGCCTTTAAAGTTTATGACGTCATCAAGTCACGGTTTTATTCGAATTGCAATGCATTTTATAAGTAGTTTACACATTTTTAATTTTAATATTTTACATTATGCAAATCCATGATGGGTAAGTATTACGGTGGCCCCCAACGACTAGTTTGTATCGTTTCTAAAATTTTGAATTTCGCTGCATAATTTTTCTTGTACACTCCTTGCGGGCAGTTTCCTATGCGGCAAACATAGCTTTGGTAGCATCTGGTCTCTTTATGACTAAAATTTATAATTGAGTTATAAGAAATTTTTATGTCATGGTGTTATGATGTTAAACTTTTTTTATTTATCAATCTATCAGAAATTCTCAAAACGGTACGTGATGGAATATATTGACTATTTTTCCCGAAACCAGGGTAAAGAAATATATAGCAGAAACAGTCTTCATTTGAAAAAAAAAAAAAAACATTGTATGCCTCTGTACAGGGTTTAACAAATGCGGTCGCCAAGTCGCGACCGACGACCAATTTTTTTTTCTTCTGGCGACCAAGGTATTTAATATGGCGGGGTTTTATTTGTACAAAAATTGACCTAAGAAATAAGCACAAATGACATTTTTCTCTTCCCCAACTCTACCAACGCGCGGCAAGCAATATATTCGAGTCGCCTGATATCTATCCCCAGTATATCTGCCCCCATACGTCTCAGCAGAAGGGGATACATATCCAGTTTTTGAGCATTTCACTTTCTTCGAGAGTCGGATATCCGACCCCAGTATATCTGCCCCCATAACAGAAGGGGACATATATCCAAAACCAGACGATGTTCCTTTCGTCCAGACCTGGATATCCGTCCCCAGTATATCTGACCAAAGGTCGTTAATTATAATAGTACAGAATGACACCTTTGACAGGTTGGCAAGTACAGGAAACGCCTTTAGTTCAGATTTTGATAAAAGCAAAATCAGCGCCATTTTGTTTCGTTATTTCTTTCTCAACAATTTCCACTTTTATCAGCGGAAATGGGTCGTTTCAGGGTGATTAATTGCTTCTTCAAATAGCATGCAATTTCTCCTTGGTTTTTACTTTATTTATTAAATGGACAGTCCCACTCTTTTGCGAACATGTGGCTGCCACATGCTTAATAGCTTCTGTGCTTTTGAAATGTTTTAGGAAGAAACAAGCATATATTTAAGGCGGTTCTCAAACAAATAGTTTTACCCCTCAATAACGCCAAACTTTCTGGTTTTTAAGTTTAAAAGATTAAACAGCTGTTTGTAATTTTTGAAACACTTTGATGCTAATTAATAAAACAAGACTTTTACTAATAGCATAATTTTATCTTTAAATACATGTAATTTGTGTACATTTTAACTAAAATAGGAACTCATTATAGTAATATAATATCGTTATACCTTATGAATCTGTATCATTAAAATACCTTATAAATCAGTTTTTTATTTTAAAAATTTTCCTTTTATGGAAAATTTTAAGAATTTACATTTCATACCTTTTAAATACTCAGATAGACCAAATCGATTTTCTGTAACTCAGGATGTTATGTTATTTCCATTAAGACATAAAGAACATTCTTTATTTTTACTATCCAATCACATTTTTCCAAAGAGTTTGTGTGTAAAAATTTCACTCGCTGTTGAAAACATGAATAGCGGTATATATATTGTGCATTTTATCAATTAACGTTACAATGTTTCTTTAAATACGCCATACAACAGTACAGAAAGAAACATACTTTTAACTATATAGCATCATTATTTGCAGTTATTTCAAACTTAAACTAACAATGATTTTTATATAGAATTTAAAAATGAAACAGTGTTAAAAAATATTTCATGTACTGGATTATTATTCTGCAATATTTTGAATGAAATTTATTCAAGGTTGTTTTTGAGAATATATATATAATGCTGAACAGTGTGAAACTCACATTAACAAAGCCATTTTACTTACCCATCATACGTAGTATAGGGTAAGTCTTGCAATCATTTTGAAAATCGAAAAATAAATTTTGATTGATCTACACGTTTTAGACACTGGAGATTAAAAACATATTTCTAGAAAAAAAACTTTTGCCGTGTGTCTGTAACACTCTATCTCCCGAACAAATTGAGATAGAGACTTGAAATTTGGTATGTACTTAGTATGTAATAATGGGAAGAAGCTTATTGAATTTCAGTAACCTCGATAATCCGGAACTATTTTTTTCGGACTCTCGAAATATTCGTCCTCGAAAAAGGTATATAAATATTTTTGAAATTGTTTATTTTAAGAAGTAAATATAAAAATCAATAAAAAAGCATAAATTTTGCATAAAGGATAATGCGATCGGATAATGAGTTGACGAGATATTTGTAATCCTATTATGCACACTCTTCGATTTTTCAGACCCTGTATCGCATTCAAATTTCAATTCAAAGATATATTTTAATTGTAAATGAGACACTTAATCCGACACAGTAAACCGTTAGTTAATAGGATAGTCATTTTTTGAGTTATAAGGATGTTTCTTTTACGCAATTCAGTAATAGAGCTATTAAAGTTTAGGACGTCATGAAGCCACGCTTTTATTCGAATTGCGGTGCATTTTATGAATAGTTTACGCATGTTTTATTTTCATATTTTATAGTATGCATTTTCATGATAGGTAAGTATTACGGTGGCCCCCAACGACTAATTTATATGTGCATAAAATTCGTAGATGTTGTCCGTAATAGTATTTGAGCTCCTTAAAATTTAATAGCTTCAAAATTTTTTTTAAACGTATTCTAATAACACTTTTTGAAAAAGTTAAGGAACAACTAACTCCCACTGGGATATGGACAAAATCCCACCGCTCTGCTGTAGAATTGTTTCATTTTGACCAAATTTCTTTTGCAGAAAGGAAGTGCAAACATAAAAAGTAAATAAATAAATAACTTAATTCCGGCTTCGCTAATATGATTTTCATAAAAGGAATTTTTCAGTCCCCCCCCCCTTTTCTTCCCCTGTGAAAATCATAAGTTCTGACCTCTGTGATAAGTATTTTCTATTTCTCTTTAACAACTATTAATACTTATAAGATCGTACAGGATTTATTTTTAAAAAATGAGGATTTTTGTTATTTGCTCGCCGATTTCCCCCTTATTCACCAAAGAGTGAATATACATTCTATCACGGCCAGATTTTGAATAAATAACCAGATAAGGAATTTTTCTTATATATTCCGCATTCTTGCTCCTGTGCGGAGGGAGGGGGGGGGGGGTGATAATCTCAAAATTTGTCACGGCGACGAATTTTTGTTAGATGCAAAGTATTAGAATTTCTACTACTTCAGATAAGTATAATTTTTTTTGTAATTCGGCCGTCCCTGTCAGCCTGGAGGAAAAGTGCAAACATGTATCTTGAAAGTTAACATTTCACTTCAGTTATGTTGGAAAGTGTTAAAAAATTAAATCAATTGGGATAAATTTTATTAATTTATTTTATAATTGCCAAGTTCCATCTTTTTCATAATTCAAAAATGCGAAACGTTCTGACAATGTTACGAAATATCTTTCATTACTACATGTGTGCTTTTTCAGTATTCTCCATCAGTTTTCAAAGAATTGATCAGAAATTTTAGTTTTCCTCTAAGATTTTCAGTTACAATTAACAGATTACAGCTTTGATGTAACTTTTCCTGACCCTTATTAAAGTGATCCTTTCCCCTTCGCCCCCCCCCCTAAAAAAATCTTTGCTCTATAACACAAAATTTACTGGCACATGACATAAAAACACGATACTTGCAGGCATAACTATTCAATGATTTGTTATACAAAGATGTTTTCGTTTTTCAATAAATGACTTACATCTTGACTTATAAACGACTGTTTTCTCATTACGGCAGTTTTTTTTCTTTTTCCGTATTGTTTCAGCCCCACCAGTGGCTGAGAGTTTCTGCTCTCAAACTGGTAGACGGGAGCTGCTGGGTTCAAACTCCTGTCGCGCTCGTCGACCTAACCATTCGGAGTTTTCTGTGGTTTTCTTCAAATCTTGCTGTAAATACGGGTTAGGATCCCTTAGAAAGACAACCACGGAGGACACTCCCCCCTATATCCCTCGAGTAGATAATCGGCCGTCATAAATCAATCAACCAACCGTATTGTTTCAAAGCGATTGCTCAGTTTTTGAATACGAGCACCTACCCGATTCATTCGTTTAAAAACAAAAATGAACTAAAAACAAGAACGAAAAATCATGCGTCAAGCATAGATTATGTAACACTTTCCAACGCTTCCAAAATAATTTTACAAACCATACCGTTTAATAAGCTAAAAGATAACATCTAAGTAAACAATTTGAAAAACGCATAACATATTTAAAAACATAATTTCAGGAATTTCCATCATATACAATAATCGGAAAAATATCCGAATACGTTTATTCAGCCCTGTATAGCATCTATAGATTTGTATATTATACTACATAGGATGCTAAATTTTAGTTCAGTTAGGAAACGCGTAGCACAGTTAAAATTCTCCGTTTCGAGTTTCTGTCAATAAACGGAAATGCGTTCGAGAACTTTTGTGCTTCCCTGTATAGGATCTACAATATTTATACACGCCACGTAATAGACAAAAAGAGAGTTAAAATTAAAATCGCGTTCAGTAACTTAAAACGCACTTCCAGGAATTATTGTTAACAGACAGTAGAGAATTCTTTTGTTGGTCCCTGTAAATGAACGATGACTACTATATACACAATATTCCATATTAAGCTTCTTCTAATGCACCTTAGTGATATATATATAAATTTCAATGCGTTTAAACTAGTGAAACATTATTTAAATAAACCGCAAATGATTTTTCCCCATAGACCGTAATCTAACGGAATTCTTTTGAGTGTCCCTGTAAAAAAACTATAAGTGCTACACACTTCCGTTGAAATAGGGAACATGCTATAGATAACGACAATAACATATAAAAATTGCTGAGCAATCCGAGCATATTTACTGGAGTTAGAGCACGGACAGACGGCCGTACGACCAGACAAACCGAAGTCATAAACACTTTTCAACTAGGTTGGAAAGTGTTAAAAATGTGTCAAAGTAGCCAGTTTTTATCTGAGAGCTGCCATATGTCTCAAACATTTGATTAAAACATCAGTGTTGGTGGCATAATCTGAAACATGCTTTACTTGAAAGAAAATTGAATACATTATATCATCCTCAAGAACCGTCTGAAAATTTTATGCCATGTATTAATGGAACATATTAAAATATTTCGTGTGTCAAATGGTAGTACGCCACGACGTGAGAATACTCGACGTGAGAGAAGTGTGTCATTTATTCAAAAAAGATTGAGAAATACTGAAGTAAAAAATTGATTTTTTTAAAAAAGATTTTTTTATGGACAGGGGTGAAATATCGTGCAGGATTGCCCAAATCGTGCACAAAATAGAAATAGGCCTCCACAATAATAAATGCAGTGTGACATTTTGTCTTCTTATCTTAACTTCTTTCACAAACATCTGATTCTTCAGCGAATATTTTTTTTTATTTTAGTGGCTGTCCGCGATTTTTTTTTTTTTTTCGCTTTTTACGAAAAAGCAATTCGTTATCCGATCGCGGTAAAGTTCGCGAATTTTACGAAATGAAATTAGAGAAAAATAGTTAATTTTGCAAATTTTTCGCAGAAAAAAACGTTAATTTTTTCAAACGACCGTGAAAAAATATTTCGAATTTCGCCAAAGATCACTGAAACAAATAACGATTTTCGTCAATCGGTCGCTGAAAAAAATCGTGAATTTAGTATAACTATTGCGGAAAAAATATCGCGAAATTTGTCAAAAGATTGAGCAGAAAAAATCACGAATTTTGTCAAACAATCGTGCAAAAAAAGGGGACTTTCGTCAAAGATCCCGCAAAAAAATATCAACTTTTATCAGTCGGTTGCGGAAAAAGACTCCCGAATTTCAACAAATGGTCATAGAAAAGAGTTGCGAATTTCGTCAAAAGATGGCGAAAACAAATAGCGAATTTCGTCGATCGGTTGGCCAAAAAAAAAAAAAAAAAAAAAAAAAAAAAAAAAAATGTCGTGAATTTAGACAAATGGTCGAAAAAAATCAATTCTGTTTACAACTGCTCCAATAACAATGGAACAACTGCTATTTTATAGAATTCACAGAAAAATAGCAAATTTTGGAAAACGATCACAAAAAAAGACAAGTTGGAAATTGTACGTCAAACGTTACAAACGAGGTGCGTTCGTACGCACGTTTTAGAATTAAATTCATGATATCCCATGCGTAGAACGGGCTAAACAGCTAGTTAAGTATATATTTTATGACACTGTTCATACAAATATCTTAACTAGTTATATAAATATTCAGATATATATGTATCAGCTAGTTATATAAATATTCAGATCTTGATGATTTTTAATTCTGTGAAATGAATTATATCGTCTGCAGATTAATTTCTGTAATAAAATAAGTATCTCGGTCGCTTGACGATTTAACATCCATCGGAAGCTCCTCTAACAAAAAAGCACCGATTTAAAAAAAAAAATCAAATTTCTTAATAAATATTTTTATTAATATCTCCTAAAGTTTTGATTCGATTTTAATAAAATTTGAAATGTCTCGACAAAATTCTGCAAAGATAATATATTTTAAATTGCAAACCATTTGGTTGGGTAGTTTTTGCGTTGTTATATGCGGACGGACAGACAGACGGACGGACAGACAGACAGACGGACGGACAGACGGACGGACCAAACGACGACTATAGGTGCTACGTATTTATATAATTACGAACGCACCTAAAAAATGAAACAATCACGGAAAAAAGTCATGAAATTCAATCGGTCACGAAGTAATCAGCACAAGTACACCATCAAGAAGTTACGAAATTTGCAAAAGTTGTGATCCATAGTTATAAGAAAATTTTCGTTAATGATTTTCTGTCAGTAAAAATTTTCCGCAATCATTTTCTGCCTTCCTCTTCAGACTATGCATTCCATACAATTCAGAAATCTGGAAAACCCTTGGTCTCAGGTCCCTTGCTCATGCATTGGGTCGGGAAACACGACCAAATCTGCAGTACGCATCGGACTGGGTTGATGCGGCTTATTTTCGTTGTGGGTCAGGTTGACTTGGAACATTTGACTACGGTTGGGACATATATGTGACTATTTTTTATTCTATTAGTACGACTTTTTAAAATCTGTCGTTACACTTATATTATGATATTTTCAAGAGAAATCTGTCACAAGAAATTTTTTTGTAAATTGTAGAACGATTGAATACAAAATTAGTCATCAATCCTGGCCCGTTATCAAAGGGTTAATTGTTTTGGGTTCAAGTTGGGTTTTCACTATTTTGAGTCGAGTTCGTGTTGCCCGAGTTTTCAAAGAAATCCTAAATATTTTCAGATGAAAAAAAAAAATCCTTTTTCTGCATAAAAGATACAATTGTTATTGGAGATGTAATTGTAGTCTACTATCCCATAATCGTATATGGATACGGTCATATGGATTCATTTTCTTCCATTTCGGGTGGGGTCAATGAAAAAGTTTTGGATGTTTCCGGGTTTACTGGAAATTACAGTCCTGCATCGGCTACCCGAAATGCATTTTGTTTTGGGTTTGGTTGATTCATTTTTTATATATATATATTTTTTTTTTGCGTCTCGAATAAACTTTATACGCTTCGGGTTGTGATTTGCCTCTTTCGAATCTAGTTCAAGATGAACCGATTATACAAAAGGAGGTTCGGAATAATTTTCAAATGAAAAAAAACTATATATTTGAATATTAATGGGTGTATATGTGTTATTTTTTGTACATAAGCGGTAAACATGTAAATTACTTTTCCATAAATGTATTAAAATATACATTCATTTTCTTTCACTTCGGGTGCAGGTATGATTATTTCGGATTCGACTTGAAGTCTGTCGGGTTAAAGTCAGAATTCAGTTCGGCTACAACCAAATCTGAGCAGGACTCTAGCGTCAGATTGTGGAGATTTTTAAGAGCATTACTGTATATATAATATCATTAAATAAAACAAATGATTTAATAGCATTATAACGATTGGAGTAAATATAATGTGACACTAATAAAACAAAATTAACAAATCAAATAATTAAGAAATTGAATACACCTCCGCCACCCCCCCTCCCCCCCCCCAAAAAAAAAAAAAAAAATTCCCCTTAAATGTTAGCTAAAGAGAGAATTTATCACTAAAATTCTAGCCTTGAGGGTGACAAGTTTTCTTTTAATCATGCTGTACACAGCTGAGAAGTAATTTATAGAGTTTTTTCTCACATATATATCTATATTTCTAAAACTAGCCAAAAAATTCATTAATGATAAATGTCTCTCTTATAGAATGTTCAATAGCAAGGCTTTAGAAAACATTTTTGTTAATTATCAGTTTCAGTGTTTAAAGTGTTTATTAAGTGTTTATTACTTTTTTCTAACTTTACAAGAAGAAACTATTGGATTCATGAACATTTTCCACTTTCGGTTTTCGACGGATTTATACATTTTAGAAAGTCCTGAACAAGATTGGACTGTTTTTTAGAAAATGTCTGTCTGTGTGTCTCTGTGTCTGTATGTGAAATTTTTTTTATGGCCGCTGTATCTCAAGAACTAATGCGCGGAATTTAATAAAATATTAGATTCAGTTAGACCTTGATATAACTGGGTGGTGATTAGTTTTTGGTATAAATCACTTGATAGGTGGGGCTGCTATGCTACATTTTTCATGATTTTTACGATAGCTATATCTCAAGAACTAATGCACAGAATTTCACTAAACTTCAGATTCCGTTAGGCCTTGACAAAAATAGACGTTGATTACGTTTTGGTACAAATATCCTAACAGGTGGCGCTGCTATGCTACATTTTGCACGATTTTCAACATAGCTATATCTTCAAAACTATCGCACATAATTTTATAAAACTTAAGATTCAGTTAGACCTTAATATAAATTGGTGCTGATTTGTTCTTAGTATATGTGAAACCTGTATGAGATTGATGTGCTTATTCCAAAACGTTCGTCTGACTAGTTTTTTTTTATTGTAATGAAGTCTGTGAAATCTGACTTTATTTTAGCTTTTGATCATATTTTGATTTTTTTTTTTTTTTTTTGTCTAACCTGTAATAACTGATAAATTTTCAGAAATATCAAATTCATTGAGGGCGGTTGCCCCCCCCCCCCAACACCCCTTAAATGGCTTCGCTGTTTTCCTGTTCTGTACCAGAATTTACGATATGCTCTACTAAAACACAATATAAATTTAATAGTCTGTCCACCAAGAAAATTAAAAGAGTTAATGACAAAAATAGATCCAACACCGAAAGATGAATTAGCTGGTATATAAGCGATTCCTTTTAGAACTGATAGCAATAAAATTATGGAATACGTAGCAATGACGAAAAGAAAACTCAAAGAAAGAATCAAAGAGCGTAAAGCAGATGTAAAATTTTGTCGTCAATCCACAGCTCTCTCACGTTTAAGTTTTAATCAGAATATCACGATAGATTTTGATCATGCAAAAATTATATACCCAACATCCAATTACTACGCATCCACTATCAGAGAATCCATAGAAATCATGTACAAAAATAATCCAGTATGTAACAACACCCTATCATACAATATCCTTAATATATGGTTAAATATATCCTGAAAACTTGAACAAAATGACGTATTAACCCTTTCTGGCACACAGATAAAATCTGTTCGTAAAATGAGAAATTGCTGACTGACACCGGAATTTACAAACGACTATTTTAGAAAATACAAACTCCTTATTTTAAGCTTTCATTATAGAAAAAAATGTTATTAAAATATTCTTGATGACGTATGCAGGTTTGGAAATAAAATTAGGTGTACCCGGAGTGTGACCACTGTGCCAGAAAGGGTTAAAGTTAATGGTACGGCAGTTAAATATTTTCCTCTACGCAAACTTATCTGAAACACTGCTACTTCGACTGTCCAGCTACGCTTTTATAAAATGAAAGTGATGCAGGAGAAGAAAGTGATGTAATAAAATAAATAGAATTGCAGTTAATAATATATTTCTTCTACTTAAGTTAAGTCCAAGGGACTGCTACTTCCACTTTCAACTCTAATATTTATTGGCTCTCCCATTTCAAAACGAAGTGACGTATTTGTAGAAATGAACAGCAATTGGTTATTAAAATATTCTCTGATGATGGCCTCGGGGAAATGCAAGCCGAGAGTACTAAGACGTTTTAAATAAAGTGTATTTTAAACTCTTGTACTATCTATTTTATTATTTTAGTCGCATTTTAAGTAAAACAGTGAGCTTTTAAAAGGTCATATTATGTATATTTTATGACTGAATCAAGGTGAAATATTGCATTTCATTTTATTCATTTATTTAGAAATCATCCTATTAAAAATATTTTTGTTTTGTGCAACCAATAATGCTTTTGGAACAAGATAAAGTAAGGTATCTATAACTCATTCTAAACTGTATTACTACTAATCGATTTATTAAATTAATTTTATAACAAGTTATTTTAATGGTACTTTAAAGTACCGTCGGAGCATAAAGGGTTAAGCTCTGCGAGATTTTTACTCCCCCCCCCCCCTTTTCATTCGCTGCGCTAGTGATAAATACAAAATTTACCTAAGATTGATCTCAAATCCAAACTGGGTACTTTCTGACACAATTTTTAAACCATTTTTGTTCGGAAATGTACGAAATTAGCAAGCTTGTAATAGCTAAGAAACTATGTACTTGAACTGTTTTTTCTGTTTTTCGCTAAAAACAAAAATTTTCCAGAAAATGCCGTAAAAGCTGGCATTTTGACCCGAATTTCCGGGCGCGATATTGCAGGAAAGAGAAAAAAAACTGCCGTTACTATAAGATCGTAAAAATTTTGGACAATTTACCGCAAAGAAAAAATACAGCTATGCCAGATTTAAGAATTATTACAGATTAAATCGGCAACAATTTGATGAAGTGCATGAATTAATAAAAAATTCAATTTTTTCGGAAGGATGCAGTGCACAAAAACCCATCGATACTGACGAAAAACTTGTTTTTTTTTTTAGGTAACTAATGGAAAATTCGAGATTTCAATTTGTTTTACACTCATTTCATTCTACCCTTTAATGTTATTTTATTGAAGCATTACTTGCATATGATCTCAATCAGATTTCGATGAATTGTTACCTTCAATAGAATTTTTAATTCTAAAATTGTACGTAAAATATAATTTACACTTATTTGATATAATAATTTTCTTTTAAAGTATTAAAAATGTATTCATTATTTATTCTCATACTGAAAAAACGTGACTGTTCATGATAGATTAAATAACATACATTAAATGTGCTATTAATGGACCCTCTCCAAAATCATGTATCAAAACTGAACAAAAAATGTAATTTTAAAGTGCATGAAACAATACCTAAAGGTCTATAAAAAGTTTACCAATTAGAATTATTTATTAAAAATTCTCGTTTTTTTTCTTTTCAGATTAGTTTATAATTTGCTGCGGTTTAATCTGTGCTAGATTTTACTTTATCTTAAATTCTTATTTTTTTTGTTTAGAAAAAAATATATATTAAAAAATTCAAGGATTATTTTTTTTTTTTAACTGTATATCTGTAATTTTTTATTAGATTGATTTTAGTTCATTTACTACTGTAATGAGGTGTCATATAAAACATTCATTCAGACAAAAAAAAAAAAAAAATATTTTTTTTATTTTTTAATAATCTTCCCTGTGTTTTCTATACTAAATCAAATTTAGTAATTATTGCTGTAAGTGAAAGTTATTCATTTGTAGATGAGCCTGCACTACCTGTTTTTGAAAATATTTCACTTTTTACATTTTACTTCTTTTAAGTGTTTTAAAAAAAACTTCTTCAAAATGGTGGCAATCGGGTTGCCTTCACTTCTGCAGAGAAAAAAGAAATAATGAGATAGTCAGACACGTGACTTGTTAAATTTCTGTAAAAATATTTAAAGACGTGTACTTTATAAGCCAATAAAACATTGTTTTCTATTAAAGAGAGAGTCAGACACATAACTTGTTAAGTCAGATTTTCATTTTATGTTGAACATTTTATTATGAAGTTAATTTGAATTTTTTAAAAGATAAGTTGCATCGGAATATGCTCGAATATTTATATCACTTTATAAGAGGAAAATAATTCCAGATCATGGAAAAAGGGACAATCAACCCGATTATGGTAAACGAATGAAGAATCTATACAAGTAATGAAAACATTAAAAATCTGCCCATTTTATATTATCATTTTTCAAAATATACACATTTTTTACATAAACATTGAGTAGCTTAAAATAACGGCTGCGACTCGGATGATATGAATTTGAAAAGAAGGATTATTGAAGAAAACATTTTAAAAATCTTTTATTTCGTCGGATTCCAGCTCATGTTTAATAACGTTTCAAAATGTTTAGTAAAATATAAATGTTTTCTAAATTAAAAAAAAAAAATCTCCTCGCAAAACTTTGACACATTTATGGACGCATTTTTAGACTCAAAGAGCACAACAATGAAGTGATCTGTAATCAAATAGGTTTTTTTTTTCCTTTTTTGATAAATTAATTATATTTAGAGTGATATGCGATTTTTATCTAATTAAGACGTTAATCAAGTTTTCGCGCCCTGAAATTCTGTTCAAAACACTAGCTTTGACAGCGTTTGCTGAAAGAACTCAAACCTTTATCGAAAAATGAAAAAAAAAAAACATTCGATTTCATAGCTTCTGAATAAGAGTACTTATCAGTCTCATGCGTTTACAACCAGAAATAGATTTAGGAATATGTCAGAAATTAGCCCGTTTTGATTAGAAAACGGGCATAAGTGTCATCTTAAATCGCTAAAACTATACTAAATACTGTCATAAATATTATTTCTGGTGTCAACATGCCCTTTTCTATGCACATACAAAACCCAGACGATGGATAAGGTTTCATTTGAAAGGTTTCTCAATAGGCTTTAAAGAGTACATTCAAATCTCTTTAAAACACGCTGTTCTCTCTAAAAATACAGTTAATTAAAAATTAATGAAAATAACGTATCATCAAAAAATCTCAGAGAAATGAGAAAAAAAACCTCACATGGTTCAACTGGTTTATATATATATATGTATTTTTTTTTTAAAATCAAGATTCTAAACTTTTAGTATTTTTTCCCTTTTTCTATAAATATACAGTACCTTATAGAAAATTTGATGTTTTAAAGGATTTTTGAAGCTTGAAAATAATCTAAACTAATCATCAGGTAGTACTCAACTATAAAAAACATACACATTTACAAGAATGTAAATATGCTGTTCGATTCTTTAGTCTTCTTATGAAAATATTTGAACAATTCAGGAATGTAGGTCAGAAGCTAACTGAGTAATTGTTTGAATTACTTATGTGAAATATTTACGAAAATGAAAATATATTTGTCTAAATAAGAAAGTAAAAAGTACATTTTTACAGTAAAAAGTAAATCTTTACAATTAAAATTTTAAAATGAAGTAAATCTCACTTGATCTATAGTTGGCTAAAATAAAAGAAATAATATTTTAAATGAAATATGAGTAAACTTATTTACTGTTAAAGACATTTTGCAATTAGTAATGTATTTTGTTGCACAATATGTAGGGGCGCTAAGACTTTTTATTGAGAGGGGGGGGGGGCACTTTAAATTGTCAAGTCGAATTTCAGTATTTGCCAACTTATTGTGTAGCCACAATAAATAGTTCTCGACGTTTGCCCGCTACTTTTATGATTTTGCCAAGTTTTGCCAAGTTACCACAAATAGAAATTGTAATATAGTTCTTATTTGTAAAAAAATAAAAATAATATTTCCAATTATATTTGATACTTTTTTGCCAAGTCTATCGGAAATTGAATGTGTATTATAGCTTTTATTAAAGTTTTAAACAAATTTGTCAACTAAGTTTGTAAATTTTCTAAGTCTAACAGCATTCGCAAACATTTGAGGCCCCCCCTACGCCCCGCCCCCCCTTAGCAAGGGCACTGACAACATGTATAGAATTTGCTCATAGTTTCTTATATATTTAGTTCTTAAGTTGCCCTTTTTTTTTCTCAAAATTCATTTAAATTTTAACTTTTGATTTTAAATATTTGCATATGCAACTTCTAAGAACACAAGTGATTTTTTCCCTCTTTCTTTCTTTTTAATATAGAATTTTCACTTCAAAAATATATTAATAATTCCAATTGGTTGTAATGTTGAGAAAACCAGGCAATGAATAAAATGATTTTTGAAAAAAGGGATTTTGAGGTCAGTAGACAAATCTATAAGTTATACAAATAAGCCATTTTCAATTCTTTATTTTTCGTCTAATGCATTATTATTACATCCTTAATTTTGCTCTCCGGAAATCTAATATTTAGAAGATTGCTCCGATTTTCATAAAATTCAAGCATGATTATTTGTAAAATACAAATGTCTGTTGTTGTCAAATCAAAATTGCAAGCAATATAACTTTTTGCTTTCTGTTGTGAAGTGATTTTGTTTAATTGTGTTAACTCAGCTCATCAAATAGTAAATACTACTACTACTACTACTAATAATAATAATAATAATAATAATTATTATTATTATTATTATTATTATTACTATTATTATTATTATTATTACTATTATTATTATTATTATTATTATTATTTAAATCTAAATATGTGATTTTTAGTACAGTTTTGATTAGCATGTGAGCTGGAAGCATTGTAAATTTTAAGTTCACTATGTAAATGCATAGACACTACATTACATAACACTTGCTTATACTACATAAGAAAATAAATATTTTTACATATTTCAAAGTTATGCTAGTGGGCGTAGCCATTCGATATGTTGCACTTGCATGGCATGGGATCTTTCATGTCTTTGAATGTGGGGAAAGTAATTAAATTCTATATTTAGAAAAGCTTCAAAATATTAATTTTATTAAATTTCTTATTATAAACATATCATATTTAGAATTTACAATATAAATTAACTGAAAAAAAAAACACATTGCAAGTTACGTGATTTTGGGGCAATTATAGTAAAATGGAGACATGCAGGCACCATTGATCTAGATGATTTTAGAAAAAAAAAAATTGAGAGCTTCACATTATTGTCAAACTAATGTTTGTTTATTTGCCTAACTCGTTTAAGGCTTTTCTCAAATCCAAAGAGGCTACTTTCTGACACATTTTTAAATTCAATTTTGTTCGCAAACGTATCAAATTGACAGATGATCTTATTCAGAAACTATGCAATTGAACTGTTTTTTCATCTTTTTTGGAAACAAACATCCTGTCAAATTTGGCATTTCGAACCTAATTTCCAGACGCGAAAGCGCAGGAAAGGAGTAAAACATCCTCTTCCTGAGAGGATAGTTACTTATAATTCCACATGTTATTCACTTATCGGAAAAAAGAAGAAAACTGTTCGATTACAAAAAAGTTCAATGGTTGTGCCTGCAAGTAACATGCTTTTATATTTAAAGGTGAATCAGAAAATATCTTTTACAATTGCGCAGAGTTGAGCAAAAAAAAAAAAAATTTTTTTTTTGAGTGCTGCCTTAAGCGAATTCGACCATAAGAGTAGAGTCATGTTCTATAGTTGGCTGACCAACTGTTGATTAAAAACTACTGTTGTTCAAAAACTTTAATATATGTAATGTACGTATATTCAATCCATGCTTAAAATTTCAGGAATGATATTTACAGTTTTATATTTACTTACATTTTAAACAAATTCGGAAAATATTATTTCATACGGATCAATAATATGAAAATATATCAGTTTTTTGACAATTTGTTTTGTAAATGTAGAACTAAGTCATATTATCATGTTTTACATTACATTTTTTTCTGAAAGCGTAAACTAAAAAATCCCTGACGGTTCGGCCTACACGGTTCGGCACAGGTAGATTTCGAAGACGCAGACCGTGGGGCACCTGTTTGTTGGGAATTACGGAAGAAATGACCTTTTTGCCATGATGCGGCAGTTGGAACCGCCTACCTCGAAACCTAACTTGTTTGCAGGCGGACCCAGTAGGGATTTATTTTATTATTATTATTTTTTTTTTCTTTTTTTTGCTATAAGAGTTGGTCCTATAAAAAACTTGTCAGTATAAAAGTTTTAGATAATATTAAAAGGATTTATAATAAAGTTAAGCGGATTTGAAATCTTGGGAATTGACGAAGTTATGAATTCTTTTCTTCTAAAACACCCTTTCCCCCCTTGGGGCCATTTTTAATGATATCAAAAATCTGTCATACATACATTTTCGGCCCTTCTCCTAGAAGTAATAATAACTTTAAACGGATTCGATACGTATCATAATTAAGAAATTATGGTTTTTTTCTGTTTTCACAAAAAGCCCCCCCCCCCCCCCTATGGTTCGATTTTGCCCATTAACGAACTTGACCGAGATTTTATGTATCAGTTTGGAAAAGATTTGGGCAGAATTATTGAAGCTACCGTGTCCATAAAAAAGTGACATAGATAGATAGATATCAAGTTTTAAACTGGGGAGTGGTTTTGGGTTCTGGGAGTCATAATCGGCGTAGATCTGCAAAAATTTTTCAAAAATTCTAACTTAGGTGAGAATGTAATAGGTAGTATTTCTTACGAAATCTACCTAAAACCGTTAAATCGATATATTTAAACAAAACAAAAATAATGATGTAATTTTAGATAGTATTATTTACCTTTTCTTTCCGGTGAATTTAAGTATTTTAGTTGTATTTTTGAGAAACCCAGTTAAAAATTACAATTGCAAAATAAAATAAATATATCGGACACTAATTAAAAATTTAAAGTTCTGGGATTTATTAAGACATCCCCGGATTCATGAGAATAGCAGATGTTAACCTCACCGTGCTGCATTCCATACTATGTAAGGAATTGTGAAACACAGACAGGCAGATTTTTGTATAATAGATATAAAAATTAGTTTTTTAAAACATTTCTATAAATGCTGAAACAATAAATGAAATTCATCGTAACTCATACTCATCAATAACAAAAACATAAAAAAACAAAACAATTGTTTTAGTATTGTTACAATTTTTTAAGCTTTTTAAAATTATTTTGATTCAACTCTCCAATAATTAGAGAAATAACGCCATTTACAAATTACCTTTCATCTATCTTAAAAGATTCATTTATTTATCCGTAAAACTATTTACTAAACCATCTTTAATACAAGATAAGAAAGGTATGCACCATGATCAGGGGACGTATATCAAGTTATTTTTAATGGCTCCGGAAATCACAATCAACAGAACTCTTAATGGGTTTTTTAAGGTAGGCAATAACGTGTGTTTGGAGGGTGAAAATCCGCGAATACCCGGCCAAAAATGGAGTATTTTACAGCCTGCTTTATCGCGTTTCGTACTTCCGTATTTTCCGGTACATATCATTATTCATTCCTAATTACTCCCAATTACTCCCACTCATGAGTTATGGTGTTTGGTTCTCCCAGCACCAAATCCACACGGACAGACAGATATTTTGTAAAAACATGTTTTTCGGTATCTTTGACTCCTAAAACATATAAATCCGTCGAAAACCGGAAGTTGAAAAAATTTTGATCACAATACTTTCTTCTATTTAGATAGAAGAAGGTGAGAAAAGGAGGATGTTAATAATTTGACCCAATGTATGTATGTTTTAGTCCTATTCACGCATAACTTTCGTAAATGTGCACCGATTTTCATATATATATATATTTTTGTTTAAAAGTGTAAGACACCCTTCCATTTAAATTTCGTCAAATTCTGATGATTAGAACAATTTTGTTGTTAAAAATTTTTCAAAATTAAAAAATGCGTGGAACCCGATTACAGAAGATTCATTCCCAATTCTCGTCAATCGGAATGAGAATTTCGTCAAATTAGTCAACTATAACCACGTTGGCTTCATTTATGGCAACATATTTTGATTGTCAAATTTGGCGATATTTCTCCAGTTGTCGTCCAGATTGACAAGAATTTGATTCTGTCAAAGATTTTATTAAAAAATTTTTATTTAATGGATAATTTTGGTAAATTATAATTTCTATTACAAATTACTTATTTATTCAGCAGATGTTGAAATCAAGATAGTTGTATATTACTGTATTAATAACTAAAAAGTCGGAAATAAAATAAACTTTTACAAAAAAAATATTAACCGACTTAAAAAAAAGCACTAAAAAGCATTAAATAATTCTTTAAAATTCTCTAATGACAAAATGTTATCCATTAACCACAAATCTGATATCATGTGTCGGAATAAAAATGATAAATTTAATATGTACAGTTTAATACCCACCAAACATGGATTTTCGAGAGAATATATTGTTATGAATTTTGTATATACTTGTAAATATTCCATTTGTTTAAATTTATTTTATTTTATTATTGTGAAAATTGCAGTATTAATGTATTTCCTATTGAGCATCATGTAACTCAATGCTAAAGGCCTCAGGTGCTTTGTAAGAAAAACAACCTTACACCCTCATCGTTTTTACAATAGAGTTCTATGGGAATATCGCCAAGGAATGGGTTTATCGCCAAGTTGGCGATGGTTTTGGCGACTTATTTTTGTCGCCAAATTTGGCGATATATCGCCAAATGTCGCCAAGTTGGCGACGGATTTGGCGACTTTTTGTGCAACCACCCCCCCTTATACCTTTACATTGGGATCCTTTCACGTTTGGAGTACTCTATCGAGAGTTGAAGGACCTTCTGGTAATTTCTAGCATTAGAAAACCCTGGAATAGTCTGGAAAGATCTCTGAAGTCTATATAAGGGACCTCCACCAGTTCAGTTGAGTTAGTTGTCTGTCAACTGCGATTGAATTCATACGAGAGGCTTTGCATTGAGAACTGTGTTTCTCGGATCGATTTTGTCATTGATACGTCGTATTGAACGCATTGTTTCTGTGTGAAATTTTGCTGCGCTTTTATTGGATTTGAAGATTACTGAATATCTTGTAATTTTCAGAAGATATTTGTGATCGTATTGCACTGTTTATAGTGAATAAAGCCTTTTTATTGTTCTTATATATTGGCATCAGTCCTTTCGAACCCCGAGCTCACAACATTTGGTGTCAGGAGTGGGGTTGAATGCCGATTACCAGAGCAATGGAGGCGCAACTGACTAAATTATTGGAGAAATTAGGAGAGATGGATGCGAAAATGACTGCGAATCAGGCTGAGATGTCAACCAACCTTGCCGAGTTGAAAGAAGAAATGAAGAAGGAAATGACTGAGAATCAGGCTGAAATGAAGGAAATGTCGGAAGAAATGAAGAAGGAAATGTCAGCGATAGACGAGAAAATGACTGCAAACCAGGCTGAAATGAAGGAGATGTCAACCAACCTTGGCGAGTTGAAAGAATTAATAGATAATAAAATAACATCTTTAAATGAAAGAATTGACAGCGTGGAAAACAAATTTGAAGGAAGATTTCAAGAAATAGAAGAAAATGTTCAATTGACAGCCAAAAACCTAGAAGAAAGAGTTGAAAAAAAAGTTCAAAAGATCGCCAAGACCGTTGAAGAAAACATAGAGAATGTAAAAAAAGATTTGGAAAAAGTCAAGAAACAAAAGATAACTGCCGAAAACTATCCCGAAGATGTCAAGTATCAAGCTATGCTTCCTCGGGCCTCTATTAAACTCTCAACCTATGACGGAAAATCCTCATGGCCAGTTTTTAAGACACAATTTGGGATCGTAGCGGACGCCAATGGATGGGATTCCCAGACAAAGGCTTGCCAGTTAGCTGCTTCTCTACGAGCTGATGCTGCCGACGTCCTACAGACTTTGCCTGCAAATGAACCGCTGGATTTTGAAACGCTCGTCAGTGCCTTAGAATTGCGCTTTGGCGAGAAATGCATGAAGGAATATAGCAGACTCCAGCTCAAAACTCGACAGCAGAAATCCACTGAATCCCTGCAAGAGCTTGCTACGGATGTCGAGAGACTTTCACATCTTGCTTATCCTGACTGTCCGACTGAAATTAGAGAAAGCTTAGCTCTGCAGCATTTTATTGATGGTGTGCGTGACTCTGAGATCCAGAAGGCACTCCGGATTGCAGATCTCAGTGACTTAAATGGCTTTAGTTTATGCCCTGAAATTCGAGGCAGCCCAGCAAGCTACAAGGAAAGATCGACACTTTGTGCGAGTAGCCAACATGCCTGAGACGTCGGATAGAGCTGTGGAGCATTTACAGCAGCAGGTGAAGGACATGATGAGGCAGATGAACTCCTTGATGGACAACAAAACTGGCAGAAAGATCAAGTGCTGGAAATGCGGTGGAGAAGGCCATATTCAAAGAAACTGCCTAAAACGACCCAGCACAGAAGGTAATAGCACCCCACGAACGGCGGAGCAGGAAAACTAATTAATGGCCATCTCGCGGGGCGGAGGTTGCCAGATTTTGAGAAGCCCCATTATCAAGTGTGTCAAATTTCTGCAAGAAGTTGCGGCGAGAACGGAGTTTTTATAGTCGGGCGTGTGAATGATTTGCCCTGTAATATGATCATCGATACAGGAGCCAATGTGACCATCATTCGGAAAGATCTAGCTCACCGGCTAAAGGAAAAACTCCTCTGGACCCCGCCCCGTGTTATCCTCCAAACCGTGACCGGGGATAAGATCGACATACATGGAAGAATGAAATTGAAAATAAAGTTTGGGAACGCCGCTTACCATCATACAGTCTATGTGGCCGATATTTCAGACCCTTTCATACTCGGACTGGACTTTTTAAAAGAGCATGGATTTACACTGGATTTTAAGAATAAGGAGTTACGCTCCGCTCAAGAAGATGTCACTATTTTCAAACTTGGAAATGAGTCCGGGTCCATTCAACGGATCACAGCCAAGGCAGATGTTACCATTCCTCCTCGAACCGAAATGATGATACCTGGAGTAACTGGAAACGAAAGAATTTTCCAGTATGGCTTGACTGGATATCCTGAGAAGAGCCCAAAGGGAGTGATAATAGCATCAGCGCTCGTAGATCTGTCGAGAGATGTGATACCCGTGAGAATTGCAAACGTAAGTGAAAAGTCTAGAATTATCCAGAAGGGTGAAGTGCTTGCAACCTGTGCTCCAGTCACCTGTGTATGCAAAGACCCGAGCTTGAAGTTGTCGGAGCCGCCTACAAGTTTAACACATGAAATTGGACAAAATGAAAATTTATCTCTTGAACAGAGACATGCCGCAGAAAGACTGTTCCAGGAATTTAAGGATGTGTTTTCTCAAAACGAGAGTGATATTGGTCGCACTTCACTGACACGGCATAGAATTGATACTGCCGGCCATCCACCGATTAAACAGCATCCTAGACGTTTGCCGTTCGCTAAACAAGAAGAGGTGTCTAAGCTCTTACAACAGATGCAGGATAGTGACATCATCGAACCGTCATCAAGTCCGTGGGCCTCTCCCATCGTGTTGGTCCGAAAGAAAGATGGCTCCACAAGATTTTGTGTGGATTATCGTAAACTTAATGATATCACGAAGAAGGACAGCTATCCTCTACCAAGAATAGACGACACGCTAGATACTCTTTCAGGACATAAATGGTTTTCCACACTGGATTTGAAGAGTGGATATTGGCAAGTAGAGATCCATCCTGATGACAAAGAAAAGACCGCATTTACTACTGGACAAGGACTTTGACAATTCAAAGTTATGCCGTTCGGGCTCTGCAATGCTCCAGCAACGTTCGAGCGCCTCATGGAGACAGTGTTAAAAGGCCTGACTTTTGAAGCTTGTCTCATCTACCTAGATGACGTCATCATTGGTGGCCGCACGTTTGAAGAACATCTAGAAAATATTCGAAAAGTGTTAACGAAGCTAAGAGCGGCGAATTTAAAGCTGAACCCTTTGAAATGCAAGTTCTTCCAACGAGAAGTAAACTATTTAGGGCACATCATCTCAGCTGAAGGTGTTCGAACAGATCCTGAAAAAGTGTCTGCAGTAAAGCACTGGAAACGTCCGGAAAATGTCCATCAGTTGCGAAGCTTTCTGGGACTATGCACTTATTACAGAAAGTTTGTACAGGGGTTCTCCAACATCGCAAGACCCTTGCATAGGCTCACTGAAAGCAAACAGAAGTTTCTATGGACACAAGAATGCGACAATTCATTCCAGCGGCTGAAAGAAGCTCTCACATCCTCTCCAGTCCTTACCTATCCAGACCCCGACAAACAATTCATTGTGGACACGGATGCCAGTCACGAAAGTGTCGGCGCTGTACTTTCTCAAGAAATAGATGGCCAAGAACGAGTCGTAGCATACTGGAGCAAATGTTTATCGAAACCAGAGAGGAATTATTGCGTCACTCGTAAGGAGTTATTAGCTATAGTGAAAGCCATAGAACACTTCCATCACTATCTCTATGGCAGGAAATTTCTCCTTCGTACTGATCACGCATCCCTAACATGGCTGATGAATTTTAAGAACCCAGAGGGCCAAGTAGCCAGATGGATACAACGACTCCAGGAATACGACTTTGACATCAGGCATCGTAAAGGCTCATCGCATGGAAATGCTGATGCCTTATCAAGAAGACCGTGTCCCGAAAGTTGTCGCTATTGTTCCAGAGCGGAGAACAAGTATAATCCTGAACATGTCATACGCCAGACGAAGGCTTCACTATCAACGCCACCAGATCCCTGGAGTGATGAGAAGATTCGAGAAGATCAAATGGCCGACTCTGACATCAAACCAATCTTGTAGTTATTAGAATCTTCTAGCACGAAGCCCAGTTGGAAAGACATCTCGACTTATAGTCCTACGACGAAGCAATATTGGGCTCTTTGGAACTCCCTCCACGTCAGGAATGGTGTCCTGTACCGAAAATTCGAATCGGAAGATGGGAAGACATCTCGGTGGCAGTTGGTACTTCCTCGATCCCGAATCCCAGAGGTCCTCGAAGAATTACATGGCAGTCCCACCGGAGGCCATTTTGGAGTCATGAAAACATTACACAGATTCCGAGAGCGCTTCTTCTGGGGAAAAGCGAGAGCTGACGTCGAACAATGGTGCAAATCTTGCGATGCATGTGCAGCTCGAAAAGGACCAAAGAAACGTAGCCGAGGAAGACTACATCTCTACAATGTAGGAGCACCTTTCGAACGCATCGCCCTTGACATCCTAGGCCCTCTGCCAAGAAGTGCTGATGGCAACAAATACCTCCTTGTTGTCATGGACTATTTCACGAAATGGCCTGAAGTCTATGCCATCCCTGATCAAGAAGCTTCTACGGTTGCGGATGCCTTGGTATACCAGTGGATATCAAGGTATGGAGTCCCCCTTCAAATGCATTCTGACCAGGGGAGAAATTTCATCTCTGCTGTGATTGAGGGTCTCTGTCAACTTCTCGGAATGGACAAAACTAGGACGACGCCTTTACATCCACAATCGGATGGCATGGTTGAGAGATTTAATCGTACCATCCTCAACAATCTCTCACTGCTAGTCTCAAGAAACCAACAAGACTGGGACCAAAAACTTCCCTTGTTTCTTCTCGCCTATCGCAGCGCCGTCCATGAAACAACCGGCTATTCCCCGTCTCAGATGCTTTTCGGTCGTGATCTTCGTCTACCTTGTGATCTGATTTTTGGTCGCCCTCCAGATGCGCCTTCATCGCCAGAGGGATACGTGCAGAATCTCCAGGCACGATTTGAAGACGTCCACAACTTGGCTCGAGAGCGGATCAATATACAGACGGAGAAGATGAAGACCAGGTACGACACGAAAGCCACGGGACATCAATTCAAAGAAGGTGACAAGGTTTGGTTTTATAATCCGACTCGACGTAAAGGACTTTCTCCCAAACTGCAATCGCACTGGGACGGTCCTTATACAGTCCTAAACAGACTGAACGATGTCGTAATTCGGATCCGAAAGTCACCAAGTTCGAAGCCTAGAGTCGTTCATTACGACAGGCTGGCTCCATACTATGGCCATAGTACTTAGTTCATTGATTGTAAATAGTGTAATGTAAATAATGTAAATTAGTATGACCATGGTCTTGTATATAAATTAATGTAATTATTTATTTTGCTTAGCATTATCATTATTAATGTTATTATTATTTAAATACTTGTATGTAATGATGTCTATGCTTTAATTTAATTTAATTTTTTTTAAAATAAGTGTACATTTTGTATAATTCAGCATTATGAATGTGTTTAATTGTTATTTTCCATGTTTGCTTTAAGTGTTTTGAATAGTATAGCATTTGTTGGTAACGGGTTTGCTTTCCGATCAAAGGTTGAACTGCCCGGGACGTGCAGTCTTTGAGAGGGGGGCAATGTTATGAATTTTGTATATACTTGTAAATATTCCATTTGTTTAAATTTATTTTATTTTATTATTGTGAAAATTGCAGTATTAATGTATTTCCTATTGAGCATCATGTAACTCAATGCTAAAGGCCTCAGGTGCTTTGTAAGAAAAACAACCTTACACCCTCATCGTTTTTACAATAGAGTTCTATGGGAATATCGCCAAGGAATGGGTTTATCGCCAAGTTGGCGATGGTTTTGGCGACTTATTTTTGTCGCCAAATTTGGCGATATATCGCCAAATGTCGCCAAGTTGGCGACGGATTTGGCGACTTTTTGTGCAACCACCCCCCCTTATACCTTTACATTGGGATCCTTTCACGTTTGGAGTACTCTATCGAGAGTTGAAGGACCTTCTGGTAATTTCTAGCATTAGAAAACCCTGGAATAGTCTGGAAAGATCTCTGAAGTCTATATAAGGGACCTCCACCAGTTCAGTTGAGTTAGTTGTCTGTCAACTGCGATTGAATTCATACGAGAGGCTTTGCATTGAGAACTGTGTTTCTCGGATCGATTTTGTCATTGATACGTCGTATTGAACGCATTGTTTCTGTGTGAAATTTTGCTGCGCTTTTATTGGATTTGAAGATTACTGAATATCTTGTAATTTTCAGAAGATATTTGTGATCGTATTGCACTGTTTATAGTGAATAAAGCCTTTTTATTGTTCTTATATATTGGCATCAGTCCTTTCGAACCCCGAGCTCACAACATTTGGTGTCAGGAGTGGGGTTGAATGCCGATTACCAGAGCAATGGAGGCGCAACTGACTAAATTATTGGAGAAATTAGGAGAGATGGATGCGAAAATGACTGCGAATCAGGCTGAGATGTCAACCAACCTTGCCGAGTTGAAAGAAGAAATGAAGAAGGAAATGACTGAGAATCAGGCTGAAATGAAGGAAATGTCGGAAGAAATGAAGAAGGAAATGTCAGCGATAGACGAGAAAATGACTGCAAACCAGGCTGAAATGAAGGAGATGTCAACCAACCTTGGCGAGTTGAAAGAATTAATAGATAATAAAATAACATCTTTAAATGAAAGAATTGACAGCGTGGAAAACAAATTTGAAGGAAGATTTCAAGAAATAGAAGAAAATGTTCAATTGACAGCCAAAAACCTAGAAGAAAGAGTTGAAGAAAAAGTTCAAAAGATCGCCAAGACCGTTGAAGAAAACATAGAGAATGTAAAAAAAGATTTGGAAAAAGTCAAGAAACAAAAGATAACTGCCGAAAACTATCCCGAAGATGTCAAGTATCAAGCTATGCTTCCTCGGGCCTCTATTAAACTCTCAACCTATGACGGAAAATCCTCATGGCCAGTTTTTAAGACACAATTTGGGATCGTAGCGGACGCCAATGGATGGGATTCCCAGACAAAGGCTTGCCAGTTAGCTGCTTCTCTACGAGCTGATGCTGCCGACGTCCTACAGACTTTGCCTGCAAATGAACCGCTGGATTTTGAAACGCTCGTCAGTGCCTTAGAATTGCGCTTTGGCGAGAAATGCATGAAGGAATATAGCAGACTCCAGCTCAAAACTCGACAGCAGAAATCCACTGAATCCCTGCAAGAGCTTGCTACGGATGTCGAGAGACTTTCACATCTTGCTTATCCTGACTGTCCGACTGAAATTAGAGAAAGCTTAGCTCTGCAGCATTTTATTGATGGTGTGCGTGACTCTGAGATCCAGAAGGCACTCCGGATTGCAGATCTCAGTGACTTAAATGGCTTTAGTTTATGCCCTGAAATTCGAGGCAGCCCAGCAAGCTACAAGGAAAGATCGACACTTTGTGCGAGTAGCCAACATGCCTGAGACGTCGGATAGAGCTGTGGAGCATTTACAGCAGCAGGTGAAGGACATGATGAGGCAGATGAACTCCTTGATGGACAACAAAACTGGCAGAAAGATCAAGTGCTGGAAATGCGGTGGAGAAGGCCATATTCAAAGAAACTGCCTAAAACGACCCAGCACAGAAGGTAATAGCACCCCACGAACGGCGGAGCAGGAAAACTAATTAATGGCCATCTCGCGGGGCGGAGGTTGCCAGATTTTGAGAAGCCCCATTATCAAGTGTGTCAAATTTCTGCAAGAAGTTGCGGCGAGAACGGAGTTTTTATAGTCGGGCGTGTGAATGATTTGCCCTGTAATATGATCATCGATACAGGAGCCAATGTGACCATCATTCGGAAAGATCTAGCTCACCGGCTAAAGGAAAAACTCCTCTGGACCCCGCCCCGTGTTATCCTCCAAACCGTGACCGGGGATAAGATCGACATACATGGAAGAATGAAATTGAAAATAAAGTTTGGGAACGCCGCTTACCATCATACAGTCTATGTGGCCGATATTTCAGACCCTTTCATACTCGGACTGGACTTTTTAAAAGAGCATGGATTTACACTGGATTTTAAGAATAAGGAGTTACGCTCCGCTCAAGAAGATGTCACTATTTTCAAACTTGGAAATGAGTCCGGGTCCATTCAACGGATCACAGCCAAGGCAGATGTTACCATTCCTCCTCGAACCGAAATGATGATACCTGGAGTAACTGGAAACGAAAGAATTTTCCAGTATGGCTTGACTGGATATCCTGAGAAGAGCCCAAAGGGAGTGATAATAGCATCAGCGCTCGTAGATCTGTCGAGAGATGTGATACCCGTGAGAATTGCAAACGTAAGTGAAAAGTCTAGAATTATCCAGAAGGGTGAAGTGCTTGCAACCTGTGCTCCAGTCACCTGTGTATGCAAAGACCCGAGCTTGAAGTTGTCGGAGCCGCCTACAAGTTTAACACATGAAATTGGACAAAATGAAAATTTATCTCTTGAACAGAGACATGCCGCAGAAAGACTGTTCCAGGAATTTAAGGATGTGTTTTCTCAAAACGAGAGTGATATTGGTCGCACTTCACTGACACGGCATAGAATTGATACTGCCGGCCATCCACCGATTAAACAGCATCCTAGACGTTTGCCGTTCGCTAAACAAGAAGAGGTGTCTAAGCTCTTACAACAGATGCAGGATAGTGACATCATCGAACCGTCATCAAGTCCGTGGGCCTCTCCCATCGTGTTGGTCCGAAAGAAAGATGGCTCCACAAGATTTTGTGTGGATTATCGTAAACTTAATGATATCACGAAGAAGGACAGCTATCCTCTACCAAGAATAGACGACACGCTAGATACTCTTTCAGGACATAAATGGTTTTCCACACTGGATTTGAAGAGTGGATATTGGCAAGTAGAGATCCATCCTGATGACAAAGAAAAGACCGCATTTACTACTGGACAAGGACTTTGACAATTCAAAGTTATGCCGTTCGGGCTCTGCAATGCTCCAGCAACGTTCGAGCGCCTCATGGAGACAGTGTTAAAAGGCCTGACTTTTGAAGCTTGTCTCATCTACCTAGATGACGTCATCATTGGTGGCCGCACGTTTGAAGAACATCTAGAAAATATTCGAAAAGTGTTAACGAAGCTAAGAGCGGCGAATTTAAAGCTGAACCCTTTGAAATGCAAGTTCTTCCAACGAGAAGTAAACTATTTAGGGCACATCATCTCAGCTGAAGGTGTTCGAACAGATCCTGAAAAAGTGTCTGCAGTAAAGCACTGGAAACGTCCGGAAAATGTCCATCAGTTGCGAAGCTTTCTGGGACTATGCACTTATTACAGAAAGTTTGTACAGGGGTTCTCCAACATCGCAAGACCCTTGCATAGGCTCACTGAAAGCAAACAGAAGTTTCTATGGACACAAGAATGCGACAATTCATTCCAGCGGCTGAAAGAAGCTCTCACATCCTCTCCAGTCCTTACCTATCCAGACCCCGACAAACAATTCATTGTGGACACGGATGCCAGTCACGAAAGTGTCGGCGCTGTACTTTCTCAAGAAATAGATGGCCAAGAACGAGTCGTAGCATACTGGAGCAAATGTTTATCGAAACCAGAGAGGAATTATTGCGTCACTCGTAAGGAGTTATTAGCTATAGTGAAAGCCATAGAACACTTCCATCACTATCTCTATGGCAGGAAATTTCTCCTTCGTACTGATCACGCATCCCTAACATGGCTGATGAATTTTAAGAACCCAGAGGGCCAAGTAGCCAGATGGATACAACGACTCCAGGAATACGACTTTGACATCAGGCATCGTAAAGGCTCATCGCATGGAAATGCTGATGCCTTATCAAGAAGACCGTGTCCCGAAAGTTGTCGCTATTGTTCCAGAGCGGAGAACAAGTATAATCCTGAACATGTCATACGCCAGACGAAGGCTTCACTATCAACGCCACCAGATCCCTGGAGTGATGAGAAGATTCGAGAAGATCAAATGGCCGACTCTGACATCAAACCAATCTTGTAGTTATTAGAATCTTCTAGCACGAAGCCCAGTTGGAAAGACATCTCGACTTATAGTCCTACGACGAAGCAATATTGGGCTCTTTGGAACTCCCTCCACGTCAGGAATGGTGTCCTGTACCGAAAATTCGAATCGGAAGATGGGAAGACATCTCGGTGGCAGTTGGTACTTCCTCGATCCCGAATCCCAGAGGTCCTCGAAGAATTACATGGCAGTCCCACCGGAGGCCATTTTGGAGTCATGAAAACATTACACAGATTCCGAGAGCGCTTCTTCTGGGGAAAAGCGAGAGCTGACGTCGAACAATGGTGCAAATCTTGCGATGCATGTGCAGCTCGAAAAGGACCAAAGAAACGTAGCCGAGGAAGACTACATCTCTACAATGTAGGAGCACCTTTCGAACGCATCGCCCTTGACATCCTAGGCCCTCTGCCAAGAAGTGCTGATGGCAACAAATACCTCCTTGTTGTCATGGACTATTTCACGAAATGGCCTGAAGTCTATGCCATCCCTGATCAAGAAGCTTCTACGGTTGCGGATGCCTTGGTATACCAGTGGATATCAAGGTATGGAGTCCCCCTTCAAATGCATTCTGACCAGGGGAGAAATTTCATCTCTGCTGTGATTGAGGGTCTCTGTCAACTTCTCGGAATGGACAAAACTAGGACGACGCCTTTACATCCACAATCGGATGGCATGGTTGAGAGATTTAATCGTACCATCCTCAACAATCTCTCACTGCTAGTCTCAAGAAACCAACAAGACTGGGACCAAAAACTTCCCTTGTTTCTTCTCGCCTATCGCAGCGCCGTCCATGAAACAACCGGCTATTCCCCGTCTCAGATGCTTTTCGGTCGTGATCTTCGTCTACCTTGTGATCTGATTTTTGGTCGCCCTCCAGATGCGCCTTCATCGCCAGAGGGATACGTGCAGAATCTCCAGGCACGATTTGAAGACGTCCACAACTTGGCTCGAGAGCGGATCAATATACAGACGGAGAAGATGAAGACCAGGTACGACACGAAAGCCACGGGACATCAATTCAAAGAAGGTGACAAGGTTTGGTTTTATAATCCGACTCGACGTAAAGGACTTTCTCCCAAACTGCAATCGCACTGGGACGGTCCTTATACAGTCCTAAACAGACTGAACGATGTCGTAATTCGGATCCGAAAGTCACCAAGTTCGAAGCCTAGAGTCGTTCATTACGACAGGCTGGCTCCATACTATGGCCATAGTACTTAGTTCATTGATTGTAAATAGTGTAATGTAAATAATGTAAATTAGTATGACCATGGTCTTGTATATAAATTAATGTAATTATTTATTTTGCTTAGCATTATCATTATTAATGTTATTATTATTTAAATACTTGTATGTAATGATGTCTATGCTTTAATTTAATTTAATTTTTTTTAAAATAAGTGTACATTTTGTATAATTCAGCATTATGAATGTGTTTAATTGTTATTTTCCATGTTTGCTTTAAGTGTTTTGAATAGTATAGCATTTGTTGGTAACGGGTTTGCTTTCCGATCAAAGGTTGAACTGCCCGGGACGTGCAGTCTTTGAGAGGGGGGCAATGTTATGAATTTTGTATATACTTGTAAATATTCCATTTGTTTAAATTTATTTTATTTTATTATTGTGAAAATTGCAGTATTAATGTATTTCCTATTGAGCATCATGTAACTCAATGCTAAAGGCCTCAGGTGCTTTGTAAGAAAAACAACCTTACACCCTCATCGTTTTTACAATAGAGTTCTATGGGAATATCGCCAAGGAATGGGTTTATCGCCAAGTTGGCGATGGTTTTGGCGACTTATTTTTGTCGCCAAATTTGGCGATATATCGCCAAATGTCGCCAAGTTGGCGACGGATTTGGCGACTTTTTGTGCAACCACCCCCCCTTATACCTTTACATTGGGATCCTTTCACGTTTGGAGTACTCTATCGAGAGTTGAAGGACCTTCTGGTAATTTCTAGCATTAGAAAACCCTGGAATAGTCTGGAAAGATCTCTGAAGTCTATATAAGGGACCTCCACCAGTTCAGTTGAGTTAGTTGTCTGTCAACTGCGATTGAATTCATACGAGAGGCTTTGCATTGAGAACTGTGTTTCTCGGATCGATTTTGTCATTGATACGTCGTATTGAACGCATTGTTTCTGTGTGAAATTTTGCTGCGCTTTTATTGGATTTGAAGATTACTGAATATCTTGTAATTTTCAGAAGATATTTGTGATCGTATTGCACTGTTTATAGTGAATAAAGCCTTTTTATTGTTCTTATATATTGGCATCAGTCCTTTCGAACCCCGAGCTCACAACAATATTTTACAAGAGATGAATATACAGACTTATGATTCAGTTTACGAATATATACATATGAAAAGAAATCAATTACTTTTTGAAGTCGGTGCCAAACAACCCCAATCGATAAATTAGTAGATACTAGGTACAATATATTCACAATTCTTACTAAACTTAAGGTAGTTTGGCACCGACTTCAAAAAGTAATTGATTGCTTTTCATATGTATATATTCGTAAACTGAATCATAAGTCTGTATATTCATCTCTTGTAAAATGTATTCTTTCGAAAATCCATGTTTGGTGGGTATTAAACTGTACATATTAAATTTATCATTTTTATTCCGACACATGATATCAGATTTGTGGTTAATGGATAACATTTTGTCATTAAAAAATTTTAAAGAATTATTTAATGCTTTTTAGTGCTTTTTTTTTTTTTTTAAGTCGGTTAATATTTTTTTTGTAAAAGTTTATTTTATTACACTTCAGCATATAAATACAGAAATTGAAATTGAAAAACATTAACCCAGTTGCTCATTGATATTCAAAATACATACAAGTAAAAAACACATAACCCAGAGATAGAATTGTTACGGCTCCATTCTTGTGGGGTTTGGATGTTCTTGCTTAACACAACTTACTTAAATTAAAATGATTCACTTCCAATTCACTACGCACTGAAAATTTTTAAAAACAAGTATACCTTGATTAACTCCACTGAAATCTGTTGCCATGAAAAGAGGAGCAATTTAGACCAAATTTACCAAAACATCAAAACTCAAAAATCCGTATAAGTTAATATAATACGGTAATTTTAAAATTTTCATTTTAAAATAAAACTAAATGTAGACAAGAGAAGGGGCAACAGATTCCTAAATCAAATAGTACACTGTAATACATGAAGAACATCCAACTCCACTCCTACCTGATCCAGCTCAAATCTCCATACACATTAAATTAATAAAATGCAAACACCATTTAATTTGGAAAATTAAAGAGAAAGCTGAAATTCCTCTAATATGAGGACAAAAAGAGGAAAGAGAAAAATTAACAAAATAAAGATATGATGGGATACCAAAAATTAGAATAATTATGGAGATTTTGAACAAAATCAGATTGGTTAACCGAAAGATCGTATAGTGATTTAGAAGAAATTAACATTGATTACCTTTTTTTTTTTTTTACTTCTTATAAGTAAACATAATATTGTTCATTTTAGACAACAATATTTCAAAGAAAGGAAAATTAAGGATTAAGTTAATAATTTATTAAATTAAATTTAATATTACTGTTTCAACATTTAAAAATTTGTTTATTGTTAAAACAAGATCAAACTACAATTGAATAATTTTGAGTGAGAGAAAAACGTAGTCTTGATTACTGTTCATTTAAAATAATGTCTGTGAATTTAAATGGCTGTGGATTTATTTACATTTGAGCACGTAATGCAGCTACAGCTTCGGACACCACAGTGGTCGCAGTTCTGTAAAATAAAATTTCAACTATCAGATAATATATAGTAAGACATTTTATAACATCATACATTTTACAACAATATTGGGAATAAAATGCTTCACTGTATAAAAGTCAATTTTGGCCAAAAAAAGCCGGTTAAAACCAATAAAAGCCACTGGCATGGCTTTTTTGCAACCCTGATCCTAAAGGACCCATCACAATTTTTTTAATGCATCCTTTCTGCAGTTTTTTGCTTAAATGATGCGCAATAGCACATCCCCGGCATCACTGAGCATGTATGATATTAAATGATGTAGCATCATCAAACTGCACTTGAAACGATTATTCCCCATTGACTGTAATGTAAAGGAATACTTTTGTCTGTCCCTGTAAAAAAACTATAAGCGCTACACACTTCAATTGAAATAGGGAACATGCTATAGATAACTACAATAACATATAAAAATTTTAGCTCAATCCGAGCATATTTACGGGAGGTAAAGCACGGACAGACAGCAAACGGCCAGACAAACCAAAGTCAAACACTTTTCAACTAGGTTGAAAAGTGTTAAAAACATATATATTTATATAAATTGCAGCTGATCTGACTCTTCTCACTGTAGAAAAAAACTGAACAAAATATCATTTAGGAAAATTACGTTTTTTAAATGAAATTATTTTCATATTTTACATGAAATGAATACAAGTTTTCTACTGATACAGAAAAGAAATTTTTTAATTTTTGGCTGATCAAAGGATTTAGGTTATAAAATTTGAAGAAATAATTCAACATTCTACCCATGGTTGTATAAACTATGTGTAAAATGAGATTTTACATATAATATAAGTTGATGACATTAAAAAAAAAAATGCATTGGCATTGAAAAAATTCAAGCATTTTAAAACAACCGAGTTAAATGATAAACTAAACTTAGAAAAGCAGAATGATTATGATGGTAATAGTGGTGGCATTCTTAAGATAATTCCCCCCCCCCCCCCAGGATTATGACATATCTTTGGAATAAAACATTTCTGAAACTCGTATCATTTTTACATAATCATAGTAAGTAGCATTCAATAAAACATTTTAAAATGCATTAATCTTGGAATCATAAAGTAGTTCTGGTGATGAAAATAATGTCATTCTCAAAAGAAACTATGGATTTTAACAAGATTAAAATATTTTACTACGACTGGGACTATGTCAATATGCCACCACAGTCACTGGACTTTACCTCTGTAGATAAAGAGGCTGACTAAAGGTAAACTACCATTTATTAAAAAATCTTCAGCATGTATATTTAACATAAGTGAATAAAAAAATTAAAATTAATAACACAATGTATAAGAAAATTCTCTTAGTAGAAATTAATAAAATCTAGTGTTTTGTAATATGTACAATTTATTTGTTTTTTACAGTGGTGCTTAAAACATGTTCTGGGGATTGGTGAGCATCAGCGAGCAAAACACATCTAGTGATACAGATTTGTAGTGCTTATATTCAAGGGAGGGGGGAAATTGCAGAATGTATGGGTATGGGAGGAACACAGTAAAAGAAAATAGCATAGATGAGATAAAATAAAAGAAGAAAAAAGAGGCAGAGAAGAAACAAACAAAAAGGGGGGGGGGCAGCATAAATAATGCTGGAAAAAAAAGTCTGAAAAACAAATTCATCTGAACAATGTTGCAAACGTACTTACAATATTAATAAATTTACTTACCTCCCTACCCCCTAAAAATGTTGTCTGTAAAACCAGATTATATAACCCAATATTAAAACTGACATTATCAAAAAAAAAAAAAAAAAAAAAAAAAAAAAACCTGACTTGCAGAAAAAACAGTTAACTCAACCCAAGGCAGGATTTGACCTTGAAGAATTCTGATTAATTCAAGAGTAATTATAAATTAAAATCATGTTAATCACAAACGTACTTAAGAAAACAGAAACAGAAAGAAAGTCTGACCCAAAGTAAAATTTGGTTACCTAGAGTAATGCATCAGGTCAGACAACCCGATTTTACCACAGGTCAGGTTACAGTCCCCCCCCCCCCCCCATCCAATTGGAGGCCCAGATTTGGTTTGAGTTGACTAATTGTTTTGGTTTCAGATCGATTTTGGATTGAGTTTTGATTTTTACTGGTTGAGTTTGGTTTAACCAGATTTTTCAGGAGAAAGCCTAGAATATTTCAGATGAAAAATTATGTACTCTGATAATATATTCTCAGATCTTATATAATCAGATTACCCCACCAAATGCAGGAATTTACTAACTTAAGTTTTTTACCTAATTCCAGAATAATAAATTAAAACTAAGATATTCAAATTATACTTAAATATATATGCAAAACAGATTTTTCCTTAAAAAAAAAAATGCATAAAATCTAAACCGAAGTTAACAAACTAATTAGAATCTTAGTTTGCAGAAGTAACTAAAACTGTAGTGAATAAAAAAATAAAATTCTTGAAAAGACATTGGTAATATAAATTACATGCAACAACAGTTAAAAGTAAGAAATTCACTTCAATTTGAAGGTTGAGAGTCCACAAACAATGCATGAAATTCAGCTTCGAATAGGAAGAGAAACGATACACCACACACTGCATGCTTCTTTTAAGTGATTTGTTGTCACTCGACCAAAGTTGTTACTGGGAGGGCCAGATTTAAAGGGATGCAAGGGAGGGTGTTGGGTTATGGAGTGGAAAACACCCAAAATACTTGGTTAAAATTTAATAGTTTCTTTAGATTATATTATTATTAGGGGCAGAGCCTGATTACTGCAGAGACAACCTCCATCAGTAATTTATGATAGTATTTTCGCCTTGTTTAAGACAAAAGTTCTCCGTTTAAATAAAATGAAATTTTCTCTACAAAAATTCTGGTGAAGGTTTGTCCCTGCATTAATCAAGCCCTAGTTAAGCGTATTAAGAAAACTCACTTAGAGTGTGGTGGCTACTAAAGCCACCACTGGTATCAACCACTCTTGCATCAGAAAGAGTACCAGGTAAAGATCTGTATGGGCATGGATTCAGGCCAAATTTCTTTTATGACACTCTGTTTGGGATGCGTTTATTTTTACTTCTATAAATTCAGGTTGGCCAGTAATTTTTTTGTAAAAATATTAATGATATTGCAAATTTGTTTTATCGAAATCATTGGAAATTAATTTTTTATAAATTATACAGAAATTTAATTCCCCCTCTCCCCTCCACCAAATAGAGCTTTAAAAATTGCAATTTTTTAACCAGTCTTCATTTGAATGCAATAGTCGTCTAAGTGATCATTAATGTTGCTATTTTGTCCCCCACAGCTTGCAGACAAATAATCTGAAATACGCTATAAAATTTTTACATCTATTCAGTAGGTTTTTAAAGTACATGAAGAAATATCCTTTTATTTATTCAGATTGTTCCTGATTGCATTGATTTTTGTATATGCCAGGAAGAGTTAAAACAGTTTTATCTCTCATAGGGCTGGGCCCATGCAGGCTTCTTGTTCCTGAGCCCTATACTGGAGAGTGCTTTTGATTTTGAAGTACTGGATTGGATCATTAACTTAACTCAAGTCATGTGAGGTGTGCCAATTTATGTTAGTGATTTAGCATAAACAACTCTGTGGTATTTGTAATAAATCGAGTATGCTGCATTCACTTGACTTTGAATTACAGCACGGTTTTATTCATGCAAAGTACATCAAGACAAGCCCTTGGTAAATAAAGGAAACTTTGATAATCTATTTGCACAAACGTAACAGAATTGACTTTAGTAGCTAAGGGGATCTTCTGCCGCATTTGGATAGCGAAACGGCAGATTAAAAAAAAGTTGCACAGTGCTTCGGCAATCAGAACAGTAATCACGGAGAATTGCACGGCATATTTAAAAAATAGCCTGGCACATTTAAAAAAAAAATCACATGCCACTGTGACATTCTAAATATGATTAGAATTTGTTTTAAAATCTGTCCACTAATTTGTCTTAAACAATGTTAGAAATCCGAAGGATTAAAAACAAGTTTTAATTAGTAAAAATTTCATCATCTCTCAAGAAAACCAAATAAACTTCATCTCAGTTTATGTTAATAAAATTAAAAACAACTTATAAAATAACAATTCTTTGATTATCTTACCATTTTCTAATGCAGAAATTGTTTCACACTGATCGTGTATTATTTTTTCAGACTTGCCATTTTCTACCTGACTCTCAGATAATTTCTCTTCCAACGTATCGATGTCTTTCAAAAATGAAGATTTGGCTGTTTTCAATGCAGTTATTTCTTCTTCCAATAAGCTTATCTTGACAGTGTAATTTTTAGTTTCTGTAAAAGTAAAATATAACTATAAATAAATAAAACACTGCAGAATAATTTCAACTTTTGAAGTTTAACAATGAGAAATACACAAATCTTTACTTAATTACTCATCTAACATATTTATCTTTGAATATCCACATTAACCCATTAAGGACGAAATTTTTTCTTTTTAAAATGCAAAAATTACATTTCATACCAATTTTTTTGAAAAAGAAACTTTTGTCTCCTTTTATAAGTGAGTTTTCTCTCATCTAACAAGGAGAATATTTCTCTTAAAAATACCAGTATTCAGACAAAAAAAAAGGTTGGCAGCTATTCCGTGACCGTATGGTAACGCTAGGCGTTAAAGGCAAAACGTCTTCATGAAAAAAATTCTTAATTGAAATTTACAATTTTACAATGAAAGAAAAATAAATCAATATTACGTAAAACCATAGGCAGAGAACATGAGCTCATGAGTTCAAGCTTCTCCAATAATTTCTAAAGTGTTTTATATTTTATTGTTAACATAACAATATAAAAATTTGTTTTCTTAGATTTTTGATTGTATAATAATTTAAAAGAAAATTATGTGATTCACTTTTATAGCAGATATATTTTTTAATTTGCACTTTCTTCTTTATTTGTTGCCAAAAAGTCACAGAAAAAACTTGGATAGAATGGTATACATTATTGTATTATGATTAAGTATTATGATTATATTAGTGAATATTCAATTATCTGAATTTTGACATGGCCTTAATATTTTAAATTCATGTAGCACATTCAATTGTAATTTTACTAAATACATAGGATTCTGTTTAATTTCAATAAAAGAGGATTTAAAAAGCATTATTAAATAGATATTACATATCTGGTTATATCACGAACAAACAAGTATTTGTTTGTGTCCAAATAAAGAATTATATTTAAGAAAGAACCCTCTTAATTTTAAAAACTTTATGCCTATAGATAAAACTGTATTATGTCCTTACGCGGATGCACATTGATAAGTTTCTCCAAGAAGAAATGTGTGTCCACTTTCAATTCAATATCCTTAAGTTCACTTTGGATAATTCTTTTAATAATCTATATAAACATTTTGCTATAACTTGATTTGCATAAATCTAAAGCTTTAAAGAAAAAAAAATATTCCATGGTAAGTACAAAATATTTTTTACTTAAATTAAAAATTTTTCAGTTAATCCCTTGCAGTTTTGTTTTGTAACTTCAAACAGAGTTTCCTTATATTTCCTTCATTAGGTTAACTTTCGTTACATTTCTTTTACTTGTCACTTTAAAACCAAATAACCTTCGAAGGCTAAATGCAATGAAGACTTTAAAACAAAGATTTCCTTAGTGTGAAACCTTCAATTAAATTACAAGAAATACCCTTTGAAAATATACTAAATAAATAAGCATTTCATTATATTAATTTAAACTGCAATATTTGAAAGGTATAAAAATATTAAAATCCCATTTCAAATCTAAAATTTAAATTAATTTACAATTAAATATTTTCTAACTCTTACGGACTTACCTCGAGGAGAAGAAAAATTGCAGAATCCCTTGTTATCCTATGAGAGAAACTTCTTCCGATTTTTGTTCATTCATATTTGAAATTTTTAACTTTTTTTTCTTCAGTATATAAATCTAAAAGCTTGCTACAGAACTATAAGCTTAAAATATTTTAAAAACAGTTCTGAGTATTTTAAAATTATGTTAAAGTTCCAAATTGATTACTTGAGCTCTCCCTAAAAGAGGAAACACATTGTACAGTCAAGGGTTTCAGGACCTACCTTGGACTGTCCTCATCCAAATTTTCCAGCTTACGTGCAGTAGATTGTCCTAGCCATCACCAACAGACAAACTCTTTTCTTTTATTAGGATAGAAGTCAACATCCATAATATATATTATTTAAATGAATTAATAATTAAGTTTACAATGTATTTATTAGGATATCCATATAGTTCAGATTGATTACTGATAAATTTAATATTTTTATTCTTATCCGAGAAGAACTATTTTATTCTGTATTGATAATTAAAACATTTTTATTAACAGATTTATGCAAGCATGAATTACAATGTCTAAAAATATTTACAGTAAAAGAAATATGTATTAATACCTTTGAAATCAAAATATATACCTAACAAATCCGTATAACAAAGTGATTGAATCTCTAATTTAAAGATAGCATGTAAAGATAGCTAATGTTATATAATATAGATATATGAGAATTTCTCTGTTAAAGGGGCCTTGGCGCTTTTTTAAAAAGCTTGGCACAATTCGTCACATTAATCTTGATCACACATCAATATTAAGCTATTAAACCAATTTAGTTTAAGTTTTCTCACAATTTGATAGCTTCACCCCTGCTGGAAAATATTACAAGCACTGATCAAAAAGCCAGAACTTGTGTGAAAGTGACAGATTTAAGGTACTCTACTGACCTCATGATGATGTAATACTTCTAATATGGTTCTCGTGGCTTCCATTACAATGATCGAACTCATGACTATCCTTTTATTATCCAACTGCTATTATAAAATAAGTTCGTTCAATTAGCGAGACTATGAGTCAAATTATTTCATTATTATCACCAAGTTATTTTTAATGCTAATATAAGCAAATATTCGACATAAAGCTCAACAAATTTGACATATGCATATAAAATCACAGGTGTGAGGTATGTAAATAAATGGAAACATAAATGAAAAAATACCCACTTAATGCACATTAATCATGAAGGATGTATAAGAAAAAGCAATCCGTAAATAAAAGGGAAAAGTAGTAATACCTTTTTGCAACTTTGCATCTAGAATTGATTCCATCTCCTTTTTGGAAGCAGCATACTCTTTTTCATCACTTTCTATGCGTTTAGTTAGTTTATCAATCTCTGTTTTATAACTTTCAATCTTTTCCTTTTCAGATGCTTTCTGGTTTTTTAGCTGTTCAATTTCTTTTTCTAAAGACTGGACACTACCTTTTAAAAGTTGATTTTCTAAGTAGAATAAAAAATTCGATATAAATAAATAAATATAAAACAGACAAAATAAATAATATTACTTTCAGTCTACACTACACAGGTCGATCTAAGAAACTTTCATATCGTGCAGATAAACTATGAAAAAAGTCCTCAAATCTGCAACCCTAAAATCAACATACTGTTGCAGATGTAAACAGTGAAACTTACAGTTAAGGTGAAGGAACAAAATTCAAGACAGTGCTAAAATCGGTGGAAATCACTTTTTTTTTTTTTTTTTTTTACTAATTTTCTTGTTAATCGTTTTTTTTTTTTTTTTTGCTATTACAGCTGATTAATTACTAAATAAAAATTCACTGCTTATTATTTTGATGTAAATTAACATATCTAAAGCAAAAATGCAGCACACTATATCCTGCACAATATTAGGAAATGTAACCTGTAACCAAATTATTTTTCATACATTCATTTTTCTCAGTTTTTCAATATTTTTTTTTTATAAGTACACATTTTAATATGTAATTACGTTTAATATGACTGAATTCAAGCTTTTTCATGAAGAAAATATGAATTTAATCAAGCTTTTTTATTTATTGAATCTGTATAAATACAAAATAAAATTTCATTATGCAATGATTCTGATGAAAATTATTTTTGTATCTAAGTTAAAAATTTGATGAAATAGTAGCTTCTTCACTATAAATGCAACTAACTATTTTAGCCGTATTGTTTATGTTTACTTTTTTGTGTCAGTATTCAATTTCAGTTTTAATCTGTAATCATTTTAATTTTTTTTTTGTGATTTCATACTTAAATCTGGCTAATAGGGCTTAATAAAACAAGAAAGATTGATATTTCAGCATTATTATGCATATTTAGTACTGCATCATTATTATTTATTATTTTTTTTATTTTTACTTTTAATATTTTTTAATTTCTTAATTTTTATTACTTTACATAATTTTTATAATTTACTTCAATTATTTTAATATTTTACTTACTGTAAGGATTCATTACAATTTCCAATGCTTTACTACAGTCAAATTACAGTTTAAAGAATGTAAACAAAAGAGTGGTCAGAAATCTGCACAACCTCTGGTCTCAAGCGGCGTGGATTTGAGATAGTCTACTGTATATAAATCTACTGTAATCTTTATGAAATTTTATATAGTTGTTACTGCTTTTTCTTCCCCCACAATTAGAAAAGTAAAACTATTTAGATTCAAATTAACTGAAATTGGTGAAAAGCAGTTCAAAGATAAATGTTTAGAACTTCAAATGACAATTTAAAAAAAAAAAAAAAAAAAAAAAAAAAAAAAATTGCAGATGACCTGCAGTAAACTTATAATTCACATTTTTAGCAGATTACATGAAGAAAATTGTAACAAAACATTCTAGAATTTTAAAAACATTTCTCAACTACAGAAAATAACAAAATTATTTTATACTTTCACAATACTTACTTTCAGCTTCAGAAGTCAGTTCTCTTTCAAGATTTTCTTTACCAGACTTAATATCGCCCATCTTTTGATTCAACTCTTCATACACATGTTTCAAATTATTAAATTCTGACTGCTTATTTTCCAATTCTTTTCTAGAAGACTCCAATTCAGCAGATTTTTCTCCAAGTTCTTTTTTGACTGATTGTAATTCAGCAAATTTTTCCTTTAGTTCTTCTCTGACTAACTCCAATTCAGCCGACTTTTCTTCTAGTTCTTTTCTGACTGACTCTAGCTCAGCAGATTTTTCGTCTAATTCCTTCTTAAACTCTGATGAATCTAGGAAATATATATACGTACATAGCTATAATCAAATGAAGATATATAGACTGAAAAACTAAATCTTGCCTGAAATATTATTCATGTACACTTAAAATTAAACCAGTTACTAAAATAGACATCTTGTTCTCCCCTTCAAACAATTTTTGCTTAAGAACTACCAAATATTTTAAGAGTTTATCCATGATGACCCATGATTTTCTTTCATGTTAATTTTATGATTTTAGATATAAAAATTACATTAAGATGGCTTAAATAAAAATATGGAACTGAATGACACAACGCTAATATAAACACATGCAAATAGGATAATCTTACCTGATTTAGAAATTGATAATCTTGTAGAGTCATTTAATGCCTGTAAGAAAAAACAGATTAAATAAATTATTTATTCACAAAAGTAATAAAAGACTTTCTTTAAAAGAGTTACTTAGTTTTTTTAAAGAAGCAACATATGTTTATTAGAAAAATGGATTAAAAAACTACTTCAAATAGCTTTTCCTCATAATTTTTTCTAAGTGGAGAGGAAATCTTGGATCATATGATAAAATTGTCATAATGATAAAATTTACCACAAAAATAAATAAATAAAAATTAATATTCGATCCCTTCCTGGTTCGATTTTGCCCATTAACGAACTTGACCGAGATTTTATGTATCAGTTTGGAAAAGATTTGGGCAGAATTGTTGAAGCTATCGTGTCCATAAAAAAGTGACATAGATAGATAAAGTTTTAAACTGGGGGGTGGTTTTGGGTTCTGGGAGTCATGATCAGCGTAGATCTGCAAAAATTTTTCAAAAATTCCAACTTAGGTGAGAATGTAATAGGTAGTATTTCTTACGAAATCTACCTAAAACCGTTAAATCGATATATTTAAACAAAACAAAAATAATGATGTAATTTTAGATAGTATTATTTACCTTTTCTTTCCGGTGAATTTAAGTATTTTAGTTGTATTTTTGAGAAACCCAGTTAAAAATTACAATTGCAAAATAAAATAAATATATCGGACACTAATTAAAAATTTAAAGTTCTGGGATTTATTAAGACATCCCCGGATTCATGAGAATAGCAGATGTTAACCTCACCGTGCTGCATTCCATACTATGTAAGGAATTGTGAAACACAGACAGGCAGATTTTTGTATAATAGATATAAAAATTAGTTTTTTAAAACATTTCTATAAATGCTGAAACAATAAATGAAATTCATCGTAACTCATACTCATCAATAACAAAAACATAAAAAAACAAAACAATTGTTTTAGTATTGTTACAATTTTTTAAGCTTTTTAAAATTATTTTGATTCAACTCTCCAATAATTAGAGAAATAACGCCATTTACAAATTACCTTTCATCTATCTTAAAAGATTCATTTATTTATCCGTAAAACTATTTACTAAACCATCTTTAATACAAGATAAGAAAGGTATGCACCATGATCAGGGGACGTATATCAAGTTATTTTTAATGGCTCCGGAAATCACAATCAACAGAACTCTTAATGGGTTTTTTAAGGTAGGCAATAACGTGTGTTTGGAGGGTGAAAATCCGCGAATACCCGGCCAAAAATGGAGTATTTTACAGCCTGCTTTATCGCGTTTCGTACTTCCGTATTTTCCGGTACATATCATTATTCATTCCTAATTACTCCCAATTACTCCCACTCATGAGTTATGGTGTTTGGTTCTCCCAGCACCAAATCCACACGGACAGACAGATATTTTGTAAAAACATGTTTTTCGGTATCTTTGACTCCTAAAACATATAAATCCGTCGAAAACCGGAAGTTGAAAAAATTTTGATCACAATACTTTCTTCTATTTAGATAGAAGAAGGTGAGAAAAGGAGGATGTTAATAATTTGACCCAATGTATGTATGTTTTAGTCCTATTCACGCATAACTTTCGTAAATGTGCACCGATTTTGATATATATATATTTTTGTTTAAAAGTGTAAGACACACTTCCATTTAAATTTCGTCAAATTCTGATGATTAGAACAATTTTGTTGTTAAAAATTTTTCAAAATTAAAAAATGCGTGGAACCCGATTACAGAAGATTCATTCCCAATTCTCGTCAATCGGAATGAGAATTTCGTCAAATTAGTCAACTATAACCACGTTGGCTTCATTTATGGCAACATATTTTGATTGCCAAATTTGGCGATATTTCTCCAGTTGTCGTCCAGATTGACAAGAATTTGATTCTGTCAAAGATTTTATTAAAAAATTTTTATTTAATGGATAATTTTGGTAAATTATAATTTCTATTACAAATTACTTATTTATTCAGCAGATGTTGAAATCAAGATAGTTGTATATTACTGTATTAATAACTAAAAAGTCGGAAATAAAATAAACTTTTACAAAAAAAATATTAACCGACTTAAAAAAAAAAGCACTAAAAAGCATTAAATAATTCTTTAAAATTCTCTAATGACAAAATGTTATCCATTATAACCACAAATCTGATATCATGTGTCGGAATAAAAATGATAAATTTAATATGTACAGTTTAATACCCACCAAACATGGATTTTCGAGAGAATATATTTTACAAGAGATGAATATACAGACTTATGATTCAGTTTACGAATATATACATATGAAAAGAAATCAATTACTTTTTGAAGTCGGTGCCAAACAACCCCAATCGATAAATTAGTAGATACTAGGTACAATATATTCACAATTCTTACTAAACTTAAGGTAGTTTAAACTTTGTTGCCATGAATGGGCATCATTAATGTATGCAAGCCGAAAGTTAGCCACTTTTGTTCTGAACTGTATATTTCATATTTACCAATACTGATTTTGATCTGTGCAGTCTTTTACATACTTGCCTCGTGTGAATCTTATCTGCTTCATATTAATTTGTTATTAAAAAACTTGAGATATTAAAAAAAAAGGGAACTTGCAAAGCAAATTAAAAAAATAAATTAATTTCTATATTGTTAAGCCCAAGAAGGGACAGATATTAAAATTATTTTATTTAGTCAATGCTACAATAATGTTGCATTTTTATATTAAATCTTGCTCAGTCTATTTAATCTTAAAGTAAATTTTAATTTGAAACATGATATTAAAGCAACTTTAAAACATTTCATTTAGTTGAAATGAAATCTAAATAAATCTTCAACTTTTTTTTCAGTTTTACAACTGAATTATACAACTGAACTATGCAAACTTTGTATTGTAGCAAATTCTAACAGACAAGAAACATGAGAAGTTCAAATAATTTAAAAAGTTGAAGATTTATTTAGACTAAATGAAATGTTTTAAAGCTGCTTTAATATCATGTTTCAAATTTAAATTTACTTTTTTTAAGATTAAATAGACTGAGCAAGATTTAATATAAAAATGCAACATTATTGTAGCATTGACTAAATAAAATAATTTTAATATCTGTCCCTTCTTGGGCTTAACAATATAGAAATAAATTTATTTTTTTAATTTGCTTTGCAAGTTCCTTTTTTTTTAATTGTTTTTATTTTTTAAAGATTAGCAAGTAATGAATACTGAATATATATATATATATATATTTAAATATATTACCAATAAAGAAATCTTTAAAATATTTTCCTTCCAGCAAGAGGTATGTGACCTTTTGACTAACAAAATTTCAAATTGATTCAAACAATATTATGTGCATTAAAATTTTAATCTCAACTTTTAATAAGATTATGACGAAATTTTTATTAAAATTGTCAAAAGTTTTTATACAGCAAATTATTTTTTATACCTGATCTCCAAGCAATGCTAATTTATAATCAACCAACAAACTAGTATAAACAGTTAATCAGGCTGTCGGTTTTTAAAAATATACCATACATAAAACACTTTTATTGAATTATATCTTAACCTGTAAAAAGAAGGGGGAATGTTTTTAGAATGAGAAAGCAGGGGAAAATATATAGTACATCCTTTTTAAAAACATAACTCGCATAAATAAATATATTTAATGTAGTTATGGCCAATTCTGTTGCGGCCACATTGTGGCCGGCGTGACAGTTTTTTAAAGTTGCCGTTACGGCAAACGATTGCGGCCCCTCCTCTACTAGTTTGGGCCAAGGCTAACGTAACCATCAGTGGCCCGCAAGTTCTGTGTTCGTTGGGATAATGTCAATTATTAACAATATATATATATATTTTTTTTAACTTCTATAAAACCTGAAAATTTGCTTACCTCGATTTGACTTTGCGAGGTAACATTTTCATCTTCATCCTCTGCTTCTTCCTCTTCATTTTTATTGACAATTATCGTCACATTAATGGTAAAAAAGGATAGCAGTGAATAGTTCTGTACATTAATCCTAAAACATAGAAAATATTGTTGTGAGTTCGGGGTACGAAAGGATTGATGCCAATATATAAAAACAATCAGCAACCTTTATTTAATCTAAGCAGTTCAATAAGAACACAAAGATCTTTGTAAAAACACAAATATTCAGTATTCTTCAAATTCAATAAAAGCACAGCAAAATTTCACAGCGAAACAATGCGCGAAAACGCGAGAAAAATTTAATATACTCGCAATCATCCACACATACATATAAAATTTTGTGGAAAAACTTCACTTATGTTTTAGTAAAGTATCTTATTTTTTAAAAGGAGCTTGTAACACTTATTTGCTAAAAAAAGTACAATTTCCGGGTAGAATCCTGATTCAGCTAAAATCTCCCGCTGTGACCCCTACTAACCAACGGTATCAATGTGACAAGGTTGACAAGTAGGGTGAACGCTAAACATTGATCCAAAAACTGATCTCCAAAATTACGCCATTTTTGAGCTGTTTATATATATAAAAAAAAAAGATTCTCCCTCAAAAACGATTTAGTGACCGTTAATTACATTTAACGATGTCCGATTGACATTTCTAAAACCATTAACTGATAAAAGAGAAACAGTTTCTTATCAAATATTTATGGCTCCCAATCTGTTATTATTTCCGGAAATTGTACTTTTTCAACAGAAAAGCGTTACGTTCCTTTTAAAAAATAAGATATTTTAGCAAAACATAGGTGAAATTTTCCCACAAAATTTCATATGTATGTGTGGATGATTGCGTGTATATTAAAATTTTCTCGCTTTTTCTGGTTCCCAAAGCTCGCACCTTTGTAAAATTAGGAATTTTTTTTATTTATTTATTGTTATATTACTATTTATTTGAACTCACAGTATTCTGTAAAATATTCGAAAAGTCGAGTGGAACCACTCCGGATTTTTTTAAGTAACTGTATTGAAGTATTGATTGTATTATGCATATCTCAAAATTTCGCTTAGAACTTTATAATAGGTGTATAAGCTAACATTTTGGAGACAAACACAATTTTTTTTTTTGCATGTTATATTTCTTAAAACTTTAATTGACCCGTTTATATCGCACTTATTTAATTGTACCGGGCAGACGCGATATAACGAGGAGTCACTGTATTATTTAATCCGTGTCTTTAATTTCGAGTATTGAATATTTTGGCAAAATCTGAAAGTAACGAAGTAGTGACTACTTTTGAAAAGTAGTTTGTAGTCGGTACTTTTTAAATAAAGTAGTTGTAGTTGCAGTTAGCTACATTTCCGATAAAGTAGTTTTCATGACTTCAATTCATGATTTTTCCAAAAAAAAGACATCCTTTACAATACGTTACTTTGCCATGAGCACCGAACCCGATTATAGAAAACTCACAGCTTTTTTAAGCATGGCAGAAAGTGCGATCTAGTGAATTTATTAAAAAAAAATTATAATTTTTTTCTTTTTCTTTTTTTAAGATATAGCAGCAGGAATAGAGGAAAAAAGTTATTTAAACTACCTTCAAGTTCAAGCAAGTACAAGAAAAAAAAAAAAAGGAAGGAAAAGAAAAGAAAAAGAAAGAAAGAAAAACTGAATCTGGAAATTGTTCTAAACAAACAATTTTTAAAGGAAAAAAAAAACGATTGCAAAGGGCATTTTTTACATTCATTTCAGTTAATCTCTGTCTATTATCCGTCCGTTCTCTAATATTCGTAAATATACTTTATTTGTATTTTCGTGTAATTGGTATATGATATTGAGGTCTAATATGGGACATTCTCAATTGAAAATGCAGCTTGTAGCATTTACAGATCGTAAACAGGGACACGCAAACAAATTCCGTAACGTTATGGAATCTTTGCAGTATAACTTAATGATATTACACTACTTCAAACATAATAAATTTGATTTGCGTACTACAACATGCTTAAAGAACATGGTCTGTATAAGATTTATCGGTCATTTAAAAGGACAGAAAATAATTCGATTACAGTACTATCCAAGAGCGGTGATTGCTGCAAATAGGTTTTCAGCTGTGTGATGCTTTTTTAAGCTTAACTAAATTATAGTATATTACGTAGTTAAAAAAAAAAAAAAATCTGCAGCTTACAGCATATAGGCTGTACAAAAAAAATTGTAGATATTGCCGTTTGTGGACGTGCGTTGCTTAAATGGTATTTTGAACTGTGTTATTTACTTTTCTGCTAAACTGTATTAGATTATTCTAAGAAATGTTTGTAAAATCTAAATAAACTCATATATATATATTATGCTTGCTCTAAATAAATTGGACATATTACTGTCTATGGATGGTGATTGTCGGAAGTACGTTTTTAGCTATGCTATACGTCTTATAGCTGAAATAAATTTTAGCATATTGTCTCGTATATATAAATATTTATAGATCATACACAGGGCTACAGAAAACAATACGAATGTATTACGGTCGATGGACGGAAATTTCTGAAATTTAATTTTAAACAGTGTTATGCATTTTCTCGGAATTAAATTCTAGCATTGTGGTCCTGTATAAAAATATAAGGGTTGCACAAATAAATTTGAATACAAAACCGCATATGGGTGGTAAAACTTAAAATTGCTTTTTCAACTGTATTATGAGTTTTCTTCTTTCATCGTATCAAAAGATGAAATTGCGTTTAAATATTCTGGAAGTTTTGGAAATAGTTTCATCTGTGCGTAAAGCATGAATTTTTTTTCTTGTTCTTCAATTACAACATTTTGCAGTTGTCTGATCTTAATGTTCATTCTTTTACGAAATATATTTATTCATATATACAATAGATTTATTGTTTATTAATAACTGTTTCTGTGAAAAGGAATTTTTTTTTTTAAATATTTTAGTTAAAAGCAAAAATAGCATGAAGATTTTCATTGTATTCTGCCTTTTAGGTAGATTTCGTAAGAAATACTACCTATTACATTCTCCTCTAAGTTGGAATTTTTGAAAAAATTTTGAAGATCTACGCCGATCATGACTGCCAGAACCCCGCCCCCCCCTCCCAGTTCAAAACTTTATCTATCTATCTATGTCACCTTTTTATGGACACGATAACGTCAATAATTCTGCACAAATCTCTTCCAAACGGATACATAAAATTAAGGGACATAAAATCACGGTCAAGTTCGTTAATGGGCAAAATCAAACCAAGGGGGGGGGGGAGGGAAATGGGGGCTTTTTGTGAAAACAGCAAAAACCATACGTTCTTAATTATGATACGTATCGAATCCGTTTAAAGTTATTATTACTTCTAGGAAAAGGGCCGAAAATTTATATATGACAGATTTTTCATATAATCAAAAATGGTCCCAAGGGGGGGGGGGGGGGGGGTTAGAAGAAAGAAATTCATAACTTCGTCAATTTACAAGATATCAAATCCGCTTAAATTTAGTATAAATCCTCTTAATATTATCTAAAACTTTTATACTGACAAATTTTTTTATAGAAAATAAATAAATAAATAAATAAATCCCTGTCGGCTGCGCCTGCAAAAAAGTTAGGTTTCGAAGTGGGCGGTTCCAACTACCGCATCATGGCAAAAAGGTCATTTCTTCCGCAATTCCCAACAAACAGGCGCCCCACGGTCTGCGTCTTCGAAATCTACCTGTGCCTGCAGGCCGAGCCGTCATGGATTTTTTTTAAGTATAAGTGTTTGTTTTTAACAGCTATTTCTATAAACGGCATATACTGTATAGCCATTTTAAAAGCATCAGAATTTACATATTATTTATTATTTTTCTCCTCTCAGAGTATTTAGAATTTTTCTGTAAACATGTTTTCGCTATAATCACAAATGGTTAACAGGTGCATATGGCATTTCTGAAACCATTTAACTGATCAAAGAAGGAGCTTTTTTTTGTCATTAATTATACTTAATGCTCGCGAACTGATAAAAATCGTTGAAATGTCCTCTGTACAGTATAAAGCATGCCATCCAGTTAGTTATTGTACTGGAACCCTCAAGTGAAGTACGTGTTTCTAGTTCAAGAATGGCCGAAATTAGTTATATTAAAAGTGAGCATGGAGCTTTGCTTCTAAATTACGAAAATTACCTATTCCGATTTAATAGAAAGTATCAAAATACAGAATACTGGAGATGTGTGACAGACAAATGCAGAACGAGAGTTAATATAGAAAACAACAATATTAAAAGTAAAATCAAATGTCAAATCATTCCAGAAAATCTATATAAAAAGTTTTATTTTGAAATTTTCGATTTAATCGGAAAATAACACAATTTCTAATTTACAGCATTGACAGAAAAATGAGATATTGCAGACACTAAGGATTCCAAGAAAAATGTTTTGAATAGCTGTGGGAAAATAAATCATATTAATGAAACTGCATTGAATATTTATTTATTATTGTAAATTAAAAGATTCTTGATAAAGATAGTCAAGAATTCATTGAGTAGAGCAGTTTATTTTTTTTTAACATAAGACATAGCTCTTACTAATGATGCTTAAATTATAAATAATTTAAATTTTCTACAGAACGAACTGCAATTATTTACTTTAAATTAATTTCAGATGAAGTTTTATTATTTATATAGAATCCGATAATATTAGAGAAATCGAGACAAATGTACCTGAAGAAACATGACAATTTTTTCTTCATTCTTTCATCAAGATACTACAAATTGTATAAAAATTTGTATTTAATATTTCAAAAGTATTAATAATATTTTTATTGGGTCTTTAAATGGGGGGACAACCTTGAAAATGTGTAACATTAAAATAAACAAATTAAAATCAGTGTTTGATTTATATTTTTTTGTATTCATAAATTATCTGGATTCATCTTAACCGGTATGAGTAGGATTTAAATATGATCCAATTATCAACTAAATGTTACTAATTTTATATAGTTATAAAATATCAAAAATGAGTAAAGTGTTCCTTATGGATTATTTTTCCCTCAACCCCTTCCATATTTCTCAAATATGTTAACTTTTTATTATTATTATTTTTTTAATAAATGGGTATCTATATGAAACACAAGGAATATGAAACACAGCAATATTAAGGGCAAATATCAAGAAATGTTGTTCAATTTACGGAAAACTTATCTATAATTCTAAGTAATAATTGATATAAATGAAAATGAATACATATATATGTGTACTTTTAGGAGAATGGTTTTTATTAAGGCTGTTCTCAAATCCAAACGAGATTCTTTCGGAAGCATTTTTAAATTTATTTTTATTCGCAAACATATCAAATTGGCAAGTGCTCTTATTAAAAAACTATGTAATCGAACTGTATTTTTTTCATTTTTCGGTAAAAGAAGAAGATTTTTCAGAAAATGCTGTCAAAGTTGTCATTTTGAACCGAATATCGGCACGTGACAGCGCAGGAATGAAAAATAAATCTACCGTCCTAAGACAATAATAGCTTATAACTCAAGATGTAATTCATTTATCGTAAAATTAAAGAACTGTTTGATTACAAACCTTATTAATAATCATACTTGCAAATATCATTATGCAAGTATGTAAAATAAGACATTAGGTATGTCAGAAGTTTCTCCTTGTTGAGCGGGGAAAATATTTTCTTGATAATAATAATTAATTTTAAATTATTTAGAAATTTTATGGAAAATTTGTAAAAAAATAATTTATTATTATTACTATAATTTTTTTGCTATTATGTTTTTGGAAACCAAATTAAGCTGTTTTATGAAAAATTAACTTATCTTGTTGATAAAACTCATAATATTGTGTTTCAAGAACCAATAGGTAATGTTTAATAATATAAAGTTTTAAAAAGAAATATAATCCATATAGTTTTTAACATTTTCCAACATAGCTTAAAAGTATTTGTGCCTCCTCTTTGTCCCTCCGTCTTTTTGACAGTTTGTCCCCGCTCTAACTTTCGTAAATATACTTGAATTTCCACGATTTAGATATACGTTATCGAGGCTATATATTCCCTATTGATATTCAAAATGAAGTAGATAGTTATAGCTCGTTTACAGGGATAGACAAAAGTTTTCGTTAACATTATGGTCAGTGGGGAAAAAATCATTTGCAGTACATTTTAGTGATCTTATGAAACAGCAAATATGATGGAATTGGTATGTGTCCCTGAGGTGGGCTACAGTATACTTTCTATAGAGTATGAAGTAAGTAGCATATATGTAGTTCGTTTATAAAACTATGAACACTAATTGCTGGAAGTGCGTTTTCAGTTGTAGTACGTGTTTTTAAATGTAACTAAATTTTAACGCATTACGTGATAAATATAGGAATTCTATAGATCATACGAAAGAAATCATAAGCATTTCACTTTATGGGCAGAGCCCGATTAAGATTGTCCATTGCCCAAGGCCTAGCAGATTTTCAGGGTCCCCCTCTAACCAAAATAGCAGCTAGAAATGTTTTTCTGGAGTGTATATTCTGCAATTTTTCTGCATTTTATGAAAATGGCCATGAAACTCGGGTTAATATAAATTTTCTTTTGCTGCTTGATACTATAATACTTTAAATATTTCTTTAAAAAAGTTCCCCATAAAAATATTTGTCAACAGCATTTCAATTTAAACTGTTTGTAGAGAACAGAAAAGTACAGACAAGGCATTTGTATCTATTTAGACGTATATCTGTTTCTGAGATATCGAAAATTGAAATAAAATTTCTTCTAGGAGAATTTTTTCCTAAATAATTTTACTCATTTTGGAGCATTCGTCTACAATGGGCCCAAGGCCGTGGTCTACTTGGCCTGTGCGGTAATAAGGACCTGTTTATGGGAGTGAATTCCTAAAGCGTGTTTTTAACTGTGTTAGGCATTTCCAGCTAAAATATATTTTATTATTCTAAGAGATTCTTGTAGAATAGAAATAAATTCATTTGGCTGCGTAAAAGAAATTTAGATATATTGCCACCTATGAATGGTAAGTGCTGTAAGTGCATTTTTAGTTTTGAGTTTTCAAGCTGAATTTAATGTTAGTATACTACGTGATGTGTATAAAGCGTATGAGATATAGACTCCATCAGCGCCTCTCCCCCCCCCCCCCCACACACACACAAAATAATAATAATAATAATAAATCATATTAACATCTATGGAAGGGTTTCCTGAAAATGCACTTTTAACCGGTTTGCACGTTGTTTAGCTCAACCAAATTTTGCTGCATTATTCATATACATTGTTGCTCTAAAGGATACTGATACATGAATGTAGTGTCATCATGTAGTATAAGTAGCATTTCCCTAGAAAAAACTTTTTTAATTGTTTTAAACTTTTTCCAGCTCATTGAAATTTTAGTTTCATTATGTAGTATGTTTAAAGCTCTATAGATTATATACTGGGTTGCACAAAATGATTCTCATACATTATCTGCTATGGGTAACAATTCTTAAAAATGGATTTTTAACTGCGTTCTGTGTTTTAAATTGTTTATTTAGATGTATCATTGCATTGTATGAAAGAAGGAAATTTCTTAACAGTATTCAAATAATGTTGGAAAATGTTTCATAATCTATAACCGATGTACGAGTTTGCGTTCCAGTTTTTCTTCCCTTGAAATGGTGTAAAGAGGTACAGTTCAAATTTTTTGAAATTAAAGGACAATATAAATTTTTAAATTCTTAAGCTAAAATTATACTGTGTATCCTAAAATGAATCACAACAAAATTTCTCAGACATTTCCAATCAGCACACTAACTAGAGTTTTTTATTTTTTACAAACTTCCATCATTTGTTGCCATCCTGACTGAATGGCTTGAATGAAGATTTTGAACATATTTATCTCAACCACTTCCCCACCATTTTAAAAATTCCTCGAAAGCCTAGGACTTTGACAAATTTTTATTAAAGGAGAGGGCTATAATTTTTTACAAAAATGTCTCGAGACTCCCCCCCCCTCCCCCAAGTTTTAAAGCCCAGTTATGATATGCTAATACCGTTTTTTCTTTTTTATATAAAGACAAATTTCCTTTCACAAAATAGCATGAAAGTCGATTTTCGATCGATTATAACTCAAGATGGAATAAATTTATTGGTAACAGAAAATAGCTATTTGATTCCAAATCACTTGCATTAGTTATGTCCGCAAATTTCATGCTTTTACTTATAAAAACGAAAACAGTGAACAAATCGGAAAATTTAGCTTTGTTAAGAGGGAAAAATATTTGTAATAAATAAAACGTTATTTTATTTTATGTAATTGACTATATTTATGTTAAAAATTCTTAACTGCACTTTACTTCAAAAACAAAACAAACCAGTTTCAGCCTTTTTTTTATTCTTTATATAAATAGTTAGAGAAATTCGAAGTCCTTTTTACAGGAAGAACAAAAAAAAAAAAAAAAAAAAAAAAAAAGGAGAAAATATCTATTTAATGGCTGTTCATTTCCTGTTTGCATTCACTAATCGGTTATGATTACGGGGGGTCGGTTTCAATGATCACCGGTTTCAAGTAGTAAAGATTCTAAGCATCAAAATGGCGGTTTGGTTTTTTAAAACTAAAATAAATAGAAGGAAATTAGTTCCTTAGGGATATATTAAGTACTTGATTGATAATGATGGAGAGATTTAGACCACGGGAGATTTTAGCTCAATCTGGGTAGAATCCAATTTCCGGGAATATTAATAGTTTGGGAGCCATAATTAACTGATAAGAAACAGTTTCTCTTTGATCACTTAATGGTTTTAGAAATGTCAACCGGACATCGTTAAATGTAATTACTGGTCTTTTTTTTTATAAACAGCTCAAAAATGGCGTATTTTTGGAGATCAGCTTTTGGGATCAATGTTTAACTTTCACCGTACTTGTCAACCTTGTTACGTCGATTATCTGGTGCTGGTCCCACAAGGCAACTAAGAAGGAGATAAAAATGGGGAAAATAGGGAAAAGTACGTAAGATACAGATGACATTCTGAAAGGCATCCATTTTGTTGCTTTGGGGTTAGGATGAGCTAAGTCTCGATGAGCTGGGTTTTAGCCCCCCGTGGTGTCGGAAAGGACATAAATGATTCTACCCAGATTGAGCTAAAATCTCCCGTGGTCTAAATCTCTCCATCATTATCAATCAAGTAGGCGCAATCAAAGTAGGCAAGTATCAATCAGGCGCGGAAATCCTGATTCAGCTAAAATCTCCCGTCGTGACCCCTACTAACCAACGGTGGATAATCGATGTAACAAGGTTGACAAGTACGGTGAAAGTTAAACATTGATCCCAAAAGCTGATCTCCAAAAATTACACCATTTTTCAGCTGTTTATGAAAAAAAAAGATTCTCCCCTGAAAAACGATGTGACCGATAATTACATTTAACGATGTCCGGTTGACATTTCAAAAACCATTAAGGGATGAAAGAGAAACTGTTTCTTATCAGCTAATTATGACTCCCAAACTATTAATATTCCCGGAAATTGTATTTTTTTTTAGTAAATAAGTGTTACAAGCTTCTTTTAAAAAATAAGATAAAACATAAGTGAAGGTTTCCCACAAAATTTCATATGTATGTGTGGATGATTGCGTGTATATTAAATTTTTCTCGCGTTTTCTGGTCCCCAGAGCTTTTACATTTGTAAAATTAGGAACATTAAATTTATTGTTATATTACTATTTATTTGAACTCACAGTATTCTGTAAAATATTCGAAAAGTCGAATGGAGCCACTCCGGATTTTTTTTAAGTAACTATATTTAAGTATTAATTGTATTACGCATCTCTCAAAATTTCGCTTAGAATTTTATAATAGGTGTGTGTATAAGCTAACATTTTGGAGGCAAACTCAAAACTTTTTTCGCATTTTATCTTTCTTAAAATTTTAATTGACCAAATTATATCGCACTTATTTAATTGCACCGGGCAGACGCGATATAACAAAAGGTCACTGTATTATTTAATCCGTGCCTTTAATTTCGAGTATAAATAGAATCTTTTGGCAAAATCCGAAAGTAACGAAGTAGTGACTACTTTTGAAAAGTAGTTTGTAGGCGCTCCTTTTTAAATAAAGTAGTTGTAGTGTGCAGTTAGCTACATTTTCTATAAAGAAGTTTTCATGACTGCAATTCATGATTTTTCCAAAAGAAATCCTATACAATACGTTACTTTGCCGTGAGCACCGAACCTGATTATGGAAAACTCGCAGCTTTTTAAAGCATGGTAGAAAGCGCAAGCTAGTGAATTTATTAAAAAAAAAATTATAATTTTTGCTCTGTTTCTTTTTTAAGATAGAGCAGCAGGAAAAAGAAAAAAAAGTTATTTAAACTACCTTCAAGTTCAAGCTAGTACAAAAAAAAAAGAGAAAGAAAAAGAAAGAAAGAAAATCTTAAAGTTGTTCTAAACAAATAATTTTTAAGGGAAAAGAAACGACTGCAAGGGGCATTTTTTTACAGTCATTTCAGTTAATTTCTGTCTATTATCTGTCCGTCCTCTAATATTTGTAAATATATTTTATTTGTATTTTGGTGTAGTTGGTACATAATATTGGGCTCTAATATTGGACATTCTCAATTGAAAATGCAGTTTGTACAGTTCGTAAACAGGGACACGCAAACAAATTCCGTTACATTATGGAATGTTTGCAGTATACCTTAATGATATTACTCTACTTCAAACATAATAATTCAAACATCATAATAATCAAACTATTTGATTTGCGTACTACAACATGCTTTCTAAAGAACATGGTATGTATTTTAAGTTTAACTAAATTATAGTATATATTACGTAGTTGGGGGAAAAAAAGAAAAAAAATCTGCAGATTATATAGGCTGTCCAAAAAAAATTATAGATACTGTAGTTTATGGACGTGCGTTGCTTAAATGGTGTTTTGAACTGTGTTATTTACTTTTCAGCTAAACTATATTAGATTATTCTAAGAAATGTTTGTAAAATCTAAATAAACTCATATATATGTATATATGCTTGCTCTGATTAAATTGGACATATTACCGTCTATGGATGGTGATTGTCGGAAGTACGTTTTTAGCTATATGCTAATCCGTCTTTATAAGCTGAAATGAATTTTAGCATATTGTCTGGTATATATAAATACTTATAGATCATACACAGGGCTGCAGAAAACAATACGAATGTATTACAGTCTATGGACAGAAATTGCTGAAATTTAATTTTAAACAGAGTTATGCATTTTCTCTGAATTAAATTGTAGCATTGTGGTCTTGTATAAAAATATAAGGGGTGCAGAAATAAATTTGAATATAAAACCGCCTATGGGTGATAATACTTAAAATTGCTTTTTCAACTGTATTATGCGTTTTATTCTTTCATCGTATCAAAAGATAAAATTGCATTTAAATATTCTGGAAGTGCTGGAAATGGTTTCATCTATGCGAGAAGAATGTTTTTTTTTTTTTCGTTTCCTTTAGTTGCAACATTTTGCTGTTGTCTGATTTTAATGTTCAATCTTTTACAAAATATATTTATTCATATATACCAGGCATGTCAAGCTCGTTTACCGCCGAGGCCAATTTATGCGTTATATACAAAACCGCGGGCCATTTAAAAAAAAAAGTAGATAATATTATTACCATTGCACACAATAAAATTTGTACGTACAGGCCATGTTAAAGAAATATTCATGCAAAGTTATTATTACGCACAGTTTATTTTATCTTATTTTTCAAAAAAAATACTCGAAATTGCTTTTTTACTACCAAAACTAAAAAATTAAATTACATTTCCTAGATTGTATTTGTTTTAAAAATTGTTTGTACACACTGATCTGTTAATCTTGATCTGGCAATGGCATAACTATCAATCTTCTGTAGATTTTTTTTTTTTCAAGTAAAAAATAAAACTAAATATATTTAGAATCAGAAAATGTATCTAATTAAATGTGTGTCGTATCTATGCGCTACTTATTTGATTTCATTTATTAAATACATTTTCTGGTTCAAAAAATCTGACTTGAATAAAAACAAAAGGTTGGCAGCTACGCAAAGATGTCCTATTAACGTGTGCTACCGATCATAGTTAAAATACGCCCAATTGCACTACTTTAACAAATCGGTCGATGGATAAATAATTACGGAAATTTTGAAACCCCATATCCATATATTTTCATACTAATATAGAATCGCACTGAATTTCGAATATCTGCAATAATAATTTCTGAACAACAAGTTCAACATCAACTATTAGAGGTGAAGTAAATAGATTAAACGGATTTTCATATTTCGTGAAATTAAAAAATCTTCTTTTGCATTTATTTTTTAATATATTTTTAGTATATTCTAAAAATTTCCTCTCCGGTTACTTTTGTTAATAATGCCTGACACTTTTTAAAAGGAAATAGATCTTTTTGAAAAATGTTTGGTCAAAGTAATAAATTCTATTTGAAAACGCTAAAATACTATCAAATAACAAGATAGCAATATGAAATTTGCCTTGAAGTTGATGTTTACTCCGGTGCTTTGTAATTTTAAATGAAAATTTCAAGCATTTTGTCTATTCGTAGTCTTTTAATAATCCACATTATAATTTGTCGATTTAAAATGAAAAGGGTAAACTTGTTTAACAGTTTAAACTTTATGATGGAAAGCTGTCAAAATTCCATATAGGAAGCTAGATCAGTTTATCTTCACTGCTCATATTTCCAAGATATTTTATAAATTGACGATGTTTAAGTATGTGTTTACTAATATAATAGTTAAGTTTTTAATAAGCACAATAAGTTTTTAAGCACATATAAAGGAACGAGCAGACGCATTAGATTTGCAAGCAGAAATGAACGAATTCGAAATTATTTTACTAATTAGCGAATTTTAAGAAAACTAATTGAGATATCAATTTGAAAATTTCTGAGCATGTAATAAAAAATTCTACATCTGATTATAGGATTTTTGAAAAAATCAGTCGGTAATTTTTCTTAATTTATGCAAAAAACTGCCAAAAGTCTGCCGGCGCCAGTCAAAACAATCCGAGAAAGTTTCAGACAGGGATCTGCTTTCATTAAAAACTGAACTACAAAGAGATCTGTTTCTCTGGCCGATCCCCCCATTTAGTTTGCGAAAATTAAAGGAAATAATTGCCAATTTTTACTAATGAACAAAAATTTAGGTTGCTAATTAAGATATAGATTTGAAATTGAGGTCGAGAAGGGGTGTCATCTGCTGGCTATTTTAGCGATAGCGTCTTCATTATGTTCTAATTATCAGAAAAATGTAATTCTTTTTTTAATGATCGCGTTAATGTAGGTGACGGTGGTTTTCTTGAACAAAATTATTCATTATATTTGCGGGTATGGGGAGGGAGGGGGTTAACGCCTTTCTCTGAGATTGTAATTATCTCCGGCCCGGGCAACGCTGGACGGGTTAGCTATTATCAAACATAAAATTTCAGTTTTCTTTTGAATATAATTGTATTGTAAATTTCATCTGTAAAAGAAATCTGCAATGTTCAACTTCAGTTAATCATATTTATTCAAAGTGGTATAAAGCTTTAACATATATATATATTTTTTAAATAAATCCTGCGATGTATGTGAGTATGTCCATAAAATGTGTGTATATCAAGAAATATCAAGTAGGATTCATCAACAATAACAAAATTACTAACCTAAGTAATGAAAATAATTAAAGAGTTTAAATTAAAACTCCCCATATTCGACTAAAAGTACAAAAATGATAATTCGTGTTTCTTTCAAAGTGACTCATTTAAAAGCTATTTAATTTTTTATTTAATTAACTGTTTTTAATTAGCGCCGAATTATATTAATTTTACAATACAATTTTTATTATTTCATAAATACAGCATATTATTCTGTAATGTAATGTAAAGTCAAAGAGGGTAGTAAAATAAAGTATTAGTTTCGACATAAAACAAATAAACATTATAACTAGAATACTGTAAAAAATCTACGAATCTTTAAATTTTCAGACTCAAGATTGCACTTTTTGCTACACTCCAATTGGTTATCTTTGTATACACGATTTCTAGGAGCTAAAATTTAAAATTGGGTTATATCTGTTTTATTTACATCACTTCTGCTAGATGAGCGGTTTTTTTTTTTATTTATTTAGAATGCTACCACATTCTGAAAAGAAACATTCCTTTATACAATAAAGGAATAAAAAACGCAAATATTACTATTCAAAAATACTTGTAGCATTCTGAATAAAAAAAATAAAATAATAAAAACTCAACTGGCATCACTATATACGTATCTTTCTTATGTTTTCCATCTCTAAGACCACGGCTGGTGCATATGTGTTCGTGCAAAGTGCATTTTCAGCATGTGTGTTCAACAACTGAATTAAACAAAGTGTTAAATGCCAAAGACTTGGCGGGCCACAGATAAGATGTCAGCGGGCCAGTTGTGCCCCGCGGGCCACGTGTTTGACATGCCTGATATATACAATAGATTTATTGTTTATTAATAAATGTTTCAATGAAAATGATTGTTTTAAAAATATTTTAATATAAAGCAAAAATAACATGAAGATTTTCATTGTATTCTGCTTTTTTAGGTGCGTTCGTAATTATATAAATACGTAGCACCTATAGTCGTCGTTTGGTCCGTCCGTCTGTCCGTCCGTCTGTCTGTCTGTCCGTCTGTCTGTCTGTCCGCATATAACAATGCAAAAACTACCCAACCAAATGGTTTGCAATTTAAAATATATTATCTTTGCAGAATTTTGTCGAGACATTTCAAATTTTATTAAAATCGAATCAAAACTTTAGGAGATATTAATAAAAATATTTATTAAGAAATTTGAATTTTTTTTTTTTTAAATCGGTGCTTTTTTTGTTATAGGAGCTTCCGAAGTTTAATCGTCAAGCGACCGAGATACTTATTTTATGACAGAAATTAATCTGCAGACGATATAATTTATTTCACAGAATTAAAAAACATCAAGATCTGAATATTTATATAACTAGCTGATACATATATATCTGAATATTTATATAACTAGTTAAGATATTTGTATGAACAGTGTCATAAAATATATACTTAACTAGCTGTTTAACCCGTTCTACGCACGGGATATCATGAATTTAATTCTAAAACGTGCGTACGAACGCACCTCGTTTGTAACGTTTGACGTACAATTTCCAACTTGTTTTTAAGTATAAGTGCTTGTTTTAGACAGCTATTTCTATAGACGGCATATACTGTATAGCTATCTTAAAAGCATCAGTATTTTTCATATTATTTACTATTTTTCTCCTCTCAGAGTAATTAGAATTTTTCTGTGAAACATGTGGTCGCTATAATTACAAATGGTTAACAGGTGCATATGGCACTTCTGAAACCATTTAACTGATGAAAGAAGGATGCATGGATATATATTCCATGATCAATTTATTCAAGGAACTACAGGCTGAGAATGAGGCAATTATGAGAATGCTCAGAGTGGGCAGTACAAGAGCACCCACCATAAAGCCAAAATATAGAGAAATTAACGAAAAGATTCTGAGCTTAAAACGCAATTTAATAAATAACAGAATAGATTTATACAATTATATCGACTCAATAGCATATGTAATGCATTTGGAAGATTAGTTTCAATAAATATATTCTGTCTGACCTTATGTCTGTTTGATATTTACTTTATTTATGAAATATGTATTTTTAAGCAAAGAGAAACTGCTAAATAGCCCCGGAAATTGTACTTTTTCAGCAAAAAAGTGTTACAAGTTCCTTTTATCTTGCAAATATAACTTTTTTTTTACAGAAACACAAAAATTTATTTTAAAATGCTTGTATTTTATATGCTTTATTTCCAAGATAGGTAAGAAATTGGTATAATTTTCTGACAATTAATAATCAATTAGTAACAATCTAATTTGCTAATAGAATTAAGAAATATTTGTATCTCGCATATTTGATGCATAAATTCATTATTAATATAATTATTATTATTCATATTATTTTCTTCAGATTAAATAAATGCTGAAAAAAAAAATCCAATTAATGGCACGTTTCTAGAAAAAACAAAGAATGCAAAAAATCGGTCTTACTGTCAGATGTGTGTTTCATATTTACAATAAGAAATATGTATTTTTAAGCTTACTGAACATTTTATACATATCTAATAAATACTTAACGACGAAATTATTTTTAAAATAGCAGTTTTTATGTATGCCTACTTTAGAGAAGTTTAAATTAGTGCTTATTATCAAGTAAACATTTTAACATAATTTATCGTTTTTATAACGTCACATAATAATAATAATAAAAGAATGGCATTAATAATAATAATAAAACACGTCATAAAATAATTTAAAAGAAGATAAATTCGATCTAAAGCCGGGCGTTCTAGCTAAATGTTATCTATATTTAAATATAAGGTGATTCGACTGTGATTGAGTAGAGTCCAATAATTGAGTAGTGAAACAGAAAACAAGGATTGGTGTGTATTTATTTTATTTTTGTTTGTTGAAAATATATCTGAATCCAAACAAATGCACTCTTTCAAATAAAGGTATGGGTGGATCTGAACTTGGAACAATTATAAATGTTTTCATATACAAATTTCGAATAAGTAGCTGTCATATATATATTAAACAACCATTTTGATTTTTCATATTTTAAATTCTATAATGGAAAATAAATTATTGGTTATTGTTGAAATCTCATTTTGCAACAATTACTGTAAATACTGTAAATATAAAGAGTGTAAAAAAAAAAGTTTCTAAATTGCTAATCTTCATGCATTTATTGGTATTTAAGGAAATTTATAGAAAAGGGTCTAAATAATTTTATTAGAAAAAAAAAACTGAAGAAATTTAATAATAGTGGATATATTGTACTGCAAATATGAAGCAAGTGTTACTTTGTTTGAAATCTAAATCACGAAATATGCTGGAAAAGCACAATAATTTAATCAGTGATACAATATAAAATAGCAACAATGTTCAGTTTGGACTGTCCGTTCCTGCTGTTTGTGCGCGGAAAGTGAAAATTTCTAGATCGAATTTCTTCAGATCGAAATTCACACATGTTATCGAATTTTGCACAAAGCAAATTAAGTCTCGTTCTCATCAAATTTTCATTGCAATTAATTTCATTTTTCTAAGGTTATTAAAAGCGAGGTGATACAGAGAATATATTTTTGGGGAAATGAAACATTATTTTAAAAAATGAAAAATTACTGAAACAGGGAAATCCAGATTGGTTGCTTTCTGGCATATTCACGAAGTTATTATTATTTTTAAATGCCCAAAATATGCAACTTCCTTATTCCTAAACTAAGGAATCGAATAGCATTTTCCATATTTTGATTATGACAAAAAATTGTTCAGAAAATTCTGTCCAAGTTGGCGATTTAAGTCAATTTTCGGGATTTTATAGCCCAGGAAAACTCGTCTTGAGGCAACAATAAATTCTAATTCAATATGATATACAGTAATCGAAAACGCGAAATGCTATTCGATTTTAAATTACTTTAACAGTTGTGACTGCAAATTATTAAACATTTTATTTAACATTTATTAAAAAAAAAGGAATCCGTGAATATTTGTCTTGATTTGCTGAGTTGGGGGAAATATTTTTATAAACGCCTTAAGTGTTATAGTATTGTATAGACATTCAAATTCTAGTGCAAAGCATTTGAAAAAAAAAAAAAATTAATTAATAGTAGCATATACTAATATATTACTGATATATCAGTGTACAAATAGCTATTATCAGAATTGTTTCGCGCATAATAATGGTATTACGAAGAGTGTAATATTTTAATAGTAACAGAATCCGGTCTAAGAGTTGTAATTCATATACTGCTACTTATTAGAAAGTACCTCATACTTTATGCTCGATATAACTTAAATCAACTTTTCTTCTTCTTCTTTTTTTTCCTTCTTAATAAAACCAATTTTTTAGAACAACTCTAATTACAGTATCCCCCTCCCCGCCTTTTTTTTTTTTTTAAATAAAGCCAATTTTTTAGAAAAACTGATTACAGTATCCCCCGCACACACACACACACATTTTTTTTTTTTTTTTTTAAGTATTTTAAGTGCTTTAAATTATAGGATACAAATAATTTCTACTCTCAACTCCTTCCATATTTCTCAAGATGTTAACTTCTTCATTGTCTAACAATAAATAGATATCCATATGAAACACAAGGAATAAGTATCAAAGTTATACTTATCAAATGCAATATTAACGGAAAATATCAAGAAAGGTCGCCCAATTTACGGAAAACGTATCTTATAATTCTAAATAATAATTGAAATACATCAAAACGAATACATTACATATATATGTGTACTTTTAGGAGCATGATTTTTATTTATTTTTTTATTTTTTTTATAATTCTTTATATAAATAGTTAGAGAAATGCGAAATCCTTTTTACAAGAAGAAAAAAAAAAAAAAAAAAAAAAAAAAAGGAGAAAAGATTGATTGTTGATTTCAAACGTTCACTTATTTAATGGCTGTTCATTTCCTGTTTCCTTTTGTTAATGGATTATGCTTACGTGGGATCAGTTTCCCTGTGATCACCGGTTACAAATACTTAAACTTCTAAGCATCAAAATGGCGGTTTGGTATTTTTAATACTAAAATACATCGAAGGAAAATACTTCCTTAGGGATAGATTAAATACTTGATTGATAATGATGGAGAGATTTACCCACGGGAGATTTTATAAATAGGCAGCTGAGATCTGTTTGTGATAAGGGATGGGGGGTGGGTTCGAATCAGGTGGTAATGGGGAAATTGCACGTTTTTCAATTTAACTTGCATCTGATAGAGTGTAAAAATACGAACATTTTGATACCATTTTTACATATATTTGAAACTTGTATAAGTCATTAAATTAACTTTTAAAACGCAGTTTTTGCCGTGGCGGAAAAAAGCCACGTCACGTGACGAAAGCTGTTCTGACGTCACTACACATGTAAACAAACCCTCGCTGTATTTCTCCCTGTTATTTCCTATGGAGGTGGCTTGCTTTACGCTGGACGATTTCTTTCTTTTCTTAAAAATGATTAGTATAACAAATTAAAAGTATTGTAAATTGCTGTAATGAATAAATAATACTGTGAATTCCAAGTGATATTTTTATTCCATCGCGTTTCTAAGAATTTTCATTTCCAAATCTCGATGTAGAAATAAAGTATCGGTACAAGTTAATACACTCGTACTACACTATTGTATTTTATATAATAAGGTATATATATATATATATATATATCGTACAATATAAAATAAACTGGTACAAATAGGATTTATTTCAGTAGGGAGGGTGGAGTCAACTTATAAAAGGGTTTTTGCATTTATATTTTATACTTAAATTATGAATTTTGCTTGGTTCCACTATATGTTTTATCGCTTTAATTGTAAACTAAACTGTTTTGAATCTTTGAAAAACAGCTAAAGTTATTAGAAAGAGCGAAATGTGCTAAGATAGCTTTAAGACAGGCTTACAGAATTTTTATATAAATATACACGAGAAAAGTTTAATATTTTTGCAAAAAATGTTTCCAGGGACCTATCCAGACTTTTCTCACAGGGTTCTTTTTTTGTGAAATTGTGAAAAGTATTTCATATTTGTGAAAAAACTAATTATAATTTTGTGAATTTGAAATAACTGTTACATTCAGTTTCTTGTTTATGAATTTTTGACAAGATTCTTTATATATGTAAAAGCTACATAAATAGATTCTTTGACGGCTTCAGTTGTTTTGTGTCAGGTCAGATTTTTCTTTTAAATAATTAAATTTGTAAAAGGTTTAGTTTGGAGATGGAAAAAAATTGTGAAAGGCCTATTTTTAAGACAAAAAATTTTGTGAAGGGTCTTGTTTTAAGGTAGAATGTATTGTAAAGGTTCTTGTTTTAATATGAAAAATTTTGTGAAGGGTCCTTTAAAGATCTCAATTGCTTCCTAAACAGATCTCTGTACTACACTACACACAGGTAAAACAATCAAGTAATTATTTTAAATACTGTCAGTTTTGTGAAAATTTCAGAATGTGGGATTGAAGGTTTTATGCTTTATAGAACTTTGCAGATTAGAGATGATGTTCATTTTAAAAATTAAGTATTTTTGTAAAATTAAGTACTGTTTTATTTTTGTTATAAATTAACAATATTTCTACGGAAATTAAAAAGGCCAAAAGAGAAATATTATGCAGAAATATAATAATTCTAAATGTATTTGAAGCAATTTTATGTATATTTAAATTTTATCGTTGTTATTAACATTTTAAACATTAAAAGAATGGTAGTATGTTTGAATTTTCGTTCATGATCTATAAATGTTTTCTTTATTCTTTGGTTCTATGTTAAATTTTTGTTGCTAAATTAATATATAATCCATACCTTCCAAATAATTAAAAAAAATAATCATGCAAATTCATGCCTTACCTGTGAATTGAATTTAAAAACCATTGTGATACTATAGCATAATATCTCTCAACATAATGCACTGCCCTTATAATTAATGCATTGTTCAAACAAGAGTAAACCTTGAATGATAATATATCTTGATTTCTTTATATATCACTATAAAAAGTTTACGTGTAATGAGGTGAAAAGAGTGGGCTCTACTTCAACAACATATTCAAATTCTCAGCACATCTCGCTCTGTTTTAAAAAAGTTTTGTGCAGTATAATGCTTATTTTCAAAATTCAGATACTGCTTTCTTTAACAAGATTTTCAAATATTTTCATTATATATTTATTTTTTACGAAAGTTAGAACATTGAGGAAAATAAAGATATAAAATTTTTAGAACCAGATAAATCTAAAAATAGGACTTTCTGAGAAACTATGTTACAAACAAACAAAAAGTACTGCATCCATTCAAAAATTATACGTAAGCAAATAATAATAAAACTATGATTAAATTATTTTTACACTTTTCCATATTAATTGAATTATGATTATACTTTGAGAAATCAATTTAGCAATCCTAAAAAGATAGTTTAAATAATGCTTTTTTTCTTTCCTCTTTCCATACCTTAAAACAGAAAAAAAGCAAAGATTATACATTTATTTTAATAAATTTACTAGCTATTTTCTTCCAAGCGTAAAAAAAAAAAAAAAAAAAAAAAAAAAAAAAAAAAAAAAAAAAGCGGTGAATTTTTCCAGCTTCGGTAGCCACGCCAAATTATAGTATTATATTGGACTTTTTTGAAAAATCACGAATTCCAATCATAAAAGGAGGCGTGATTATCAAAATAAACATTGGATGCTTATAAAAGATGTGTATTTAAAAAATATATTTTATTTAATACTTATTTTTAAGTAAGTACATAAAAAAAGAGAATAAAAGACAATAGTGATAAATTTACTCACGTATGTTGCAGTAATTTTTTTTTTCTGAAGGGTGAATACACAATTATTATTGTCAGTATTTAATTAAAATTTTTATTCAATAAATCAGTATTAAATAAAGCATTTTTTGTTTTTGTTTCCTGCATTGTTGCTTAAAATTTCGTTTTCTCATAATTAATTTGAGTACATTTTTTATCCGTAATATAACCTGCATAACACGAAATTATATTCATATTAAAACGAATTATTAAGCATTAAAATGAATTAAGAAAATAATGCATTTCAAGAACAATATGCGATTTTACTTACGATTTCTTTTGTAATAAAACTATCGTTCTTATTTCGTTTAAATAAAACAGAGTAAATGAACAATATACGTGCCTTTTAGCTTTAGCTTCCTTTATTTTTACCCACATGAAATGCAGTTTTTCTGTCCTAAAAGCAAATTTGAATTAAAAAAATAAAAAACTATTTCCGAAAGACATAATTTGTATTTTTCGAATCCGACCAACTTCAACACTTTTCTAAATGAAAATTAATGCAAATGTATAAATTAATAGTGCATTATATTTAGATATGATAAAATAATCCAATTTTTGCTTTTGTTTTTCTGTAAACGAGTCTTTAAAAGATGTTTATAGTACATAGAAAGCAATATAAGACAGCCTGTGAGCACTCGACTCTAAGCAGAAATCCCCGTTTCATGTGTAGTGACGTCAAACCAATCCCGTCGCGTTTTCCGATCACGTGGTTTTGTTTTGCTTTTAGCGGAGTTTAAAACTCCAATAACTACATAGTTTAAATTATTTTTGCGATTCCGAGTTAAGTTTTGAGGTATGTAAGGTTGTCTTCATCAATTAAACATAAAATAATGCATAATCTAAAGTGAGTGCAACTTCCCCATTGAACAAAGAGATTTTCTTTATAAGAGATTGTCTTTTCTTATAAAATAAAACCTGCTTAACGAAAACGTACAGGAAATTCCGTTTTAAATAGGTTTTTTTCGTATTAAAAGGTGTAAATGCATGTTTTTTTCTCCGTTTACAGAAGAATACCGTTACGAACAGCGTTTACTGTATTAGATAATAAATATATTGGATAGTACTTTTTTGGAAAATCTATATAGTATTTTCTAACAATTATATTATTTTTCTTTTACAGTATTTTACATTAGCATTACAGTTTAGGATGCATTGATAACACCTTTTCATATAAGGATTTTAAATAGAAATTTAAAATATTGAAAATATAATTAAATTTTAATGCAATTCATCAGTTCAGGTGCCGATTGCCTGACGCTATTGCAACTTTTGTTATTGTGTTTTAAAATTTAGAAAATATTTGTTCTATAAAACATAAATAAATAAATGTCTGCATCTTGGCTATGTGCGTTCTGCTGATTTTTAATAAAAGTTGGATTTTGTTTCGAACGTAAAATGCCTCCTGAGCACCTCCAGTCTCCTCCTAGCCAGTTCATAAAGACGTTCAAGCAACTTCTGACTTTTAAATTTTATTATTTATTAGTTATTTTAATTAAAAATTTTATGTAAAAAATACCAGTGTAGTTTTTCTGACATTTATTTAAAAACCAGTACCGAAGCCGGGCCCTGGTAACTTGTACCGACTCTACCCCTCTCTGTACGGGCCTCTGAATAATATACTTGAATAATACTTGAGAACACCCAATGAAAGGAAATTGATTAATTGTGATACATCGCACTACACGTTACATATGAAATAAACTATAAGTATACTTGAAATATTTCAAAATAATATATTTTGATGGTAGTTAGTCTAAGACCAAAACGCTATATTCAGGTCAAAAGCCAACGGAGTCTGGTAATCACTCTTTTTGGACAGGATCAGGCTTGGGCTTTACTTTTTTCTGCAGACTCGGACCGAGCTGGATCAGACTACTTTATTTCCAGACAGAGCCGGACCTTGACGTTGATATTCTTCATAGAACTAAAGATCTGTACGAGAAGTCCGGCCTGAACCGTATTTTTTTTTAACCCGGTCCGGTATAAAAGTTAAAAACTCGGCTCGTCTCGTACAAAAATTATATTGGTCCGTCCCGGTATAAAAGTTAAAAACTCTGCCCGGCTCGTACGAAAATTTTATCGGCCCGTCCCGGTATAAAAGTTAAAACCTCGACTCGAGTCCGATCCAGCCCTTACAAAATTTTTATTGGCCTGGCCCGGCCCGGTTTAAAAGCAAAAAAGTCGGCCCGGCCAGTACAAAAATTTCTTTTGCTCGGCCCAGTACAAAAGCTAAAAGATCAGCCCAGCCCGTGCAATTTTTTTTATCCCGGTCAAGTATAAAAGCAAAAAGTTCGGCCCGAGACCGGCACGGCCCGTTCAAAATTGTTTTGGCCCGGGCCGACTGAATTTATACAAAACATGCCGATATTTCTGAAGGAATATTATTATAAAATTAAAATGATTCAAAAAGCACACATAGATTTTATTTTCACATCATGTTCAAAATGAATGGAATGTAAAATATCAACAACATTAATAACACAATTACATACTTAAACACGGATTAAAAAAATGTATTTGGACAATTGCATGAAAATGATGGTTCAGTAATAGAAGAAAAATCAGCAAAGAAGGAATTTCCGTTATAGGCAAATTCCATTCTTAACACGTATATTGTCTGTGGTATATGTATTATGATCTTCTTGCACAGATCAAGACAGGTTTCATCATAGACAGGTTCATTTTGACACGTTTTATTGCACTTTTTTTTTTGTGTGTGTGTCTAGAAATGTATGCACTATTCTTTAAAAGGAATTTTAATTGTAGAATAAAGGACTTTTTTTTTCTTTTTTTTTTTTTAAATTGTTGTACCAGGTTTTATTTAACGGATTTTTGCACTGGTCTTAAAATTTCGGCGCTTGCATACGTCCACGAAGAATGATGTCCAGGCCCAGATTGGACCGGTAAAAATAAATCCGACCCTACAAGAGTCTGCAGAATATAGTTAACCCGGGCCCGGCACGAACTTGCAGAAAAATATTAAGCTCGGCTCGGAAAGAATGAAGACCAGGCCCGAATCTCGTGAATGAAAGTTGGCCCGAGCCCTTCCTGCGAGCCGGGCTTCAGACCTGGCCCGGGCGTGAAGACTTCCACGATGCACCAGCTGAAGTAAAAACTTATCTATAATTATCTAAACTTATCTTTAAAAGTCTATAACAATTTTTTTCGCTCATATTGGATTCTGTATAAGAAGATTTTTCTTTATAGCATTTTTCAAGTTTGTAAGTCTCCAAGTCATGGAATATGGATTACTCATAACTCAAATATTTGCATACAAATAGAGATTCATAAAAAATAAATATAGTTTACTTGGACACAGGCAGAAAAAATATCTCTGGAGGGCAGTATTTTGGAACAGATGTACCTGCTCTTCACAACTCTGGGCGATTTTTTTTTTTTTTTTTTTTTTTTTTTTTTTAAGAATATAAACATGAAAAATAGCTAAAATAAATATTGTTTGTCAGAACGCCTTGTATACAAGAGAATTTTTAACCACATCATCGTAAAAAGTTCGTTTTCGCAGAAATTTACTCGGGCCAATTAAGTTTTTGTACGGGCCAGGCTTGGGTCGAAATTTAGCATTTACATCGGGCCAATAATTTTTTATACGGGCTTGCCCAGGCTCGGGCCGAACTTTTAGCTTTTATATCGAGTCAGACCAAAATCTTTTCGTACGCCTAGAGCCGGGCTCGCGCCGAATTTTTAACATAGTTACCCAGCCTAGGCCATAATTTTTTTCTGCAGGTCAGACTGGACCCAGACCTAGAAATTTCGGCCCGTGCAAACCTCTACATTTGGTTACAGACCTGTGCATACAGTATATTAAAAATTATAATATGACATTGCAATTAAAGTATTTTTGTGTATTTAAATGTATTTAAAAAATACATGTATTTTGTATTTTGAAAATTGAAAAGTATTTTGTACTTTAGGTTCTGAAACCAATGTATTTTGTATTTTGCATCGAAAATTGTTTTCCGTTGTATTTTGCCAATCTCTCTGTCTCATGCATTTACTATGCAATGCGAAATTGTTAAGCTCTGCACAAACACACGTCGGAAAAGTGTACACCCAGAGAAAAGTTTTGTTGAATCAACAAAAATTTGGTTGACCCAACAAAACTTTCCGTTTAAATATGGGTCGATGGAAAATTTGTTTGAATAAACAAGAAAAATAGTGTTGATTTTTTTTTTTGCAAATCCAACAAAAAATTTTGTACCGTCAGCAAAAAAATGTTCTGTTAATTCAAGTAAAAATGTTTCAAGTTTACTTGAATTCACAAAATTCTTTTGTTGAAAGTTTTCTCAAAATAAATATAATTATCTGTTACTTTAAGAGTTGTTTTCAGTTTCGGCAACAAAAACTTTTGTTTAAAGAGCAATTGTTTTGTGTAATTTTAAGAATTTTCTTTGTTTTAACAACAAAAGGTTTTTGTTACATAAACAATTTCAGTATTTACTTTAAAATTATTTTTTGTATTAAAACCAATCTAAACTTAACTATTTTTTTAGGTAAATTTTAATTCATTTTCAGCAGTGAATTACGCCTGTAAAAAGCAGGATAAAAATTCACTGGTTATTATTCAAGGATTACAGGTGTATTTCACTGCAGAAAATTAATTAAAAATTAACTGTGTTGCCGTATGGTGGGGTCTAAGAACGCTATTCTGAGGACCCGGGCACGATTCCCGGCTTGGGACATTTCTCATTCTGTCGGTTCACGCTTGAAAAAAAGCAGGATAAAAATTCACTGGTTATTATTTAAGAATTACAGGCGTAAATCACTGCTGAAAATGATTATTCGTGAAAATTAATCCGTGCATTAGTTCATGAGATTTCGTTATAGTGAAAATCATGAAAAAAATAACATAGCAGCGCCACCTGTTGGGCTATTTACACCAAAACGTAATCAGCTTCTATTTATGCCAAGGTCTAAATCAATCTGAATTTTGATGTAAATCAGTGCATTAGTTCTTGAGAAATCGCGAATCTTGAGAAATCGCGAAAATTGCAACATAGCATCGCCACCTGCTGCGCGATTTACGCCAAAAACTAATCAGCACCAATTTATATTAGGAAGTAACTGAATATAAAGTTTTATTAAATTCCATGCATTAGTTCTTGAAATAGAGCGCCCTCAAAATTTTTGTCACATACAGACAGAGAGTCATAGACAGTCATTTTCTAAAAACAGTCAAATCGTGTTCAGGACCTTCTAAAATCCGTCGAAAACCAGAAGTTGAAAATTTTCATGACTCCAATACTTTCTTCTTGTAAAGATAGAAGAAAGTAATAAGTGGGATAAGGGGATTTTTAAAACTACCTTGGTCTGTCCCAATTAAAAAAGTTTTAATTATCCAAAAATTATGTTAATCCTTTAATTATACAGCTATATAAGTCAAATAAACAAAGTTACGTGAGAGAGTTATGGCTACTACACAACAATTTAAATTTTGTAAAATGAAAAAAATTTTGCTGGAATTACAAATTACAAAATTATGGTAAATTTAAAAACAGATTTTGTTAATTCAAGTAAAATTGATGAAATTTTGATAAAATTTTGTAAGAGTGTTAACAATATTTTTTTGTCAATGCAACAAAACCAACTTTTTACTTCAACTAAAAATTTTGCTTGAAACAACCAAAATGTACTCAACAAAACATGTATTTTTGTTTTAATCAATTCCTTTTTCTGGGTGTAAGTAGTCGAAAACGAGAGTTCAGGCTCAGGAGGCGGGACCAAGTGATCGTCCCGCCTCCAGCACGCAGCATCGCATCCTCCCGTGTCGCCTCTCGTCCACACTCCGCTTGTCCCGCCTCCAAACTCGAGCTCCCCCTAACGGATAAAAGGGTTAAATATGAACTGTAAGATGAGGGGTGAACCTACTCTCTTAAAACGAAAGAGTGGATTTGGCTTCTCATAAAAGAGCTGTAATTTATTCGATCGTGAATGAGTTGATTTTTAAACGCTTCACTCATCTTGATCTGAATTTTTATTTTTCTAATGCACTCCAGAAGAACGAATACTAAGCAACTCAACTCGATAAAAAAAGCACTCATTTGCGAGCGGACATGTCAATGCGGCTGACGTGACCATTCGCTGAGCAGACGACAGGCATGTGACGTCATCGAGTGGAGGCAAGCATTTCGCCTTCCGGACAACTGGCAGCACGTTGTTTTGAAATATTACTCACGCTGTTCAAAGGGGCAATTTTAAAGAAGGAATACTTGAAAAGGTAAGAATTTCTGCTGTCTTAAATACTCTAATCATGTTTTTTTTTATCATGATTCTGTTTTATATTTATTGTTATTTTATATATGGCGTGATATTTTTCAGTTTATATCAATATTTTTAACAAATATGTCTTAACCCTAACATTTAGGACTATTTACACGAACGAACATTTAGAGATCTTCTGAGTTGGAAGGATAAATATTAAAAAATGCTTTAAAATATAATTATACAAATCATTTGCCTCTCATTTTAAGTTTTTTTTAATGTTGTTTCAATAAATATGATTTATAAATAGCACTTAGTAGCAATTTAATATTTTAAAGAAAATGTCTCGGCAGTACTGTGCGTTTGTTTATATATATTTTTTTAATGATGTTTCAGAACTCTAACTTTCATAATACTATAAATTGAAAATTGACTTGTCTGACTTTAAAAATATTGTTTTAAAGTAAACAAATTATATTTCTTATTTTATTCTCAGTCTGAAGAATTTTTTCCTGGATATTTTTATTGACCTGCCTTGTTTTTCGAATGCGCATTCATAAGTTTTAGTCATTTTATGCTGCTGAGAGTTAGATTATTTGAAATGTATCCCAAATATATAAGAAAAGCTTTAGAATATCTATTTCATGTTGACGAAAACTTTTAAAAAGTAGCTTTATTAGTATATATACTGTTTTTCTAATATTTTAAAATAAATATACTTGATTTGTGAAGCTGTATAAATCCCATATTTTTTTTTATCATATGTGTTTAAAAATAAGGTAAATATCTCCATTCCCGTATATTCACTGTGTGAATATTCCTAAATAGTATTAGGATTAAAACATTTAATGATAATATTGATATAAACTGAAAAATATCATGCAATGTATCGAATAATATTGCATAGAAAACATAATTATTATAACAAAATAAAAAAAAGATTAAAATATTTAAATCTGCAGAAATTCTTATGTTTTCAAATATTCCCTTTAAAATTCTCTTTTTGGGTCGGTTGGGAGGGGGGGGGGTATTTATTTCAAGCAGCTCAGAAACAACAACAACAACAAAAAAAATCAATATGCAAATTACTTTTTTTTTTCTAAAATAATAATCTACCTGTTCATGAAATTTATTATTTTACAATGAAATATTACATTTTACCATGAATTTTAATTCCCCTTCCCCTCCTCAAGTATGAGTTAGTTATAAATCACTCAAGTGATACTGGATTTAACCTTCATTGATTTGATTTCAAAAAGTATGAGCAAAATAGAGATCACTCAATCATGAGTTGCTTAAAAACAACTCGTTCACTCGAGTTGTTTCAACTCTTCATGAGAAGCTCGCTTTCAAATCGTGAGATGAGTAGATTTCGGCTGAACTTGAGTTATTTTGGCTCTTTCGTTTTAAGAGAGTAAGAAGATGAGGTTAAATGGACAAGTTTATCATACTATAAGATGAATACGAAATTTATATATTAAGTTTGAATACAAAAAATCCATGTTGGGAGATAGATATGTGCTATATTTTAATAAAGTTTACCCTCCTCCATCTTCTTAATGAGTATTAATAATTGCACTAAACAAAAGTAGATATCGATTTTTATAGAAAAAAGGTGAATTTCTAATAAAATTTACACAAGTTTTCAATATGATTGTACGCTAAGACATATGCTTTTATCTGTTAAATGATCTTAATAGAGAGAAATAGTGAAAAGTATTTACTTTTCGATTACTTTTACGAGAGCATTTAATAGCAATTATATAAACTCCTGTTTACATCACTAATTTACATATAAAAATAAGGATTTACATGATAAATAAATAATCTTAGCTTATACTTAGTAATTTTCACGCAATTTCAATGATTTCACCATGTTTTTTTCATCAGTTTTATATATAATTAGCGATTTTCAATAGTTTCCATGATAAGACTAAAGCTTTTCTAATATCATAGAAATACCACAATCTAAAATTTCATTTAAGCTCATATTCACTTTAAGTTATAACCTTATTGAACTTTTATTTGAAATCATGTGAACTTATTGATCAATTACCGTACTTCAAAGTTTGAATATTTTCTATGTATTACGATTCAAAAACTAAAATATAAGTTTATTTTTTTATCCTACAGGATTAATACCTAATATTATACTTATGAAATCAACATTTTTCCTCTGTTTTTATATCTAATTATTAATACTCATTAAGGTGTCTGTTGTATAAAAACTAAAATATAAATTAAAATTTCCTCTTAAGTTGTAACGACATCTTACAATAGAAACACTCTTCTGAAATCAGCATTTGTTCTGAAAATTTATATTTTCATTTGCTTAATTATTAAAACTCATTAAACTGTTCGTTATTCAAAAACTAAAATGTAAGTTTAAATTTTCATCTTATAGCTTTTTTATTCTCATCTCATAGTTGACAATTCTTAAGAAATCAGCTATCTTCTTGAAAATTGATATTTTCCCTTGTTTAATTATTAATATTTTTTAAAGTGTACGGCATTCAAAATTAATATATATGTTTAAATTTCTTCTTATAGTTTGATAATCACATCTTAGAGTATAAAATTCATTTAAAACCAACTTTTTTCCGTAAAATTTGTATTTTGCATTGTTTTGTTTAATATTAAAACTCATTAAGTCGTTCATCATTCAAAATTAATATATTTGTTTAATCTTCATCTTATGGTTTGATATCCTCATCTCATAGTTGAAAAATCCTTAAAAAATAAGGTTTTATTCCCCTTAAAATTGATATGATATTTTTCATTGTTTCGTCTAATTAGTAATACTCATTAAGGTGTTCGTCATTCAAAAATAATATATATGTCTAATCGTCAGCTTATGATTTGATATCCTCATCTTATAGTTGAAAAATTCATTAAAAATCAGCCTTTTTCGTTAAAATTGATATTTTTCCATTATTTCGCTTAATTAGTAATACTCGTTAAGGTGTTTTGTCCTTCAAATTAATATATATGTTTAATATTCATCTTATAGTATGATAATCTTGTCCATTTAACCTCATCTTAGAGTTCTTACGTTCACCCCTCAGCATACAGTTCATATTTAACCATTTTTCCGTTATGGGGTGCTCGAATCAGATTCGGAGGTGGGACGAGCGGTGGATGGACGGCAAGCGGCATGGGAGGTGGCGGTGCTGCGTGCTGGAGGCGGGACGGTCCCTGCTCCTGAGCCCGAACTCTCGTTTTCCTACTACTTGTGTAGTTTCTCATTATTTATTTAGTTTTTCAGAGAAAATCGTGTTTATAAATAGAATTTTAGTTGGTTAGTAAGTAACTAGTAAATAACATCAAAGACGTACTTTAATGAATTAAGGAAAGTATTTTCTTAAACGCAAATGATAGATAATTTTTTGAGTTTCTAAAAGGGAATATTTCGAGTATATCTTTGTTTGTTTGTTTAACAATATATATATATATATATTTTTTTTTTTTGAACCACATAAAACATTGTACTCTTTAACTCTTCCATTATAATTGTGAAATATTGTGTTATAATTCCGCTTTTTTTTTTTTTCTTGCCATACATATTTACAATAATTCAAATTTTGAATAATTAGAACATTTTACGCTACTCCCTGGAGTTCAGGTGTAGGCACGGGTACATTAAAATTCCTTCCAGCATCCATTTTTAAATTCCGAATAAAAATTATTTCTTTTAATTTTAGTAGAATGCGATTCATGGTTATGAGGTACAGATGGTCCTTTCTTAAGTACGTCGTTTTCTGTTTTTACGGTTGATTTACATGAATTTGTTGAACATCGCCAATAAGTTGCCATCTCTGCTGTTTTCGCTTTTCTGTATATATAATCGTTGTGGATTAAAAGCCGTCCACCTTTATTGCTTTTAATGAAATTTAAATCAAACATGATTCTGTCGAAAGAACAGCATTGAATGAGAAACAGCAAAAAAGTGACAAACTTTTTATCGATGCATCCGGGTTTTTCTGGAAATTAGGGAGAGGGGTGAATATTCCTGTAATCCACGATAACATCATTGTTTGATGTTTTGTATCCCGACAATGTATTGTATCATTTATTGTATCCTGAGGCCTTTCCCTGTGGTATTGTTAAATTGGACTATCTTTCTTGGGTGGTCTTGTGAGTCTAAGAGAATTTAGTAATATATGTATACTAATATGAATCCAAAGAATTCAACAATTTAGAATAAATAATGATTAAATGAAAAATTACCTAATACTTACTTTAATCCAAACTTCCAAAAGAGTATATAAGTATGTTTCAATTATATAACCTAAGTAAATAGCAAAACTAATATTTTATGAAAAATCATAATTTATGCGCCCAAGTGACCCTTTTTAAAATACTTTGTTTCTGGTGGCTCTTACTGCTTTCAGAAATGCCCTTCATTGGATCGTAGGGAAAAAATTGTGAATTTCATCAATCGGCCATGGAAAAAAAGAATTCTTAAAATTCATCGATCGGCTTAGCAGAGCAGTGGGGAGGAAGAGGGAGTGTGGAATTTGTTGATTGGTTGCGGAAAAAAAAAAATTCAAAATTTTTCTATTGCCTGTGTAAAGGAAAAAAAAAGAAATTTTGTTTATTGGTTGCTGAATAAAAGAACAAAATTCAAAATTTGTCCAGCAGTTGCATGGAAAATAATAATAATAATAATAATAATAATAATAAAACTGAGTTTTTTACCAGTAAGTGGCAGGGACAAATCCAGAAACTTGCTAAGTTGCCAATTGATTGTGTTTATATATTTTTAAAAAAAATGATAGTTTGATCCCAATAAAATATCGTGCAATTCATTGATTGGTTGCGCGAAAAAATTGCAAAATTCAACAATCATTCCGGAAAATGTAACAAAATTCTACTAATAACAGGAGCCTCTAAACAAACCAGTTCAAAATACGCTTTTTGAAATAAAACACAAGAGTGCCTTATTTGAGAACAATGTTCTCTCTTTTAAAAAAAATAATAAATTTCAGCGTGTCAGTCTTTGTGTTATAATATTATAATATTCAATAAACTTTACACTCTTAAAAGCAATCATATGCATTAGATGCTTTTCCACCTGTGCATTTTGATGATTTTGGCATAATAGTGTGCATGAATGTGTTTTGCATGAAGTTTTTTGTATTCTTGACAATTTGTTTATTGATTTTGGAACTTTAGAACTTTTGTATGACAATTTATTGTTATTGTGTCGGTTAATGGAAAAGCTTTCTAAAGATTGAAACATGATCAAATGTTAACAAAACTGTCATTGATTCAAATGGATTTAGATAGATAATTTTAGTAGATGTAGTTTTAGTAGTAGAAAAATCTCCCTCAAATCCGCCACCCTAAATTCCGCACATCATTTCCGATGTAAACAATGAAACTTACAGTTCTGATGTAGGTGCAAAATTTAAGTTTTTTTTTTTTAATATCATTATGTACACATTTTAATATGTAATTCTGTTTGATTATGATTATGATTCTCATAAAGGAAGTATAAATTTATTTCTGAAAAAAATTCTAGATATTGCTGATATCAGTGGTGATCGCTATATTTTTTCAAAATAATTTATGTATTTATTAAGCTTTTTTAGTTATTAAGCATGGCTAATCATGAAATAAAACTGTGTTGATTTTGATGTGACTTATTATTGTACATTTATAACTATAAGGCGAGTTTCACCTAATAATTCAAGAAAAGAATATCTCATCATTATACATATTTAGTTATGCATTATTAATTATTTACTTGAACTTTACTTTTAATATTTTAAATGTTTTTTCTTTAATTTTCTTAATTGTTTTATTTTATTTTATTGTAAGCATTCATTATAATTTTGAGTGCATTATTAAATTCAAATTATTGTTTAAAAAATTTGACCAGAAATCCATAAAATCCTGAAATCTGCATAACCTCCGGTTTTAAGATATGCAGATTTAAGAGAGTCTACTGTATATATATGCATGCACAGGGATCGATCCAGGCAAAATTTGGGGCTTATTTAGTCCCTCTTTACAAACATCATTTTATTAAAATGGGATCCCTTCACAAAATTCAATTTGATAAAATGGGTCTCTTCACAAAATTCTCTTTAATAAAATAGGCCCTTTCACAAAATTCTATTCCATAAAAACTTACTATTTATTAATTAATTTATTATTTTGTGATGTTTTTAAATGTGTAATTTGTAAACAAACAACTTCACCAGAAAGGAAAATTTCATCAGAAGGATTTTAAAAAGTTTTTGTTAATAAATGCTTGGTTCGAATTTGAGTAACTAGATTCAACTTTTGTTACAAAATGTTATTTTTTTTTACAAAAATATAATAAATTTCACAAAAATAACTTTTACTTTTCACAAAATGGGCCCCAAGAAAGAAAACCTGCATCGACCCCAGCTGCATGTAGCACTTTTTGCCTATTATATATGCCAGCGTTTGGTAACATGGTATATAGTATACATCCATTTATTTTTAATAAAAGTTTAAATTTCAGTGCAAATTCACCTTTAATAACAACTAAATGTAAATATATTGCTTGAAGGTGCGTAAAAACATACATAAAAACATTTAAAAGCACGTTAAAGTCCTTTTAAAAATTCCAAAACGTTTTCAACCGAAACCCGGTCATCATCAGTGGAAAAAAAAAACTTCCTCTGATGATGACCGGGTTTCGATTGAAAACGTTTTGGAATTTTTAAAAGGACTTTAATGTGCTTTTAAATGTTTTTATGTATGTTTTTACGCACCTTCAAGCAATATATTTACATTTAGTCATTTATTTTTATTTTTTCAAAATATGATTTATATTATCATCTATTTCATAGTTATTTCACAGTATTGTGTATGACATTTTCAGTCAAAACAGATTTGTAAATGAATTTTTTTTATTGCTATTGACTGCATCATTCTGTAGATCAAATACGTTTGCCTCTGGCAGTGATATTCAACTATTTACAGCTTTATTAGAAAGAATCTTTCCTGATCTCGTAGTTGTTCTGTTTAAACTGCACAACAGTTTAGTGAATGAAAAAGCAGAAAAACTGACTTGTGTTCAAAATTTTCCAAAGAAAAAAAAATCAATTTTAAAATTTAGTTGTATAAAAGCAAAAATGTCTCAATACTTGATACTGAATTTTGTTTGTGTTTTGATGAATGTAAAAAGCGAATTGTTTCTGTTTGCGATTAATTTATCTTCAATTTTGTTATGCAAGTGAAAAAAGAAGGAAAAATACATATAGAAAAATGTGTTATAAAGTTTTCATGTTAGGTACAATGTTTTAGTTTCTGATATATGCTAAGTTGAAAATATCTATAATCAGCAATAATTTAACTATTTTTAAAATATGGGATATATATATAATATCAGATTGATGCAATTCAATGCAAAACTTTAAGAGAGATTTGCAGAGAGAGGATGAAATGAAACTTTAAGAGAGAGGATGAAATGAAATTGTTGCGGGAAATATTATTTTCATGAGGTGAATAATTATAAAAATAATTAAAAATGTTATTTAAGAATAAGGATGGAGCTTAAGGCGAGATTTTTTTTTTTCAGCAGGAGTACTTTTGGAATTGTTTGAAACACTATCGGAATGTTTTATGAAATAAAATATAATTTTTTAGGGGGGGGGGGGGTGGATTTACCACCTAGTGCAAAAGCGACAGTCAGATTTTACGTTTAAATGTTTAAGAAGGAGAAGAATTTTTTTTATGAAAGAGCTATTTTTCAGACGAAAAATTTCTTGCACTCCGTCGCGTTCGCATATTTTAAACTTAAGGCTGTTCTGTTACCTAAATAAGCTACTTTCTGACGCAGTTTGGAATTAATTTTTGTTTGGAAACGGATTAAATTGGCAGGTCTTATTATTCAGAAACTGTGTCATCGAAATGAGTTTTCCATTTTTTTGGTAAAGGCAGATCTTTCAGTAAATACTGTCAAAGTCGGTGATTTGAGACAAATTTCCGAAACGGCAGCACGAGAAAAAAGGAAAAACGTGTCGTCACGACCACGAGAACAGAATAGCTTATAACTCGATAAGTAATATTTATTTATCAAAAAATCTAAAACTGATTTCGATTTAAAACCACTTCCATAGTCAGGCCTGCCAATTTTATGTCTTAGAGTTTAAAAAGGAGTCAAGAATATAGAATAGTGTCAAACAGTTTAGCGCTGTTGAACAAGTCATTTGAGAACCACCTTAAGTTTTTTCTCTAATTGACAAGCTCAACAACGCGAAACTTTCTGACACATTTTTTGACTCATTTTTAAACGCAAAGAAATAAAATTGACAGGCCTGACTATGGGTGTCTTCAAATATTCGTCAGAATTCTTTCATTATTACTACAATTATTAACTGAAACCAGCTTAAAATACACATTCTCTTTTTTTTTTTTTTTTTTTTTTTTTTTTTTTAATAAAAATAAAAATAAGTAAGTAAAATAGAAAGTTTCATTAGTAAAGTTTGTCTTGTCATTTACTATAATCCTTTTTCTTTTGTCGTTAATAATCAGGATGACACTGTATTTTGCAGAATATATACATGAATACTTTTACAATCTGAGTGAGTGTGTTAGGTTACATATGTGTTAGGTCAGCATATGAAAAACGATGCATCTCATAAACTTTAATCGCCAAACTGTCGCAGATAAAAACGGGAATAGTCATTCAAAGAGGAATTATGACTTCTTTCAATTTATGTTTTTTTTTCTGTCTTTTTTTTTTTTTATAATCTTAGCGGGCCATTTTCGTAAAGAAATTGTACCAAATTAAAAAAATTTCGGCACGGATATCCTATTTTGACAGTATATTTGAATTTTTGGATAAATTTTACCTTCGAATACAAAATGGAAAGTTAATCCTGAATTTTGAAGGTTTAAAGTTCGAAATTAGTAAGGGAAATTTCTTTTTAATCGTTGCAAAACCTTATTGCAATGCAGAAAATTTTAAAGCATAACTAAAAATCTGTTTGTTGGAACGATCTGTAATTTTGGATTCCCTTATTTGAAGTTTCTTGAAATCTATTCCTGTTGAAAAATTCACAGGTTACAATTTCTTTCTTTCTTTTCCCTCTTTTTTTTTTTTCTTTTTTTTTTTTTTTTTTTTTTTTTAATAATCCTTGAAAACATTATGAATTGTAATCTATGAATTTCTTAACAGAGCTCTAAAATCTAATCAATAGCTAACGAAAAACAAGCATCGCGCAAATTGATTTGGTGCATACAGAGGATGGTACAGCTTGTGTCCCGGAACTAGGAGCCAAACTTAGAATAAGATATTTATCCTTAGAACAATTATTGTATCAATAATTATCAAATATAGGTGTCTAAGATATCGACAGATTTATTAGTAAGTATTAGTATTATAGTATTTTAATAAAAGTATTTTTGGATGTCTACTGCATAATGTAATTATTTTATCATTGAAATATATATTTTTGAATTAAGTACTAGTTTTGTCTGCTAACAGGGGTCAATGCAGGGTTTTTTTTTTCTTGGGGCACATTTTGTGAAAAGGAAAGGTTATTACAAATTTATTTTTTTGTGAAAAATAACATTTTGCATCAATAGACTGGAATTTAGACAGAATTATCAAGTCCCAATTGCCTAAATACCACAAATAAAATGAAATGAGATGTTTCATCATCATATTAGCCATACATTGCTAAAAAATATGATATTGGGACTACATCTCAAGTACAATGATTAGAAATATAAATTGCTTTGCAGTGATGCCAGAAATAATGTTAAAATATAATTGATTATAAAATAAACAGGAACATTAGTGCTGCCATCTATTAGTAAAAGTGAATATAATCTGAATCGAAGGAATTGGATGGAAATAAATGTTTCATAATTCAACCAAATTACTATCTTAATTGATACCAATTAGTTAAATAATAAGTAAATGAAATTAATTAATAAATAGAAAATCGAATTACATTAAAGGATGTATTAATGAATAATACTATGTTATAAATAAGTATTAAGATGGAAAAATTAATAACAAAAAACAACTTAAAATAGTGCTGCCCTCTAGTGGTAAAAGTAAATATAAAGTAATGGATGGAAATTAGTGTTTAATAATTAAACCAAATTACTATCTTAATGATAGCCATTAGTTAAATAATAAATAAATGAAATTAATTAATAAATAGAATGTTGAATAAAATCTAAGTAATGGATGTATAAATTAATAATACTATGTTATAAATAAGTAGTATTATGGAAAAAGTAATAATTAATGCAACATTAAAATGTACCATTAAATGACAACAACGATTAAATAACTGTACCAAAAATGCAACATCAATTAAAATAAATTAAATTAAAATACTAAAGATTTGAATTAAGATACAAAGAATTTAAAATTAATATTGATTAAATATTGAAATGAATTAGTCACAAATAATGTGGCTTCAAACAAAGTTAAATTAAATAAAAACACTTAATAAAATTAAAACATATTATATTAACACTGTATAAAAGTAAACATTATCTTAGAAGTAAATATGATATTGTCCACCAAAGGTATTAATCCAAATCATTAGATCAAATACATTTTTAATATTAATGAATATAAATTCATTTAAAATAATTAAATAATGAATAAGTAAATCTAACTAAATTAATATACATATAAAAAAAAACACATCGCAGTCCATTATAAAATGTGTATGATCAAACAATTGTGTAAATCAAAATGCCCCATTTTTTTTTAATAATATAAATTAACCATGCGAATTTTTCCATACAACGCCGCCACACACCTCCTCAATCCAACGTCTACCCACCCAACCGTCCTATTATATATATATTTTTTCTTTTTTGTAAATTTTTATAAGATTATATGATTTTTTTTATGCATTTTTTAAACGCATGTGTTAATTTGGTTGTAAAGATCAAATAGGAACTAACTATATATTAAGGAATAAATGAATTTTTTTGGAAAACCATGTTGTAATGCTTCATAGATAAGTTTTTTAATATTGTTGTTAATAAGTTGAGAGGAACATAAACTTTTTATTCTATAAATATGATTAAGGAGTATATTACGATATACAGAATTATGAAGACATGATTTAAAATTAGTAAATGAATTAACTTTAAATTTAAATTCTTTACGTTTATCAAATAGATCTATTATTGTTTTGTTTTCTTTTAGTGTAATTTTAAGATCTAAAAAGTTAATAGTATTGTTAGAAAGGAGGTTTTCCGTTAATTCTAAATTAGTAGGATAATCAACTGGAAATATAGAAATATTAGTGTGAATATATATATATATATATATATATATATATATATATATATATATATATATATATATATATATATATACCTATATATATATATATCTATATATATATATATATATATATATATATATATATATATATATATATACCTATATATATATATATATATATATATATATATATATATATATATATATATATATATATATATATATATATATATATATATATATATATATATATATACCTATATATATATAATCATGGTTGGGTATATATATATATATATATACCTAAATTGTTTTTTTTTAAACATCTTAGAATGCAAAATTAGTTGTCTAACATCGTCTCGAAAATATTGGAAATCCCACCACTATAACGATAAAAATAATGTTTTTGCTGCCTTTCTTGAAAATTGGAGGGTGTACTGGAGGACCCTTCTTGTCTGATAATTATGCAGGTCGAAATCTTGATCCCCTTTGACCCTGAGAGGAGGGTGGGTGGAAGGAGAGATAGCATGAATGGATCCATATAACAAAGATGGAGAGTCCTTCCGGGTTGGTCTTTTAATCATTCTTACGAAGAGAGGTATAATAGGGAATAAGTTGCCTTATGGACCATAAACCGATCTACCGTTGGGTAGTAGGGGTCACGACGGGAGATTTTAGCTGAATCAGGATTTCCCCCATGTTGTAAAATCTCTAAAATAAAAATATATTTTAATAATAATTATTATTATTAATGAAAAAAACTTACCTGTTTGTAGAGTTACTGCTTACACTTTGAGGATTTCTGAAGATCTCAATGAAAGCTCTAAAGAACAGGTAGACTATGAAATAGGAAACAGCTTCAATAAAATGTATATACTCTAACAGGATTGTAGCGCATAAAACCTAGAAGTACGTAAATATCCTTATGTTATACTTATTTCAACTGCTTAAGGTTGAAACTTTTTATAATAAAACTGTGCATCATTTGAAGATTTGTACATTTTTATTATAAAAACTAGATGCTAGCTAGGTTTCGAATTCGGGAAAGGTCATTTTGATCTATTAAAACAAACTCAGCACTAATAATGCTGCTATATATCGAAAACGGCTCTAACGATTTTCACAAAAATTGATGACTATACTAATTCGAGCACAAGAAATCGATCTAGCTAGGTCACTAATTCGAGAAAACCCGTTTTCTGTGTTTAAAACTCGACGTAGTCATTACTCGAAAAGATGGTATCAATCGAAAAAAATTCCGACCATTTTTATGAAATATGATTTAATTGATTATGAGAAAAATATCTAACCAAGTCTTGATATCAGGAAAAATTAATTTTCCTCGGTTTAAAATTTTTTTTCTATCTTTTGTAATCGAAATTCTTGCCTAAATGGTCTAATGCCAGCTAACGGTCATTTATCATAACACAATAAAAACTCTCTAGAATACGGCACTTACGGTTTATCTTCTATACTAAATCGAGCACTAAATAACGGCCTATGTAAGTACAAAATATGGTAAAATTTCTTTTAACTGGCTAGAAAAAATAAAATTGATTTTAGCAATTGTTAATTTCGTGAACTTGAGTATTTTCAGAAACATTAGTACTTTTCGGTTAGCCGGGCGCCAGTGTAATATATTACACACATATACTATATGCATATGTATATACATATATATGTTTATACACATATATTTATATGTATATATATATATATATATATATATATATATATATATATATATATATATATATATATATATATATATATATATATATATGTGTGTGTGTGTGTGTGTGTGTGTGTGTGTGTGTGTGTGTGTGTGTGTGTGTGTGTGTGTGTATATATGTGTACATATACATATATATATGTATATATAACATTGGAGCCCGGCTAATCGAAAAGTATACCGAAAAATTTTGTAAATTTGCTAATATTTCTTGATAGATAACTGTACTTATACTTTTGTTGTGTTTAAAACCACTACCATATTATTGCAAGCATCGCTATATTCGTAGTTTAGTGCAATGGCGATATACCTTGATGCAAAATTAGCAGCAATTGTAGAAGCAAGACAGTTTTTCTGCCAAATTTACCTAATTGCTCCCGAAAAAGTTAATTTTTTTCTGCCAGCATTTGACTTGGGCACAACGATTGTTGAGGAATAATCATTTAAATTTTTATAAAACATTGAGAATATCACCTAGGATATGTCTGATTATCGCATTCATATAAAAACGTTTAATTTTTTTATTTAGCAAACCAAATTTGTTGCTGTATAGAAAGGTTTCTTATCTTTATTAAAATCTGTTTTTACGTACTCCAGAGAAAGCTTTGGAATTCAAAATCTAAGTTCTACCCCGCCCCTCCTGGAATATTTTACGTTATTTAAAGTGTATTTTTGTGTTTAAAAGACATTATAACTAACAGAAAACAAGCCTTTTTATATTTGAAACTTAAATATGTCAGCACTTTTGCACCACTATGGCACCATTTTTACTGGGTTTTCATTTCCGACCGTGCTAAGACTATACGAGCCATAGATGTAAATATATCCTTCATAACTTATTGATTTTTTGCGTATAGTAACTCACTTTTGTATGTTTATTGTGAAATATAAGTGAAAGTAGGGTACTTTTCCACTATCCCGTCGACTACTTTCCACAAAAACTAACGCCAAATTTACGATAATATCGTCAATTTTACGCCGCACAATTGCGTGATCGTGGCGTTAGATGCGTTATACGTGTTTTATATGTCATTGATTTTCAATTCCACACTTATCTGTGTTTTTAATGATATTTTACTGATTTATTTGTTATTTCGTTACTTCAGAGGGGCTACTTCGCTCGCGCGGAAACATCCGTTCACTAAGGTTAATCCCATGGGAGATATTAAAAAATATATATAATATGCATTTCAATATTTTTATTTTTTTATCTCTACAATTGCCGTTTCTTATTTTTTTATTATGGTAGCAGGTTTTTTTTTTTTTTTTTTTTTTTTTGATATTTTTACTTTCAAAACCGATTACGAAAAAGAAAGCATCTTTATAAAAAACAAATGAAACAAAATCGAAAAAGTATAAAAAGTTCTTTGTTCAGATCGACTTTAGCTATCCAGTGCCAAAAAAATGGGTGCTTTTCGAACCAAAATGTACCAAAAAAAGAAATCTCTCTCTATATATAAAAAAACTAACGATTTGGAAATGGATCAATGAAATCTGCGTAGATATTCCGGGTTTATTCTCATCGCTTTTTTACTAGGGACTTTTTTCAGGAGCGATTACTGTTTTTCTAACCATCCTACGGATTCGAAAATCATACCAGACGCGAAATATAACATGCTTTAAGAGATTAAAAAAATTATCACGTTCAGACAATAAAAACTCAAAAAATCCTTAAAAAATCAATATTGGTTGGTTTTGTTGGTTGTTTTGGCCCAACGGGCCCGGTTTTGAAGCTTTTTATTTCTAAACAGCTGACATGATCCATATAAAAATTGAGTAAAAAATCTTTTATTGAAAAAATTATTTTTTATATTGTTGCCAATTTCTACATCAACGCAAATAATTGTTTTATCTCAAATAAAAAATGTAATTGCGCGAGACTATTAAAAACAATAATGAAAGTTTAAAATAATAATTAAATGATCACGTGTTAAAAACAGGAAATAAAGAAAATTACGTCATAAAAATTGTGTTTACGCATTAATATTAAAAAGGAAAAAGAAAAGTGCCCAGTTAAACTGATGGCAGTGAGCTCACAGTCTATTCACACTAACTGTATACTATACTCTTATTTTAAAGAATAATCCCCATCGTAAAATAAATTAAGGAGGCATTAGCTACCCCTTTTCCCTCCTTTATACTTAACCAATGAACCCCCAAAAGTGATCAGGGAAGCGCCTTATCAGAATAAACCTATATCCAAAATTTGAAGGAAATCTGATAATTCTGCATAAAAAAACCAATTATATAAGTTTAGAGGGAGAATTTTTTATCCCCGTTCCCCCTTTTATACTTCCTCATACAATAAACCGATACATTTAAAACTATTTTCTAATGGGTAATATTCATATGACGTCACATTGGGAATCATTTGGTGTAAAAATAACGCAAAATAGTTTCAATTTATTTTGTACGCATTACTGCTTGATAAATAATATTAGAAATTTTGTATATAATTATTAGTTAAAACAAATAATCTTTATTTTAAAAATAACATGAAAATATCCACGATGATGCATTAAAATAGAGAAAAGAGTTCATGCATAAGATATATCTGTTCCTGAAATTATCTAAAACTCGATGAAAACATAAAATATAAGAGTAAAATTTGAAGACACATTGCTTTTCAATACTGTGATCTGAATGTTATTCCCAAGCAGACGGAGAAGTTTAACCTGGAATTCAAAGGAAGGATATTGTCCATAGTGGCCTTATAAAAGTCTGAGAGGTAGCGACATTTTTAGCCAAATCATTTTATACAAGCTGATTTCCAAATTAGTAATTGATCTTACTTATCAATCCCCAAAACAACTGTAAGCAGTGGGTAAAGCCATGGTAACCGAAAAATACCATATTTAAATGAAAAAGCATATTCTAACCTGATTACCAGAAGATAGTCGCCGTTCGTGATATCATCATATTTTTAAAACAAGGTACCTGCGAAATCAGAACGAGGGTTGGTGAGCGTAGCGAGCACGGGGGGGGGGGGGGACAGAGCTCCCTAGTCCTTCTATATATAAAAAAAAGTTTTGGCTTAAAAATGGACCAATGAAAATCTGCGTAGATATTCCGGGTTAGTCTCATCGCTTTTTTATTAGGGACTTTTTTGGGGAGCGATTACTTTTTTTCTAGCCATAATCATTAGATTTGAAATTTATATCAAGAAAAATACAATTTTTTACCTTTCAAACGCAGTTTGTCTAACAAATTTCTGACAAATACTTTTCGAGCTATCATTTTTTTCAGTAACTTCAAATGTTTCCTTTTCCGAGATTAATCTGTTGCAACAATTAGCGAAAAACCCAGTCGTCAGCAACGCATAGTTTATTATTAAAGAGGCTGTTGGAGCAGGGATTGTCACCACCAATTTGCCACCATCACTTTTGAAATCGGTTCCGTGGTTCCAGAGATTCCATAGAAATTGTAATTTAGAATGACTTCAGAACGCTTTTCGCTCATTTCACCCATTTAAATTTCGATTTTTTTTTTTAATTTATTCTTAGAGAGCATTTACATCTTATAGGTAACTACAATTCTAAATTTCAAATTTCTTGCCCCTTCAGTATAAAAAAGTCGCAATTTTCGAACATTTTTTGATCCTGCACCCCATTGATGTTAGTGGCACCGACATAAAATATAGCCTATGTTGGAGTAGGGATTGTCCCCATCAATTTGCCACCATTACTTTTGAAATCGGTTCTGTAGTTCCAGAGATTTCATAGAAATTGTAATTTAGACTGTTTTTAGAACGCTTTTCGCTCATTTCACCCTTTTAAATTTCAATTTCTTTTTTATTTTGTTCTTAGAGAGCATTTACATCTTATAAGTAACTACCATGATAAATTTCAAATTTCTAGTTCCTTCAGTATAAAAAATAAAAATAAAACTGCCCAGTTAAACTGAGGGCATTGAGTTCACAGGCTGTTCACACTAATTATATATTATACTCTTATTTCAAAGAATTTGAAATAAGCCCATCGAAAAATAAAGAAATAAACAATATATTAAGGGGGGGTCATCCCCCCTTTACCCCCCTTATAATTAACTAATGAACCCCTTAAACTAATCAGGTAAATCTCTAATTACAATGAATATATATACAAAATTTGAAGAAAATCGGATAATTCTGCATGAAAAACCCATTTATATAAATTAAGGCGGGATTAGCCCCCTGCGTTCCCTCCTTTATACTTAACCAATCAATCGCGAAAACTAATCAGGGAAGCGTCTTAACCCAATGAACCTATAAACAAATTTTGAAGCAAATGGGATAATTCTGCATGAAAAACCCATTTATATAAATTAAGGGGAGGGACTAGCCCCCCCCGTTCCCCCCCCCCTTTATACTTAACCAATCAATCCCGAAAACTAATCAGGGAAGTGCCTTAACACAGTGAACCTATATACAAAATTTGAAGGAAAACGGAGTAATTCTGCATGAAAAACCCATTTATATAAAATAAGGGGGGATTAGGCCTCCGTTCCCCCTTTATACTTAACCAATCAATCCCGAAAACTAATCAGGGATGCGCCTTAACACAGTGAACCTATATACAAAATTTGAAGGAAATGGGATAATTCTGCATGAAAAACCCATTTATATAAATTAAAAGGGGTATTAGCCCCCCGTTCCCCCCTTTATACTTAATCAATCAATCCCGAAAACTAATCAGGGATGCGCCTTAACACAGTGAACCTATATACAAAATTTGAAGCAAATAGAATAATTCTGCATGAAAAACTCATTTATATAAATTAAGGGGGGGTTATCCCCCCGTTCCCCCCCCTTTATACTTAACCAATCAATCCCGAAAAACTGATCAGGGAAGCGCCTTAACACAATGAACCTATAAAGAAAATTTGAAGGAAAACGGAATAATTCTGCATGAAAAACCCATTTACATAACATAAGGGGGGATTAGCCCTCCGTTCCCCCCTTTATACTTAACCAATCAATCCCGAAAACTAATCAGGGATGCGCCTTAACACAGTGAACCTATATACAAAATTTGAAGCAAATAGAATAATTCTGCATGAAAAACCCATTTATATAAATTAAGGGGGGGTTATCCCCCCGTTCCCCCCCCCCTTTATACTTAACCAATCAATCCCGAAAAACTGATCAGGGAAGCGCCTTAACACAATGAACCTATAAAGAAAATTTGAAGGAAAACGGAATAATTCTGCATGAAAAACCCATTTACATAACATAAGGGGGGATTAGCCCTCCGTTCCCCCCTTTATACTTAACCAATCAATCCCGAAAACTAATCAGGGATGCGCCTTATCACAATGAACCTATATACAAAATTTGAAGCAAATATAATAATTCTGCATGAAAAACCCATTTATATAAATTAAGGGGGGGGTTATCCCCCCGTTACCCCCCCCCCTTTATACTTAACCAATCAATCCCGAAAAACTGATCAGGGAAGCGCCTTAACACAATGAACCTATAAAGAAAATTTGAAGGAAAACGGAATAATTCTGCATGAAAAACCCATTTACATAACATAAGGGGGGATTAGCCCTCCGTTCCCCCCTTTATACTTAACCAATCAATCCCGAAAACTAATCAGGGATGCGCCTTAACACAGTGAACCTATATACAAAATTTGAAGGAAATCGGATAATTCTGCATGAAAAACCCATTTATATAAATTAAGGGGGGTATTAGCCCCTCGTCCCCCCCTTTATACTTAATCAATCAATCCCGAAAACTAATCAGGGAAGCGTCTTAACCCAATGAACCTATAAACAAATTTTGAAGCAAATAGAATAATTCTGCATGAAAAACCCATTTATATAAATTAAGGGGGGATTATCCCCCCGTTCCCCCCTTTATACTTAACCAATCAATCCCGAAAACTAATCAGGGAAGCGCCTTAACACAGTGAACCTATAAACAAAATTTGAAGGAAAACGGAATAATTCTGCATGAAAAACCCATTTATATAAAATAAGGGGGGGGGGATATGCCCCCCGTTCCCTCCTTTATACTTAACCAATCAATCCCGAAAACTAATCAGGGAAACGCCTTAACACAGTGAACCTATAAACAAAATTTGAAGGAAATTTGATAATTCTGCATGAAAAACCCATTTATATAAATTAAGGGGGGGGGGATTATCCCCCCGTTCCCCCCTCCCTTTATACTTAACCAATTAATCCCGAAAATTAATCAGGGAAGCGCCTTAACACAGTGAACCTATAAACAAAATTTGAAGGAAAACGGAATAATTCTGCATGAAAAACCCATTTATATAAAATAAGGGGGGTATTAGCCCCCCGTTCCCCCCTTTATACTTAACCAATCAATCCCGAAAACTAATTAGGGAAGCGCCTTAACACAGTGAACCTATAAACAAAATTTGAAGGAAAACTGATATTTCTATGAAGAGTTATCGCATTACGTACGTACATACATACATACAGAACCGGCTGGCAAGGTCTCAGGGCTTGACAGCCTGTTTGATAGCTAAACAATCGCAATTTTAGAACGTTTTTTGCTCCTGCACCCCCTGGGGTTAGTGGCACCGACATAAAATATAGCCTATGTTGGAGCAGGGGTTGTCACCATCAATTTGCCACTATCACTGTTGAAATCGGTTCAGTAGTTCCAGAGATTACCCCCTACAAACAAACAAACAAACAATCTTTACTCCTTTATAATATTAGTATAGATTAAACATTGTGTGCTTTATAATGAATTTATTGTGTGATAAAATAATTTTTGTGTGTGTTTATAGTAAAAATTGAGTGTTTTTTATATTAAAGTTGTGTGTTTATTATAGTAAAATAAACTGTTTCATAATAAAATAAAACTAACATGCTGTTTTCGCAAGCTAGGACTAACAGGTACCCGAAAACGGGATTTTCTCCCCAGAAAGGTACAAAACAAAAATCCTGCCAACCCCGTTTCGTCTGTAACATCTGTTCCTTAATTTGCGTTTTATAATGAAGTCTTAAATTTGTTATGGTATATTAGCCGGAAACAAATTCTGAACTATTTGTATTGCTAAGTGCAAACGTGTTAATGTTCCGTAATCGTTTCAAGCTTTATTTTTACCATAACACATACCTTTATAATTTTATTTTTTTCTGAAATCCTTGTGTACAATGTTTATTTTAACCATACACACACAATGTTTAATTTATTTTAAAACATTTAATTGATTACAAAAAACATGCAAAGTTTTATTTAATACTAGCAAGCTACGCCCGCTGCGCAGGTCGGCTTCTACAAATAAACCTTGAATCAAACGAAATATATCGTTTAATTTGACCTTGTATTTGAACGCAATTTGCATATTTACCTGGAATGTCCTTCCACATTACTGAAAAATGACGCCATTGCGCTATTATATTATCTAATGTACAGTCAAAATTGTAGCTGTTAAGGACCAACTATTTTATTTGTTCATTTACAGTTAGGGTTTGTTAAAGAACGATAAAACTATATGCAATATATTAAAACAATCACTAAAAATTGTCGAACTAACAATGCAAACAAATTAACTAACAAAAGCCATCCAGTAGAAGTTTTTATAAAGGCTAATCTTTGATAATCGGGTTCATCTGATTATAGAAATTTTCTACATAATTCTAAAACTAACATAGAACGATATGAAATATACCAAAACCATGCTTAAAAATTATCTACTTAACAATGCAAGTCGCAAAAAATACGCCCAGTAAAAACTTTCTAAAAGGCTAATCTTTCGGAATCGGGTTCACCTGACTATATAACCTTCACACATAACTATTTGACTAAGCAACGTAGAACAATATGTAGTACACTGAAACCATTCCTGAAATAGCATCTAACTACCAATACAATTATCATCAAAATCCGTCCAGTAGAACTTTTTCAGAAGGCTAATCTTGCATAATTGGAATCAGATATTATAAAGGCTAATATTTGATAAAAAAAAAAGGTCACCCGATTTTCGAATTTCCCTCTATAATTCTAGAACTAAGCAACGTAGAATGATATGTTATATAATAAAACTTTCTCTACAAATTTATCTACCTAACGGTGTAGGTTTCATCGAAATCCATTCGGCAGGATCTTTTAAAAAGGCTAATCTTTTATAATCGGATTGATCTGATTATAGAACTTCCCATAATAATTCTATAACTAAACTACGTAGAATGATAGGTTATACAATAAACCCTTCCCTGAAAAATTATCTATCTTACAGTTTAAGTTCTACGAAAATCCATGAAGCAGAACTCGTGTTTGAAGCAGCCGGAACAAAATTTCATATATAAGGTAGAAGTAAATATATGTATATTGCTGTTAATATAGTTTATATTTGAAAAAAAAAAAAAGGTACTTTTTGGTTAGCCGGGCGCCAGTGATATATGTACATATATAAATATATATGTATATACATATGTATATATATCTTCATACATGTGTATATATGTGTATATGTGTATAGATATATGTGTATATGTATGTGTGTGTGTGTACATATACATGTATATATATCACTGGTGCCCGGCTAACCGAAAAGTACTAAAAAAAAAGTCCTTCCGGCCTGTACCGGGAGGAAAAGGTAGCTTTCGTATATGTTCGTTTTAAAATTTTAGCTAATGTTACACGAAAACAGCAAGTTAAAATACAAAGAAACGTTTGCAAAAGATTCGTTAATACTGAATTTGAATAAGAAATTCGCCAAATTATTGAGCAATAGCCAAATTGGCTTCATTTATGAAGACTTATTTTGGTCGCCAAATTTGGCGATATTTCGCCAAATGTCGCCAATTTTGGCGAGAATTTGGCGCTAACGGATATGAATATATAGTTTTATGCGTATGATTGGGAAAATTATTACAACAATGAAAGAAAATAATTTGCGAGTAATCGCGTTAATGTGCTGTTTTGTTTCAAAATGTCAGCCACCCTAGAATTTCAAACTGCTCTATCTCAGCCATTTTTTAAGATAGAGGTAAACCAAAAAATGCTCTGGCATCCTTGTATCAAGGCCTAACACGTAATTAAAAAATAAATGTGAATTTTTAACTTTTTTGTATATTTATTTTAGTTTTAAATTTTTAAATGGCCGCCATCTTGAAACAAAATGGCGGACGAAGCTGGCCAACGAACTCGGTCGAGGCATTGGTTAGCTTAATACACACAATTAGTTTTATCAAAATTGATTTATAAATATGAGCGTTATCGTATGACATAGGTCATATATATATATATATATATATATATATATATATATATATACAGTGGAACTCCAGTTATACGTGTTGCCCGGGACCGTACAAACGAAACGTATAACTCAGTAAAACGTACAACTCAATACGGAACAATTTTTAAAATATATCGTGAAAACTTTGATACGCTGAGGAGATTGCGACCTGTTATATTGAAAACAGAAGTTTTTTAAGTAGTACTGCACCCATGACATAAATCTTTGGAAGTGGAAATGAGAAGAAAAAAGTACATAAGAGAAGTACACATGAACTTATTTTATCATAAAAGCTTTATTAAAATTACTTTTAATGCACATAGAGTGCTTAAAAGAAATCGTTGGAATCGCCTTGGCATATAAATCATTCATCAAAGGACATTTCAGTAGTTTACTGAATCTTGTTGAAATAATCACTAATCTTCTGTTGTATCTTTTCGGCAGAGCCGACACTGAACAGCAAATTTTGCATTTCTGTTAATAATGCAGCCGCCTTATGGTTATTGCTTTTACTACTGATGAACCGCCTTACTACGTCAAAAGCTTTCTCATCAACTCTGAAGTGTGAGTGGGATCTTTCAAATCGGACTCCTCGGCCGCGTCGTCAGTGTTTCCGGTTTCAAAATGGATAAATGAAAAATAAATTCGTTCGGGGACGCAAAAACGTAACGTATAACTGAGGGAAATGTGTAATTCAAAACGTATAAGTCCGCTAATTTTTAATGGCAAGTGGTCGGGACCACTGAGTTGAAACGTATAAGTGAGGGAAACGTACAACTCAGGTAACGTATATCTGAAGTTCCACTGTATATATATATATATATATCAACATTTGAACGGAGGGTGGTTTTGGGGTCTGGGGGTCATGATCGGTGAAAATATATCGAAATTTTCCGGAACTGCTTTCCTACGAACGGCTGCAATAGGTAGCTTTATACTTTTAGGTAGCTTTCAATACAAAAAAGTATAAAGCTATCTATTGCAGCCGTTCGGAGGAAAGCAATTCCGAAAAATATTGGTATATTTTCACCGATTATGACCCCCAGACCTCAAAACCACCCTCCGTCCAAATGTTGATTTATATATATATATATATATATATCTGACCTATGTCATACGATAACGCTCGTATTTATAAATCAATTTTGATAAAACTAATTGTGTGTATTAAGCTAACCAATGTCTCGACCGAGTTCGTTGGCCAGCTTCGTCCGCCATTTTGTTTCAAGATGGCGGCCATTTAAAAATTTTAAACTAAAATAAATATACAAAAAAGTTAAAAATTCAAATTTATTTTTTAATTACGTATTAGGCCTTCATACAAGGATTCCAGAGCATTTTTTGGTTTACCTCTATCTTAAAAATTTTTTTAACCAAAAATAGAACCGACTTCAAAAACTACTACAAAGTAAAAAATAATTTTTTTTAGATAATAGTTAATAAGAAATTAAATTAAGAGCATTGTATTTACCATGCATATTATTCTATTTATGTACATTAATTTGATTTTTTGGAGTCGGTGCCAGCCAAGCCAATTACAAAATTCAAAACAAAATATCCAATATAAATCGTAACACGCGTATAAATTATATCTACATAAATACGAGACAATAAAAAAAAATACATATAACTCATCAAATAGTAGAAAATACAACGATTTAAATGATTAACTAATTTGCAAAGCAATGTTTGTCGACATATAGTTGCTAATCTCATTTGAAAATACACATTTATAACATCAGATGAAATGTTTAAAAATGGTAACATGGCTTTAACTTGGCTTGGCTGGCACCGACTCCAAAAAATCAAATTAATGTACATAAATAGAATAATATGCATGGTAAATACAATGCTCTTAATTTAATTTCTTATTAACTATTATCTAAAAAAAATTATTTTTTACTTTGTAGTAGTTTTTGAAGTCGGTTCTATTTTTGGTTAAAAAATTTATTTTTTATTTGCAAATTCACGTAATAGAATATTTTATGATATTAAATGAAAGTCGTCTGCCCAACAAATTAACTATTTTTAAAATGTTTATTTTTTTTCGTTTTTGTTGAATTTCTGAAAAAGTACTGAACCAATTTTCATAAAATTTAAATGGGACCAATTCGAGAGTATTGTCTTTCGAATAAAAAAAAATCATATAAATAGGACACATAGTTCCGGAGTAATCGGTGTACATACATAAAAAAAAAAAAAAAAAAAAAAAAAAAAATACATACACGTCGAATTGATAACCTCCTCCTTTTTTGAGTCGGTTAATAAAAAGGGCTGAGATAGAGCAGTTTGAAATTCTAGGGTGGCTGACATTTTGAAACAAAACAGCACATTAACGCGATTAGTCGCAAATTATTTTCTTTCATTGTTGTAATAATTTTCCCAATCATACGCATAAAACTATATATTCATATCCGTTAGCGCCAAATTCTCGCCAAAATTGGCGACATTTGGCGAAATATCGCCAAATTTGGCGACCAAAATAAGTCTTCATAAATGAAGCCAATTTGGCTATTGCTCAATAATTTGGCGAATTTCTTATTCAAATTCAGTATTAACGAATCTTTTGTAAACGTTTCTTTGCATTTTAACTTGCTGTTTTCGTGTAACATTAGCTAAAATTTTAAAACGAAGATATAGGAAAGCTACCTTTTCTTCCCGGTACAGGCCGGAAGGACTTTTTTGTATTGAAAGCTACCTAATACTGCAAAAATGATGTCGTACACTTGAAAAAACATCTTTTGGCTTAAAATCTCTCATCAAAATTGTTTTTCTTTTTCTTCTTTTCTTTTCTTTCTTTCTTTTTTTAAAAAATAAAATTAGTAACAGTTTCTTCTTTTATTTTTCGAGATGTATAGCCGTTTTAATTCTTTCTTCAATTAAAAAAAGTCCTTCCGGCCTGTACCGGGAGGAAAAGGTAGCTTTCCTATATCTTCGTTTTAAAATTTTAGCTAATGTTACACGAAAACAGCAAGTTAAAATGCAAAGAAACGTTTACAAAAGATTCGTTAATACTGAATAAGAAATTCGCCAAATTATTGAGCGATAGCCAAATTGGCTTCATTTATGAAGACTTATTTTGGTCGCCATATTTGGCGATATTTCGCCAAATGTCGCCAATTTTGCCAATTTTGTCGCCAATGTCGCCAATTTTGGCGCTAACGGATATGAAAACATAGTTTTATGCGCATGATTGGGAAAATTATTACAACAATGAAAGAAAATAATTTGCGAGTAATCGCGTTAATGTGCTGTTTTGTTTCAAAATGTCAGCCACCCTAGAATTTCAAACTGCTCTATCTCAGCCATTTTTTAAGATAGAGGTAAACCAAAAAATGCTCTGGAATCCTTGTATCAAGGCCTAAAATGTAATTAAAAAATAAATTTGAATTTTTAATTTTTTTGTATACTTATTTTAGTTTTAAATTTTTAAATGGCCGCCATCTTGAAACAAAATGGCGGACTAAGCTGGCCAACGAACTCGGTCGAGACATTGGTTAGCTTAATACACACAGTTTCATCAAAATTGATTTATAAATACGAGCGTTATCGTATGACATAGGTCAGATATATATACAGGGTGATTCATAAAAGATGGGCAGAACTTTAAGGGGTTATAGTACACTTAAAGACAAATAATATTAAATAGGAGACTAAGGGTCCCAGACGTATTCCCAAGGAGATAGGGGGCATTAAAGTTTAGGGTCCGAAATTTCAAATGATTATAAAAAATGGAAAAATTGGTCGATTCGTTTGCGGTTTTTGCAAAAAATTTTCTTTATGCCAGTATTTTCTTGAAATAAAATTTTAAAGTTCAATTTCAAAAAATGCCGATAGGGGGCGCTTTAGACTTTGGAGTAACAAACAACTATTTTTTAACGTTATTTTTTGTATTTCTTTAAATGATTTCGAAAGTTTAGACTTAAACTTAAATTTTGATCTAAAAATCTGAGTCCTAACGAGTAGTTAAGTAGCGTAAACTGAAATTTGAAATTTGAAACCCTTCTCCCCCCAGAACAAAAATCAGTTATTCCCGATCTTTGTGTCGTAGATTAGGCTCTAACTACTGCCGCGTTTTGCTAAAATTATTCTTTATGTCAGTATTTTCTTGAAAATAAATTTTAAAGAAAATTTTCAAAAAATTCCGATAGAGGGCGCTTTAGACTTTGGAGTAACGAACAACTATTTTATACCGTTATTTTTTGTGTCTCATTAAATGCTTTCTAAAGCTTAGACTTAAATTTTCAGCCCAAAATCTGAATCGTTAGACGTGGTTAAGTTTCTGGGGAGAGGGGTTTGAAATTTCTACTCCTGAGCACAGTTCAGTTTACCATGTCCACACATTGTGTGCTGTGATACGAGGTAAAAAGACACAAATTAGGATTATGTTACCAAAGCATATTTATTAACATGTAATCACAATAAATGTTCAAAATTGTGACCACCAGAGGTTATGCACGCAGAACAACGGCGACGAATGGAACGGCGAACATTCGCGAAAACATCAGGCTTTTCGAGCACTTCCCCTACAGCGGCGGAAAGTCTGGCGACCAGTTCCTCGGGGGATTCAATGGGTGTCTCATACATAAGAGCCTTCAATCGTCCCCAAAAAAAGAAATCGAGGGGTGAAAGATCTGGCGAGCGAGCAGGCCAAGCAACAGGACCACCTCGACCAATCCATCTGTTCGGAAATGTGATGTCCAGATAGTTGCGGACGTCTCGTACGTAATGGGCTGGCGCTCCATCGTGCTGGAACCACATGACCCGCCGGATGCGTGGAGGAACAACGTTTAACAGGTCTGGCAGCACATGTTGCAGAAATGTGAGGTATGTTTTACCGTTGAGGCGTTCAGGAAGAAGGTACGGTCCGATTAGGTGGTCTCCGAGGATTCCTGCCCAAACATTGATGGAAAAGCGTCTCTGATGAGCATGTGGATACGTAGCATGTGGATTGACATCCGCCCATACATGTGCATTGTGTGTGTTAAATGTACCTTCACGTGTGAAGGTACATTCATCGGTGAAAAGCACAGTTCGTCCAAAATGTGGATTTAGCGCGTTCTGCTGCAGAAACCAGCGGGCGAATTCAATACGATTTGGATAATCCCCTGGAGACAGTTTCTGGACTCGTTGCACATGAAACGGGAGCAAATGTTCATCCTTCAGTACCCTCCAAGTCGTGGACTGTGAGGTATCCACCTGGCTAGCCACTGTTCGTGTACTTGTACTTGGCTGCGCCGCTACTACATCCAGAATGGCTTCTGCAACAACTACTGATTCGTCCTTTTTTGCACGACCTGCATTCGACCGGGAAGCGAGAAATGATCCCGTCTCACACAACTGTCTGTGCAAGCGCTCGAAAGTTTTGCGGTTAGGCAACCGCCTGTTAGGAAATCGCTCTCCGTACATTCGTTGTGCCTCTGCACCATTTCCATCTGCCGCTCCGTAAATTAAATGCATCTCAGCCTTTTCCTTATTCGTGAAGGGCACCATCTTCCGATTCATTACTACAGCGACTTACACTTGACTCACCGTTCAGTGGTTTTTATGCCTGAATCGTGTCGAAATTTTGCATACGTGTTCTTCTTCTTCCCCATTTGACATTTGCATACTTTCTGTTTCCTTCTTCACCCGGTGACTAGCGTCAGGAATGGAGCTTTAACGTTTGCATGAGCGACGTTTCCAACTGTGCCAGTGCCTTTATGAGTGAATTCCGACTATGCAGTCCTTGACGAAAGTTGTATTTTTGCCTCGTATCACAGCACAGAATCGTTGGGCATGGTTAAGTAGTGCAAACTGAACTATGTTCAGAAGTTGAAATTTGAACCCCCTCCCCTCGCTACTGAACCACGCTCAGCGATTCAGATTTTGAGCTGAAAATTTAAGTTTAAGTCTAAGCTTTAGAAAGCATTTAATGAGACACAAAAAATAACGGTATAAAATAGTTGTTCGTTACTCCAAAGTCTAAAGCGCCCTCTATCGGAATTTTTTGAAAATTTTCTTTAAAATTTATTTTCAAGAAAATACTGACATAAAGAATAATTTTAGCAAAACGCGGCAGTAGTTAGAGCCTAATCTACGACACAAAGATCGGGAATAACTGATTTTTGTTCTGGGGGGAGAAGGGTTTCAAATTTCAAATTTCAGTTTACGCTACTTAACTACTCGTTAGGACTCAGATTTTTAGATCAAAATTTAAGTTTAAGTCTAAGCTTTCGAAATCATTTAAAGAAATACAAAAAATAACGTTAAAAAATAGTTGTTTGTTACTCCAAAGTCTAAAGCGCCCCCTATCGGCATTTTTTGAAATTGAACTTTAAAATTTTATTTCAAGAAAATACTGGCATAAAGAAATTTTTTTGCAAAAACCGCAAACGAATCGACCAATTTTTCCATTTTTTATAATCATTTGAAATTTCGGACCCTAAACTTTAATGCCCCCTATCTCCTTGGGAATACGTCTGGGACCCTTAGTCTCCTATTTAATATTATTTGTCTTTAAGTGTACTATAACCCCTTAAAGTTCTGCCCATCTTTTATGAATCACCCTGTATATATATATATATATATGGATATATCTATATATAAAAATCAACATTTGAACGGAGGGTGGTTTTGGGGTCTGGGGGTCATGATCGGTGAAAATATATCGAAATTTTCCGGAACTGCTTTCCTCCGAACGGCTGCAATAGGTAGATTTATACAAAAAAGTATAAAGCTACATATTGCAGCCGTTCGGAGGAAAGCAGTTCCGGAAAATTTCGATATATTTTCACCGATCATGACCCCCAGACCCCAAAACCACCCTCCGTTCAAATGTTGATTTATATATATAGATATATCCACATATATATATATATATATATATATATATATATATATATATAATATATATCTGACCTATGTCATACGATAACGCTCGTATTTATAAATCGATTTTGATGAAACTAATTGTGTGTATTAAGGTCACCAATGTCTTGACCGAGTTCGTTGGACAGCTTGGTCCGCCATTTTGTTTCAAGATGGCGGCCATTTAAAAATTTAAAACTAAAATAAATATACCAAAAAGTTAAAAATTCAAATTTATTTTTTACTTACGTGTTAGATCTTGATACAAGGATTCCAGAGCATTTTTTGGTTTACCTCTATCTTAAAAAATGGCTGAGATAGAGCAGTTTGAAATTCTAGGGTGGCTGACATTTTGAAACAAAACAGCACATTAACGCGATTACTCGCAAATTATTTTCTTTCATTGTTGTAATAATTTTCCCAATCATACGCATAAAACTATATATTCATATCCGTTAGCAACAAAATTGGCGACATTGGCGACAAAATTGGCAAAATTTGTGACATTTGGCGATCAAAATAAGTCTTTATAAATGAAGCCAATTTGGCTATTGCTCAATAATTTGGCGAATTTCTTATTCAAATTCAGTATTAACGAATCTTTTGTAAACGTTTCTTTGCTGTTTTTGTGTAACATTAGCTAAAATTTTAAATCGAAGATATAGGAAAGCTACCTTTTCCTCCCGGTACAGGCCGGAAGGACTTTTTTGTATTGAAAGCTACCTAAAACACCTTTTGGCTTAAAATCAAATTATTTGGGGTCAAAAGTAAAATCAAAATCGCCAAAGCAAAAGATAAATCGCCAAATATTTTTCAACAGCAATCTTTCCCATTGAATAATTTTTAAGCATTACGAATATTCCCAATCATGTTTAAATTAAATGTTTTCGTTTTATAATATTATCTCTCAACAAAACTGTTTTTCTTCTTCTTTTTTTTTCTTTCTCTTTCTTTTTTTCTTTCTTCTATTTTTTTAATAAAATTAGCACAATTTTTTTCTTTTATTTTTTGAGATGTATAGCTTTTTCAATTCTCTCTGGAACAATAATGGTCGCCAAAAAATAACCAGTGGTAACCTTTTCGTCCAAAATAATGGAACTTTCCATCATCTATATAATAAAACCGTAAGTCATGTGACTGTCATTAACAGTTCCGGGATGTCCGTTTCACTTTTTCATATGCCAGGCGGCCATTTTTATTCAAAATTATTTTTGCAAATAAAACTGCATAAAAATTACATTTTTAGAAAGATCGTTCAAAATAAATTAATATTTGAGAGATGACTTACGTTCAATTATGTATACATTCTGCAATAACTTCAGTTTAAATTAGGTTCGCAGTTAAAATTCTCTATATATGAAAGTAAACAAAGAAAAAAGATTCAATCGTTGTGAATGTTTAAAATATTAAACCATGAATTTTTGGATCGCTGCCTGGCGTAAAAAAAATAATCCGCACCAGTGAGACAGTCAAAGTTTACCTTAATTCTGTTCCATACAACTCAACTTCCGGATCTTTTTTGACGTAAGTTGAACTCATGTAATAATATTTAATGGATCAAATTTCGAAAATAATTGTCAGCTTTTATTTTTTGCGCGTGCAAATTAGAAACGATACTTTAATTTGAAATCAAATGTTTTGATTTATGATAATTATTATTTTTCTATTTTCTATTTTAAATGAAAAATGTGAACGTCATGTATTTTAAATTGAAACAGCTGTCACGGACGCACCGGGGCTGGCGCGATTTTTGTTTTGCGCCAAATATATGTTTAAGAATCTCCGCATTAGCGAAAATATTGCAAGTGATAAGCAAACGGACATGAAGCATAAATTCTGAAGTGGGTTAAGCGGTTTTTGTCAAGAAAGATGAAATACATAACAACAAAAAATATGCGAAATGCTACCGCGATCGCAAAAGTTCTTGATTTATCTATTAGATTTTTCCAGTTATGCGAGGGATTAAGGAAAAAAATAAATTATGAATAAAAATAATTTGTTACAATGCTTAACATACATTTAAGGGCGACCAAACTGGTCGCCAGTGGCGGCTAGTAATTATATAACTAATCTACGTAGTACGTTGTGTTATATACTAAAACCTTCCCTGACAAATTATCTCTCGAACAGTGTAAGTTCCATGAAAATCCATTCGGCAGAACTCGAGTTATAAAGGAAGGGAACGAAATTTATGTTTGTGTTTTATATATATAGTAGATAGATTAGCAATTAGCACTAATCAAGAATACTATATACTAGAGAAATAATACAAACGATTGATACAGTGCGTCAGCGACATCTGAACTACTCATTTATACTTATAAAATAATATATTAGAATTATATACTTACACCAGTAGAGCATAAGTCCAGTATGTTAGCTGAGCCATTAATACAGCGAAATGAAATGCACAAGACTTCGAATGTCAGGTAAGTTAGCACTATTACGAGAAAAGTTGAATGAATGTGTCCAAGTACTTATCGAAATGATCAAATTGGGCCTTATTGTCAAAATAACTAGCTATTGGGGAAAAGGCCATCAAATATGAAAACATTATTGTTTTTTTTTTTTTTTTATTTAGTCTTTCATTTCGTAAACTCAAATTAATATTAAATAATAAGTAAATAAATCAGTCAACTTAGTTAACTGAAATTTAATCAAATTTATAGCTGTGAGATTATGATAGATGTGAGATTTAAATAACGCGACTTTAAATACATAAATCGTTGCATTCTCCATTGGTTGTTGTTCTTGGCGGTGTTAAAGCGTATCTTGCTGATAATAACACGTGGCGAAAAATAATTCTGATGATTTTGTTTAAATTTTATTTTAAGCTCTTTTGTGTGATTACGTAGTATCTCCGTGGTATGTCGGTTTACTCCTCTAAATTGGTAAGACAACTTGCTGGAAACTGAGCGAGCAACAGCTAAACAGATGTCGAGCTACGGTTCTGACCACGGAACACGCTTGGAAAAGATAATCATGCATCATATTATATTTTAAGCTTTATACAAAATACATTTTGAAGATAAATATTACGTCATTTTCACCGGTACAAACTTTTCATACTTTTGATCCAAGTATATTTTAACGTGCATTAAGCTAAATATAATAAAACATAAAGTGTTGAATCCGGTACGAACACATCCATATTACAACAGTGGATTAGTACTTCCATTTTTTTGTGGAGTTAAAAAAGAAATAATGAAAAGTATTCAGACACGTGGCTTTTTTTTACGTATATATTTTAATTTTCAATTTTTTGCGCGTTTTATAAGTGAATAAAAATTTATATTTACTGCGACATCGCGAGAATATTAGGTACTTTTCCGTTATACAAACACCATTCCAAAATGTATGCTAATGCGCCAATTATTTTAACCCTGACCGTGAAAAGGATTTTTATTGTAAACCGTGCCAAACATTGTGATTTGCTATTTATGAAACGTCAATCAATTTTTTATTGTTACTAGATGGAATCTAGAACAATGCTAGAAAATTACTATAACAATATCAGTAAAATAAGCTTTTAGGTAGCTTTCAATACAAAAAAGTATAAAGCTACCTATTGCAGCCATTCGGAGGAAAGCACTTCCGGAAAATTTCGATATATTTTCACCGATCATGACCCCCTTACCCCAAAACCACCCTCCGTTCAAATGTTGATTTATATATATATATATATCCATATATATATATATCTGACCTATGTCATACGATAACGCTCGTCTTTATAAATCGATTTTGATGAAACTAATTGTGTGTATTAAGGTCACCAATGTCTCGACCGAGTTCGTTGGCCACCTTGGTCCGCCATTTTGTTTCAAGATGGCGGCCATTTAAAAATTTAAAACTAAAATAAATATACAAAAAAGTTAAAAATTCAAATTTATTTTTTAATTACGTGTTAGGCCTTGATACAAGGATTCCAGAGCATTTTTTGGTTTACCTCTATCTTAAAAAATGGCTGAGATAGAGCAGTTTGAAATTCTAGGGTGACTGACATTTTGAAACAAAACAGCACATTAACGCGATTACTCGCAAATTATTTTCTTTCATTGTAATAATTTTCCCAATCATACGCATAAAACTATATATTCATATCCGTTAGCGACAAAATTGTCAAAATTTGGGACATTTGGCGAAATATCGCCAAATTTGGCGACCAAAATAAGTCTTTATAAATGAAGCCAATTTGCTATTGCTCAATAATTTGACGAAATTCTTATTCAAATTCAATATTAACGAATCTTTTGTAAACGTTTCTTTGCATTTTAACTTGCTGTTTTCGTGTAACATTAGCTAAAATTTTAAAACGAAGATACAGGAAAGCTACCTTTTCCTCCCGGTACAGGCCGGAAGGACTTTTTTCTTATTTAAGAGAGGGAGAGTAATGGAACAGTGTTTCAAAAATTTTATCAGAAAAGTTTTTTCTCCGAGCGAAATAATACCGTACTATTTTGGATGCAAACGCCAAACAAACAATCCATAACCAACTATGTAATTCACATCAGTTCGACATTACCGTCATATTCACCCCCTTTGCAAGAAAGAAAATTTCAGGGACCTATGAAGTATCATACAAATAGTACATTTACATTCCTACGTTCATATCATATTCAGTAAATAAACGAACATATATCTTCCCCTGTGATAATACAACCGAGTGTTGTCCTATGCGCATGTGCATTGCATTTGCCCAAACGCACCTTCGAAATTTGATGTTAAAAAAAGTTTTAAAATGTTTAAATAAAAAGTTTTAAAATCTCCTCTTTAATCATTGTTCGTTTCTAATCAATATCATCAAAAATGCATCCTTTTTTTAAGCTAATCAATTTTTATGCAAAGATGGAGACATTTTTTTTAGAATAATAATATACAATCTGCTGATGAGGCGTACTTTTAATGTTTTCAGGTGTAATTTATTGTATGGCTTCTTCGTCCCCTTTCCATAATCAGGCTGATTATCCCTTTTCCACAATCGGGGATCTTTTCCCTCTTATACAGTATACAGTGTAATGTACAGTGAATCTTAAAAGATAAAATAAAATGCAATTCCTCGCAAATTCTCATGCAGCACACACATCAACGAATTCAACATGATATCAATTTTATGTTCAACATAAACTGATAATCGTTTTATACAGATTTCAGTTTAGTTATCTTATGGATAATCTGATCTTATGATTTATCAGGGGGGTTTTTTAGTTACTTTTTTTTTTTTCACTTTTTATGTTGGTTATGGAAATCAATTTTAAATTGTGGCAACTTTCCCAGGAGCTATTTAACATTATTGAAACAAACGGATGGTCATTGTTGAGATAGATTTGAAAAATAATTCATGCCTGAAAATTATTTAAAAAGTCGTTAAATTAAGTGGCAGTTTTCAAATAAATGTCATTCGAAAGTTAACATTTTTCTAATTGATGATCTAAGAATTGAAATTGTACATTTCTAAAAATTGCCACTGGGTTTTGGCTGGCGTCCAAATGTAGACTAACATTTCTTGACGTCGACAGATATCCACATTGAAAGAAATAGAACTTTGCCGCTAATAAAGAACTGTTAAATGAACTTATAATACACCTACGAAAATAATGCTTATAAAATATATGTCTTACATTGTTTATTCTAACTCAAAAACAATCATTATTTCAAGCTTTTTTCTTCTAACGTAGCAGTATTTTTAATAATTCTAATTTTCCTGAAATCCTTTACTTTTATGTAATTTTTATTAAAGGAATGAAATCCTCTAACCTATAATTAAAAAAAAATCCCTGACGGCTCGGCCTACAGGCACAGGCAGATTTCGAAGACGTGGGGGACCTGTTTGTCGGGAATTGCGGAAGAAATGACCTTTTTGCGATGATGCGGCAGTTGGAACCGCCTACTTCGAAACCTAACTTGTTTGCAGGCGGAGCCACAGGGATTTTTTTTTGCTATATCAGAGTTCGTCCTATAAAAAACTTGTCAATATAAAAGTTTTAGATAATATTAAGAGGATTTATAATAAATTTAAGCGGATTTTAAATCTTGGGGATTGACGAAGTTATGAATTTTTTTCTTCTAAAACCTCCCTTCCCCCTCCCCCCCCCCACCTTAAGGCAATTTTTAATTATATCAAAAATCTGTCATACATAAATTTTCGGCCCTTCTCCTAGCAGTAATAATAACTTCAAACGGATTCGATACGTATCATAATTAAGAAATTGTGGGGGGTTTTCTGTTTTCACAAAAAGCCCCCCCCCCCCTCATCTCCCCCTTGGTTCGATTTTGTCCATTAACGAACTTGACCGAGATTTTATGCGCTTTGATTTTATGTATCAGTTTCGAAAAAATGCGGGAGTTGGAACCGCCTACTTCAAAAAATAACTTGTTTGCAGGCGGAGCCGGCAGGGATTTTTTTTATTTATTTATTTTATTTATTTATTTATTTTATTTTATTTTATTTTTATTTTTTATTTTATTTTATTTTATTTTTTTTTGCTATAACGGTTGGTCCTATAAAAAACTTGTCAATATAAAAGTTTTAGATAATATTAAGAGAATTTATAATAAATTTAAGTGGATTTGAAATCTTGGTAATTGACGAAGTTATGAATTATTTTCTTCTAAAAACCCCTCCCCCCCCCCCCCCCCCTTAAGGCAATTTTTATATATATCAAAAATCTGTCAACCATAAATTTTTGGCCCTTTTCCTAGAAGTAATAACGGATTCGATACGTATCATAATTAAAAAATTATGGTTTTTTTTCTGTTTTCACAAAAAGCCCCCCCCCCCCCAACCCTTGGTTCGATTCTGCCCATTAACGAACTTGACCGAGATTTTATGCCCCTTGATTTTATGTATCAGTTTCGAAAAGATTCGGGAGTTGGAACCGCCTACTTCGAAAAATATCTTGTTTGCAGGCGGAGCCGGGTGGGATTTTTTATTTATTTATTCATTTATTTTGCTATAACGGTTGGTCCTATAAAAAACTTGTCAATATAAAAGTTTTAGATAATATTAAGAGGATTTATAATAAATTTGAAATTTTGGGAATTGACGAAGTTATGAATTTTTTTTTTCTAAAACCTCCCTTTCGCCCCTCCCCTCCCCTTAACGCAATTTTTAATTATATCAAAAATCTGTCATACATAAATTTTCGGCCCTTTTCCTAGAAGTAATAATAACTTCAAACGGATTTGAGACGTATCATAATTAAGAAATTATGGGTTTTTTTCTGTTTTCACCCCCCCCCCCCCCATCTCCCCCTTGGTTCGATTTTGCCCATTAACGAACTTGACTGAGATTTTATGCCCCTTGATTTTATGTATCAGTTTCGAAAAGATGCCTCAGTTGGAACCGCCTACTTCGAAAAATAACTTGTTTGCAGGCGGAGACGGCAGGTATTTTTTTTTTTTTTTTTTTTTTTTTTTTGCTATAACGGTTGGTCCTATAAAAAACTTGTCAGTATAAAAGTTTTAGATAATATTAAGAGAATTTATAATAAATATAAGCGGATTTGAAATCTTGGGAATTGACGAAGTTATGAATTTTTTCCTTCTAAAACCCTCCTCCCCCCTTAAGGCAATTTATATATATATATATCAAAAATCTGTCAACCATAAATTTTCGTCCCTTTTCCTAGAAGTATTAATAACTTCAAACTGATTCGATACGTATCATAATTAAGAAATTACGGGGTTTTTTTCTGTTTTCACAAAAATCCCCCCCTCCCCCCCCCCCCCCTTGGTTCGATTTTGCCCATTAACGAACTTGACCGAGATTTTATGCCCCTTGATTTTATGTATCAGTTTCGAAAAGATGCATTAGTTGGAACTACCTACTTCGAAAAATAACTTGTTTGCAGGCGGAGCCGGCAGGGATTTTTTTTTTTAATTAATTAATTTATTTATTTATTTATTTATGCTATAACGGTTGGTCCTATAAAAAACTTGTCAATATAAAAGTTTTAGATAATATTAAGAGGATTAATAATAAATTTACGCGATTTGATATCTTGTGAATTGACGAAGCTATGATTTTTTTCTTCTAAAACCTCCCTTCCCCCCCCCCCACCCCTTGGGGTAATTTTTAATTATATCAAAAATCTCTCATACATAAATTTTCGGCCCTTTTCCTAGAAGTAATAATAACTTTAAACGGATCCGATACGTATAATAATTAAGAAATTATGGGGGCTTTTCTGTTTTCACAAAAAGCCACCCCATTTCCCCCCACCCCTTGGTTCGATTTTGCCCATTAACGAACTTGACCGAGATTTTATGCCCCTTGAGATTTATGCAGAATTTTTCCAGTTATCGTGTCCATAAAAAAGTGACATAGATAGATAGATAGATAGATGTATAAAGTTTTGAACTGGGGGTGGTTTTGGGTTCTGGGAGTCATGATCGGCGTAGATCTGCAAAAATTTTTCAAAATTTCCAACTTAGGTGAGAATGTAATAGCTAGTATTTCTTACGAAATCTACCTAATATTTCTTACGAAATCTACCTAAAAAAAAAATTGGTAAAATATAATCAAGGTATGCAATCAAGATGAAGCATTCAATAAAGGCCTCAATATTAATCTGTATAATTAAGAATTCAAAGATCTGTTAAAAATGCGTCATGTTCACAAACGCATATAATTTTTTCTCTTTTTATCAGTGTAAGTATACAGTGCCTAAGAATACAATGTATTCTAGGCGCTGTAGTGTAAGTATATACATTTCAAGCTAAGCTTGACGTGCAAACATTCACTTTATATTACGTTACTGTTATACGTTGGTGGTTAACCACCAAGCATACAAATAAAAATATGTTTTGTATTTAATTGTAATGAAAAAATGGCATCAATAAAGTTATAATCTATACATATAAAAAAAAAAGTCCTTTCTGGCTAGATCAACGCACAGCCAAAACTACTGAACCTACAAAGACGAAACTTGCAGGAAAAATACTTCTTAGTATGTAGAAGCGCACTAAGACGGGATTTTCAAAAACTCCACCCATTAGAGGGGTAAAAAGTGGAACAAACTTTAAAAAAAATTCCTTAAAAATCGGGTATTAATGTTACATGACAAATTATAACATATTTTAATGTATTTTTGTATGCTGAATCGAATGGTACCAATTAAATACTCATAAGTAAAATATTTCACGAGATATTGCACATTTTTCTAATTTGTCGAAGTCTTTGACGTCAAAATCTAACAATTCTAACAATACAAGCGATAATTTCTAACAAGTTGGAAATTGTACGTCAAACGTGACAAATGAGGTGCGTTCGTACTATAGCTAGTTACATAAATATTCAGATCTTGATGATTTTTAATTTTGTGAAATGAATTATATCGTCTGCAGATTAATTTCTGTCATAAAATAAGTATCTCGGTCGCTTGACGATTAAACCTCAAAAGCTTCTATAACAAGAATGCACCGATTTAAAAAAAAAAAAAAAAAAAATCAAATTTCTTAATAAATATTTTTATTAATATCTCCTAAAGTTTTGATTCGATTTTTATAAAATTTGAAATGTCTCGACAAAATTCTGCAAAGATAATATATCTTATATTTCGAACCATTCGGCTGGGTAGATTTTGCGTTGTTATATGCGGACGGACGGACAGACAGACGGACGGACGGACAGACAGACGGACGGACCAGACGACGACAATAGGTGCTACGTATTTATATAATTATGTACGCAACTAAAAATACGTCCGTTACTATAGCAATGGAAGAAATTCAAATTAAATCTTTTTGTTTATTTTTGCAGATTGAAACATTAACTGCTCAATTGGGAATGGAATATTATTCTTACGGATATTTATGTAATTGTGTATTATTATTATTTCTACAAACGCCACTATTTAAAATAAAATGTGATTGCTAAAATAAAGGGTACATCTCAAGTATACCGTCGACCACTTTTCATAAAAAAAAAAAAAAAAAAAAAAAAAAAAAAAAAAAAATCATCGCCAAACATGAACTCCAAATAAACAAATGGAAGAATGTTGCCATTGGAACATCAAAATAAATAAATAAAATAAAATAAATTCGGAAAAGCCCCACTCACCACAGTGTCCGTGTCCAGTAAGTTTTAACACAAAAAACTACAATATCTATACTAATATTATAAAGTAGTACTAATATTATAAAGTAGTAAAGATTGTTTGTTTGTTTGTTTGTAGGGGGTAATCTCTGGAACTACTGAAGCGATTTCAAAAGTGATGGTGGAAAATTGATGGTGACAATCTCAGCTCCAACATAGGCTATATTTTATGTCGATGCCACTACCCCCCGGGGTGCAGGAGCGAAAAACGTTCTAAAATTTCGATTTTTTTTTTTTTATGCTGAAGGAGCCAGAAACATGAAATTTGGAATGGTAGTTACTTATAAGATGTAAATGCTCTCTAAGAACAAAATCTAAAAAAATTCGAAATTTAAAAGGGTGAGATGAGCGAAAAGCGTTCTAAAAACATTCTAAATTACAATTTCTATGGAATCTCTGGAACTACAGAACCATTTTCAAAAGTGATGGTAACTGTCCTCCCTGCTGTAACATAGGCTATATTTTATATCGGTGACATTACCACACTGGGGAAGAGGGGGTGAAAGATCGAAAATCGTTCTAAAATTTCGATCTTTTTTCGACTTTAGTGTGGCTTAATTAGTAATTTCTGAATTATATGCGGCAGTAAAATTTAATCTAATGAAAATATTCCAACGAATACCACTTGGCATTTTACAAGAATTACGCGAGCAAAGCCGCGGGTTTTGCTAGTATTAATGAAAAAAAAAAAAATCTTGGATATTTATTTATTTACATTATTTTTCTTAATCATCCTTCTCGGCTGGTGAATAAATGTTTGTAACGTCAGTTGAAATTGATCTATTGCACTTAACGCAACATTTTTACAATGCATTTTCTCTTTTAATATCATGGCACAGCCGTTTAAGGACGCAATTTTTATTTTAATTAACGAAATAACTAAAATATCAGAAAAACAAAATGAAAAATACAGGTAAATGTCGAATTAAAAACCGCTTCATGACATAACAAACACGTTTAATACTTCTGACGTCAAGTGAATGGGACTGCATTTTTGGCGTTAAATCTTATGGTTTGACGATAGTTTTTTTTTTTAATGAAAAGTGGTCGACGGGATAATGGAAAAGTACCAAATAAAGTGTTGAAGGCTGATTAGTATTATGTATTACTTCTTTATTTGTTTTCAGTCTTCAGCCATGTTTCTCTTTTACTTTGGGTAGTTATTCATACGATTTCCAGCTAATTTTCTGCAATCGGATACCTCGCCAATTGGCATATTAGCCAATATGTTGAAAGCATCCTTTATCTTGAATCCTGTTACAGAAAATCATATCATCATCTACTATGAGTATAAACCGCACATTCACATTTTAATCATGTAATGTTTTTTGAAAGGTTTTAGCGTATAGCTGTTCTACGTTGCTTTGTTATAGAGGTGCAGAGGAAAGCTCTAAAATTATGTGAACCCGATTATTAAAGATTACTTTTAAAAAAATCTACTGAACAAATTTTAATGGAAGTGATTTTTCAGGTATGGTTACTGACCCTATAACATATAATTCCATGTTGCTTAGTGATAGAGCTAATGGGAAAGTGACTGGGAAACAGAGCATATTTTAAGGAATTCTCACTGGGCGACAATAGGCTTGATCTGTTGTCCCAAGCAAATATCTATAAATTCAGTAACCCCCTCTCCCCTCCCTGATAACTGCAAACCAAATAATTAGAACATCGACTTCTATAATTCTGTTTTATTAATTATGTCTATTTTACTTCTTTTGTGTTCCTGGTAAGTAAATATTGATGTCTTCATTGAATCACGTAAACCCGTTCATTTATAGCTAAGGTATAAGTCTACATTCACAGTTCAGGCTAATTGTTAACAATTGTTATGTTAGTCATACATATAGATCAAACATAACATTCAACCTACCAAATTTCTGTATCGAATTAAAAATGTATGTATAAAATTTATCACTAAAATTATTTTTAAATGTTGCTTACCTTTTACTGTTTCTACACTTGACTTTTGTACATAACAGTATTACATCTACTAATTTGGTATTTGGAGCCTGGAATAAATTCTCAAATTGAAAAGCAAATTTAACCTGAATCATTAAATATTTGTTTTTAATTTCCCGTAACTATAGTTTTAGATCCAAAGTGGAACTAATCAAAAATATTATCCTCTTGCTGTTTAAAAACATTAATAAAAAAAAAACCATGTTAAATTTTATAACATGTTTCCAAAATGCCAAATGAACAATAATTAAAGTGATTAAACATCTTTAGCCTTTCATAATTACTGTATTTTGAAAAGAGTAGAACTAAACAAGGAAATAGATTTTACTCTTCATGTTTAAAAAAAATCAAATTCTAGCTGTAAAATATTTCCAAAATACTACAGAAATATTTACAATAGGTTAAAATTTTTATACAAAGGACTTTCTTATGGAAATAATGGAATTAAACAAGGAAATCGATTCTTTCTTTATATTTTAATGAGTTAAAATTTATTAAATTTTTATAATGGTTTTAAAATGTTACAATAATAATTAAAATCGTTAAATTTTTTTCTTACAAGTTATTATCAGTTGCAAAGAATTTTTTGACAAAGACTTCTTTGTCTGGAAGCTTTCAACTTCTTTCTTTGCTCTCTAGGAACCTTGCAACAGCAGGTCTTGGATCATAAAAAGTTGTTCCAATCCCATTAAGAGCAATAAACATTCTCGAGTTTAATGCTTCTCTTGATAGTCCCGACTATTTGTTAGATTTAAGCGTTGTATGTATGGACACAGCTCTTTCTGGCCATCGCTGTGAGGTGTTAAAGAAACCTATGATTGTACCAATTAGTTAAAAACTGAGTGGGGTTAGGACGCTTTAAAGTAGTGATTGAGTCTTGCTGCTGATGAGGTCATATCTGATGGAGAAGGCAGTTTTTCGGCCGTGTATAAAGCAACTACATCATCGGTAAAATCGGCAACTTTGTCTTTACCAAAAAGGTTCTCAACATCAAGGCGGGCTACACAAACAACCTCTGTTGGTCTTCTTGCTTTTAAGAAAGCATCTATCCTGTTGGAGGTGTTCATTTGATCCTCTTCCTTTCTTTGAAAAACAAGTTCTTTGCAACTCAATACAGTTTTTTTTTCTCGCTGCAGACCAGCATCTCTTGGTAGAAACTAATGAGTTGCAAACTTTACTCTTGCGAGGATTTTCTTCAACATCCGAGTCACTTTCAGATTCCTTAGTACCTTCATTTATGTCCATCAACTGCTCTTCGTATCCACCAGGATAGCACCCATCTTCGATAAGAGTCAAAGCATTCGTAAAAATTTTCTTTGATAATTCTATGTCAGGCAGTGTAATGAAAGACCTTTGACCTCCCAGCCTGCCTCATATTGTATCGTACTGTTCCTGCCTATACTCGGTATCTGCTATAACGACTGTCGCCAGTCATATTATCCGAAGCAAAAATACAGTTTTTGTTATTCAAAGATTTTTTATTTGAAAAATTACCGGCACCATTCCCTGTCACTGGGCGACAATAATTTCACACTGGGCGACACTAGTGTCTCCTACTTTATGTTATTTTATGCCCTGCTGGGAAAGGTGAATGCAATTAAGAAAGGTATATCTACTATGTATTTAAAATGCAAATTCGTATTTAATTCCGACCGTTTATAATTTGAGTTCTGCTGTACGGATTTTGGTGGGATTTACACTGTTGGTTAGGCAATTTTGTGAGGATGGTTGGTACTTCTCTGGAGCAAAGTTTTCGTCTGCGTTGTGTTTTCTGAAGCGAAAGTTTGACAACGAATCCGATTACAAAAATCATATCATAATCATCTATAATATTTATAAAACGCAAATTCTTATTCCATTCCGATCTGTTAAAATTCAGGTTCTACCGAACAGATTTTTATATGATTTCACCGTTAGTTAGGTAATTTGTTTTAGAAAGGTTTTAAAATAAAGCACATTGTTCTACATTGCTTATTTATAGAGTAACCGGAAGGAAGTTATAGATAAAATTAGGTGAACCCGATTATGAAAGATTACCTTTTTCAAGGTTCTACTGAACGGATTTTGATGGGAGTTTCGCAGTGTGATAATATTTCAGGAATTGATTTTCTTCATTGTTTAGTTATGGAGTTATGGCAGAAAGTTGTCAGTGGTGTAGTCTTAAAAAGAAACAGTGCATATACTCTATAGACAGAGAATATATACTAGAGAGTATATATTATAACTACGGACGGTGTACAGAATTTCGTCTTAAAAATTCCAGAAGGTTGACGGCGTATACCGGCATATACTTTCTACAAAATCCCTGAGAGTTCTATCAACAGGTGAAAATAATTATGAAAGATACATTTATCTGTCTACTGTATATGTATAATGCAAAGGGAATTTCGATCCTGCCACTTATACCTTGAATTCTGCTGAATGGATTTTGCTGGAACTTGCACTGTTAGTTAGCTAAATTTTGAGGGGAAGTTTTAGTGCATAACACATCTTTCTATGTTACTTAGTTAAAGAATTAGGGGAGTGGGGGGGGGGGCATTTATATAATCAGTTAAACCTAATTACGAAACATTAGACTTTTTTAAAGATTCTGCTGAATGGATTTCTATGGAACTTGCATTGTTAATTTTCCAGCGATAGTTTTAGTATATTGCATATCGTTATATCATTCTTTAGAAAATCATACTGTAAATGATTAAATAAACGAGTTGGTCTTTAACAGCCTAAATTTCGTGTAACACATTAGAAAATATAACAGCGTAATGGCTTTCGTATCGTTTTACACCAATGCGGAAGGACATGAAGGTATAAGTTCATGTTTCTTTCAAACACACAATCACATTCACCTATATATTTCGTTTGATTCAAGCTTTTTTTTGGAGAAATCGACCAGCGGTAGTGAGCAAAGCCTGCTAGGTAATAATAATGGTTAATTTTATCTGCATATAAAATTCTATATTATGTAAAAGAAAGTCCTGACGTGGGATATCATCAACGCACAGTCCAAACTACTGAAGCTACAAACATGAAAATTGCGGGGAAAATACTTCTTAGGATGTAGAGGCGCAATAAGAAAGTTTTGCTAAAATTCCATCCTTAAAGGGGTTAAAATGGGAACAAACAATAACAAAATTTCTTAAAAATCGGGTTTTATATTTATTTGTCAAATGATAACATATTTCAATGTATTTTTGCATACTGAATCGAATGGTACCAAATAAAAATATTTCAACTCCAACAATTCGTGAGATATTGCACATTTTCGAATTTGGCATTGCCTTTGGCGACAAAACCTTAAAATTTATTGCATTGATCGCCAAGTGATATTTTCTAAAATACATTCGTCATTGTTAAAGATCAAACAATACTTGGCGATTTATAAGATACTGGATAAGAAAAAAATCACCTGATATTTTGATTAGATGAAATCTCAATAATGCCAGTTTTCGGGCTCTTTGTTTTAACTTTTTTGTTTGCTTCGGGAATTTGAAACTGAATATTATTCGGTATTTTTTTATGTTAACTGAGTGCCAGTGATCGCCAAAATTTTTTTAATCTCGCCAATCCCTTTTTTTTTTTTTTTTTTTTTGCTAATCTTTTAACGTTAGCTAATAACAACTAGCCATTATTTTAACATTGCGATATAATATCTTAAAAAACTTATTTAAAATAACTAAAATATAATCATAATAAAATACATAAACACAAACATATCAATACAAATAAAATGTCACGCAAAATTTTCCAATTCAAATTATGCCAATTGAAGCAAGAATTGGCGAGTTTTTACTGGCGCCCAGAAATATAAAAGTACCTATTATTCTTACGGATATTTATGTAATTGTGATTTTTAAATAAAATATGCTTGCTGAAGTAAAGTTTTGAGGGTCTGTACGGTTTCGATATTGCACATTTTCTATAATTTGGTAATGCCTTTAGCGCCAACTCAGCAAAATTTCTAACATTATAAGTTATAATTTCTAAAAATGCATCCATTATTATATCTTCTTTACTACCGCCACTGCAACATATCCAGAGAGTCTTATCCTGCCACTTCAAGGCACGGCACGGGGTGCAGGTTAACTGAGATCCGAGATCAACAGCCTTATTTCTGAAATAATCAATATGAGGATCATAATTAAAGCCAGACAAATACTTAGTAGTCCAAGGCAATAATTTGATATGCCATCTCTTTTCATATTTTCCTGTAGCTGTCTGACCAAAAGCGTACATTGTTGGATGAATGCAATTCACCGGTATATTTAGTTAGATTCAAAATTCGTTTGGTGAAACCGACCAGCGTAGCGGGCGAAGCTTGCTAGTCTATATATATAAAAGAAAGTCCTTTCTGTCTATATATAAAAGAAAGTCCTTTCTCGCTAGATGATCAACGCACAGCCAAAACTACTGAACCTTACAAACACGAAACTTGGAGGAAAAATACTTCTTAGTACGTAGAGGCACACTAAGACGGGATTTCCAAAAACTCCACCCCTAAGCGGTGTATAAAGGGGGACAAAGTTTAAAAAAATTCCTTAAAAATCGGGTATTATAGTTACGTGACAAATTCTAACATATTGTTATGAATTTTGTATATATCTGTAAATATTCCATTTGTTTAAATTTATTTTATTTTATTATTGTGAAAATTGCAGTATTATCAATGTATTTCCTATTGAGCATCATGTAACTCAATGCTAAAGGCCTCAGATGGTTTGCAAGGAAAACAACCTTACACCCTCATCTTTATAATGGAAGTCTATGGTAAAATCGGCAAGGAATGGGTTTAACGCCAAGTTGGCGATGGTTTTGGCGACTTATTTTTGTCGCCAAATTTGGCGATATATCGCCAAATGTCGCCAAGTTGGCGACGGATTTGGCGACTTTTTGTGCAACCACCCCCCCCCCCCCTTATACCTGTACATTGGGATCCTTTCTCACTTTGGTTCTCTATCGAAAGTTAAAGCACTTTCTGGTAATTTCTAGCAACTTTCTGGCAACTGTGTTTCTCGGATCGATTTTGTCGTTGATACGTCGTATTGAACGCATTGTTTCTGTGTGAAATTTTGCTTAGCTTTTATTGGATTTGAAGATTACTGAATATCTTGTAATTTTCAGAAGATATTTGTGATCGTATTGCACTGTTTATAGTGAATAAAGCCTTTTTATTGTTCTTATATATTGGCATCAGTCCTTTCGAACCCCGATTGCGATGTTGGAGAACCCCTGTACAAACTTTCTGTAATAAGTGCATAGTCCCAGAAAGCTTCGCAACTGATGGACATTTTCCGGACGTTTCCAGTGCTTTACTGCAGACACTTTTTCAGGATCTGTTCGAACACCTTCAGCTGAGATGATGTGTCCTAAATAGTTTACTTCTCGTTGGAAGAACTTGCATAGGCTCACTGAAAGCAAACAGAAGTTTCTATGGACACAAGAATGCGACAATTCATTCCAGCGGCTGAAAGAAGCTCTCACATCCTCTCCAGTCCTTACCTATCCAGACCCCGACAAACAATTCATTGTGGACACGGATGCCAGTCAGGAAAGTGTCGGCGCTGTACTTTCCCAAGAAATAGATGGCCAAGAACGAGTCGTAGCATACTGGAGCAAATGTTTATCGAAACCAGAGCGGAATTATTGCGTCACTCGTAAGGAGTTATTAGCTATAGTGAAAGCCATAGAACACTTCCATCACTATCTCTATGGCAGGAAATTTCTCCTTCGTACTGACCACGCATCCCTAACATGGCTGATGAATTTTAAGAACCCAGAGGGCCAAGTAGCCAGATGGATACAACGACTCCAGGAATACGACTTTGACATCAGGCATCGCAAAGGCTCATCGCATGGAAACGCCGATGCCCTATCAAGAAGACCGTGTCCCGAGAGCTGTCGCTATTGTTCCAGAGCGGAGAGCAAGTATAATCCCGAATATGTCATATGCCAGACGAAGACTTCACTATTGACGCCACCAGATCCCTGGAGTGATGAGAAGATTCGAGAAGATCAAATGGCAGACTCTGAGATCAAACCAATCTTGGAGTTATTAGAATCTTCTAGCACGAAGCCCAGTTGGAAAGACATCTCGACTTACAGTCCTACGACGAAGCAATATTGGGCTCTTTGGAACTCTCTCCACGTCAGGAATGGTGTCCTGTTCCGAAAATTCGAATCGGAAGATGGGAAGACATCTCGGTGGCAGTTGGTACTTCCTCGATCCCGAATCCCAGAGGTCCTCAAGGAATTACATGGCAGTCCCACTGGTGGCCATTTTGGAGTCATGAAAACATTACACAGAGTCCGAGAGCGCTTCTTCTGGGGAAAAGCGAGAGCTGACGTCGAACAATGGTGCAAATCTTGCGATGCATGTGCAGCTCGGAAAGGACCAAAGAAACGTAGCCGAGGAAGACTACATCTCTACAATGTAGGAGCACCTTTTGAACGCATCGCCCTTGACATCCTAGGTCCTCTGCCAAGAAGTGCTGATGGCAACAAATACCTCCTTGTTGTCATGGACTATTTCACAAAATGGCCTGAAGTTTATGCCATCCCTGATCAAGAAGCTTCTACGGTTGCGGATGCCTTGGTACACCAGTGGATATCAAGGTATGGAGTCCCTCTTCAAATGCATTCTGACCAGGGGAGAAATTTCATCTCTGCTGTGATAGAGGGTCTCTGTCAACTTCTCGGAATGGACAAAACTAGGACGACGCCTTTACATCCACAATCGGATGGCATGGTTGAGAGATTTAATCGTACCATCCTCAACAATCTCTCACTGCTAGTCTCAAGAAACCAACAAGACTGGGACCAAAAACTTCCCTCGTTTCTTCTCGCCTATCGCAGCGCCGTCCATGAAACAACCGGCTATTCCCCGTCTCAGATGCTTTTCGGTCGTGATCGTCTACCTTGTGATCTGATTTTTGGTTGCCCTCCAGATGCGCCTTCATCGCCAGAGGGATACGTGCAGAATCTCCAGGCACGATTTGAAGACGTCCACAACTTGGCTCGAGAGCGGATCAATATACAGACGGAGAAGATGAAGACCAGGTACGACACGAAAGCCACGGGACATCAATTCAAAGAAGGTGACAAGGTTTGGTTTTATAATCCGACTCGACGTAAAGGACTTTCTCCCAAACTGCAATCGCACTGGGACGGTCCTTATACAGTCCTAAACAGACTGAACGATGTCGTAATTCGGATCCGAAAGTCACCAAGTTCGAAGCCTAGAGTCGTTCATTACGACAGGCTGGCTCCATACTATGGCCATAGTACTTAGTTCATTGATTGTAAATAGTGTAATGTAAATAATGTAAATTAGTATGACCATGGTCTTGTATATAAATTAATGTAATTATTTATTTTGCTTAGCATTATCATTATTATTGTTATTATTATTTAAATACTTGTATGTAATAATGTCTATGCTTTAATTTTATTTTATTTTTAAATAAATGTATATTTTGTATAATTCAGCATTATGAATGTGTTTTGAATAGTATAGCATTTGTTGGTAACGGGTTTGCTTTCCGATCAAAGGTTGAACTGCCCGGGACGTGCAGTCCTTGAGAGGGGGCAATGTTATGAATTTTGTATATATCTGTAAATATTCCATTTGTTTAAATTTATTTTATTTTATTATTGTGAAAATTGCAGTATTATCAATGTATTTCCTATTGAGCATCATGTAACTCAATGCTAAAGGCCTCAGATGGTTTGCAAGGAAAACAACCTTACACCCTCATCTTTATAATGGAAGTCTATGGTAAAATCGCCAAGGAATGGGTTTATCGCCAAGTTGGCGATGGTTTTGGCGACTTATTTTTGTCGCCAAATTTGGCGATATATCGCCAAATGTCGCCAAGTTGGCGACGGATTTGGCGACTTTTTGTGCAACCCCCCCCCCCCCCTTATACCTGTACATTGGGATCCTTTCTCACTTTGGTTCTCTATCGAAAGTTAAAGCACTTTCTGGTAATTTCTAGCATCTGAAAGCTCTGGAATAATCTGGAAAGATCTCTGAAGCCTATATAAGGGACCTCCACCAGTCCAGTTAGTTAGTTGTCTGTCAACTGCGATTGAATTCATACGAGAGGCTTTGCATTGAGAACTGTGTTTCTCGGATCGATTTTGTCGTTGATACGTCGTATTGAACGCATTGTTTCTGTGTGAAATTTTGCTTAGCTTTTATTGGATTTGAAGATTACTGAATATCTTGTAATTTTCAGAAGATATTTGTGATCGTATTGCACTGTTTATAGTGAATAAAGCCTTTTTATTGTTCTTATATATTGGCATCAGTCCTTTCGAACCCCGAGCTCACAACAATATTTTAATGTATTTTTGTATGCTGAATCTGAATCGAATGGTATCAATTAAATACTCCTATGTCAAATAGCTCGTGCATATTGCAGATTTTTCTAATTTGGCGATGTCTTTGGCGAAAAATTCTCAAAATTTTTAACAATACAAGTGATAATTTTACTATAGCAATGGAAGAAATTCAAATTAAATCTTTTTTGTTATTTAACTAGGGGGCTCTGCCCCCAGCTCGCTACGCTCACCAACACCCGTTCTGATTTCACAGCCTCTTAAAACCTGGTAAATGCAATGTATCCTGTTTTAAAAAGATGATGATGATGATATCACGAACGGCGACTATTTTCTGTAATCAGGTTATAATGCTTTTGCATTTAATTCATCTTTTTAAATTTTTAATATTCCTGTGTGAACACGATTTTTATGACGTAATTTTCTTTATTTCCTGCTTTCAACACGTGATCATTTAATTATTATTTTAAACTTTCATTATTGTTTTTAATAGTCTCGCGCAAATACATTTTTTATTTGAGATAAAATATAATCATTTGCGCTTATTTAGAAATTGGCAACAATATAAAAAAATGACTTTTTCAATAAAATATTTTTTGCTCGATTTTTAAGGATAATTTTTTGAATTTCTGAAAGCATGTTATATTTCGCGTCTAGAGGTATGATTTTCGAATCCGTATGGATGGCCTAGAAAAAAAGTCCATAGTAAAAAACCGATGAGAATAACCCGGAATATCTACGCAGATTTTCATTGTCCATTTTTAAACCATTACTTTATATATACATATACACCAACCCCCGTTCTGATTTTACAGCCTCTTAAAACCTGGTAATGTATCCTGTTTTAAAAAGATAATGATGATGATATCACGAACGGCGACTGTCTTCTGTAATCAGGTTATAATGCTTTTTTATTTTTAATATTCATGTGTAAACAAAATTTTTATGACGCAATTTTCTTTATTTCCTGCTTTCAACACGTGATCTTTTAATTATTATTTTAAACTTTCATTATTGTTTTTAATAGTCTCGCGCAAATACATTTTTTATTTGAGATAAAATATAATCATTTGCGCTTATTTAGAAATTGGCAACAATATAAAAAAATGACTTTTTCAATAAAATATTTTTTGCTCGATTTTTAAGGATAATTTTTTGAATTTCTGAAAGCATGTTATATTTCGCGTCTAGAGGTATGATTTTCGAATCCGTATGGATGGCCTAGAAAAAAAGTCCATAGTAAAAAACCGATGAGAATAACCCGGAATATCTACGCAGATTTTCATTGTCCATTTTTAAACCATTACTTTATATATACATATATACACCAACCCCCGTTCTGATTTTACAGCCTCTTAAAACCTGGTAATGTATCCTGTTTTAAAAAGATAATGATGATGATATCACGAACGGCGACTGTCTTCTGTAATCAGGTTATAATGCTTTTTTATTTTTAATATTCATGTGTAAACAAAATTTTTATGACGCAATTTTCTTTATTTCCTGCTTTCAACACGTGATCTTTTAATTATTATTTTAAACTTTCATTATTGTTTTTAATAGTCTCGCGCAAATACATTTTTTATTTGAGATAAAACATAATCCTTTCCGTTTATTTAGATTTTGGCAACAATATAAAACTAGTCGGATGTGTCAATCCCAAAACTTTCTTCTATCTCACACAGGTTTCACATACACTAAAAAGAATCAGCACCAATTTATATCAAGGTCTAACTGAAACTCAAGTTTTATTAAATTCCGTGCAATATATCTTGAGGTATGACTATCGCTAAAATCGTGTAAATCCTGCAAAATGCTGCATAGCAGTGGCACCTGCTTGGCGATTTTTACCAAAAACTAATCAGCACCCATTTATATCAGGAATTAACTGAATCTAAAGTTTTATTAAATTCCGAGCATTCGTTCTTGAGATAGAGCTATTGCGGAAATCGAGAAGAATGCTGCATAGCAGCGCCACCTACCGGGTGATTTTTACCAAAAGCTAATCAGCACCCATTTATATCAAGAACTAACTGAGTCTAAAGTTTTATTAAATTCCGAGCATTAGTTCTTGAGATAGAGCTATTGCAGAAATCGCGAAGAATGCTGCATAGCAGCGCCACCTGCCGGGTGATTTTTACCAAAAACTAATCAGCACCAATTTATATCAGGGACTAACTGAATCTAAAGTTTTATTAAATTCCGAGCACTAGTTCTTGAGATAGAGCGCCCGCAAAATTTGTGTCACATACAGACAGACTCACAGACAGACATTTTCTAAAAACAGTCAAATCGTGTTCAGCACCTTCTAAAACGTATAAATCCGTCGAAAACCGGAAGTCGAAAATTTTCATGAATCCAATACTTTCTTCTTGTAAAGATAGAAGAAAGTAAAAAAATCATTTTTTCAATAAAAGATTTTTTACTCGATTTTTAAGGATTTTTTAAGTTTTTATTGTCCGACCGTGATAATTTTTTGAATTTCTGAAAGCTTCTTATATTTCGCGTCTGGTGGTATGATTTTTGAATCCGTAGAATGTCTCGAAAAAAAGTAATAGCTCCTCAAAAAAGTTCCTAGTAAAATTGCGATGAGAATAATCCGGAATATCTACACAGAATTTGATTGGTCCATTTCTAAATCGTTTTTGACTCAGTTCCAGATTACTTTTTTTTAATATAGAAGGATAGAAGGATTCCTTTGTTTATTTTTACTGATAGAAACATTAACTGCTCAATTGGGAATTGAATGTTATTTTTACGGATATTTATGTAATTGTGTATTATTATTATTTCTACAAACACTACGATTTAAAATAAAACGTGCTTGCTAAAATAAAGTTTGGAAGGTCTGTTTAGTATTATGCATCACATTTTTATTTGTTTTCAGCCTTCAGCCATGTTTCTCCTTTTCTTTGGGTAGTTATTCATACGATTTCGGGCTAATTTTCCCTAATCGGATACCTCGCCAATTGTCGTATTAGCTACAATGTTGAAAGTATCGTTTATGTTTGAAGCAAAACCTTCATGATGAATAATTCTATTGCAGAAAATCATATCATCATCTACTATGAGTATAAACCGCATATTCGCATTATGATCCGATTATTCATGGTATTTTATTAGGTTTTACACTGTTAGTTAGGTAATGTTTTTTAAAGGTTTTAGAGTATAGCTATTCTACGTTACTTTGTTATACAGCTACAGAGGAAAGCTCTAAAATTAAGTGAACCCAATTATTAAATATTACATTTAAAATTTTTTTACTGAACAAATATTGATGGAAGTGATTTTTCAGGTATGGTTAATGACTATATAACATACCATTCATTCTATTACTTACCCATCATACGTAGTATAGGGTAAATCTTGTAATCGTTTTGAAAATCGAAAAAAAAAATTGACGGATTTACACGTTTCAGACATTGGAGATTCCGAAAAACATATTTTTAGAAAAAAAAAAATTTTGCCGTCCGTCTGTGTGTCTGTAAACGCTCTATCTCCCGAACAAATTGAGATAGAGACTTGCAATTTGGTATGTACTTAGTATGTAATAATCGGTAGAAGCTTATTTCATTTCAATAACCTCGATTAAACGGAACTATTTTTTTCGGACTCTCGAAATATTCGTTCTGATAAAAGGTATATAAAAATTTTCGAAATTGTTTATTTGAAGAAATGAATATAAAAGACAATAAAAAAACATAAATTTTGCATAAAGCATGATATCGATCGGATAATGAGTTGCCGAGATATTTAGAATCCTATTTTCCACACTCTTCGATTTTTCATGACCCTGTATTTCATCCAAATTTCACTTCAAAGATATATTTTAATTTAAAATTTTACGCTTAATCAGATGCAATAAACCGCTAGTTAATAGGATTATTATTTTTGGAGTTATAAGAAGGTAATTTCAAGCAATTCAGTAATCGAGCCTTTAAAGCGAGGCTAACGAAAAAGAAAGGCTACCGCGGTGCTTTACGCCTATCATTTTTTACAGACCGTCGGAGTCACGTGATGCTCGAATGAACCAATACAGGTGTACGAAAAGTGCATCACGTTACTCTAGCGGTCTGTAAAAAAAGATAAGTGGTATGCACCGCGGTAGCCTGTCTTTTTCGGTAGCCTCGCTTTAAAGTTTATGACGTCATCAAGCCACGATTTTATTTGAATTGCAATACATTTTATAAGTAGTTTACACATTTTTATTTTAAAATTTTACATTATGCATATCCATGATGGGTAAGTATTACGGTGGCCCCCCAACGACTACTTACTTACCCATCATACGTAGTATAGGTAAGTCTTGTAAACGTTTTAAAAATCGAAATTTTTTCTTGACGGATTTACACGTTTCAGACACTGGAGATTCCGAAAAACATATTTTTAGAAAAAAAAAAAAAAATTGCCGTCCGTTTGTGTGTGTGTCTGTGTGTCTGTAAACGCTCTATCTCCCGAAGAAATTGAGATAGAGACTTGCAATTTGGTTTGTACTTAGTATGTTATAATGGGAAAAAGCCTATTTCGTTTCCATAACTTCGATTAACCGGAACTATTTTTTGCGGACTTTCGAAATATTCGTTCTGATAAAAGGTTATACAAAAATTTTCGAAATTGTTTATTTTAGGAAATGAAAATAAAAGACAATAAAAAAACATAAATTTTGCATAAAGCATGAAGTCGATCGGATAATGAGTTGCCGAGATATTTGGAATCCTATTTCCACACTCTTCGATTTTTCATGACCCTGTATTTCATCGAAATTTCACTTCAAAGATATATTTTAATTGGAAAATTGACGCTTAATCAGATGCAATAAACCGCTAGTTTTGCTTAGCAATAGAGCTAATGAAACTGTGATTAGGAAAGGTGAATGCAATTATGAAAGATATATCTACTATATATGTAAAATGGAAATTCGTATTTCATTCCGACCGTTTATAATTCGAGTTCTGCTGAACGGACTTTGGCGGGATTTATACTGTTAGTTAGGCAATTTTGTGGGGATGGCTTGTAGTTTTCTGGATCTGGACCAAAGTTTTCGTCTGCATTGTGTTTTCTGAAGCGAACGTTTGACAACGAATCCGATTACATAAATCATACCATCATCATCTACAATATTTATAAAACGCAAATTCGTATTTCCTTCCGATCGGTTAAAACTACCGATACCGAATAGACTTTTATAGGATTTCACTGTTAGTTAGGTAATTTGTTTTAGAAAGGTTTTAAAATAAAGTACATTGTTCTGCATTGCTTATTTATAGAGCTACAGGAGGAAATTATAGATAAAATTAGGTGAACCCGATTATGAAAGATTACCTTTTTTTAAAGTTCTACTGAACGGATTTTGATGGGAGTTTCGCAGTGAGATAATATTTCAGGAATTGATTTCTACATTGTTTAGTTATGGAGCTATGGGAGAAAGTGTTCAGTAGTGCAGTCATAAAAAAATGCATATATTCTATAGACAGAGTATATGTCATATACGGAGGGTCTGCAGAGTTTCGTCTTAAAAATTCCAGAAGGTTGAAGGCGTATACCAGCATATACTCCCTACAAAATCCTTGAAAGTTCTATCATCAGGTGAAGATGATTATGAAAGATACATTTATCTGTCTACTGTATATGTATAATGAACGGGGAATTTCGATCCTGCCGCTTATAAGAAGTGTACGTTTGAACTTCAGATTGGTTTGAATTGAAAGCAGAAATTAAAAACCGCAAAGAATTCCCTTAAACAACTTTTATACATTTTATTAGAACTGTACAATAAATTAAGTTCTTCTAATCAGAACATACCAAGTTAATATTTTATGTCTGGCTAAGCTATAGGAATAATCATAGTTACTGGAACCATTGTCATCAAAACTGTTTTTCTGTTCTATACTTTTCCAGAGGATAACTTAACTTTGTTTATTTTGAAAGATTTGTGGATGCAACAGATGCGTTTTAAACAAAAAGTTGCTGAACAATACACTCAATCGGATAAAACTGTATGTTTGAATGAGTATCATTTGATTAAAAGTGTAATATTCTTTCCATGTTCTCGCGAAAGAAAGGGTTGCTGTCGACATAATGGCAAAGAGGACTAGAATTTTACTATTTCTGATCAGTTTTTGCAAATAATGGTCATACTTATATACTTGTAACTTTATTACGTGTCAAAATAAAAAGCAAGAACTAGTATTTTCTAGAAATATTTTACGGGGAAAAAAAAGTCGTGGGATTTTTGTGGAAAATGCTTTATTTTCCAGGTTATGATGGATCAACTACTCTGATCATGTGAGTAGGCGATGTTTTGAATGAGAACCTAGTTTATGTGCATTAATTGTCCATGTGTGTAAAAGTTGATCAAGGCTATCTTTCTTCAATTTTCGACGGATGAATGTGAATACCTCGGAACTTGTGAGTTTCGTTTCTGCTTTTCATCGATATTTACTCTCTTAGAACGAAAGAGTGGATTTGGCTTCTCAGAAAAGAGCTGTAATTTATTGGATCGTGAATGGGTTGATTTTTAAACGTTTCACTCATCTTGATTTGAATTTTTATTTTTCTAATGCACTCCAGAAGAGCGAATACTAAGCAACTCAACTCGATAAAAAAAGCACTCATTTGCGAGCGGGCATGTCAATGCGGCTGACGTGACCATTCGCTGAGCAGACGACAGGCGTGTGACGTCATCGAGTGGAGGGAAGCATTTCGCCTTCCGGACAACTGGCTGCACGTTGTTGTTGTTGACCGTTGAAATATTATTCGCGCTGTTCAAAGGGGCAATTTTAAAGAAGGAATACTAGAAAAGGTAAGAATTTCTACTGTTTTAAATACTCTAATCATGTTTTTTATAATGATTCTGTTTTATATTTATTGTTATTTTATATATGGCGTGATATTTTTCAGTTTATATCAATATTTTTAACAAATATGTCTTAACCCTAACATTTAGAACTATTTACACGAACGAACATTCAGAGATCTTTTGAGTTGGAAGGATAAATATTAAAAAATGCTCTAAAATATAATTATGCAAATCCTTTGGCTCTCATTTTAAGTTTTTTTTAATGTTGTTTCAATAAATATGATTTATAAATAGCACTTATAGTCTGTTCAGGGAAACGAGATAACGAAAGTAAACAAACGGGTTGCAGAAAAATCGCCAAGGAGCCACACATTTGGCACAAATCTCTAGGTTGGCGAATTTTATTTTTTATTTCGATTTGTTAATTTTTTAAACATTTATTTTGATAACTATATGAAAACAACACAAGTTGCTAACTGACTTACATCGAGATTTTAAACAAAAATGTAAAAGTTTAAGACGTAAAAATATAAATTATTCTCTATTTATTTTAAACAGCGTTGAATTCAGACATATTTTTCCCTGGTGGGATTTCTGTGCCTCCAGGCGAGACATTATACAGTTTCGGTGGGGGGGGGGGGGATTATACTTTTTGACCATTAAAAGTATAAAATCTGAAATATTCCGAGAGGGGACATTTTAATGCTCCGAACGGAATTTCCTCCCGGGGCAAACCTTCTGAATTCAACATTGTTATAAACCATCATCAGGAGTTAATTTTGTTAAATACAAAATAGTACAAAACTATTTATATCTTACATTATTGAAGCCCACTTACCTCATAAATCATTCAGAAGATGAAGTTAAAGTATCGGAACTATTAAAATCTAGATTGATTACCATGGAATCCACTATATTATCTATAGCATTATTTAAATCCCACATTTGTTTTTCCACTGTATTTGTTACATGTTGAATGCATCTTTTTCATTCTTCAGTGCCAATTTTGCTGTTACTTTGAGAGAATATATCTTTTACATGAGGCTCATTTTGAATGTTTTGTTTTCTTTCGCAACGAAGTTCTTTATTTGTGCCCAATTCAGTTCAATAGGATTAAGCTCGCAATGATAGGGGGTAATCGTAAGACAGTTTTATTTTGTGCTTTTGCCATTTCATCGACAGCGTACTTGTCATATTTATTTTTATTTTGCTTCACTAACTGCAACAGTTCCGCTTTTAACATTCCGTCCTCAAAAGGGATATTTTTTGTTAAAAGCCAATCAACAATCTGTTGTTTTCTCCACGAAGTATTCGGTATTTTTTCTGATTTTCGGGAATGATAAGGAGCATTGTCCATTACTATCACACAGTTATCTTCCAGTCGAAATAAGATGTCACCAAACCACTTTTCAAAACGTTCTGAATTCATGTCTTCGTGATAATCTTTATTTTTATTTGATTCGAATAAGTCAAGCCCTCCATCCACGAAACCAGAATCGCTACCAATATGGGTAATTATCATCCGTTTTCCTTTTCCGGAAGGAGATTTTAATCCTAAAGAAAGACCAGATAAAAATGCTTGTTTTGATGATTTTACTGATGTATCTTTCCAAACTTTACTAACTGTATGGCCTGCATTCAACCAAGTTTCATCCATATAATATATTTTGCGCCCTTCTTCTCTGAAAGATTTGATTTGCCGTAAATATTTTCTTCGCCACACAATTATTTCGTTTTTATCAATGAGTGTACCGTCTCGTCCTCTCCGTGAATATCTAAAGTTTAATTCTTTCAGGAGATGATAAAATGTTGTCCTTTTAAAGGTTGGCAAATCAGGGTCATCATTTACAACTTCCAAAACTTTATTTATAGTGGGCAATTCATTCCTGAAAAAGAACTCGTGGATTTTTCTCCTAATAGCATTCCTATCAAAATCATCTATATTTTCTAAAACACGTTTACGTAATTTTATTTTCTTCGGCGAGTTTAACACACCACATTTTTTATACTCTCTTAACACTCGAAAAACGGAAGCAGCATTATACGAGCAGCATTATCTCCTATATGAGAAATCGGAAGTTCAGGATTCGATTCAAGTTCCGTTTTATATACATTTAAAATCATATCTTTCTCCACCTTACTCAAAGCTTTTCTTTTTACTCTCTTCTTAGGCGGGCTCAAAGAAGAATTTTCACACTCCATTTGTGTATACAAAATACCAAATCAATCGAAAAAAATCGTCAATTTTAAAAGTGAAAGACAAGCAACAAACAGACGTTTGGGAAAAAAGCAGAAGCAGCACTTCAAGAAATCTGTTTGGCGCTTTTGGCACAACGCCAGGTTTAAGCATCGCCAATCCGCACGCGCATTTGTTTACTTTCGTTATCTCGTTTCAGCGAACGGAGTATAGTAGCAATTTAATCTTTTAAAGAAAATGTATCGGCGGTACTGTGCGTTTGTTTATATATATATATTTTAATGATGTTTCAGAACTCTAACTTTCATAATACTATAAATTGAAAATTGACTTGTCTGACTTAAAAAATATTGTTTTAAAGTAAACAAATTATTTTTCTTATTTTATTCTCAGACTGAAGAAATTTTTATTGACCTGTCTTGTTTTTCGAATGCGCATACATAAGTTTTAGTCATTTTATGTTGCTGAGAGTTAGATTGTTTGAAATGTATCTCAAATATATAAGAAAAGCTTTAGAATATCTATTTCATGTTGACGAAAACTTTTGAAAAGTAGCTTTATTAGTATATATACAGTTTTTCTAATATTTTAAAATAAATATACTTGATTTGTGAAGCTGTATAAATCCCATATTTTTTTTATCATATGTTGTTAAAAATAAGGTAAATATCTCCATTCCCGTATATTCACTGTGTGAATATTCCTAAATAATATTAGTATTAAAACATTTAATGATAATATTGATATAAACTGAAAAATATCATGCAATGTATCGAATAATATTGTATAGAAAACATAATCATTATAACAAAAAAAAAAAAAAAAGATTAAAATATTTAAATCAGCAGAAATTCTTATCTTTTCAAATATTCCTTTTAAAATTCTCTTTTTGGGTCGGGAGGGGGGGGGTGTATATATTTCAAGCAGCTCAGAAACAACAACAACAACAACAACAACAACAAAAAAAAAAAAAAAAAAAAAAAAAAAGATACTTTTTACTTAATTGTTGAATATATACATATATGTAAACATAAATATGTATACATTCAATATGCAAATTACTTTTTTTTTCTAAAATAATAATCTACCTGTTCATGAAATTTATTATTTTACAATGAAATATTACATTTTACCATGAATTTTAATTCCCCTTCCCCTCCTCAAGTATGAGTTAGTTATAAATCACTCGTGCTACTGGATTTAACCTTCATTGATTTGATTTCACTCAAGTATGAGTAAAATAGAGATCACTCAATCATGAGTTGCTTAAAAATAACTCGTTCACTCGAGTTGTTTCAAGTCTTCATGAGAAGCTGACTGTCAAATCGTGAGATGAGTGGATTTCGGCTCAACTTGAATTATTTTGGCTCTTTCGTTTTAAGAGAATATGCAAATTGTTATAGCTGGTCAATCGATGTTTGAGTATTTAAAGGTCTTCTTCACGCACTTGAAAACACCCGCTCGCTAATGTTAATCCTATGGAGCATTATTTTTCTAATATCTCGTTTGCATTTCAATATTTTTAAACGATTTATTTGCATTGGATAGCAGAGATCAATCTCTATTTCCGTCGTTAATTGCTTTTTCGATTTTCTTTCCTGATTTTTTTTACGAAGATACTTTCACTTTCGGAACCGGTTTCGAAAATAAAAGTATCTTCGTGAAAAAAAAAAAAAATCCGCAAAGAAAATCGAAAAAGTAATCAACGGCGCAACATCTTCGTAAACATCTATATCTTAAAAATAACCTCAATGACCAAATTTCACGTTTGTAGCCCCAAATATAAAACAAAATCTCAATTTTACAACTTTTTTTATTTTGCACCCCTTGGGTTAGTGGTATCGACATAAAATATTAGCTTATGTTGGAACAAAGACTGTTACCATCATTTTCCCACCATTACTTTCGAGATCGGGAAATTAACCTTACAAACGAACAAACAAACAAGACTTTCTTCTTTATAATATAAGTATAGATTTATCAATTTTTAAAACGAAGGTTATATTACATAAGTCTGTTTTCATTAAATTCAAAGTTAACAATTGAAACATAGTACATTGTTTTTTCCACGCAGATAATTACATTTTTTTCAGTTTACTCTTTGACGTTAGCTTCGTGGTACTCTCTGATCCATTTTTCAATGTTCCTCATTTCAAAATTTCTGGCATCAATCACTGATTGTGGATCCTCTGGCTGATAGGACCTGCAAAAATTAAAACAAAAGATATAGAGATAATTTTGATAGAGAAGGAAGGAAAGCAAGAACTCCTGGCTTGTTGTAATCAATAATCAGTACAAAAACCCTTAACGGGTTAAAAGTTGTGACGCAGCACTTTCTTTTGGCTCTATGAATTTTAAATATGGGTCTTAAAAGCAATTATATCAAATTTAAGTGACGCTATGTTAATATTTTTTTTTAAATCATAATTTTCTTTTTAGTTTCATTTATATTCACAGGTGCAATTATTATCTTAATATGAAAAAATATATAAAATTTATTCGCTGATGCTTTTTCATTCACATCTCTCATGAATTCAAAATATGGGTTTTAAAAGAAATGATATCAAAATTTGAGTGACACCTTGACGTTAATTTAATAGGACTCTTTTAAAATTCAATTTAAATTATTTTTAGTTTGTCTTCTAAAGTATATTTACACATACAAACAATACTTTTAATTTTTCAATACACATTTAAATATATTACTTTCACTGAGCCTATATTATGTATTGAAATGTATTTATTTCAATAAATTGATTTATCTTCTGTGCCACGCTATCCAAAATCATAAGTAAAATTTATGTAAATGATTATTTTGCGTCATATTATCCACTTGCATACATTTCCCTTTGTTTGGATACTATGACGCAAAATAATCATTTACATAAATTTTACTTATGATTTTGGATACTTAAATTTGATATCATTGCTTTTAAGACCCATATTTAAAATTCATAGAGCCAAAAGAAAGTGCTGCGTCACAACTTTTAACCCGTTAAGGGTTTTTGTACTGATATCATTACTTTTTTAAGGTTATTGATGAAAATGTCAATTAGTCGAAATTAAGTATAGGGTATAAATTAATCATTAGAATAAAATTTTAAAGAAATGCTAAAAAAGACCCCTTGGACCCCAATAAAATATGAGGGTGGTGGCCCAGGAGGAATCCAAGGAGGAATCCAAGACTCAACTTTTAAATTATACAGCGAGAGAGTAACACAATTAGAAGGATGAAAATGCATGGTAAAACCCGTTTGTTCCATCTTCCTCCGCCAAAGGGCGCAATCTTTTCTATACAAACATAGCTGAAAATTTTCAGGCTGTCGATTCCGAGTCAAATGAGCCATACATCGTCGTGATCGGGCCCATAGAACACAAGATAGGAAAGCGCCCCCTGGTGGTGAAACTTGTAACTAAAATCTATATATCCTGTCGATGTCCAATTGAATAAATCAAACTGCATTGTGATGGGACCCATAGGACTTGAGATAGCTGCAAAATCCGTTAGTTCCATCTTCCACCACCAGGGGGCGAACTCTGTTCATACAAACATAGCTGAAATCTTTGAGGCTGTCGATTTCGAGTCGAATGAGCCATACTTCGTCGTGATGGGGCGCATAGGATCCGAGATAAGAAAGCACCCCCTGGTGGTGAAACTTGTAACTAAAATCTATATATCCTGTCGATGTTGAGTCGAATGAATCAAACTGCATTGTGATGGGACCCATAAAACTCGAGTTAGTAGCAAAATCCGTTAGTTCCATCTTCCACCACCAGGGGGCGCACTCTGTTCTATACAAACATAGCTGAAATCTTTCAGGCTGTCGATTTCAAGTCGAATGAGCCATACCTCGTCGTGATCAGGCCCATAGAACACAAGATAGGAAAGCGCCCCCTGGTGGTGAAACTTGTAACTAAAATCTATATATCCTGTCGATGTCCAGTTGAATAAATCAAACTGCATTGTGATGGGACCCATAGAACTCGAGTTAGCTGCAAAATCCGTTAGTTCCATCTTCCACCACCAGGGGGCGCACTCTGTTCTATACAAACATAGCTGAAATCTTTCAGGCTGTTGATTTTGAGTCGAATGAGCCATACCTCATCGTAATCGGGCCGATAGAACACGAGATAGGATAGCGTCCCCTGGTGGTGAAACTTGGAACTAAAATCGATATATCCTGTCGATGTCGAGTCAAATTAATCAAACTGCATTGTGATGGGACCCATAGAACTCGAGTTAGTTCCAAAATCCATTAATTTCCCCTTCCACTTCCAGGGGCGCACTCTGTTCTATATGAACATAACTGCCTCTGGTGGTGAAACTAAAATCAGTAAGTTCTATCGAGGTCGAGTCGAATGAGCCAAACTGCATCACGATTAGGAATGCACAACCTGTGGCCCGTGATGGGTAACTGGTGGCCCGCAGAGACCATACATGCCAACCTATCCAAAAATTTCGAATTTCCTTAATAATTCGTGAGAAAAATGTGCAAATTTTGTCCATAGATCGTAGGAAAATATGCATTTCATCGATCAGGTGCATAAAATTATGAATTGCATGACTGGATGCAAATTTTGTCGAATGGGCATGGAAAAATTACAAATTTCGCCATTTTGTCGCTAGAAAAAAAAAAACGCAAATTTCAATAATCGGTCAACAGAAACCAGAGATGTCAAAATCGGTAATTCCGGAGTTGTAAATTTCGTCAATCACTCAAAATCTTGAATTTTGTAAATCAGTTGAAAAAAACTGCAAATTTTGTCGATAAGGCACTTAAAATCGCAAATTTCATGGATCGAGCAACGAATTTCATCGAATGGCATGGAAAGATCGCGAATTTCAACGAACAGTCGCGGAAAAAATTTGCAAATTGTCCATAGATTGTGGGAAAACATTATGAATTTTGTCTATCGGTTCTGCAAAATTATGAATTTTGTCGATAGGCATGGAAAATTGCAAATTTCGTATATTGGGCGTGGAAAAATCAAGAATTCCATCGAATGTTTGTGAAAAAATTGAAAATTTCAACAAACGGTTAAAAAAAAAAAAAAAAAAAAAAAAAAAAAAAAAAAATGAAAATTTTGCCATTGTCTAGAGAAGAAAAATTGTGAATTTCATTAAATGGCCGATGGAAAGTATATCAGTTGAAAATCACGAATTTTGTCAATCAGGCACAGTAAAAACATGAATTTTGTGGATCGGGAGAAGGAAAATCATAAATTTTGTTGAACGCATGCATAAAAATCATGAATTTTGTTTATCGGGCATATAAAAATCATTAATTTCGTCAAATGGATCCATAAAAATCAAGAAAGTCATCAATCGGGTGCGTGAAAATCTTGAATTTCATCGATCAGGTGTGTAAAAATATAGGACAAAATTGCCATTCGCCAATCGGCGAGTAATACTGAAAATTTGGCAACTGACTTTACTGCCACCACTGGTCAAACTTAATAGTCCCAATTGCGATGATTGAATGGAAAAAGATTTTTTCCCCGCTGTCGCTCGACAAATTTCGAAACCATTTGGCGAATTTCACAATTTTTTCCCCGAAATTATTTGACGAATTGTGACTTTTTTTCTTCTCGAAGCCATTCGACGATATTCGAAAAAAATTTCCCCTGAAACCAGTTGATGAATTTTGTGATTTTTCCACTATCAATGAATTTTAGATTTTTCTGCTATTGATTAATGAATTTCAAGATTTATCGACTATCGATTAATGAATTTCACGACTTTTTCCATGAACGAACAAATTGTGCACTTTTTTTCCACTGCTATTCGACGAATTTTGCAATTCTGTTCCGCGATTGTTAGACAAATTTCACTATTTTTCTCCCGAGATCATTTGATGAATTTTGTGATTTTTTTCCCCCGAACCTATTTGACGAATTTCTCTAATTTTTTCACGACAGTTAGACATAATTAATTTTTTTCCTGCAATGCCTGATTTCTTTCCCGAGACCATTTGACGAATGTCGCGATTTCTTTCCCAACACTATTTGACAAATTTCGCCGTTTATTCCACAATCGTTTGACAAATTTCTTAAATTTTTTATCAAGTATTTGTAAATTTGTTATTGGTCATTGCTGAAAAACAGGAGTAAAAAAATCCATGTACTGGCCAGTGGCCACTGAGTAAAAAAGTTGAAACCTATACATAAAAGTAGAACCTATACATAAAAATCATGAATTTTTTAGAACGGGCACAGAAAAATCACAATTTTGTCAAGTAGCCGCATAAAAATCACAAATCCATCTAGTGGGTGCATTCTTCCAAATTTGCAACCGAACATTGCTGTATGTATGGATAATGCTAATTATCCCCCCCCCCCCTTACCCAACATCTCCTCCAAACAAAATTCTCTCTGTGCTACTGATGGTGGTCCTCGACAACCCAACAATTTTTTAAGTGGCCCTTCGCCTAAAAAGATTGGGCACCTCTACTATCAATTAACAATAAATTAACCTATCGCTTGTGTCATGTATTCATGAGCGGTGATTGCAATGCAAATTCTTGTTTACAAGAATAAGACTCATATTAGGTATTTTATTATTTATTTATTGTTTGTTTACTTATTTTGATTTGATTTTCTTGTCCTTTTAGAAATTGACTTTAGATTGTTACTTAAATGGTGAGATGATTGTCAATTACCTGTTTTATCAATAAAAATGATACAAGGTAAGGAAATTGCATCGTGTCGAGTGAATATTTAGGAAGTATTTTAAAAACTGCAGACTAAAGAAGATTTGTGTTTTACTTGTTAGCTATATTTTGCAACTCTCCAAATTACTGCAATCTTACTTATAATAAAATCCAAAGGCGAGAAAGTGTCTGTAACGGTACCGGGTTGTACCACTCTGCGATTCGAGTAGTTAAACGCCATGTTAGGCTTACTGAAAAAGAAGTTATATTATCTACTTTCGTCGTTTAAATATTTGTAAAAGCATATTCAAGCTTTTAAATCTTTTAATTTTGTTTAAAACCTTAAAACACTATTTCATAAAAAAAAAATGTATATTAACATTTCTGTAAAAAAAAATTCTGTAATCACTTTTTTTTTTCAGAATGCGGTGATTTATTTCCTTGGGAGAGATTTGAGGTTGATTCAGTATAGTGTCGCCATCTACTGGCGCATTTTGAAATTGCTTCCATCGTTCTGGATTTCGGGTCCTCCCGAAATTCACGATTATTTGACAAAATTCATGTTTTTTTTTTCGTGATTCTTTGACAAAATTTGCATTTTTTCTGCTGTTCTTTGACAAAATTTCATTTTTTCGTAGTCCTTTGAAGAAATTTGCGTTTTCTTTTTGCGATCCTTTGAGGAAATTTGCGTTTTTTGCTATTCTTTCACGAAATTTGCCTTTTATTCACGATCCTTTGACAAAATTCGAGTTTTTTCTGAGATTGACGAAATTAGCGGTTGTTTTTTTCGATCCTTTGACGAAATTTCACTTTTTTCGCGATCGCTTAACGAAATTAGACATTTTTTCGCAGTGTTTTAAAGAAATTTGTGTTTTTTTTCCTAGACCCTTTGAAGAAATTCATGTTTTTCCGCGATTATTTGACAAAATTCGCTTTTTTTTTTTTTTTTTTTTTTTTGCGATCCTTTAACCAATTTTTTTTTTTTTTCTTTTTTTTTTTTTTTTTTTGTGATCCCTTGATGAAATTTTACATTTTTTTTCGGAGTCTTTGGAAGAAATTTGCGTCTTCTTCGTAAACCTTTGCGGAAATCGCGTTTTTCTGCAATTTGTTAACAAAATTAGCTTTCTTTTTTCTTTTTCTTTTTTTTTTTTTTTTGCAATCCTACAACGAAATTTGCGTTTTTATTTTCGGTACTTTGACGAAATTCACGTTGTTTCCACAATCCTTTGATGAAATTTTCTTTTTTTTCTGCGAACGATAGACATAATTGATATTTTTCGGCGACTATCGTTCAAAATTCGAGATATTTATGTTCGAAATTTTGGACTGAAGACTTAAATTTTCGAAATCGAATGCCTTAAATTTTTAGGAAAACTTGAACAGAATCACCCCTGATGAAATAAATACATAACTATTTTTGTTTCTAACGAATCGTAATATAAATTAGTTTTAAACTAAAATTTGAGAGAAAAATGATTTGTTTTTAATTTCGGGAAGAGAGGGGGGGGGGGGGCGTGTTCACCCGCCACTGAAGTAACAATATTTTAGTGATTAAACATTGAAATACAATAGACTGAAAGAAATTAGGAATCGGTAAAATTTTCGAAAAATTTCAGAAAATCTAAAATTTTAGTAAAAATTTACAAATTTAGAAAATTTTCGAATTTTTCTTTCCGGACTTCGGGTTTTTCCGGATTTTGGATTTTCGGATAATGGGTCATATACTGTAAAATGATTCTTTCTTATCAAACGTAATTAAAATATAAGAAATGCATAGTACAGCGTAATTTCCATTTAATTTTGCTTATGTAATCAAACAATGAGTTATATGGTAAGTCAAGCTGTTTAAAAACTCATTGATAACACTTTTTTACAAAAACTTTCGCACATGGATTATTTGTTAATATTTGATTTTGTCCAATCGTTGAACTATTTCAGAAATTTAATACTAAGTAAATATATATATATATATATATATATATATATATATATATATATATATATATATATATATATATATTACTTAGTATTAAAGAAGTCTTAGAAGTCTTATGAAGTATTAGAAGTATTAGTATTAGAAGTCTTATGAAAATGAAACGCAGATCAACAATCCGTCATTTTTGACGGGGTTATATACTAGTGTAAATATAGTATGAAGTTTTATACTATACTAAACCTTCCTCTGTTGTATAGCTAATTTTATTGGAAAAAAACCCTGAAAATGCATTGTTGTAGTAATCAATTATTTTTGCAGTTGTGTAAATTCTGTCATAACAATTTTCAACTAAGGGAAATCTTACATTGGACATTTAATCACAGTATTTTAAATAAGAAAACTTAAAATATTTGCAAATTAAAGAAATGAATGAAGAGATTTTGTTTAAAATTACATCTAAAGATTTTTTTTTTACAAAAAAATGCAAAATTCGCCAGTCATTCGGGAAATTATCACAAAATTCTACTAATAAAATGGGACTGTAAACAAACCGGTTCAAAATATGTCCTTTTTAAAAATTAAATTCCATCCCAGCGGCCCTGTTGTTATGTTAGTCGAGCACTAGCTGATCGACAAAATTTTTTAATCTCGCCAACCTTTTTTTTCTGACCAATCTTTAACATAAGCTAATAAAGTATAGCCAACATTTTAACATTGCTATATAGTATCTTAAAAAACTTACTTAAAAATAGCTGAAATATAATCTTGATAAAATACGTAAACACAAACATATCAATACAAATAACAAAGTCTCATGTAATCGGGTAGGGGAGACCGGTACACAGTGGACCACTTTTTCAGTTAAAATTTTTTTTCTCTTTAACAGACTGGCCAATCTGTATGAAAATATTTTTGAATATTCCTTAAACCTTCTTACATCCATCATAATTTTCTCACAACATCGTTTTCAATACATTAAAATATATATATATATATATATACACTGGTCCACCCACCAGAGTACAGTGGACCACTATTAGGTATCTCTCTATATTAAAAAAAAGTAACCACCGCGGCCGCCGCTGTCAATTAAGATTTTGTGCCTTGAAGTCTTTCTGGACTAATATCCAGAAAACTATTGCAAATAAAAATTTAAAAATTGGTGGTTTTATAAAGATATGTTCGATAAACACGCTGAAGTAGACAGTTTTTAAATCGAAGAATTATTTTAAGAGATATTTAATATTAAAGTTGGTCAAAATAATTTTCTTAGAAAAGTTTTATAGAAATGAAAACTATGCACGGGAATTTAACCATAATTTGTAAGGATATAGTTTACAAGGTTGCGGTGTGCAGACTGCAATTATTTTTTCAATTTGACTCATTTTTTGAGGTTATATTTCAATTTTTTATTCAAAATTTTCATTATTCTGACGAAGATTTATTTCATGTTTCATAAATTCCATTATTTGAACCGTTGCCAATTTGTAAAATAGCGCACGTAATAATATTCCCTTTCAATTAAGAAATGTATTTACACGAGACTATTAAAAACAGAAAGAAAACTTTAAAATAATATTTAAATGATCACGTGTTAAAAGCAATAAATGTAGAAAATGACGTAATAAAAATATACTTGCGCGTGAATATTAAAAAGAGAAATACGAGTAACTAGGGAAATTTACGTCACATTTAAAATGATCAAATAACAATATTTCCAAACAATTTCAATTAATAATTATATTTTCATGAGAGATCAATTTATTTCGACATATCTTTTACCTATTATTGCAAATTTTTTAAACAGCGTAAATAATAATATTTCCTTTCCAATGTCAAAATTCTTCTATTTGTTTATTTGGTGTTACAATTTAACGATATATATATATATATATATATATATATATATATTTATGAAAATTGATTGACGGGGTAATGGAGAAGTATCAAAAGACAAATAAGCGTTGAATTAAAAATTCCCCGATGAAAAAACTAACTCGTGTAACGTAACGCATCTTATGTCAACTGAAAGTGACGCGACGCCACGATTATGCACGTTTGGCGTTAAATCATATATTTTGGTGACAGTTACAGTTGTAATCTGTTTCAGCAGCGACCTTAAAATCTGTCAGTGAAAGGAAAATGAATGGAAACCCTGTTACAGCAGATCGTTACTGGTTGTTCAATTATAATACAATCTTCCGTAATCGTTTTAGAGATGATCAAATCAGAGTGTTTTTAAATCACGCGGTGTCAGAACGGGGGTTGGCGAGCGCAGCTCGTAGGAGGCAGAGCCCCCTAGTTATCTAAAATATAATATAAATCTATTTTTCATTAATCTAATTCTTTTTTATTGCCCCTTCATTCGCAAAATAACATAGTAATATAAATTTTGAAACAAAAACAAAAAATTAATTATATTTTGAAAATAATAACAGATTAATACAGGAACAATTGCAATTTAGTTGAAGTTATTACTTAAGTACAAAAAAAATCAGCTCACATTAAAATTTGCAAATGAAATTCCAAAATACTTATCAGTAAGATTGAGCCTGGAATTTTCAAGAAATAATTTTGGGTCTGCGAGCAACATTATGAAATCATTGACATCAACAGCAGATTCATCTACAGTTTCGGGAGAAATAAACTGATTTCCATTCAATTTGCATCTCATGAATCTTACTTGAATAGAATCATCAACAATTAGACCACAGTTATATTTATCAAAGGCAGTAAATACAAAACAAAATATTTCTTACTATGTTAAAAAAAATTGTTATTTTTATTTGTTTACTTTATTTTACAGTTAATTCTACTTTAAAACAATCTTTCTTTATAGAAAACAAGCAATTATTACATATTTTGAACATTCTGCATTAGAGGAGCAGAGTGGATTGTGGACCACTGTGCCCCAGGAGTGGGTGGTCCACTGTACCCCATGTTGAAGTTCAATAAATAATCATATTAATATTGTTTATAGCTTTCTTTTAAACATATTAACTTTAAAGTAAAATAAAAACAAGTATCTTAGCTTTTCAAAAAAGCTGTTTTATTTTATTTATCTACAACCTTTAATTACTAAAAAAATAAAAATATGATGAAAAATTTTACTTTTAGAAGCTCAAAACAACAAAGCAGGATAAAATAGTTCAATCTGAGCTAAACATACTTTCTGAAGGCTATAAATAATCATTGCAGTGCTGTTGTCTATTAGGATAGAAGAGAAGCTTAAAAAAAAAAATTAAATAAATAAAATATTAGGGGGTGGTCCACTGTGTCCATAGGTTCACTGTGTACTGGTCTCCCCTATATTAATGATAGGCTTAGTCAATAACAAAAATGTTAAAGTAAGCCATAACATAAATTAGAAACATTGTATTTCATAATGAAAACATCGTATCTAATTTTATATACATAAAACTGAAAACTTACGTTATATAAATTCCCTATATAATATACCAAAGTTTCATCACAATTAAACGTATTTCAATCACACTGAAATAAAAAGTTTTAGTTATTAAATTTGTGTGAGGTGAATGATGGGAAAGTTTGATTTGGAGAGTTGGAAACTATAGCTAACAAGTACCTTCCTTATATTATTTTTAACGATAAAACAGGTAATACTATTGACAATTATCTCACCATTTACGCCACTAAATCAAAAGACAATTTCTAAAAGGACAATCTAATCAAAATAAGTAAACAAACAATAAATAAATAATAAAATACCTCAAATGAGTGTTATTCTTACAAAAACAACACTCGAGACTCGTTGAAAACAAACAGATGATTGATTTGTTGATTAGAGGCTGTTTCAAATTAACTGATAAAAAAAAAATCTGAATCTTTTTTTCTTTTAAAAAATGACAAATTAAATATATAAATAACAATTAAATTATATATATATAATTATAAAATATTTCAATATTTTAATCAAGGAATCTAAATATTTTTCGACTTAATGAAGATTTTGAAATAAGAAATTCTTTATTATAACAAAAAAGAAAAATATACAAACAATAATTTAATTTAATACATATATATTACATATTAAAAATTGCAGTAAAAACTGTTTTCGTATTTAAAAAAAAAAAGAATCTAAATAGTTTTTCAGCGATATGGATATGCTTTAACGTTTAACTGTAACCGTAATAGGCAAGAGCTTCCTTATTGCGCAGTAATAAAAAGCAGTGAAAAGGCTGGAGATCTGTAATGTTAGTCTACCAGAAAAAGCATAAGATAAGAGTCCGATTTTTAAACTGGATTATATAAAAAACAAGAGTTTTCCTACGTTAGCTCAAAATCTTTTTCGCTTCATCTAAAACCGATTAATATAATATATTAATCCATTTATATTATCCATTTTCGAGATAACAAGTATGTGCCCATTACAACCATTACATCTTCCATTTTCGCTTAAAAATTGGTTTCCAGATCTCAAAATCTACTGCATGTAGAAATCTATAAATTTCAGGATAGAGTTAGGCCATAGATATAAGACTAATGTGAAAAAATCGAAACGGTATGCCTCATATTTACTGAGATATTAAATGTCGGCGTTTCGATTTTCCTTTGATGTCCTGCTAGCTGTATATATGAGAGTGACGGAATCTTCGGTTTTTCGCTGCGTCACTCAAGAAACTACCGTCTCTTATGATAATCTGTGAATGAGGAAACTTTTATTAACCCTTTCAAAATTTTCCGCAAAATGAGGAATCTAACAATGCCGAGTATTTTTACTTCCTCCTATATATACTAAACAAGAAGGAATTATTGGAATCGTAAACCTTTCGACTTCTTTTTTTTTTTTTGTGGATTTGTACGTTTTGATATGTCCTGAACATGGATTTGACTGTTTTTGGAAAAAAGTCTGTCTGTCTGTTTGTATGTATATGGCGCAAAATTTCTGGGCGCTCTATCTAATTAATGCATGAAATTTCATAAAATTTCATATTCTGTTATATCTTGGCATAAATTGGTGCTGTTTGGGTTTGCATGCATATCGTTCAACAGGTGGCGCTGCTATGCTGTGCTTTTTATGATTTTCGAGATAGCTATATTTCGGCATCTGTATCCTTTCATCAAACTTCGTATTCAGTTAGATTTTGACATAAATTGGTGCTTATTAGGTTTGGGTATATATATCTCAACAGGTGGCAACTGCTCTGTTGTGTTTTTTTACGATTTTTGCGACAGCTATATTTCGTCCTCTGTGGGATAGAATTTCACTAAATTTAATACACCCAGGGGAAAGTTTTGTTGAATCAACAAAAATTTGGTTGGCCCAACAAAACTTTCCGTTTAAATATGGGTCAATGGAAATTTTGTTTGAATCAACAAGAAAAATATTGTTGATTTTTTTTTTTTTTTTTTTTTTTTTTTTTTTTTGCAGTTCCAACAAAAAATTTTGTATCATCAATAAAAAAATGTTTTGTTAATTCAAGTAAAAATGGTTCGATTTTACTTGAATTAACAAAAATCTTTTGTTGAAAGTTTTCTCAAAATAAATATAATTATCTGGTACTTTAAGAGTTCTTTTCAGTTTCGGCAACAAAAACTTTTGTTTAAAGAACAATTGTTTTGTGTAATTTTAAGAATTTTCTTTGTTTTTACAACAAAAGGTTTTTGTTACAGAAACAATTATAATATTTACTTTTAAATTATTTTTTGTATTAGAACCAATCTAAACTAAACTATTTTTTAATTCATTTTCAGCAGTGAGTTACGCCTGTAATCCTTGAATAATAACAAATGAATTTTTATCCGGCTTTTTTTCAAGCGTAAACCTACAGATTGAACAATGTCCCAAGCCGTGTCTCGATCTCGGGTCCTCAGAACAGCGCGCTGAGGTTCTACCACTGAGCTACAAGAAATGATATACAAACGCGAAATTTCTCACTCTTATACATGTCGGACCGGCTGCAACCGCAGCACAAGATGGAAATGTCATCATGTAGCACAGGGCTCTCTTAAGACATAAAAGTAGGGGAAGCCCGACGTTACTTTGGGGTTCTCCTCTACCAATTGCTTTGTTACGTACTAAATCCATTTTTGGTATGCTGCAACAATTTGAAATTTTACCATCAAAATTTCGAGTAAACAACAATTTAGAAAGAGCGAGCTTCTTAGATAAAAATTTCGTAAATGTGCATTTTTTACCACAATTGCAATTTTTTTTTTTTTTTTTTTTTTTTTTGTAAAAAGTTTTTCTGAAAAATAAAATTGGGGGTACCTTTGTATTTCTTTGGGTAAGCACGGGCTTCCTGGGCCTATTCGGGAAACAGGTAAACATGAGTATGCAAATTTCCGCGGCAAACATGAGACGAAAATACAAAGCTCAGCATATGACAAGATATAGTTAATTTTTAATTCATTTTCAGCAGTGAATTACGCCTGTAAAAAGCAGGATAAAAATTCACTGGTTATTATTCAATTATTACAGGCGTAATTCATTGCAGAAAATTAATTAAAAATTAACTGTGTTGCCGTATGCTGGGGCCTTAGAGCGCTATTCTGAGGACCCGGGTACGATTCCGGCTTTGGACATTTTTCACTCTGTCGGTTTACGCTTGAAAAAAAGCATGATAAAAATTCACTGGTTATTATTTAAGAATTACAGGCGTAAATAACTGCTGAAAATAAATTAAAAATTAATCCGCGCATTAGTTCTTGAGATTTATTTATAGTGAAAATCATGAAAAAAGTAGCATAGCAGCGCCACCTGTTGGGCTATTTACACCAAAACGTAATCAACTTCTATTTATGTCAAGCTCTAACTCAATCTGTAGTTTGATGTAAATCAGTGCATTAGTTCTTGAGAAATCGCGAATCTATTGCAGAAATCGCGAAAATTGGAACATAGCAGCGCTACCTGTTGCGCTATTTACGCCAAAAACTAATCAGCACTAATTTATATCAGGAAGTAACTGAATATAAAGTTTTATTAAATTCCGTGCATTAGTTCTTGAAATAGAGCGCCTACAAAATTTTTCTCACATACAGACAGACAGAGTCATAGACAGTAATTTTCTAAAAACAGTCAAATTGTATCCGTCGAAAACCAGAAGTTAAAAAATGTCATGACTCCAATACGTCCTTCTTGTAAAGATAGAAGAAAGTAATAAATGGGATAGGGGGATTTTTTAAATTACCTTGGTCCGTGCCAATTAAAAAAGTTTTAATTATCCAAAATTATGTTAATCCTTTAATTATATATTAGCTATATAAGTCAAATAAACCAAAGTTACGTGAGAGAGTTATGGCTACTACACAACAATTTAAATTTTGTATACATTACAAATTTAAATTACAAAATTATGGTAAAATTAACCCTTTCGGCCCTGATTTTGTTTTCAATTTTGGAAAAAAATTACTGTTATGCTAACAAAATTAAAAATAGCTATCGAAATCACAGAAGTTAGGGGTTTAATGAAAGTTAAAGAATGCGTTCTTTATCAAAACCTCACAAATGTAGTTATTTTGCGTGTTTTTCATATAACAATAGTCTAAGGAAGAATTTTTGAAGACGTTTGGAAAATGTCGTATTACAACTAAATTAAACAAGTATAAAAATTTAGTAATATTTTTTATCTTTTATCACAAATTACCAATTCGGAAAAGGATTCCCAAATTTTAATTTAAAGAGTGAAGCGTATGTTTTAATTAAAAGAAATGCCAACGGCTTGCTAATAATTATGAAAATTATTATTATTATTATTGTTATTACTAAATGCTAAACATAAGTGAAGTCATAATTGGAAATGTAGAGATTCATACTATCACTATTAGGTGCTGGAATTAATAAAAATAATGTTTAAGACAAAATAATACTCAATAAAAGATATGTCCTATTAGTAGGACGTCAGGGCCGAAGGGATTAAAAAAACAGATTTTGTTAACTCAAGTAAAATTGATGAAATTTTGTTAAAATTTTGTAAGAGTGTTAACAATATTTTTTTGTCAATGCAACAAAACCAACTTTTTACTTCAAGTAAAAATTTTGCTTGAACAACCAAAATGTACTCAACAAAACATGTTTTGTTGTTTTAATCAATTTCTTTTTCTGGGTGTATGTAAGATGTTTACTAAAAATTACGTTGATTCACTTTTAGCTTTGTTCACTCAACAAGGGATGCTGCTATGCTGTTTTATTACGATGAAATCATAACTATATCTCAGTTATCAACAGGGCTGCTATTGAACTGTGCTTTTTCTATTCACTGATATCACTGTAACTCAGAATTAAATTTAAAAAAATACACTAGACTTCGTATTTGTTTATGCGTGACAATGCTACTTAAATTAATATATTAAAAATTATCTATTCTAAAAAAGATTAACTAACGCTGCTGTCGCCGCTGCTGCCGTAATTGAATCTATAGTGACCCTTTTAATTTCTCGGATCAAGAAAAAAACTATGGCATATAAAAACTAGTCGTTGGGGGACACCGTAACACTTACCCATCATAGATATGCATAGTAAAAAATATGAAAATAAAACATGTGTAAACTATTTATAAAATGCATTGCAATTCGAATAAAATCCTGGCTTGATGACGTCACAAACTTTAAATGCTCTATTATTGAATTCCGTAAGATCGTAAGATTGCGTAAGACCGTAAGATTGAATTGCGTAAGAAAAATCCTTATAACTCCAAAAATGATAATCATATTAACTAACAGTTTACTGCGTCAGATTAAGCGTCTTATTTCCAATTAAAATATATCTTTGAATTGAAATTTGAATGAAATACGGGGTCATGAAAAATCGAAGAGTGTGGAAAATAGGATTACAAATATCTCGGCAACTCATTAACCGATCGACTTCATTATTTGTGCAAAATTTAGTTTTTTTTATTGTCTTTTATATTTACTCCTTAAAATAAACAATTTCGAAAATTTTTATATACCTTTTATCAGAACGAATATTTCGAGAGTCCGAAAAAAATAGTTCCGGATAATCGAGGTTACTGAAATTCAATAAGCATCTTTTCATTATTACATACTTAGCACATACCAAATTATAAGTCTCTATCTGAATTTGTTCGGGAGATAGAGCGTTTACAGACACACAGACAGACAGTGGCGCAGCCAGAATTCGGTTCTAGGGGGGGGGTTTTGAGTTTATAATAAAGATGGTCGCCGGTTATATGAATCATTGGTTAATGGAATCAGTCTTTTAAATGAATGAAATCATAATGCTTTTCTCCGCAATTACGTTGGTTAAGATTCATTTAAACAGCGTTTATAATATTAGAGTTACAAACTATAAAATGCACCAATGAAATAACACAAAACTAGTTTAGATTTATAAAGTGTTTATAAATGATGAAGGGAAAACTTAAAGATGGAAGAGCACAGTACAGCAAATAATTTTTACATAGAAAATAACAGAGTTGGAATCCATTTGTTCAATCAAAAATACACAAGGTTTCATTACAAGGGAATCACGAATTCTTATTCCTAACTTTAATAATAATGAAGCAATTTTAACAAAATTTTCAATAGACTTACTTACCTTGCTTTTTGGCAAATGTAACAAGTCATTTAGAACTTTTAGGGCTGGAGTCTTGAGCTTTTATATGGATGTTACTTAAAAGACGTAAATGCTCCCCAGAATTTATTTTTTCAATTCGAAATTTAAAAGGATGCAAGAGTAAGAAGCATTCTAAAATTGCGATTTATGTGACACAATTGGTATGAAAACTTGGAATTTGGCATGATGATTACTTTTATGTAGTAAATGCGTCCATATAACATTTTTAAAAACATTTAAAAATTTAAAAGGACGAAATGAGCAGAAAACTTTCTAAAAGTGTACTAAATTATGATTTAGTTGAAACTTGTTAGTGTTAGAAACTTGAAATTTAGTATAGAGATTACTTTTATGGTTGGTATAAAGAATTTATTATAAATGGGAAATTTAAAGGTATGAAACAGCTGAAAGCATTCTAAATTACGATTTATTTAGAACCTCACGTCATATCGGGCCTTTCGAAGACTATCTTTTTTCTATGCTAAAAGTAACTAAACGTCTGTATTTCGACACAATCCATTAAAACCATCTTGGAAGATCAAAATTACAGCGCCTACAAAATTTGGAAACGCTCTGATGAATAAAAGTATTTAAAAAAATCTCAGAATTTTTCGATGACAATGCAAAAAGAAAGTTGGGTATTTTGACGTGAGTTTGCTCGGCGTCGGCTCATGTTTTCGGTATTAAATGTGACTTAGTCTTTTTTGAAGTGACTTTTTGTTTCTGTGACTCTGTTCTCTTCGACTTTAGTCAAAGACTTAGACTTTTTTCACGGAATTTTAAAGACGGGTTGGATACAGTTATATTTACAATCGAATAAAATTTCAGAGAGTTCGGATAGTAACTTTTTTGTGTTGTTATTTTAAAAAGCACGTCGCGAAAAAAAAAAAAAAAAAAAAAAAAAAAAAAGACGCGAGAAGAAAGCATTTCTTTTACAGCTAGATATCAATATTTTTCCACGGTCTGAAAAACCACTATATTTATAACCATGGCTTTACAAATTTGATAAAATCTGGTAGCCAGTAAAAAATTCTAGTTACCAGTAAAAAAATATAACATGCTCCCCTCCGAAGTCACTAATTTTCAAAAGCACAAAAGTTTTTTATCAATTAATTAAGAAAAATAATAAGCCTATTGTAGGTTTATTAGTTGCATAGTTTAGAACAGTTACATCATTTAAAAAGACTACACATTTAAAAAGATGGTATAAACAAAGTTTTCTAATGAAATTTATCAAAATTTTTTATCTATGAAAGAAAATGTATAAAGGCTGCATTAACCAGTATGTGCAGGAAATGCTGATTGCCGAAGATCTCAAATGTCTGGATAAGTGAGTGCTGCAAAATCTATATCTGATGAAGGGGGCATGGAGGAAACAGTGAAGCATGAAAACAATTTCTGCCTATTTTCGTGTCGAAGTCAGTCAAATAATTATTTTTTATTAATTTAAAATTTGCATTTGTTAAACTTATTTTTACCTAATTAAAAATGCCGAAAATGAGAAAAAATGCCATTTATGGTCATTTCTTAGATCAATTTTTGTACAAAAAATTATAATAATAATAAAAAAATCGGGTTAAATAACTTGGTGGCTAGATAGAAAAGCAGTGACTTCACAGTGGCGACCTGGCGACTGCATTTGTCAAGACCTGTTTATAACTGATGAAAAATTTATAGAATTCAGACAACTGGGGTTATTTTTTTTATATACTATGAAACGAGAGACCCTTACAAAGAAAAGAATAAAAATAAATAAAAATAAATAAAAAAACCAAACAAGGTGTTTTTTAAAAATGCTTTTCTGTCTAATAATCAATATTTTTTAGTGAAAATTTCCTTTAAAAATATAAAATTGATATAAGATATATAATCATACAAATTTGAGGTAATTATCATGAGCCCAGGAACCGTCGGACGGGTCAACTAGTATAATTTTAATGACATGCAGATAGCATTCGTTAAAATGTAATAGGTGTAAATCAATGTATAACTAATATACTGCTGATCAATTTAAATTAATGCATGGTTAGCGTAAAATTGTGTGTAACTGTAGATAGTATTTTTCTAAAAAAATGCATTTAACGCACATTTAACGCCTTTTTTTTTTTTTTTTTTTTTTTTTTTGAAAATCCATACCCACAGACAGAGCTTAAATTCTAGGAAAAGAGAGTACCGGAGCTCATACATATACGCTATAAGCAAGAACCCGAAGGCTCTCATCCTGTGAAACATATCGGAGACTTGAGGCTTCCATGAAAAAAAATATTTTATTTAAAGAAACATAATTGAAAAAATGAGGCAGTCCCCCAGATCTCAGAACGTCTATATCTTCACATCATGAAAACTCAAAATCGTATGTCTTTTTTTGAGATGTCACAAACTTATCCGCGTCGACCCATAGGGTAGAGAAGAAAATTCGTTAGGGAGAAACACATTCAATTTTTTTTAACGCAATCCGACCAAACCAGATATCAGCATCTTTATAACAACAGAAAACTAACTGTCCGAACTTAACATCTGCAGGAATTTTAGCATGCAGATGTATCGAGAAATAGACGTTGCATTTTATCTTTCTTTATTTATTCTGTGATCCAAAATGTATGCATTAGGAAGACACGCAGATGCCAAACTGTAAATGATTTCATTTCTCACATGAAAACCGCAAGCACATACGAAAGAAAGAATTTAGACATGTACATTAATTGAAAAAGGATTACTTCAAGCTGCGATAAAAGAGTTTAAGAATTATTGAATTTTAAATAGAAAGGAAAGAGATTTTCTTTTCACAGAAACGCGATAGAATTAAAAATAGCTAAAAGAGGAACCACAACTAATTTATAAAATTTTAACGATAAATATATGAATCTCCATCATAAGCAAGACGTCGTTGCTACATTACCAACAAATGAAATATAGTCTTTAAATTTGTGTACGGACCCCCTACGAAACAAATGATTCGAAAGAAAGACCGATTGCAAAAATCTGCTCATAATCGAAAAATAGCTTTTTATAACTTTAAGTACTTTTTCTAAATTCTTACTTTTGCAAAGATTTTTTTCCTGGGTACACACATAGCTTGGTCTTAGATATAACTGAGAGCAAAAAAAACACAAAAAAAGCCGCTTGAAACTGAGAGAGACTTACAAAGTGTATGTTTTTTTTTCTCTGGAATTCGATGATCTATTATTGTTTCGAACGTGGAACAAAGACAGAAATGCAATTAAGAAACAGACCACTGTATACTATATAACTCAAAGCGTCTGTGTGAAAGATATGGCCCATATTTTACTGTAAGACGTCTCTACAAAGTGACGCAGTCCAAAAATCAAGTTTTGACATAACCTATGCGTGTAATATGCGCTTTCACAGTTTTAAGTAGAATTTTCGCCGTTTAATTGAATCACATTGTTGAATAGAATTTGATTTAAGAAAGCGGTGGATTCTGCCAAGACGGGAAAGCCAAAAAACTTAATTTTAACTTTAGTAGTTTTGATTCATATAAGCGGCAATTATAGTAATTTTTTTAGCTTGGGGGGGGGGGGGGTTAACCCCCCCCCCCTTGGCTGCGCCACTGCAGACAGACGGACGGCAATTTTTTTTTCTTTCTAAAAATATGTTTTTCAGAATCTCCAGAGTCTGAAACGTGGAAATCCGTCAAAAAATTTTTTTTTCGATTTTTAAAATGATTACAAGTCTTACCTTATACTACGTATGATGGGTAAGTAACACAAAAAGTGGATGTTTTATAGAAAAATGTATGATAAACACGCTGAAGCAGACCGTTTTTAAATTGAAAATTTTTTTTAAAGCGCTTATTTAATGTTGAATTTGGTCAAAGTATTTAAGTTAAATAAGTTTTATAGTATCACAAAAACAATGCATAGGAATTTAACCCTATTTTGCAAGCATATACGGGACTAGATTGTGGTGTGCAGTGTCCAATTATTTTTAAATTTGTCTAAATTTTTTAGCGGATTTGTTTTCAATTTTTTGTTAAAAATTTGTGATTTTTCATGTTGTGAAAAAGTTATTTTTTTACCCATTGCTGTAAATATATAATTTAAAAAAAGCGCAAATAATAATGTTTCCAAAAATGTACACATGAATATTAAGAGATTTTAATTACACGTGAATATTAAAAGAGAAAGAAAACACTAAAACAAATAAATTATGTTCGAAAAGCATTCAATGGGGGAAATTACGTCATATTTAAACAATATCTTTATTCGATATGGCAATATATAAACAATATTATTAATTAATAATAAGCATTAATTTTAATTTAAACGTAGAATAGTAACGTAGAATTGGCACAAAACTTAAAAAACAATTTATTTGCCATATAGGTTTTTTGCATAATTTATATTAAAATTTAACTTTTAACATTTTTTATTTTTATTTTTTATCAAGAAATTACTGTTTATTAATTATTAAAATAAATGATCAACGTAAAAATAGCACAAATAAAAATAGCAAACAGCTGTTTCGGATCCTCTAAAGCTCATTCATCAGTGCCAAATTAAAAGATTTAAAACTGATTTAAAAGTTTAAGCCATGTAAATATGCTTGCGTCTCCGCACGCGACCAAGATAGAATGGGGGTGAGTTTTTGAAAAGAACAGCGGAGTCAGGCGTCACATGTGACGTAGGCGACCAATAGAAGCGCTCAGCCAGACTGGACGAGTTTAAGTACGGAGGAGAAAAAGGGGGGAGTGGAAGTGAAGAGAATGAATTAAATGAAAGGTAGCCAGACATTGGAAAAATTTGTTGTACTGGACATATCATTAACTAAGTTGCCTGAATTCTTCCATGTATGATAAGCTTCCCAAAAATCAAGGTCGTAAATCGATGAGCAGTTTTGAATTATTGAACTTCTCAAAAATTAAAACTGTGATTCCTAGACCAGCAATGCATAGCAATCTCAAAGCGTTTAGTGTCACAATTTTTAACATAGGTTTTATGTTCCCCCAAACGGACCTAAAGGGGTAGCTTAGTTTGACCTATGTACATTCTATCACAATCGCAAGATATTTTATAAACTCCCCAATGTGAAAATCTGTCAATTGGATGTTTGAGATCTGTAAATTTGATTTTGTTAAACAGCGCACAAATTACTTTAAAATCTAATCTTTTCAAAATTCTGGATATTTGATAGCTAATTCTCAGAAAATATAGAAGTATATAGTTAACTTTTCATTCAGAACATTGTTAACGTTGGATGTGTACGTTTAATGTTTATTATGAATTGAATTCGATTTCAACAAGATAACCCCGGTCAATGGCAATTGATTTAATCTGGTCTAATTCTGCTTTGAGTAAACTCCCAGATGAAGAAATTTTTAAGGCGCGATGAACATAGGTATTAAAAGCAGACAATTTTTGATTAGGAGGGTGAGATGAAAGATGATGTGGGGGTAAAGAAAATGCGAATGGTTTACGATAAACAGTGGTTTGGAAAAGTGTCATTCGGCTTTCGGAGACGCAAGCATATACTTACATGGCTGAAACTTTTAAATCAGTTTTAAATCTTTTAAATTTGGCACTGATGATGGAGCTTTAGAGGCTCCGAAATAGCTGTTTGCTATTTAATATATTTTTATTTGTACTATTTTTATGTTGATCATTTATTTTAATATAACGTTACAAAGTTCAATCCCTCTGTTTTAAATTACTGTTTATTGTATTTAAATATATACTCTTTTCTCATTTTCATAAATTTTTTTTCCAGTGATAGAGTAGCTATTATTTTCGAATCATTTAAAGAGGATTACGCCGATTAGTCGTTTTAATATTCGTTAATTCTTATGAAAAATTATTGAACATAATATGGATCATATTATGAAAGATTCCTCAATAGAGACAGAAAAATTTTACTAATATTTCTATTTTAAAAAAAAACATTTTTTTGTGTGTAATGTATATATTGTAAGTATGATATATGTATTATAATATTAATGTATATAGTAAGATGCTTATGTGAAGACAAGGATGCAAGTAAGTATCGTGGAAGTGTATTAAATATGAAGTATTAAGTATAAAGATAAAAACTATTAAAGTATTGAGGTTATTTATGAATTTAAAAATGTTTATTAATTTTAAACCACACTGTGTCTCAAATAATCTTTTAACAAGGCAGTTTTTTGAAGTGAAAACTTCTTTAGGCGCGTTGGGCATTTTTTGAGATGGGAAAAAAACATTGAATTCGCGACACTGTTACCGACACCACTGTATATGTTGCCAATTCAAACAATGAAGCGAAAGTATCAAAAGGAAATAGTTCACGTGCAGAAAGCGAAATGATTGGTATTATGAATAAAAATAATTCAGAAAATAATTTCAAGATAAATTTAACACGCGCAGTGAAAACAGATAAAAGTGACTCAACTCGCGAGACCAAATCAAAAGATGAAAATGAAATAACAAAACACGGAAAATATTATAATTTAACGAGCACGAGAAAAATAGACGGAAGTAATATAAAAAACAATGAAAATAATGAAATATTTCACGAAAGTTTTAAGAAACGTGGTTACCGATACGGAAATGAAGTGAAATCATTTTATAGAAAAGAAAAGTTTGTTGATAGAAATTATAGAACCGCAAACAGTACGCGCAGTATGAAGATTGAAAAAAGCATAATGTTCACGAATACAGTAAACGAAACAGGCAGCAAAGAAGTCATTTTTGGAGTGATAGGAAGCTGTCCACCCTATTTTGCAGATAAATGTTATTACAAAAGATATGAAACTAAATCTCATGTAAGAAATGATGAATGTATTGAGAGTTGTTTAAATTGTGGATGAAAATTCATAAGTTTCATTGGTATTCATTTCAAAGAATACCAATTAATTAAATTTTATATTTCATTTATTTGTAAATTTACGTTTTAAGCAATAGATTGCAATTTTTGTATGTAAAATAATATGCATTATTTTTCATGTATAATAGCGCATTAAATGAAAATTGTAATATAATTTTTGTAGTAGTAGTTTATAATAATGAATAAAAAAAACACTTCATTTAAAAGTATTTCCTGCGCAATAAAATGTTTCCTGACGATTCAAAAAATACACAAGTAATTGTTCAAGTTTTCACTTCTGCCGGCACTCCCGGAGTGCCACTGTTTTGTTTTTTAGGGTTTCGTTCATCTCACGAAACCCTATTGCTCCCGCTCCGTTGTCTGTCTGTCCCAGAGCCATTCTCGAAAATTATGTAACTTACAGAGTTGAAACTTCGTGTATAAATCAGAATATCAGCTGTAAAGAGCTGAAAATATTAAAATTTGAAAAATTCGTATTATTTTAATAAATAGAGATAAAAAACCAAAATTCTAACAGCCTTTTCCTATTAAATTTGAACATTTTTCGATATTGCCGATGCCAAAAATTAAAAATCAACGATGAAAATCTTTCTACAATAATTATTTTTCTATCAGACGATTTCCACCTGAAAAATGAAATAAAAAGTTTCACCAATTAAAAAAAAAGTTTAATATGAAATAAAATTGATTGACGTCATAGTTGTAATAAAACATAAAACGGAAAGATTTCTCTATAATACAAGGAGTATGGGTATGTGTATGTGCACAAAAACAGATTACATTCACGTCATTAGAGAATTAAAAAGAAAATCTGACGTCATATCGGAAGTTTATCGGATTTTTCAAATGTTTCAGAATAATACAAAGCGTGTATCAATATGAGTAATAGAGAATAGTAAATATATGAGTTTAATAAACATATTGAATCATGATAAAAATCCGATTATGGAAATATTCGCATATTTTAACATTTTGAAGATGTACAACATGTTTAATTTTGAAATTATTTTTTTTTAAATATCGCATTTAGTCTGCAAGACAGATATTACAGTGAGAGAATATAATAGCGGGCTTAGACCGCTATCAGAATGGTTTAGATATTCGAAAAAAATAAAAAAATAGACCGGTAAATTTTTACTTTATAAAAAACATGATTTTTTTTTTTTTTTTTTTTTTTTTTTTTTTGCTAAATGATATTTGTTTGAATTTATTAAAGAAAGGATAAAGTGTTTTGAAAGGAATATTAAACGAAACCCTTTGAACGATCTTCGATCACACTTACCCACTTGTTTTATAATAATTTTAGTTGTTTACCCTTACTTGTTATTGTTCTTTATGGTGAATTCAATGGAAGCTTTAGCTGTGTATCATAAACTTTGCTAATTTCATTCTGAATTTTATTTATTTAGTTTTAAAATATTAAAACACTTTTTTCGGAAACAATATTAATAAAAAGAAATGCATACCATAGATCGAAATGATGCGCTCCTCCTTCTATGAGAATCGCCAATATTGAATCAGATATGTTCTCCAAAACCTAAAGAAACATTTATTTTCGTTTAAAATTTTATAATACATAATTTATTAATGCTTTAAATTATTACTTAAAAGGAGAGAGATAAAATAAAATATACTAATATCTTTATGCATACATTTTTAAAAAATTCAGTGATATCTAATATTTAGGTTCTGAAATAATAATAATAAGACGAAGAAGAAGGGAGGAAATGTAAAACGACAATTAATGACGCGGTTTTGTAAACACAAAGTCAGGGAATAAAATATGCTTTTTGACTCAGGTGTTTAAGAAACAGAAGATCTCACTTTTCAATAAATTCCGCCTTGGTGTCGCCAAAAAATAAATACACTTCATGAATTACCCGAATGTTCTTTGCTTGATGGAAACTGAAGAAAAATAAATGTAATTCTCAAAAAGTGCTTTGTTGTAGAAAATCAGCGTTGAACTTAAGGTGTTTCTATTTGTAACGACTTCTTAGACATTTTTTAAGGAGAGCATAGATGTGACGCACTTTTCTAAAACTATCATATCATTTCATATTAATCACACCAGGGGGATCCGACCTGAGCAGTGTTAAGGAACATACCTATGTAAAAATCGGGTATTTTTCTGTTACAGGGGCCGTGGCGAGATACAGAAAATGACCTTGCTAAAAGAAGAAAAATATCACAACGTATTTTCTGGCAACCTATCCACTGTTTCATACACGCAAGCAATTTTTTCAATTTTTACTTTCTTCTATCTATAATAGAAGAAAGTATTGTAATCGAAATTTTTTTCGACTTCCGGTTTTCGACGGATTTACACGTTTTAGGGGTCAGAGATTCCGAAAAACACCTTTTTACAAAATGTCCGTCTGTGTGTCTTCATTGTATCATCGAAAAGTGTATGAAGTTATGCTTCAAATTGAACCTAATTTTTTTTCTGTTTTTGGCTATGGCAAGCAGGTTCTATTAGAATTTGGGGATATTTCGACGAAAGGAGGCGCTGTGATCGATATTTTTGTTTCATTTTCACTATTGTACCATCTAAATATGTATGAAGTTATGCTTCAAATTGAACCAAATTTTTTTTCTATGTTTTTGGCTATGGCAAGCAGATTCTATCAGAATTTGGGGATATTTTGACGAAAGGGGGCGCTGTGATCGATATTTTTGTTCCATTTTCACTATTGTACCATCGAAAAGTGTATGAAGTTATGCAGATAATTGAACCAATTTTTTTTCTATGTTTTTGACCATAGCCTGCAGGTCAGGCTGAATTCGGGGATATTTCGACGAAAGCGGCCGCTGCCATCGCGATTTTTGTTCGATTTTCACTATTGTATCATCGAAAAGTGTATGATGTTATGCAGATAATTAAACCAAAAAATTTTAATATGTTTTTGGCTGTAGCCAGCAGGTCCTACTAGAATGTGAGGATATTCCGCCAGAAGGGGGCACTGTGATACCCATTTAAAGATTTCAAATTCAAAAAGATGTATAAAAAAATTAGAAATCATAAAAGTTTTTTCCGTGAAATGTTCGGCCTTGATCCGGAGAATCCGGAGCAGTTTTTATTTTGTCTCTATATTAAAAAATGGCGGAGATATAGCGGTTTGAAATTTTTGGGTGGTTGACATTTCCAAACAAGACAGCAGAATTCATCAATAAACGGGTTTAATTTATGAGTTTTAGTTAACAGGGTTTCAGCAAATTTTCTTTCATTGTTGTAACCATTGTTCCTATTCTTAAATGCTTAACACTATATATTTATATTCGCCAACGTCAAATTATCACCAAGCTTGGCGGCAATTGACGAAATATCGCCAAATTTGGCGACAAAAATAGGTTGCCACAAATGAAGCCAACTTGGCTATAGAAGACTAATTTGGCGATATTCTCATTCAAATTCAATGTTGACGAGAACTGGGAATGAATCTTCTTTAATTGGGGTTCCACGCATTTTAGCTTCGCGTTTTCCAGTAAAATTAGCTAAAATCGTAAAACCAAGGAATAGGGAGGCTATCTGTTCCGGTCGGTACAGGCCAAAAGAACTTTTCGTAGTTTAGTATACATCAGTTGATTGCATCCCGGTAATCCGATGATTCGCAAGCAGCTGATGTACAACAGAATGACGAAAAATATTGATTTTATTCTCGATGTGAGGACGAAATTAGAAGTATTAACATGATTGAGATAGAAGAAAGTTTTGGGATTGGCACATCCGACTAGTTATACAAGTAGGTGGCCGATTGGTATCGCGCAGCAATCCCTATTTTCTAGAAGAAATTAAAAGTAAAAAAAGACCGGGAAGATCTTCGCAGATTTTCATTGGTCCATTTCCAAATCGTTTGGCACGTTTTTCGAAACATCATATATACAAATAAAAATATATTTGTATTTAATTGTAATCAAAATATGGCAACAAATGCATAATGATAAAACAAACCCAATGGACAATATTCCCGTGACGTCGCAATAAATATGAAATTTTATTGGCTTATAAAAATAAAGTGCATGCGGATAAATATTTTTGCCGAAATTTAACTTGCAAATAAAAAAATTTGGCCTAAAAACCACGCGTCTTTAATACTTATTATCTCTCTTTTAGGCTTCTTTCAATACAAAAAAGTATAAAGCTACCTATTGCAGCCGTTCGGAGGAAAGCAGTTCCGGAAAATTTCGATATATTTTCACCGATCATGACCCCCAGACCCCAAAACCACCCTCCGTTCAAATGTTGATATATATATATATATATATATATATATATATATATATATATATATATCTGACATAACTGACCTATGTCATACGATAACGCTCGTATTTATAAATCAATTTTGATGAAACTAATTGTGTGTATTAAGCTAACCAATGTCTCGACCGAGTTCGTTCGCCAGCTTGGTCCGCCATTTTGTTTCAAGATGGCGGCCATTTAAAAATTTAAAACTAAAATAAATATACAAAAAAGTTAAAAATTCAAATTTATTTTTTAATTACGTGTTAGGCCTTGATACAAGGATTCCAGAGCATTTTTTGGTTTACCTCTATCTTAAAAAATGGCTGAGATAGAGCAGTTTGAAATTCTAGGGTGGCTAACATTTTGAAACAAAACAGCATATTAACGCGATTACTCGCAAATTATTTTTTTTCATTGTTGTAATAATTTTCCCAATCATACGCATAAAACTATATATTCATATCCCTTAGGGGCAAAAAATTGCAACAAAATTGGCAAAATTGGCGACATTTGGCGAAATATCGCAAAATTTGGCGACCAAAATAAGTCTTCATAAATGAAACCAATTTGGCTATTGCTCAGTAATTTGGCGATATTCTTATTCAAATTCAGTATTAACGAATCTTTTGTAAACGTTTCTTTGCATTTTAACTTGCTATTTTCGTGTAACATTAGCTAAAAGTTTAAAACGAAGATATAGGAAAGCTACCTTTTCCTCCCGGTACAGGCCGAAAGGACTTTTTTCCTCGCAACAGTGGAACGAAAAAAAAAAAAAGCCGAGAAGATCTAAGCAGATTTTCATTAGTCCATTTCCAAATTGTTACTTTTTTTTAATATAGAGAGATTTATTGAATATACAAAAGCTATTTATCTGCTGCTATACAGAAATATAAGTCTTCTGTAAAGCACACGTCTTCGCACGCGTAGTTGTTGAAATATGCCAAATGGTATTTGTTTGCCTATTTTTATTAGAGGAAATTATACTGCTACGGGTAATGCAAAAATTACTAATTAAGCCACATTTTGAATAAACCTCATTCCTTTACTGCAGGCCTGTCCAACCTGGCGCCCGCTATTCACCAGAAAATTGTTACAGAAATATTTGCCGCATTTAATCTTAGATATTCGGAGATTAAATAAGGCGAATGTTTCTGTAAGAATTTTCTGGTGAGTAGCAGGCGTCAGGTTGGACAGCCTTAGTTCACTGCATTACACTGCAAAAGAAGTCGATTTTACAGTATAATACTGGCATCCTAGCTGTCAGTATTATGCCGTAAAATTAACAGTAATAAACAGTAAAATAAGCAGTAATACGCTGCCGCGCATGCGCGGTATTGTTATTTTGAATTGTATATTGTTATTCTGAAAAAATACAACAATAAGTAGTTTATCCTATCATTGCATAACATTGTGTTCAATGCGATACTTCTAAAATTTCCGGAACTTTCGATAAAGTTTATATTTTTATAAATGTATAAATAGCTTTAAAAAATTTAATTTTAGGATATCAAATATTATGCAGATAATGTTAAAAATGAGTGAGATTAATGAACAATGATTTGTAGAGCTGACGTTGAGGCCTCTGATCTGTAGATTTACTAGTTTATATTACTGCAAATGCTACATAACGTTATTGTGCCTAACAAATGTTTATTGTTATGTCATTACAAAAGATTTTTTTAAAAATCAAGCTTGAAAATTATTTAAAATACCATAAATTATCAGTCAATTGAGCTATAGTTTTCAATTTTATTTGAAAGTATATTTATGTTTTATTAAATCGCATAAAAATTGAAAATATTCAGTGTTTAGAAGCGAATATATGTGTGATAAAAGCAAAAGGAGTAGCAGAGATTGTTGACACTGGCGTTAGTGACGCACATGCTTTGAGTTATTATATGGATTAAAATATACTAAAGAACCATCTTGGCTTCGATTCTTCATTGCCTTCGATAAATAACCGAAAAGTAGACATAAATAAACTTAAAAATCAATCATTGAACACTTTTCACTCAGCGCTAACATTCTACGATAAGGAACTTATAGAAAATTACTGTTACTTTTTACATGTATTTTAAAAAAAAGTATTTTTAAAATGTAAAAGTAATTTATAGTATAATTACATATATATATTCGGCAACACCGATGTGGATTTTATATGAAAATTTAGATTCTATCTTTAACATTTATTTATGAAATTTAATATCTAATGTAGAGGTTTGCGCCGGTAAAAATCTGCTGGGCTTGACTTGTGCAAAATCAATGCATCAGATCTGATCCGGACTGGCCAGACTCAATTTCTACAAAAATGAAAAACAAACATTATTCTACTATTAAGATTCTTTTTAAACAATATTGTGTGTTTATGCAAAAAATTTAATGTACAGCATTCTACGGATTATAAATAACCGGACTGATGCTTCCACCGTCAAAAGCGAGCGTGGTACATTTAACTTCCATTGACGCTGTTACGTGGATTTGCCTCATCCCCTGCTTAGGTCTACTAGAGTTTAGTAATTCTAGAGGCTCTACCCTTGCTCAATCGCCAAGATCACGTATCATAGTTTGGCTGTAGAATTTGCTCGAAGTTAATCGTGTGCCAGTGACTCGCCGGAAAAACGACAAGTATTCAGATATTAGAAAACGAGTTAATCTCAAGTTTCTTGCGAAATTCGGGAGAACTGCCACAGAAGATTATGCTATGTTAAAAAAAGTGTACGGACATGAATGTCTATTGAGCACTCGAGTTTTTGACTGATTTAAAAGGTTCAAAGAAGCACGAGAAACGAGTCGAAGACGATGCGTGCCCTGGACGACCCTACACCTCATAAACGGGCGCAAACATTAAAAAAAATTGGTCAGTTGATCCGAGAAAATCGTCGTCTGTCTGCTGTTGGCTTGACAGGAATCGACAAAGAAAGTGTTGGCCAAATTTTTCATGAAACATTAAACATGAATCCTGTATCCTTCACCAGGACAATGTGCCAGCCCATTCCACTTTATCTGTGAATGCGTTCTACAGACAAAGCACACTAAGCACACACTCTCCGTGATCGGTTGCCGACCGTACTCGCCACACCACTTATGTTAATTGCCACACCACTTACGTTTCAGCACGGGATGTGGAACAATATTAATGATCACTTTTTTTGCAAGATATTTTATGCACTAGCCTAGACCCTAAATTCCAATGTTGCGTTCATTTGCGTAAAATTTACGTAAATAATCACAAATCAGTATAAGTTGATAACTTTGGTTAGATGAATATATATTTTTTTTTTTCAGATAATCCGTATCCACTTACCCCTCCTGGTGTCCATGGATCCAAATCCCCGTTGCTGAATATAATATTTGAAGACAATGAAATATCTGTAACAGAAAATAAAATAAAAGTTCAGAAAGATAAAAATGAAATTTAACTATTAAATCTCTCAATAAAGTATACTGTAAATTTATGAATGAGAGTTGGGAATTCTTATTTAACTCTTTTTACTCTTTGAAAGTCCAGCAGAAAGAATCAAAACTCAACCCAAACCCGAAATAATTACAATCATCCCGACCCAAAAACGAACCGCAACGAAAGAAAATAGCTTCAACCCGGCTCGACCCGATGTGATGATCGGCTCGGGTCCGGATTAAATCGGGTTACCCGAGAAGTGCTGGACTCTAGTTTGAAGGTCCTACCTAGGTGTAAAAAATTCCATATTAAATCTATGCTGATATTACATAAACAAAAAAGTTTTAACTGACTGAATCGTTCAGTATTTTAAGTCTTGTATAAGAACGCCGTATTTATTTATTTTTTATTTTTTCACTGAAATCATTTTCTCGCTTTTGCTATGTATCACAGGACTTTAATGTTCCTTCATTAAACATGTTATGAATTAATGACAATTTTAAATTCATGTATGTTATGTATTCCTTACACATATGAAAATTTAGTGAAATTTTAAAAAAAGTAAAAAATCTTTACAACATCAACAAAAATATTCACAACATCAAATCAACTACATTTAAAAAATTTCAAAGTATTGCAGTTGCAACAGTTTATTATTCCAATTTTATAAAAAGCAACGGAATTACGAGATTTACAAAAGCACCTGCCTTTTCGTCGACTAGTCCTATTGTAAACCAGTTACAGTAGAATAAATTCCGGTACTTAAGATGTTTGTTCGAAAACCAAACATTGCAGTCGGATAATGTTGTTGCGCTGATGGATTGTGAAATGAACATGCTAAAAAAAAAACAAAAAAAAAAAAAAAAAAAAAAAAAAGAATGTAATTCATTTTCTAATTCGGAAGCCAAAGCTATACCGAGGTTGTATTAGATTTATGGCACCTGCTGGAATTCGTCTTATTGCAATATCTTTGTTATCCACTATTAATTATTTATTATTAATTAATATTCAATATCCACTATTAATTATTAATTATTACTCATACTTTTAATACAGTAGTAAAGTTTACAATTCAATCGATAATAAAATCTTTAAACTTTAGTAAATGTTGTTAAAATTTTAGTTTCCGTCTTTTTACTTTGTTGATCGATTTCTACATGTGTAATGAGTATATAGCGTAAAAAATATATAGGTATGTCATTAATTAATAAAAAGTTTAATGAGAGAACCCCAGCATGTAGTCATATGACATTATAATAAAGGTGAGAAGATTTCGGTGAGAAAAAAGGCATGGCGTGCTCAAGGGTGCCATTTCAAGAATTTCTTGAGAGGGGTTGAGGGGGGCGGGGGAGGCAAGTTTTCTTTTGATCTTATAGTACACAGCTAAGAAGAATTTATACAGTTTTATTCTCACACATATTTTTTAAATTAGTCAAAGTACTCATTAATGATAAATGGGTCTCACTTTGAGAATGTTGTAATATCAATGCTTTAGCAATAATTTATTGATAATTATTAATTTCTGTATTTAAAATATTTATTTAATCTTAATATTTTTATTTGAATCAAATCTTGCAAATTATTTTAGTTTTAGACCTATTTCAGATTTTTTTTTTTTTTTAACTCTCGCTTGTGATCTTTGATAAATTTTATGAAATATCAAATGAGTTGGGTGGTGGATGGTGGTGGATAATTGCCACCCCCAAATGCCACCTCTGTCCGTGCTTATAAAATCCCTAAAATACTTAAAAATTCAATCAGCTAAAACATTTTTGTTTTTGCATACGGAATCTTTTATACCTAGGACCTTCAAACCACCGAAGTTAAAGAAATAGGAGTGTACAACTTTTCTGATTTTCTTCTTGAAAGAAATATTTGCAATGAAATGCTACAATGACAGAAATATTATCTTTACATTGGAAATATTAGCAATAAAATTTCAATATTGCAACAATATTGGCGATGAAATGGTGATATATTGCAATGTCTTTGATACGACTGCAATACGAATTAGTTTAATATGTAGCCAAAACAAACAATATTGCCCAATATCGTTTTGACACTAGGATGATGTGATAGTAACCTTACAAGCCTTTCATTAGAATGAATCCGTACTTATTTTTTATGTAACCAAAAATACCTTCAGTTTCATTTTATGACATGCTATTGCTGTTAATTTACAAAAAACAAACAAAAAAGTTTCCTTACTAAAAATCTTCTTTGTATAAATAAATATAAACTGTAACTGCATTATTCTGTTTGCTATTTTTGCAAAAGGAAAATAAATTTAAATCATTAAATTTGCATGGGGACACTCGAATTCCAGAATTCGAATTATAGAAATATGTGGTTCAAAAATTCGATTTACATGTTGTTTTCAATACGTGTTTTAGAAAAATACAGCTATGTCACTCATCAGTATTTCAGACTATCCAAGTCTAAAGGAGAGTCTAGTGTTTCAGTAAGGTTGACCCTAATTTGGTTATACTATGGATGGATAATGTTCTTACAGTTTGAGACAGCGCATTGCCATCTGTTGAAGGAAATTTTACTTATTTTTAAAATTACTGTGTATAAATTTCATGAGATACCTATTAAAGATGCCACTTTTTTACATATTTATATTAACTACAGTAAATGAACTAGTGAATTTTAAATTTAAAGCGTTATTTGTGAAACAACTTTTATGTGTTTCTTACCTTCTCCCCAATAAAGAACATCTAGCCAGTTTCTCCTTGGTGTGACGTCCCACCTTTTTCTGCAGTGTTCATCTCTCATTGTAGAATTGAAAGGTAGCACTGGAAACATGTCTGTAACACCATTAGAGCCTCCTTCCAAATTAACCTCCGTGCAAGCCTAGATATAAAACAAAATGGAAGTTCTCTCATCTTGAATTCCAACAAAAGTATATTTCAAATTAAACAAATAGCAATTTAGTTTTCGATCTTCTAACGAACACCTGTTTACGTTTCAAAAATAGTATAGAGATTATTCTCATATCTTTCTTTTACCCGCTCGACAACATGAAATTTTCTTACACAATTACAAGCTCATTTCCATCAATACATTGATGGGGATTTTGTTGTTGTTGTTTTTATTCTCATTTAAATTCTAGACCAGCCATACTCAACTTGCGGCCCACGGGGCCGCATGTGGCCCGGCGACCTTTTGTGTGCGGTCGAGGCACATAGTCATTAATCCATATTAATAAAACGAGCAGGGAAGACCGAGCTGTTCTCGGTCAAAATTAAATTTGAGTTCAAATATCATGACCCATGACCAAAATGACCCACTAATTGAATTTTCTCGAACATGTGACTTAGCCCAACAGTCTTCCCGTGCCCGAAAACCATAGGATTCAAAATTTAGTGTAAATAGTCTGAGCCGTTTTTAAGATAAAATAGCTTGACCCACAATGACCCATGACCAAAATGACCCACTAATCGAAATTTCTCGAACATGTGACCTAGCCTAATAGTCTTCTTGTTCCCTAAACCTGTAGGGTGCTAAATTTATTTCAAATCCTCTGAACCGTTTTTAAGATAAAATAGCTTGATCCATAATGACCCATGACCAAAATGACCCACTAATCGAAATTTCTCGAACATGTGACCTAGCCTAATAGTCTTCTTGTTCCCTAAACCTGTAGGGTGCTAAATTTATTTCAAATCCTCTGAACCGTTTTTAAGATAAAATAGCTTGATCCATAATGACCCATGACCAAAATGACCCACTAATTGAATTTTCTCGAACATGTGACCTAGCCCAACAGTCTTCTCGTGCTCGAAAACCATTGGATGCAAAATTTAGTGTAAATTGAGCCGCTTTTTAGATCTTGACCCACAATGACCCAGAAGTGACCCACTAATCGAATTTTCTCAAACATGCCACCTAGCCGAATGATTTTCGCGTGCCCGAAACTCGTAGGATACAAAATTTAATCAAAATCGTTAGAGCCGTTTTTCAGATAAAATTAATTTGACCCGCTTTGACCCAAAAATGACCCACTAATCGAAAGTTCTCGAACATGTGACCCAGCCCAATAGTCTCGTGCCCGAAAATAGTCGGATACAAAATTTCGTCAAAATCGTTTTAACCGTTTTTTAGATACAATTAGCTTGACCATGACCCAAGATGACCCAAAATGACCCACTAATTGAATTTTCTCGAACATGTGACCTAGCCCAACAGTCTTCTCGTGCTCGAAAACCATTGGATGCAAAATTTAGTGTAAATTGAGCCGCTTTTTAGATCTTGACCCACAATGACCCAGAAGTGACCCACTAATCGAATTTTCTCAAACATGTGACCTAGCCGAATGATTTTCGCGTGCCCGAAACTCGTAGGATACAAAATTTAATCAAAATCGTTAGAGCCGTTTTTCAGATAAAATTAATTTGACCCGCTTTGACCCAAAAATGACCCACTAATCGAAAGTTCTCGAACATGTGACCCAGCCCAATAGTCTTCTCGTGCCCGAAAATAGTCGGATACAAAATTTCGTCAAAATCGTTTGAACCGTTTTTTAGATACAATTAGCTTGACCATGACCCAAGATGACCCAAAATGACCCACTAATTGAATTTTCTCGAACATGTGACATAGCCAAACAGTCTTCTCGTGCCCGAAAACCATTGGATGCAAAATTTAGTGTAAATTGAGCCGTTTTTTAGATCTTGACCCACAATGACCCAGAAATGACCCACTAATCGAATTTTCTCGGACATGTGACCTAGCCCAATGATTTTATCGTGCTCGAAACTCGTAGGACACAAAATTTAATCAAAATCGTTAGAGCCATTTTTTAGATAAAATTTATTTGACCCACAGTGATCCAAAAATGACCCATTAATCGAAAGTTCTCGAACATGTGACCCAGCCCAATAGTCTTCTCGTGCCCGAAAATGGTCGGAAAGAAAATTTCGACAAAATCGTTTGAACCGTTTTTTAGATACAATTAGCTAGACCATGACCCAAAGTGACCCACTAATCGAATTTTCTCGAACATGTGACCTAGCCCAATGGTTTTCTGGTGCCCCAAAACGGTAGGATACGAAATTTCGTCAAAATCGTTAGAGCCGTTTTTAAGATAAAATTTGCATATATATATATATATATATATATATATATATATATATATAACCACACACAAGATTTGCTCGTATTAGAATATATGATTAACTGAGATGTGCATAAAATGTACTTAAGACCTTCATTGTTGTTCTATATTTTTTCATAAGAAAACGAAATTTGTCCTGTCAATTCTAATTAATTTTAAATTATGTTAAAACATCTTAAATGCAGTTTCCTTAGACGTCAAAAGTTCTATTTACTTCTAAGTAAATCAAAAGTAATCAAAAGTTCTTTTTGCATGTAGTCCTATTTGTATTACGTTACAGTGGTGTATACATTTCTTAATCTTCAGCACTAATCAAATTAACTATTCAAAATTATGTAAATTTGCAGTATATATTTCTAAAATTAAAAAAAACTAATAAATAAAAAGTTTTTGAATTGAGCAAAAGACTGATAGAAAAGATAGATAGATATGAAAATCTCCCCCTTTTTCCTCCAGAACGTGTATATTCTGCATTGTTATATTATTTGGTTTTACGGCTATGGCCCTGTATATAGCTAACTAATACTTCTTTTTAGGGTTGAACGTTTGTCGTGGAAATAACTGGCATCAAACAATTTGTACACCATTATTTCAGACTTCGTGGCTTATTTCTACAAGATTTGCAGTAAAAATATACTACTTATAGTTTATTGTTTGGAAAAAGTGGTCTTAAAATGTTTTGGTAACATTTCTTCCGGAAAAAAACGTTCAACCCTACTGATAAAACTGAGCTGCGCCGCCATACTAACTTTGTTATGTTCCTTTGCTATACTACCTATATTATCCTACTATTTTATTTACCCTTTTCTAAGTGTGTTGCGGCCCGCGTAACATCGCGAACCTTTGTTTATGGCCCGCAAGAAAAAAAGGTTGAGTACAGCTGTTCTAGACTCTGGAGAATCTATATATTTTGTATTTTTCAATAAAGGAAATTCGTTTTTAATTCTAACCGATAGCTACTTGAAAACCACCTTTTTAACACTTTCCAACATAGTTGAAAAGTGTTTATATATTTGGTTTGTCTGTCTGTATGTATGCCGTCTGTCTGTCCGTGCTCTAACTCGCGTAAATAGATTCGGATTGTCATGCAATTGATGTATGTTATTGAGATTTACTATGGCATGTTTGGTATTGCAAATGAAGTGTGCAGCACTTGTAGTTTTTTTTTTTTACAGGGATACTCAAAAGAATTCTATTACATTACGGTCTATGGGGAAAAATATTTGTGGTTTATTTTAACGATATTACACAATTTCAAACATATTAAATGTGACATATACAACTGAAGTGCACTACAAGACGCTTACTATGGAATATAGTGTACTTGGGACTTATAGTTCCTTTACAGGGACACTCAAAGGAATTTTGTTACATTACGGTCTATGGGGAAACATTGTTTGCGGTTTATTTTAATAGTGTTTCACTATTTCAAACATATTGAAATTGATATATATCACTAAGGTGCATTAAAAGACGCTTACAGTAGAATTTCGAGTGCATAGCATTCATCGTTCATTTACAGGGACACATAAAATAATTCGCTACTGTCTGTAAACAATAATTGCTGGAAGTCCGTTTTCAGTTGCTGAAAGCGTTTTTAAATTACACTCATTTGTTGTCAATTACTTGGTGTGTGTAAATTCTATAAATCATATACAGAGCAGCACAAAAGTTCTCAAGTACATTTCCGTTTATTCACGGAAATTCCAGAAGGAGAATTTTAAACTGTGCTACACGTTTCCTAACTGAACTAAAATTTAGCATTGTGTGTAGTATATATACAAATCTATGCATCATATACAGGGCTCACAAAAGAGTTCGGATATCTTTCTAAATATTGTTGGCAAGTCCTTAAATTGGGTTTGTTAGGCGTTTAAATGTGTTATGCGTTTCCCAAATCGTTTGCATAGATATCATATCTCACCTTATTAAACGGAAAATATATGTAAAATTATTTTGCAAGTGTTGGAAAATGTTACATAATCTACGCTTGATGCATGATTTTTCGTTCTTGTTGCAATTGCCCTGCGTTTGAAAAATCAGATTAAAACAAAAGTTCGGACAGTATTTTCTTTCAAAATGATTTAACTTTTATAAGAAACTAGCAAGCTACGCCCGCTACGCTGGTCAATTTCTTATAACGAACTTTTAATCCAACAAAATATTGACATTTCATAATTCACTTTTATATTTTAACAGAATAATAAGGCTACTATAATTTGTGAATCGTGCTATAGCCAATATACACGCCAGAACACGTCGCCCTTATCATTATCTTTTTACGCATGAAGTTTTGCTATGGTACTCCATTGTGAAATTTAGTAATTTTTCAAATTCAATATTTGAAAAATGGCATAATTATTAGATTTGAAATTTATATCAAGAAAAATACAATTTTTTACCTTTCAAACGCAGTTTGCCTAACAATTTTCCGACAAATACTTTTCGAGCTACTATTTTTTTTCAGTAACTTCAAATGTTTCATTTTCCGAGATTAATCTGTGGCAACAATTAGCGAAAAACCCAGTCGTCAGAAACGCATAGTTTTTTATTAAAGAGGCTGTTGGAGCAGAGATTGTCACCACCAATTTGCCACCATCAGTTTTGAAATCGGTTCGGTAGTTCTAGAGATTCCGTAGAAATTGTAATTTAGAATGTCTTTAGAACGCTTTTCGCTCATTTTACCCTTTTAAATTCCGAATTTTTTTTTATTTTGTTTTTAGAGAGCATTTACATCTTATAAGTAACTACAACGCCAAATTTCAAATTTCTAGCTCATTCAGTATAAACAAAATCGCAATTTTAGAGCGTTTTTCGCTTCTGCACCCCCCTGGGGATAGTGGCACCCACAAAAAATATATCCTATGTTGGAGCAGGGGTTGTCACCATCCATTTGCCACCATCACTCGGTTCGGTAGTTCCAGAGATTCCATAGAAATTGTAATTTAGAATGTTTTTAGAACGCTTTTCGCTCATTTCACACATTTAAATTTCGAATTTTTTTGTTTTTGTTTTTGGAAAGCATTTACATCTTATAAGTAACTACAATACCAAATTTCATATTTCTAGCTCCTTCAGTATAAAAAAAAAATCACAATTTTTGAACGTTTTTCGCTCCTGCACACCCCCCCCCCCCTCCTGGGGTTAGCGACACCGACATAAAATATAGCCTATGTTGAAGAAGGGGTTGTCACCATCAATTTGCCACCATCACTTTTGAAATCGGTTCGTTAGTTCTAGAGATTCCATAGAAATTGTAATTTAGAATGTTTTTAGAACGCTTTTCGCTCATTTCACCCTTTTAAATTTCGATTTTTTTTTTTTTTAATTTTATTCTCAGAGAGCATTTACATCTTATAAGTAACTACAATGCCAAATTTCAAATTTCTAGCTCCTTCAGTATAAAAAAGATATCAATTTTAGAACGTTTTTCGCTCCTGCATCCCTCTGGGGTTAGTGACACCGACATAAAGTATAGCCTATGTTGGAGCAGGGGTTGTCACCATCAATTTGCCACCATCACTTTTGAACTCAGTTCGGTAGTTCTAGAGATTCCATAGAAATTGTAATTTAGAATGTTTTTAGAACGCTTTTCACTCATTTCACCCTTTTAAATTTCAAATTTTTTTTTATTTTGTTCTTAGAGAGCATTTACATCTTATAAGTAACTACAACGCCAAATTTCAAATCGGTTCGGTGGTTCTAGAGATTCCATAGAAATTGTAATTTAGAATGTTCTTAGAACGCTTTTCGCTCATTTCCTCCTTTTAAATTTCGAAATTTTTTTTTTTTTTTTTTTTTTTTTTGTTCTTAGAGAGCATTTATATCTTATAAGTAACTACAACGCCAAATTTCAAATTTCTAGCTGCTTCAGTATAGAAAAGATCGCAATTTTAGAACGTTTTTCGCTCCTGCACCCCCCTGGGTAGTGGCACCGATATAAAATATAGCCTATGCTGGAGCAGGAGTTGTCCCCATCAATTTTCCACCATCACTTTTGAAATCGGTTCGGTAGTTCCAGAGATTACCCACTACAAACAAACAAACAAAAAAACAATCTTTACTCCTTTATAATATTAGTATAGATGTGCAATATCGTTTGATTTCTTGGCGACTAAATACGAATATCTGAACATTTTATGTTATTTAAAATGCGAGGGTTGGGGCGCAAGTCATAAGAATATATATATATATATAGAGAGAGAGAGAGAGTGAGAGAGAGAGAGAGTGAGAGAGAGAGATTTCTTTTATTCTTATGTTATATTTATATATTATAGTTCTAACATATATATATCCGAAATGCAGACGTGACACGAAAGTTTGAAATATACAAATGGAAGGAAGCAGCGTATGGAAATCTACGAGGGAAAGTCATTAAGTAAGTCACAAAAGATAATTAAATAATAACTTACAATGATATTCACTATTTCTCAACATATTCTCCACCCATATTTATGCACGTATATCACCGTTTTATCAGTGCGCCAACACCAGCTGCATAACATTCTTTGGTTTGCTGTCTCAGCTTCATTAGGACTTCAAGTTGAACCTTTTCATCATCTTGCTTCCAAGATGGTTTTTTAGTGAACTAAACAGATGAAAATCGCTTGGGGCTATGGTGGATGTTGAAGAAGTTACCAACTAAACTTCTGAATTGTCTCCTGTGTTCAACTTGAAGTGCTAATGTGGCTGAGACAGCAACCCTAAGAATGTTATGCAGCTGGTGTTGGGGCACTGATAAAACGGTGATATAAGTGCATAAATACTGGTGGAGAATATGTTGAGAAATAAAAATAGTTTTGAAGTGAATATCATTGTAAGTTATTATTTAATTATCTTTTGTGACTTACTTAATGACTTACCTTCGTACAGTGCTATTACACGTGATAATTTGAAGCGACTCGTCAGTTTTCCAAGCATTTCATTGTCTGTTCAAGGAAAATCTTTTAACGTCGTCAGTTTTCTAAGCATTTCTTTAGCTGTTCCGGGGGATCTTAAAACAAAGAAGCACCACAGGCGACAAAATTGCTCCGACAATAAAAAGTTGCTTGGTTTTCAAGCGACTCTTTTGAAGCCATAGGTTAACATGGTGTCGCCCAAAATTAGCGGCAATTTTGACGCCTCATGTAATAGCACTTTTAGAAAATGAATAGTACGAGCTGTGTTAAGCATGAACTGTGTGTGTACATGTGAAAAAAGTTATGAACGCCAGCTTAATTTTACATGAATTTATATCGCAAAATCAGAATAGGATCAAGTGGAGAAGCCAATCTATGGAGTTTATGGTTTCTGTACTCCAGTGGTTTTTTTTTTTTTTTTTTTTTTTTAAGTTACTACGCATACATGTAAATTTTACGATGAATACTAGTAACAATTATTAGAAAAACTGAAAAGATGGTAAGTGGATAATGGACATTCAAATTAAGAAATTTCTCTTTTCATTTATAAAAGCTCTATAACTTAACAGTGTCATCAAACAAGCATTTTCTATATGCATGAAACATTTTTTAAATAAAATATATCCTTTTTTATGCGAAAACAAAAAGACTTTTTTAAAGAAAATAATATATAAGAAATACTTGTTGAAAAATGTTCCATGCAATTTCTAAATTATTAAGAAACTAGGATGATGGTTAAGTTCAGCTCCTAAATGTACGCATATTTGTGTATTCGTTTTGATATACAACATCAATTGTTACTAAAATTATAGAATATTTTCGCATATTTGGCCAGGCTCTCACGATTTTTGCCTTTAATTTTAATTTGTTAATTACAATTTTGCTATCAATTCTCCATTTTACATGCGGATACTCGTTTTTATGGAAAATAAAACCATTAACATTCTTGAGATAATAAAAAGGTATTAGAAAAAAAAATAGTTCGGGTAAAATGCTTGAATCAGTGGTTATAGGTAATATTTTGAACCTACATGAAACTAGTTTTAAAAAAGTTGGTGAATAGATCACACTCTAAATGATTTAAGGCGAGTTCAGATAATTTATAAGAGAAAAAAATAATAATCAAACGATTATTTTGTTGACTTTTTTATTAATTTGAAGAAAATTAATTTTGCTCTCCTCCTCAAAGTCCACCATTCTCTTAACAAAACATACATTTTCGTTTTGTGAAATCTCAAAGTATTTTCTAATTTTTTCAAAAGTCCGCTACAAACGTTGGGCGAGCCGTCGAATGCTATCCGCTTCATGGGGAATGTCGATAGGTGGGAGTAAGGTACTGAACCCAGAGTTACCCTCCTTCTGGTAAATTTTGAGGGAAAACTTTGAGGCAAAAGAATTTTTCATCTTGGTGGTACGTGTTATGGAAACTGCGTCCTCCTCCCCTCACTTGCCCAGTGTCTCCGGAAACTTGTCTGCCCTCTCTGTCGGCAATCTCTGTCTGCCCTCTCAGGAGCAATAGAAACAGCAGTAACAACAACAACAGCAGCATGAAGATCATTATATCTTTTAGCAAGTTTTGTTACATTAGTTACGAAACACCTTGTATATAAGGAGTAACACCACTTTGACGCTCTGAAATTTAAGGCTTTTTCAGATTTTTTTTTTTTTTTTTTTTTTTTTTTTTTTTTAAGAAATGCGAAGTGTTTTCACTGTCCGACAGGAACTGCTCAGACTAAGAAACCAAGTCTATAGAGCATAGAGAGCGAAGTATTTATTAAGATCCACTTACACTAATTTATTATACATACATTAATGAAGAGAATTGTCATTCTTTTAAATGATATATTGCAAAATAGTGGCTGGACGAGAATCTTTCGAAAAAAAAAATAATCAAGCGGTGGGCACGCTAACTCATCGTACACTTGACCAAGAACAATGAAACAAAAGAAGTGAGTTTTTGTTTAGTCCAAAAGCTAGTGAAATACGTAGCTGTTTTTAAAAATAGGCTTTTTTAATGAAATGACACCGATTTAAAGTAAAATGTAAGTTTTCAACAAAAAATTTCGCTACTTAAAGTTACACTGAAAAGTGAGGTATCACTATTTCGACATAATCATACATATGTAACTAAAAAAATATGTGACGGTTATTTTTTAAAAAGATGAGAGTTGCTTGAGGAAAAATTGACGGAGTTAGAGTGCCCATTGATTTTGAAAATGCCATTCTGAGAAGAACATGCATAAAGTTCACGTTGCTATGTTTACTGTTTAGCACGCTGTGGTACAGTCTACGTCTATAGTTCTAAAATTGTCTGTCACTTTCGATATATATTTTTTACTAATGAAATATAATTTTTGTGTGTTTTATGATGTGTGTGTCTATAAGGCGGTTCTCAAAAAAATATTTGCCCCACTCAACATAACGAAACTTTCTGACTCATTTTTAAACATAAAAGCATGATACTTGTAAGAATGATTATTGAAGCAATTTGTAATTAAACAGTTTTTTTTTTTCGATACTAGTGGGGCTCTGCCCCCTACGAGCTATACTCGCCAACCCCCGTTCTGACATCGAATGATTTAAAAACCCTCTGATCTGATCAACTATAAAGCGATTACGGAAGATTGTATTATAATTAAACAACCAGTGGCGATCTGCTGTAACCGGGTTTCCATTCATTTTCCTTTGACTGAGGAATTTTAAGGTCAAATCAGCTGCTTTAGAAACAGCTAACAACTATTCTCCTGATTGATTAAATAAGGTCAATTAAAGATTTAAAAATCATCTTGTGTGAAATGGTTAAATAAGTAATGTCGCTGCATCGGAGAATTTTATAACGATGCTATAGAAAATTGGTTACTTCTCCATTATCCCGTCGACTACTTTCTATAAAAAGAAAAGAACTGTCGCAAAATATATCATTTAACACCAAACGTGCATGATAATGGCGTCGCGTTGCATTCAGTTGACATCAGATGCGTTACATGTTTTAGTTATTTCATCGAGGGATTTTTAATTCAACGTTTATTTCTCTTTTTGATAGTTTTCCATTATCCCGTCGATCAATTTTCATATAAAAAAAAACTATCGCCAAACTGTAACGCCAAATAAACAAATAGAAGAATTTTGCCATTGGAATCTCAAAAAAATAAATTAAATTAAAAATAACATAAATAAATAAATAAGTAAATAAATAAATAATATACAAGAAATTCGGAAAACCCCCACTCACCAAAGTATCAACTACCAGTAAGTTTAAACAATAAAATTTACAATACAAGTACCAATTGTATATATAGTGTTACGAATATTGTAAATAGTTAGTGTTTGTGCTTAAAAATACTGTAAGTACTTCAATTAAGCTCTATTCATAAGCTAATATTAATTTTTGTTGCATTGCAATATCTCAATTTGTTGATTTTTTGCAAGCGAGTAAACACTATTGGATTTCAATGGGAGTCTATGGAAATTTGGCGAAATACTGGAAATAGCGCCAAGTTGGCGCCACTTTTGGCCGCCAAATTTGGCGATATATATCCAAGTTGGCGCCAAACTTGGCGACAGACCCGGGTCCCTTCCCCTTGGTAACCCCCCTAATAGCGCCAATCCTATCTAAATTCTCTACTTTCCTGTTAATTCCCCCTAAGAAAAGTCCAATCAGATACGTTTCGCGGTATCTACGCAGATTTTCATTGGTCCATTTCCAAACCATTACTTTTTTTTATATATAGAAGAAAATGAATTACATCTTGAATTATTGTTGTCTCAGCACAGTTTTTTACTATCGAGTCCGGAAATTCGATTCAAAACGACAACTTTGACAGAGTTTATTTTGGAAAAATCTTCTACCTTTACCAAAATAACGAAAAAAAAAAACAGTTCGATTGCACAGTTTCTCAATAAGAGCCTCTGCAATGTTCACGTTTGCGAACAAAATGGAATTTAAAAGAAAGTTGATAGTTTAGATTTGGGAACAACCTTAAGTGAAAAAAAAAAAAGTTTATTTTTCGCTGAAGGCGCTGTTTAAACATAATGTTACATTTTATAAGATAAATACTTCCTCATTCAGCTTGAGTGATCCAAATGAAATTACCTGATAATCCCACGCCGTGCTGACCGGCCCAGTGGTACAACCAGTAGGATCTGCGCAATAAATGTATTCTTCATATATATCAAAACATTCAGAATTTCCCGAAGCGTTGTAGTACAGATCACATGCTGATCGCAAACCAGATAATGGCTCGCTGTTCTCTGCAATTCGTTTGCAAACTTCCTGTAAAAGTGTACGACCCATTACGAAAATAAAATTACACACTGAAAAAGGGGTGATACCACCAAAGCACTAATGCGTACAAAATAAAATAAGAAAAAAGCACTACGATGAATATATTTAGGACTTAAAAATTCATGTAAATAAACAACAAACAATAAGAAATAAAATTAGGATCTAAAGGATTTAGTTATTTTAAGTTTTAGTAAAAAAAGAGCTCTTTTTGTGTAATAAGAAAAAGGCAGACACAGAGAAAGACAGAAGAAAGAGAGAACAGCCGCAGTACACGTCAACATCTGCGTAACAATCGGTAATATCCCATTCAAATGGGATATTTAAGATATCTTAGGCCAGTTCAGACTTTCTATGGCTAGATACAGCCACTACCACTCACTTTGATTGGCTGTGGAGTCTCGCTTCAATTGATAGGTATTACTTATACAGGGTGTCCCTAAACTCATGGTACATACGCTAGGGGGTGATAGAACACATCAAGACGAGTAATAGTAAATAGGAAACCAAGGGTACCAAACGTATTCCAAAGGAGATAGGCGCCATCAAAGTTTAGGGTCCCAAATTGCAAATGATGATAAAAAAGGGAAAAATGGGTCGATTTATTTGCGGTTTTCGCTAAAATCATTCTTTAAATTAGTATTTTCTTTAAAAAAAGTTTTAAAGAGAAAGTTATAAAAATGCCGGTAGAGGGCGCTCTAGACTTTGGAGTACCGAATAACTACTTTTTACCGGGTTTTTTTTAACACTGTTAAATGTTTTCTAAAACTTAGACCTTAACTTAAATTTTGTGTGCACAAGTAAAATCATCGGGAGTGGTTAAGTGGAGCAAATTTAACTGTGTTCAGGGGGTTGATTTTTGAACGATCGTATGTAATGAGCAAAATAATAACAAAATGATGGAAAACAGGACAGACAGAGATGGAATGAAAAGAAACCAACAAAAGGAAGAAAAACACTTTATTCAACCAAATGAAAATAAACAACACGAAGTACTCCATCAAAGGAATTGTTCAAAATTGCGGCCTCCAACACGAACTCAGGCTTGATGGCGTTCTTACACTCCTGGAACGTCCGGTATCCTGCATGCAACTTGCAAAGGAAACCCTTTCGCACAATTGTTGGTGCAGTCGTTGAAATAGCCTCGCATCAGGAACAAGTCTGGTTGGAAAACGCTCTCGGTACAATCTTTGAGCTTCTGTTGCATTGCCGTGTGTAGCTCCGTACATGTAATACATCTCGGCCTTCTCCTGGTTAGAGTACGAAACCATATTATCGACTATCCACAGAGCAAATGAAGACAGCTGCTGTGAACAGTTCCCAGTTTTACAGTTACGCACTCGAATAAGTAACTTTTATGTTAGCGAAAATTTGGCGTTCTTCTTCTTCCCCATATCACATTTTCATATTCTTCTTCCAGAAACTTACAGCATAATGGTAGCTATAGCGCTTGCATGTATCTAGTTTGAACATGCTGTAACACGTTTGCGTTTGAATTCAAATCATGCATTACTTAGTGAATGTTGTTTGTTTTGATGTGTACTATCACCTCTTAAAGTTTGCTTCATCACTTATTATTTTGCTCATTACATACAATCGTTCAAAAATCAACCCCCTGAACACAGTTAAATTTGCTCCACTTAACCACTCCCGATGATTTCACTTGTGCACACAAAATTTAAGTTAAGGTCTAAGCTTTAGAAAACACTTAACAGTCTTAAAAAGAAAACCGGTAAAAAGTAGTTATTCGGTACTCCAAAGTCTAGAGCGCCCTCTACCGGCATTTTTATAACTTTCTCTTTAAAACTTTCTTTTAAGAAAATACTAATTTAAAGAATGATTTTAGCGAAAACCGCAAATAAATCGACCCATTTTTCCCTTTTTTAACATCATTTACAATTTGGGACCCTAAACTTTGATGGCGCCTATCTCCTTTGGAATACGTTTGGGACCCTTGGTTTCCTATTTACTATTACTCGTCTTGATGTGTTCTATCACCCTCTAGCGTATGTACCATGAGTTTAGGGACACCCTGTAGATTGTTTTAACTTATGCGCATGCACACACCTTTCATTTGTTCGGATCTCATACTATGTTCAGATCGGACAGTTAAGATATCTTAGACCGCTGAACTCACTGAGTGAGTTCCAGAAACTTAGTGAGTTCGAACTTTCCATTGCTAGACACAGTCAGCACCGCTCACTCTGATTGGCTCTGGAGGCCGATTGGCTGTTGAGTTTGCTTTTAACAGATGCGCATGCGCACTGGACACGGCGATGTTGAGTGAGTTATCTTAAATGCGTTTGGCGGTGTGGACAGGTATTCAATTCCGGGGAGGTACCACCTCAAAAATGGCGGTCTAAGTTATCTTAAATGTCCGATGTGAACAGGGTATTAGACACAGTGACGTCCAATGAGTTATCTTAGATGAGTTTTGCGGTTGAACAGGTGCTCTAATTCCGGGGTGTACATCTCCGAAATGGCGGTCTAAGATATCTTAAATATCCGGTCTGTACGGGTATAAGTATAGTGTTCTAGATCGATAGTTCCCAAATCCCTACCTGATGTATAAGGAAAAGACAACTGACGTCACTGTTGGTTAAATTACTGTTGGTTAGGGAGAAAAACCTGTTTGTTCCTTATGACTCCCACTGTACAGATGAGATGGGGAAATTTGATTGGTCTATCTTAAACTGGTCTATGATATGATTGGCCTACGACGCCATGATGATTCCTGCAATGATAGCTACGTCAAAAATGTAGTGGTAGATTGGTTGATGGAACTGTTTGTTTGTAAAGATGCCCTTTCCTTATGCATACCTCTACGGGTGCGTGGCAGGCAAATAGATAAGGGGGTTGGGCTTAAGGGTTCAAACCTTTACCATTTTATATGGAACTGCATTATTTTTAGAGTAACTTAGTTTTCCATTTTTTTACTTGACTTTCTTGATATTAGCCATTATACCAATTATACCGCGTATAGTGAGAGAAGTTTTTGAACTCATTGAACGCACTACTTACTTACGTGAATGATTGGGGTTACGCTAAAACATTAGTAATGGTGAAAAGTACAAGAAATAAAAGTGCAAATGAAAACACAAAAACTCAGCTCCAAAAAACAAGCCGCAGACAAATAACGAGACCGAGCGACCGCGATACTTCTACCCCTCTTCCAAAAATTACCCGACTGCAATGTGATTAAGGTAGTCTAAAAAGCAGCCGAGATCGGGGGAGTACCGCTATCTGTGTTTAAAGTTATGCTTGAGCATTTGCATATTAAAATATGTGAACATAAATTAATGTAAGTTTAAAATAACTTTACTGCAGTTTTTATTTGTTTTGAAGTGAGGCTGCTGTTATAAAATATTAAAATAAACTGTAAGTGCTAAATGAAAATTAAAAATCTACGACTTTCTTAAGTTAGTTTGAATTGTTTGAATGGTTGGCTAATCTGAAAACATTATCGACTAACAAAAACAAAAAAGAAATTGTCTGGAGATGTTGTTAGAGGCGGGTTTATGAGACAGGGGGCGGTACTCATGCAAGAAAAATCTATGCAAGTTGTTGGTTAGAGTAAAAAGGTTGGCAAACACTGCTCTAGATAGCTAGATCATCCATGGAAACTATAATTTCATTATAAAAATTTAAATAATAATTTTGTTTAGACTAGAAAACTTTTATTGCATAATTTTAAACTTAATTTTCACAATTTCGAAACATTTCGTATAAGGGTTGACCATTATGGGTATACGTTCTCTAGAAGTTGAAAGTGCTATCTTATAACTTTAATATCAATCAAAATAAAGTTGCGAAAGGTTTTAAGAAGATGATTAGTATAGGTGATTTTAATCAAATTATTTTTTAAATAATCATCTGATTAAAATAATACTTTTTCTTAATTTTTAAAATAATGTGAAAAAATATTAAAATCTAAGATGAACATAGTTTGAAATATTTTTAAAGATATTTTGCCTATTCAAGAAATAAAAGAAGATTTAAATAATTGTTTACAATCTTAATTCCTTAAGCTTAGCAATGTTTTTATCGGGCATAAAAACCACTTTATTCTAAATTGATATCTAGTTAAATCTACTGTAATTTACATTATGTCATAATAACTTTTTAAGTAATGAAATTAATCATTCTTTTATATAAAATAAGCTCAAAATTCTGTAGGTAAAAGAATTAGCAGCAATTTTTTTATGTTCTCGTTCAATTTTAGAAATAAATATGTAACAACAAATGGAAGCTAAAGGAGAGTGGAATAATGATAATATGTGTTCAACAGCTGTTATAAGAACGTACAGGAGAAAAATAACTGTTACTATCAAAACAATAAGCTCAGCAAGAGCTTCTTCTGCAGAGGCTGGATGTTTTCTGCTAAATCTCAATCTGGACTCATGCATCGTAAATAAAGAAATCAGTTAGGGAAACAAACTAACAAACCAAAAAAGCAACAAAACATTTTTAAATTCAAAGGTATGTGAATGAAAATAATGCCCACTGAGTGGTAATTTTGCTGACATTTAATATTTTAAGAAGTTAATATGGACTGCAGGTATATAATTGACATTATGATCAGGCCCGGCGCGTAGATTATAGGCACTTTGGACCGAGGAACGACCTCCATATTTTTAATACACTTGGGTATTCATAATTTTTTTTTTCAAAATATTAGTAATCTTAAGCCTTATGCAATATACCGGGTGGTTATAATATAAGTATCTCTATTTGGAGCTGTCTGTAGCTTGAAGGAATAACCGGAATGAAACTAAAATCGGTACACTTACTATTCGAGAAGGGGGAAGAAGAATGGAACAATAAAAAAATATAATTGTAATAATCCCCGACAGATGGCGCTATTGAGTGTGAAATGTAATGTGTAATACAAGAACAAAGAATTGAGGCGTAAAGTCGCATGGCATACCAAATTTATTGAAAAATGTCACAGTGGATGTGATTACGCATGGCGGTTCCGATCATGTTCAGGTTCCACATGGCCATTGTGCTGGAGGACACAATCTAGGCGGTGCACGACGTACTCAATTGCGGAATGTAACGCAACAGGAGTGATGTTTCGCACATGTTGTGATATGCGGTAAAGTCATTGAGGTTTGCGACACCTCCACGGTACACAATATTACACATTACATATCACACTCAAAAGCGCCATCTGTCGGCGATTATTGCCATTAATTTTTTTTATTGTTCCAATCTTCTTACCCCTTCTTGAATAGTAAGTATGCCGATTTTGGTTTCATTCCGGTTATTCCTTCAAGCTACAGACAGCTCCAAATAGAGCTACTTATATTATAACCACCCTGTATATGATTATATTACAATTTTAAAGAACCAAATGCAATATTCATGTCTAGTAAACTGAATTTAGTCATCAGCGGGTGGGCATCTGCACCGCCGTCACATTCTCTAGCAGAGAATTTGTACATATAAAGCATTTAAGCAAATCTTGCTTTAGTTGCAAATTTTATATAAAGTATGTAAAAGAATTTTCAATCCTCTTTTAATTTATTGACCGATCTTTTTACAATTGTTGAGAAATTATTTGAGAGATTCTCTTCATGTCTATTTGTACTAAATTTTTATTACAAACTTCAATCAAAACTAAATTCGAAAATGTTGATGAAACAGTCTTCATTATACTATTCATCATCAAAAAGTCTTTCTGTAATAATAGCAGATTCTTTTTCTTTTCTGGAATTGCAATAAGCAATTAAAACATTATCATCTAAGAATTATTATAATTTCAATTCACTTTTCATGATTAATAAAAACCTTTCATTGGTTTAAGTGATCATCAGTTTGCAAAGTATTATAAGATTAGACACTAGAAATGTTCCTGTAGTTTTAGTGTGAATTGTATCAAACTGCATGTTTATGATTTATTTTTTCATATTTAAAACTATCCATGAATGGTTCTATGGTCTATATGTTTCATTAAAAGTTCTATAAACTGGGAAATAGTTTGAGTTAACATTTAATAACGTCATTTGTAAATCGTGAACAGCAACTTTTCTAACAATTTTTTTATATTGTACATATGTGATAATTTTCATGTTATTTGAATGTATTGTTGAAACAGATTAAAAGTAAACATAGTAAGCTGAAAAATAAAATAGCGAAATGTAAGAGTGGAAAGCGTTCGTACGTGAAGTAAGGTATTTCTCACTTCATGAAGTGAGACCACTCATATTTGTGCTGATTATTAATGAAATTGTTTATTTGCATTTTTTATCATCCCTGTAGTTACTCACTGTAAGGGGAGAAAATGTTGAGTTTACATAAAAAAAAACTGTCAGGACTTTCTATTATTTTAACAGATTTTGCCTAAATTTATGTAAAAAAATACAGATTATATCCGTAAAATAAACAGTTTTATACTGTTAGCTGAAAGTTTTGGCGACCTGGCTGAAAGTTTTGTCTATATAAAATCAACAGATTTTTTTACAGTGTAATTTTTATTTTGTTAATTAAAGCATAAAAATAGATTATGCTTCTTATTATAATATAATTAGACATTTAATTTGTTTTGTAAATCTACAGTTATTCGTAGCCATTCAATACATTCATGCAAGAAAAAAAAATCATAAAAATCTAATTTAAATTTAAAAAAAATCTGATTTTAATGAAACCCGATTTATTTTAATTAAAAAAAAGGTCACGATTTTTCCGCATCGTATCGAAAGAATTTTCATTTTTTGTCTTTTCTTGACTCTCTGCAAGTTTGTTCAGCTTATGTAAAACTTGTCATGTGGCGTGCTTGGTGCGTTATAGTTCCTCTGACAGTTTTCGGATGGCTAGTGGTTGGATTATCCTCTTTTTTCTCTTCAACTGGTCAAAATTCCCAACTGAACTGTCCCTTCTGGGTTTGATTTCAAGGCTGTCCCCTTCCTTAAAACATTTGTATAAGGAAAGGGCAGCTGACGTCACTGTTGGTTAAATTACTGTTGGATAAGCAAGGAAAACATGTTTGTTCTTTATGACTCCTACTGTACACATGAGAAGGGGCGATTTGATTGGTCTACGTTAAACAGATCAATGACATATTTGGCCTACGTCTCCATGACGATTCCTGAAATGATCGCTACGGTAAAAATGTAGTGGTAGATTGGTTGATGGAAGTGTTTGTTTGTAAACATGCCCTTTCCTTATTCGTTTTGAACTGTCCGGACACTACTCTTGTCCTGGCCTCCCAACTGCACGAGTTTTGCGGACAGCTTCATTGTTTTTAAGGCCTAGTTTAAAATAATGCCTTAAGATGTATAAAATCTCAACAATTGTATCGTTCTTTATGTTACCTAAAAATGAAAGAAAGAAGCCTGTATGATTATATTATAGAATATAGAGGGACATGTATCTTCTTAGATAACATTTTACATATAAAGATAGAAACATTACTTAGTGGTACATAAAAACATTTTTATGTGCCATGTTTTTGTATACCATTAAGTAATTTTTCTATCTTTATACATAATATTCCATGGTGCAACTGTCCAAGATATATTAATAAATATCATTTTATGTTCAACAATAGGAGTGAGAAAGTGCCTGCTGCATTCTTTGATAGAAAAGCCTTAAAAAAAACGAAAAACATTTTGATACACCCGAATAGAAGGCAAAAGCAAGAGAAATTTACTTTCACCGGGAATGCTGGAAAATTGCCCCTCGAAAATGGGTAGTCGATCATAGCTGCAACCACAAATGCATTCCGAATCCACCTCAAGAAATGCTCGTAATCGGCTGGTGATTTCAGCGGTTCGCACAATCGAAATGCCTCTGAGATTTGTTCAAAACCTGTAGGGGAAAAAATGTATAAAGATTTGTATCGAAAGACTTCTTAAGACTTATCACATCTTACATAATATTTATAAATATATATATTTGACATTTGACTTCATCAAATAATTTGCCATACTTTTGATGGTTTAAATGATATCTACGCTTTCCAACACCCGTTCTGACACCGCAAACTCTAAAAACACGCTAATTTGATCGGCTCTAAAACGATTACGGAAAATTGAATTATAATTAAAAGACCAGTGACGACCTTCTGTAATCGGGTTTCCATTCATTTTCCTATGACTGGGGGGGGTCCTTTCCCCTCACATGAAAACACAAGCTCGCTAATGTTAATGCTATAGGGCATTATTTTTCTAATATCTCGTTTGCATTTAGAAAAATAGTGCCCCATAGGATTAACATTAGCGAGCATGTGTTCGAAACAGCTAACAACTGTTTTCGGGATTGAATAAATAATATCATGTCAAAAACAACTTGTGTAAAATGTCTAAGTAAACAATATCGCTGCATCAGGGAATTTTATAAACGATGCTATAAGAAAATTGTTTTCAGCAAGACGTTTCAAATGTATCGTTCCTAATATGACGTAATTTTCACCAAAGATTTCTTCCTATTAGTAAACGTAAATATAATTTTTAATTGAAGGGAAATATTATTATTTACGCTGTTTTAAAATTTATAACAATAGATAAAAGATTTTGTTGAAATAAATGAGTCTCTCGTATAAATATATTTTTAAATTAAAGCTGTTTGGAAATATTTTTATTTGAGCATTTTAAATACGGCGTAAATTTTCCCATTTAATGCTTTGAACGCGTAATAATTTAATTATTATTTTGAAGTTTTATTTGTATTTTTAATATTCACGCGCAAGTACATTTTTTATGACGTAATTTTCTCCTTTTACTGCTTTTAACACGTGACCATTTAATTATTAATTGAATGTTTTATTTCTGTTATAATTGCCACGCATAAATACATTTTTTAATTGAAAGGGCTATTTTATAAATTGGCAACAATTTAAGTAGATGGATCTCTTAAAATAATTCTTCGATTTAAAAAATGTCTGCTTCAGCGTGTTTATCGAACATTTCTCTATAAAACTACCAACTTTCATATTTTTATACACAATACATTTTTGAGCCCAGAAAGAGCTCAAGGCACAAAAAATTCATTGACATTAGAGGCGGCGGTTACTTTTATTATTATTATTATTATTATTATAGAGAGATACAGAGGGTGTTTATACATTTTTAGAACAATTTCGATAAAACTTTAAAAAATGCAATTTTTGGGTGGGCGGGGGAATTTCTAGCAACAGCTTATTGCTTGAAATTAAAATTATCGTTATTCTCCTTTCAAAATGAAGCTTGCAAACAAGTTGTAGATCAAAGGATACATTTTTTCACTTTTCAAAGAGAAATATTTTTATTCCATAATTAAAAATCCTTGTGAAACTCGTGGTATAAAAATTTCTAAGTGTAAAAGCAGCAATATTATTAACAGAAAAGGGAAAGCCTGCCAATCAGTATTTCTACATTGAAAAAAGATTGCAAATGAATACCCGAAAGGTTCCTACTGTTTCTAAAGAGAAAATCGGACGACGCGGAAATCAACAGCAAAACCTATAAATACATCTGTAGTAACAAGAAACAGAGTAATAAACTAAAATTTACAACTATAAAAAGCTAAAAGTGATAATGTTCACCGTGTTTGTGCCGAGGCACAAGACATTTTGTAACCATTCGACAGGAGATAATTGGAAACACATTGCTACCCTTGATAAACAATGGGGTTTACCTAAATGACTACAAAAAAAAAAAAAAAAAAAAGTCCATTTATAATCGAAAATGTAGAGAAAAAGTTTGTTCAAACCTGATTCAGAGAATTTTAAGAAAGTTCCAGTAGTTACTTTATGGTTGGCGTGGGTTTTTCTTACAATGGGGAATTAAAAACTAGTGTGTTGGTGGCCATCCCAAAACTTTCTTCTATATAAATCAAATCAATTAAAAGATTTTAATAGTACAAGAAATTACATTGATTTAGAAAATATGTCTTTTACATAATGAATTCCTATATTAAGGATGCTAAACGTGCAGTTTTTTTGTGCATTTAAACCGGTGTTATAAGCATAGCATATTTCGAACAAATCATTAAATTTCGGCACCCTCTTTTAGACGATCTCAACCAAAATTGAATGACAATCTATTCCTATCATGAGGATCCTCAATTTGATATTTCGTTGAATTCTGCGCAGATAAACTGGGGATAATAAATTGAACAAATCATCGGTTTGCGGAACAAACCCCTTAGGGAATTTCGCTCAAAACTTATCAGCACCAGTTCACCAGAAAGATAGAACTTCGTATGAAATTTCATCCTATGCTGCGCAGTATTTCGTGAGATAGAGCACTCAGAAAATTTATGTCACATGCAGACAAACAGACTCGCGGACAGACATTTTCTAAAAACAGTCAAATCGTATTCAGGACCTTCTAAAATGTATAAATCCGTCGAAAATTTTCAAGAATCCAATACTTTCTTTTTGTATAGATAGAAGAAAGTAATAAGAGTGGGAAAAAATGTTAAAATAAACTCATCATTCATAAGACTATTTTTACGTACAATATTTAGAGCAGAATTTCCATTTCTTTATCCCAAAGAGTGAAAACTGCACCAAGTCAAGGCCACCAGTTATACTTCAGAAACTACTACTGCATGCCTTGAAAAAATGAAAAATGACACAAGTATTGCATATATACATTTTAGACATATTCCTTCAAAGTTTCCCGACTTTTTTCTATGGACTATTGTGTCTTTGGTCTGCTGAAAAGAGCTCTTTCTAAGCGCAAGTCCACCACGATTGATCGACTCTGGAAAGTTGTGAAAGAGGAATGTCAAGCACTACCGCTGAAAATTTTACAAAAAACCCTTCTATCATGGAAAGCACAATGCAGACTTTATTAAAAATTATTAATATTAATTAAAGTAACTCATCAATAAATAAAAATTATAATTAAAGTAATTCATCATTATTAAATTAATAAAAATATATGATTTTGATAATATTTAACATAATGTTTAACGTAATATATGATATAAACTATATCAAGTTTCTTGAATCCTTAATTCATTTTATTATGACAAGTCGTATAAATTATTTCTTAAAAAAGAGAAAAAATCCATTTAAAATTACTTAAAGGCGTTTTATTAAAACATATACATTGTGCAACTAAAATATCAAAACCAAGTACTTTCGAGCATTTAACGTGCTCATCATCTGGATTAAAATCGTTAAAAACCAGAAGTTGAGTTCATTCATTTGTACTTGGTGGGCTGTTACAAAATTCAAACTGAAAATGGGGAAATGTTATAATGTTTGGACTGTTCCAAAATTCAAACTGAAATATAGAGAGGGGGTTTATGTTATTTTCAAAGGGATTTTCATTGCAAATATCGAACTAAACTGATGTCGAACGGCAATTTCTAAGCTGCAATAAGAGCTTGAAGGATATTATGATTGATTTTAAGAAAGCTATGGTCATAAAGTAGGCATCAAGTTATCAAAAGTTATTAATTATGGAATCAATTGGAATTGTATGTCGAACTACATATACGTGTAATGATACATTATCATAGACCATTCCCAAGATTTGGTATAATTTACTAGGCATAACATAAACTCCTTTTGAATTTTAGAACAGTCCAAAGAATATAACATTTCCCCATTTTCAATTTGAATTTTGGAACAGTCCATCAAGTATAAATGAATGAACTCGACCTCTGTTTTTTAATGATTTTAATCCAGATGATGAGCACATTAAATGCTCGAAAGTACTTGGTTATGATATTTTAGTTGTACAATGCATGTATTTTAATAAAACACCTTTAAGTAATTTTAAATGGAATTTTTGTTTTGCGAAATAAGTTATAATATTGTACTTATTTATTTTAACAGTGTATATTTTTGCAACTGTTCAACAGTCTTAAAACTTTACTGTATAATAATAATCCAATTGGTTAAACTTCTTAAAAAATAAACAAAAAATTATACTTAGTTTTTCTTTTGTATGTATTTTTTAGTTTTAATTGGAAATAATTTATTGGTGATTAAATTTAAATTCATAAACAACTCAACTGTTCGCAACTGCAACCGTAGTAAATAATTAAACATCTTGACTGTTCAATTCGTCTCTTATCTGTAACTGAAATGTAACTATTGGATTCATTGATTTGGGCTTCTCACATAGTATGAAAGGTTGTGAGCTGTGAATATATTAATATAGTGCCTTTGTTAATATTGAATTTTTGTCTAATGATTTTCTCTTTTTTATGTAAGATTTTCTTATTCAGTGTTTTTCTCTCTTGTATCTGCATTTTTTACTTAATTTAATGCATTATACCGGCAAGAATAGGCTCGCACACTCACCTGTATATTTTATAAAACAATGCTTTTTTTTTTTCCCTTGCTGTTGATGTTGATGTTTTTTTCGACTGAAGATTAAACATTCACTTGTCACTGTGTGTTTTTTTCATCATTATATGATATCTACTTTCCATTTCTGTTTCAATTCGTTATTCATAGTTTATTTTGCTACTGTAGAAGTCAGGAAATGACGTTGTATGGGATTGAACCAGGGACTTTTTGTAGAGAAGACGAGCGAACGTAGCACCCAGAATAAAGCTAGCTCGATTGCTCCACGCCAGTGACTCATCATATTGTTAGTTGAAGTTGTTATTACGAGAGCTGGCTTCGCTATACACTCCACAAGACAACTTATTTAGACGCTGGCTTACAAACTTTAGCTGTTTGCTGTGAGGATTTGCGTGCTGGGGACGAATTCGTTGGTGCTGCCATCTGTTGTGAAGATTACGTGTTTCTTTTCCGGGTCACCAATTCCGTTCAGGTTGGCGTTGGGGAGAATGGACCAGAGAACTCTGAACAGAAGACGAGCGCGGTAGCACTGAGCAGAAGGTTAATTCATCTCTCTCACGCTAGTCACTCATTATATATATATTATTATTCGAAGTTGCTCAGATGTTGAAAGATGGCGTCTCTCACACTCCACCTCCTCCTCCTTTTTACTTCATTTATTGCTTGGATCATCTGCCTTTAAAATATGTTTATGATTCTTTATACAGTGAAATTTCCTGGAAGGTTTTATTTATTAAGATATGTTTTCTATGTATCTCTTTTTTTTTCTTTTTGCTATAACAATTAATGTAAAATATTATTACATGTCATATATATATAATGGTATTTTGACTATCATGTGCTAAACCTTGAAAATTAATATTTAAACTAAGCAATTCACATCTATAAGATTAAAATGTATCCAAAGATAATGCGTTATATTCCGAGCCCGACTACCAAAGGCCACCACCTTTTTCTCAATAATGATCAACATCTTATTTAAGGGCCAAATTTCTGTCATAAATAAAACAAAAATTCCTATTCGGAAAATGTGGTGGAAAGTTCGTATATTCTGTTGACGCTCTTACCTGAACTTTTCGAGGAAGCCAATAGAGCAAGCTGCTGGAAGCCGGCTCGTACCTGAGATTCACAATTACTTGAAATATCACGGAAACTCTACAAGAATTTAAAAATAAAAATGCATTGAAATCAACAGTAAAGAATTATTTAAAAATTTCTAATTTCACGCATAAAATTGAAAAAACAGAAGATTATGAGCCTTATATAGTCTGGCTCAAAAGTTGAAGCACTCTGCAAATCTAGTTTAAAATAATTAAAGAAAATATTTTATGCTAATTTACAATAAATACTCGACATTTATTCAAAATAAAATAAAATAAGCCATTTTAGGTGGTTAAAATAAAAAATATATTTATTTTTATTTAATTTTTCTTTTTTCTTGAAGAAACGCTATCTCAAAAGTTTAAGCACTTTATGCAATTTTTTTTTTAGAAACACGGAATTGGCCATGTGTAATGACGTTGTATGACATCATATTGCACTTTTATAAAAGTATAAAAGGTGGAGAAATTATTTCCTCTCGTTTTAAAAATGCCAAAGGGTAAATAATTCACAAAATGTGAGATTTTGAAAGTTTTTAAATTGAAATCGCAAAATAAAACTGTTTCTGAAATTGCAAAAGTTTTAAATCGATCAAAGCGAAGTATATATCAAGTACTCTCTAGAAATGATAATTTTAAGCGGAAACCCAGATGTGGACGACCACGTTTGACGACTGTTCAGACTGATCGGAGAATACGAAGATTGGTATCTAGACAAAATATGTCCATACGGCAAATTAAAAATAGTATCAGTGTACAGGTGTCCAAAGAGACTGTTACATAGACGTATTAAAGAGTGTGATTACATCATACTAAAGAAAATGACTCGCAAACCGTCTCTCAAATTACATCACAAACAGGCAAGAATGAGCTGGGCTAAAAAAAGCATGTCCTACTGGGACATATGGCTTACTGTTTTATTCAGCGATGAGAAAAAGTGGAACTTAGATGGCCCTGATGGTTGGAACGCGCATTGGCATGATTTACGAAAGGAACCAAGGACATTTTTCAGCAGGCAGCAAGGCGGTAACCTGTTGTGGTTTGGGGGGGCATTTGGATTCAATGGTCAGACCTCTCTGGCAAAGGAAGACAAGATCCTCTCTAAAAAGAAGACAAGATTAAAAAAAGTATCAAGAGACGCTAAACCAACATTTGCTTCCATACGGTGACATTTTGAGGAGTCCTGAATGGACTTTTCAACAAGACAATGCCTCAATCCACGTATCACATTCTATAAAACTTTGGCTTTCTCAGAAAAATGTTAAAGTTCTTGACTGGCCAGCTTGAAGTCCAGACTTAAACCCGATTGAGAATGTCTGGGGTATTTTAACCCGCCAGGTTTACGGCAATGGAAAGCAGTATGACTCTATTGAAGAACTCCAAGAGGCTATTAAGAAAGCATGGTACTCTTTGCCACCAGAAACTCTACAAAAACTAATAATTTCGATGGACGCACGTTTATTTAAACTAATCCGAAATCACGGAAAAATAATTTGTAAGTAAAAGTTCTGTAAAAATTATAAATCTGGTTGTTTTTGACATTGTGCATAAACTTTTGAGACAATTTTTTTTTAACATTTTTTAATTATATTTTTTACAATTGTGTAATTTATTTTTTTTTCTACTTTTGATATTTATTTAAATAATGTTGCGAAATCTGCAAATAAAATTTTTTTATTCATTCTAACTTTTTATAATTCTTTGAAAATCGACATTTTATGCTTGTGCTTAAACTTTTGAGACAGACCTTATGTATTATATAGTTATTTGGTTGTATAGGTCAATCGTCATTTTCAAGCATCTAAAGATTTCTTAAAACTATGTTTAAACTGTAAGTTTTATTTATTTATTTATTTTTTATGTATTTTATTTAAAGAGTGATGAAATATTTATGAGTTATGTGGTAACTTATCCTGTCTGACAGCTCGTTTGGTGTAATAATTCTAAGGCAGTTATACCTTAGCTCAGATTTACGAACTAATTTTAATGCCTTTTAAACCATTTTGCTGAGAAAAATAGGAGTTTATTCGCGTAAATAAACTGTAAAAAGTCGTAGTAAATTAAAGAAAAATTTTATCGACTGAACAAATATAAACTGCGTACATATTTTTTTTTTTTTTTTTTTTGATTAAATCCATAAAAATGCAAAATTTCGTAATGAAAATTCTATCTCTGTAAATAAATAAATATATTATATAAACATGTTTTTTATTTATATTTGTCACAAATTTAAATAATTATGTATATACTTTGTATCGTGGCTCGAAAAAAAATTATCATCAATTTGGCAGGATGGAATAGTTTAATCGTAAAGCGAACTCATGCCGAAAAAAAGTTTTAAGTTCTAAAATCCGGCACGCTACCAACCGAGCACCACGGCCGATCAGGAAAGGTATAAATTTCTCCGATTACACACGTAAACGCGAGGTTAACGAAAATGAAGGGCTACCGCGGTGCTTTACGCATATCTTTTTTTACAGACCGCGAGAGTCACGTGATGCTCGAATCCACCAATGCAGATGCACGAAAAGAGCAACACGTCACTCTAGCGGTCTCGAAGCTAACGAAAAAGAAAGGCTACCGCGGTGCTTTACGCGTATCTTTTTTTAGAGACCGCGGGAGTCACGTGATGCTCGAATCCACCAATGCAGGTGTACGGAAAGAGCATCACGTCATACTAGCGGTCTGTAAAAAAAGATAAGTGGTATGCACCGCGGTAGCCTGTCTTTTTCGTTAGCCTCTAGCGGTCTGCGAGGCTAACGAAAAAGAAAGGCTACCGCAGTGCTTTACGCGTATCTTTTTTTACAGACCGCGAGAGTCACGTGCTGCTTGAATCCACCAATGCAGGTGTACTTAAACAGCATCACTTCACTCTAGCGGTCTGTAAAAAAATATAAGTGGAATGAACCGTGGTAGCCTGTCTTTTTCGTTAGCCTGGAACGGTCTGTAAAAAAAGATAAGTGGAATGCACCGCGGTAGCTTGTCTTTTTCGTTAGCCTCGCGTAAACGTAAATGACGCACAAACTTTGTAGCTTGCTTTTCCAAGGCCATTGCACTTTATAAGTTTCATATGTGTATCTATTGATTATACTCTATAGATGCATAAAGGGTCATCGCACTCTCTTTTTCTGATCTCGGAGCTTCTTTTAGTTCGTGTAATTATTTTAAATCACTAGTAAAGATCGCGTTTTATTTTTTTTTTTTTTTTCAAAATTATCAGAGAAAACGAAAAATTGTTTAATTAAATTTTAAATCCCAGGGAGAGGCAATGGCTCTCCCCTGCTCCCACCCCTCTTTGCCGGAAGTTCCGATGGAGTGTTACATCAAGAGGAGAAATTCGCTATTTAATTTAACATATACAGACACGTGACTACACTCTAAAAAATAAATGCGTAAATTAGTCACTTTTACATATGTGTGTAAATCTGTAAAAATACACTTTTTTCATAAAATTTACACCCTTGTCATAAACATTTACCTGTATTTATGTGTGTTTATTCGTTTAATGTAAGTGTGTAATTTGTTATCCTTTTAAGAACTCGGAAAAATGTATGGATTTACCCGAAATGGTGTGTTATTTTAAATTTGCATATTACACAAAAATCTGTGCATTTTGTATATTACATAGAAATATGTGTAAGAACATAATATTACACAGAAATATGTAAGAATATTACACACAAGTATGTGTTATTGAAAAAGTGGCTCGTGTAATCGTATCTGAGTGGTCAAAGTGGTGCTCTGAATGAAAAGATAGTTCCGTAGTTCGTATCCCGTTCCTGGTAAGTATTGCTTGTGTACTGTAGGTTGAATTAAATAGCGAATTTCTCCTCTTGATGTAAATCGATCTTTGAAAAGTAATGACTGAAATATATAGGGGGGAAAATCCCGTAAAATACTGAATTTGTACTGTCCGATTGTCAGTATAATTTCCTTATTTTGACGAAATTTTTATACAGTATATATATTTAGATTATACAGGTATCGTCGATCGTTAGCATAAATTGTGACTATACGATTTTAGGACTCCATAACAGCTCTAACAGAAAGACGGCATGCAGTAAATATAATTTCAGACGATCCTGTTTCTTTCAAATTGTGGGTACACTGCTTTGTTGTTTTAAACTAGAAAGAGAACAAACACTCCAAGCATATGAATTTGTTTTTCATGCAATTTTCTTTTGCGACCATAAAAACATTTAGTTCACAATGTACACTCCAAACTATAAGGCTTATGTACACAAAAATCTGTCGTTTTTATATATTACACAGAAATAGGTGTACTCATGTACAATTTACAGATTAAACTGTGTATTTCAGAGTTATCTGATAACATTTTACACATTTTAGCAGCTTAAAGTGTTATCATCAAAATACACAGTACAATGCATATTTTGAAATTGACACACCTGGGGTGTATTTTGGCAATGTACAAGCCACTTTACACATATATTACTGAGATCAAAGAGTATCCGGAATGCTTCATTTAAAATACATCTATAGTAACACATGGGCTGAAAAGTTCCCGGTCTGGCACACAGATGGCGTTGCAATCGCCAAACCGATGCTTTTTTAGTAAATACTATTCTTTAAAACGTAGACGAAAAAATATTATGGCGATTCGCCGTGTGGATAAAACGTTAGAGTGGTTTTAGTTGAACGACTTTGTTGATAAACAAAAAAATGGATAAGCAAGAATTTCAAGAATTGTTACTTGATGGGAAAAACACCTTTCAAACAAAAGCTTGGCTTGATAAGCGTTATCCGGACACTACACCAGGTAAATCAACCATTATTGACTGGTTTGCTGAATTTAAACGTGGTCGTACGGACACCAGTGATGCACCACGCAAAATAGATGAATACTCCGGAAAATATTTTAAAAAGTCCACAAAATCGTTTTGGGGAACAGCAAAGTGGAGTTTCAGGAGATAGCTCAGACTCTGGAGATATCCAAGGAACGTGTAGGTTTTATTTTGAATGAACATTTGTCTATGAAAAAGCTGTTGTCAAAGTGGGTGCCGCGCGTGTTGACTTTTGACCAAAAACAACAACGAGTCGATGATTCTGAGCACTGTTTTGAGCTTTTTCGTTATAAAATTGTTATTTATTATTAAATTATTATTATTATTTATTTATTAAATTACTATTATTAAATTATTATTTTTATTTATTTATTAAATTACTATTATTAAATTATTACTATTATTATTATTATTATTATTAAATTATTATTATTTATTATTAAAGTTATGTTATTTATTAAAGTTATAAAGTTATGTTAAAAAGTTGTGTTTTCTTTATTAGACCGGTAACTTATCAGCCCATGTGTTATATATAGTCTGCAAACTTTTATCAAACATTTTTACGACTTCTATTACCCATCTGGCAATAGTCAGGAATTTATTTCATTTTATCGTCTGAAAATAAATTTGTTTTTAATGAGATAAGAATTTTCACTCTGTTGATTTTCTGAAATGACAGATGTTATTGAAAAAATAAATGCATTACATTTTGTTTTCACAATGAAATTTCTGCTACAAAAGCATTTGAAATGTTGCAAAAAGCTTTTAAAGACGACTGTTTATTAAAAACAACAGTATTTGATTGGTATAAAACGTTTAAAGATGGCAGTCAAAGTCGCTCAAAATGCAAGGTAATTTTGACTGTTTTCTTTGATTGTCTTGGTGTTGTGAATTATGAATACCTACGAACTGGCTAGACAGTCAACGAAAATTATTATTTGAGTGTTTACGCCGTTTGCGTGAAGCATTTTCGTTGAAAACAACTTAAAATGTGGCAAGAAAACTCGTGGATTTTTACACCACGATAATGCCTTTTCTCATATTGCAATTATTATTCGTGAATTTTTAACCAAACATTCAATTAAATGCGGTTCCACGAGCTCCGTATTCACTTGATATGGCACCATGTGACTTTTTCTTATTTCCACGGTTTAAACTGCCTCTTCGTGGTCACCGTTTGGAGTTCATTATTACAAACTCTGAAGGGGTTTCACAAAAACGACTTTTTAAGGCATGTTTTAATGATTAGAGGCAGAAGTGCATTGCAATCGGAGGAGATTACTTTGAAATTTTGACCAGTAAATTGATATCTTTTGTTTTATGCCACCATTTCTTGTACTTTTTTTATCAAAATTAGACAAATCGTTTTTGTATCATCAGTATATCTGTAAATTTGCACATTTTTTTTTTTAGAGTGTATGAGAAATGTCTTTTCGGAACAAAATTAAAATGGACACTTCAAATCATATTAAAAAAAAATCCCTGACGGCTCGGCCTACAGGCACAGGTAGATTTCGAAGACGCAGACCGTGGGGCTCCTGTTTGTTGGGAATTGCGGAAGAAATGATCTTTCTGCCATGATGCCGCAGTTGGGTTCCATAAGGGACCGCCCACTTCGAAATGTAACTTCTTCGCAGGCGGAGCCGGCAGAGATTTTTTTTTTTTAATTTTTTTTTGCTATAAGAGTTGGTCCTATAAAAAACTTGTCAATATAAAAGTTTTAGATAATAGTAAGAGGATTTATAATAAATTTAAGCGGATTTGATATCTTGTAAATTGACGAAGTTATGAATTTTTTTCTTCTAAATCCCCTGGGGGGCCAATTTTAATAATATCAAAAATTTGCTATACATAAATTTTCGGCCCCTTTCCTAGAAGTAATAATAACTTTAAACGGATTTGATACGTATTATAATTAAGACGTTATGGATTTTTTTCTGTTTTCACAAAAAGCCCCCCATCCCCCCCCCCCCTTGGTTCGATTTTTACCATTAACGAACTTGACCGAGATTTTATGCCCCTTGATTTTATGTATCAGTTGGGAAGAGATTTGTGAAGAATTATTCGAGTTATCGTGTCCATAAAAAAGTGACATAGATAGATAGATAGATAGATAGATAGATATCAAGTTTTGAACTGAGGGTGGTTTTGGGTTCTGGGAGTCATGATCGGCGTAGATCTGCAAATTTTTATCCAAAATTCTAACTTAGGGGAGAATGTAATAGGTAGTATTTCTTACGAAATCTACCTAATAATTATACAAAAGAAATAGTAGGTAATTTGAAATAAAAAACTGTTGGAATTAAAATTACCTTGGTGACTGCTTGGAAAAATAAATCGCCCGAAGTTTTACCTGCGGCTTGATATACAGGAGCACTAGAAGCAATAGAACCTTGAATTATGTTCGGAAACTTGAATCTCATGTAAGCTGTCAGCATACCTCCATAACTAAAATACAAAGAATCATACATTTTAACTAACGAGTGCAGACAGGCCGTCGTACGTTTAAAATTTACATTAAGTAGTTCTTTACTAGCAAATCTTTGTGCGCATAAGGAAATAGTACAAACTTGTTAAACGCATTGAAAACATTGTTAAATTGTACGAAGTAACATTCGTGTGCCCATTAACACTTTCCGGCACAGACAAATTCTGTTCGTAAAATGAGAAATTACTGACTGACACCGGAATTTACAAACGACTTTTATAGAAAATAAGAACTCCTTATTTTAAGCTTTCATTGTAAAAACAAAATTTTATTAAAATATTCTTGGTGCCGTATGCAAGTTTGGAATTAAAATTAGGTGTGCCCGGAATGGGACCACTATGCCGGAAAGTGTTAACAGGAAATGAAATTTATGTTGTTTCTGATAATAAAAATATTTCTAATTAAAATTGCTCATTACAATCCATTTTCAGCCACGTCCTTTCGAAAAATGTATAAAAAAATGCCTGTTTGTGAACTCAGTCCTTCCAGTGAAAAAATTTTTGAAATCATCTAGGTGATTTCAAAGTACTAATCATAATTTTGGAATGTTTTCAGTTGATTGCACCTTTTTAATACTTTCCAACATAGTTGAAAAGTGTTTATGAATTCGGTTTGTCTGTCTGTCTGTCCGTCATCTGTCCGTGCTCTAACTCGCGTAAATGTATACTCGGATTGCCTTGAAATTAATATAAGTTATTGTGGTTTACTATGACATGTTTGGTATTGAAAATGAAGTATGTGTAGCATTTATGGTTGTTTTAGAGGGCTACTCAAAAGAATTCCTTTACATTACGGTTTATGGAGAAAAATCATTTGTGGCGTACTTTAATAATGTTACACTATTTTAAACATATTCAAATAGATACATATCACTGAGGTGCACTACAAGAAACTTGCTTTCGAATATGGTGTGCATGGAATGTATCGTTCATTTACAGGAACACTTAAAAGAATTCCGTTACATTGCGGTATATGGGGAAAAATCCTTTGCAGCGTATTTTAATGATGTTACACTATTTTAAAACTTATTAAAATTCCTAAATATCACTGAAGTGCACTACAAGGTGAATGAGCTAATAACTGGGGAATACCTGTAAATGAACGATAAATTCTATGGCCACGATATTCTTTGTAAGTACACCTCAGTGATATATATAAATTTCAATATGTTTAAAATAGTGTAAAATATATAGAACACGCATTAAAATACACCGCAAACGATTTTTTCCCACAGACCGTAAAGTATCGGAATTTTTTTGAGTGTCCCTGTAAACGAACCGTACATGCTAACCACTTTATTTTCAATACCGAACATGCAATAGTAAACCCCAACAACATATATATATTTCGTGGCAATCTGACTATATTTACGCTAGTTAGAGCACGCACACAGACGACAGACAGGCAGACAAACTTTTCAAGTATGTTAGAAAGGTGTTAAAAAGAACGAAATAAATCATATCATTCGTATTACCTGCAAGATCTTAAAGTTACGGACAGACGATTTTTATACTCAAATTACCCTGAGGGATATGCATTGGAATTTAATTACTAAAAGTTAAAGTAAAATTTAAAACGTTATTATAAAATGTGGTTTTTAATTGAAAAGAGTAAGTTAATACTTGCCTTCCTCCGAATGCTATCACTGGACAATTTTGTGCGTTGAATTGTTTCTTGAAAGCTTCCAGAAAGAAAGCGTAGTCTGCCAAAGCCTGTTCGATGCTCAGCCAACCAATTTTTGAAAGTTCGAAACTTGCGTTACCAAAAGGAAGAGATTTTCCATAATAACGCTATGGGAAGAAAAGTTTTATTCCTACCTTGTTTCAAGGCTAAATGTGTTATATTTCACTATTTTTATAATATAACATTCTTTAACACAGACAGTAACCCGTTAAATCTTTAAAATATATTATCCTCTTTAATAAAAAACTACACGTTGCTGACGACTGGCTTTGCCACAGATTAATATCGGAAAATGAAACCTTTGAAGTTACTGAAAAAAATTAATAGCTCAAAAAGTATTGGTCAGAAAATTGTTAGACAAACTGCGTTAAAAGGGTAAAAAATTGTATTGTTCTTGAAATAAATTTAAAATCTAATTATTATGCCGTTTTTCAAATATTGAATTTCAAAAATTACCAAATTTCACAATAGAGTACCACAGCGAAATCTTCACGCGTAAAAAGATAATGATAACGGCAATGTGTCCCGACGTGTATACTGGCTATATAATATAATGCTGTATATATAGTCAGATCCATGTGGCTTTAAAACATAAAGTCAAATTCTAGGTCAATATTTCGTTTGATAAAAGGTGCGTTAAGAGAAACTGACCAGCGTAGTGGGCGTAGCTTGCTAGTAGTAATAATATTAAGACAAAAATAAGAAAAATAAAGTTTGAACTTTGCTTCAACAAAACAGCCCACCACAATATTCGGCTTTAAATTCTAGGTATAACATTCTCAACTGGTAGCATGCTGTAATGTTCTCAATTACGTATTCTCGTTTGCTTTGAAATAGCATAACATTATTAAAAGATAATTCAAACGAATACAGACCATCGATTGTAATTCATTCCAATTTATTTCTGCAGTCCTATACAACTATAAATGCTACCTATGTCTTCTTCTTTGGAAAGAACCACTGAGCTCTATATATAAGGATGGACCTTACAGATGGAGCTCAATAGCAAGGGCAGGGTTAATGGGATGCGGGATGTATCGGTGCATTCTGTCAGGTATACCATCCCCTCCCCCCCCCCCCCCCCATCGAGTTAAAAATTACAGAATATTAAAACTTGCATGCACAATATCTATAACACGTGCTTGAAAGGGATTTTTGCATGTTACACATTGTAAAACTACTACTACTAATAATAATAATAATAAATATATGCGTACTTTAATCAAAGAAAGTAGGCTTCAAAGCTACTTATAACTTTAGGAGTACACGACAGTAAGACAAAAGAAAAACAAGTGGGTAAGTGTGATCGAAGATCGCACAAAGGGTTTCGTTTAATATTCCTTTCAAAACACTTTATCCTTTCTTTAATAAATCCAAATAAATTTTATTTAGCAATACAAAGTCATGTTTTCTATAAAGTAAAAATTTACCGGTCTATTTTTCTCGTTTTAAATCTGAACCGGTTCGATAGCGGGCGAAGCGCGCTATTATAGTCTGTCATAATAATATCTGATATGTGGACTAAATGCGATATTTAAAAAAAATCAATTTCAAAATTAAACATGTTGTATAGAGACCTTCAAAATGTTAAAATATGCCAATATTTCAATAATCGGGTTTTTACCATGATTCAATACTTTCCTCAAACTCATATGACGTTATAATCACTTGCTGACATCCTATCTACTTGCTTTCTCTATTATTCATATTGATACTCTCTTTGTATTATTCACAAACATTTGAAAAAGTCCGTTAAACTTCCAATAGGACGTCAGATTAATTTTCTTTTAATTCTCTAATGACATCATATTAACCTGCTTTCTGTACTTACATACGTGTACTTGCAACACATACTCATACTCCTTGTATTATTGAGAAATGTTTGAAAATTTTCGTTTTATTACCAATAAGACGTTATATTAATCTTTTTTTTTTTCAGTTGGTGAAACTTTTTATTTCATTTTCATTTTTCACGTAGAAATCTTTCAATAGAAAATTAATTATTGTAGACAAAATTTTACTGTGGATTTTTAATTGCTGGCAACTGCTATAACAAAAAATGTTTAAATTTAATAGGAAAAGGCTGTTAGATGTTTAGTTTTTTATCTCTCTATATTAAAATAATGCGATTTTTTTTTAATTTTATGATTTTCAGCTTCACAATAGGTATTCAGCTATAAGTACACAAAATTTCAACTCTGTAAGTTATATAGTTTCTGAGAACCGGCTCTGTGACGGACAGACAACGTAGCGGGACGAATAAGGTTTCGTGAGATGAACTAAACCCTAAAAAAGAAAGAAAATTAATGATATTATTGGGAATTCGACAAACTGCATTCACATAGTCGAATTCAACCACATTAAAATATGTAAGTCTAGTGGTATAGAATGATAAAATCAGTAATTAAATTAGTGTATTTATGATTATGTGTTTGCTCAGTTGTTTCTTCTTCTTTTCTCTTACTAATTATATGTATATAGTACATAGCTGCCAACTATTACAACCACTATCTTTTAATAGTAAAATTTGCCTTATTTAATGTTAGATTTTCAGTATTTAAATAAGACAAATTTTACTTTTTAAAAATAGTTGTAGCAAAAATTTGTAATAATTGGCACCTCAATATGCCCTTTTCCCAGTGTTGAATTCAGTTCAGGGTATGTCTCATATTCGGGGGATATCACCCCCCTCCGGAGTATCCGGATACACAGAGTAGATGTAAACAATATTTCCTAAACAATGTCAGAAATGGCACTTTTCCGCTTTTCCAATAATAACTTCCTGTTTACTCGTTTTCTCTGTTTTTATGGTGTTTGTTAAGAAATGTAGTGTATCTCAATTTATCTCTGCATACGTCACTTTATTACGTCACTAGCAGGCTTCGCCCGCTACGCTGCGCTGGTCGGTTTCTCCAAACGAACCTAGAATCAACTGAAATGTATGAGAGAGTTAGAATGACAATGGAGTAAGTAAAAAATTTGAAAAATCTAGATAACCACATTTTTACTGAACGTATATTAATTTCTCTTTCGTGAGACAGTCAAATAAGTCATAGTTCACTTAGGGAGTCGCCAGAGGGCAAAACAAGTTGGACCACTTAATGCAACGGAAATAACGAGAAGTTTCACAAAACATTTCATTTCTCAAATTACTATACATTGACCTACTCCACTGTCATTCTAACCCCATCATATACAGGTGAATTTGATCGTGTGTTTTAATGCAATATGAACCGTTACCTGCAATTTCCTTTTGCTTAGAAAACCATGCGAACCATACGCGTAGAGTCATATGGGCTCGTGGGACTCGAGCCCCACCAATAATTTCTAAAATGGACTTTTCTTTCCCCCTTTCAATATAAAAAAAAAGTTTAGTTTTTTACTTTCTAGTATTTTATAGAACTTTTAAATGTTCCATTTTTATTTCCTATTTTTCTTTTGTTACAGGGAGATAAACGACATTAGGAAAACTTTTTCACTTCGTGTTCTATTTTTTAAAATTAGAATAAAATGCTCAACATTTGAACTTTTATATAAAACTGAAACTAGAAAAAAAAAATCCCTTTTCCAAGTAAAGAAAAAAAAAAAAAAAGACGTTACTCAAAGTCAACTTTCGTTGTGATTTTATTATAAACGATTCGCGAATATCAGCGAGTTATCATTTTATAAACGGGTCTGTACATACAAATTTTTATATAGGCTTAATGTTTTATTTAACTTAATATTTATCAATATACGATTCCGTTTTTAGGTGGGTTCGTAATTATATAAATACGTAGCACCTATTGTCGTCGCTTGGTCCGTCCGTCTGTCCGTCCGTCCGTCTGTCTGTCCGTCCGTCCGTCCGTCCGCATATAACAACGCAAAAACTACCCAACCGAATGGTTTGAAATTTAAGATATATTATCTTTGCAGAATTTTGTCGAGACATTTCAAATTTTATAAAAATCGAATCAAAACTTTAGGAGATTTTAATAAAAATATTTATTAAGAAATTTGATTTTTTTTTTTTTTTTAAATCGGAGCTTCCGAAGTTTAATCATCAAGCGAGCGAGAGACACTTATTTTATGACAGAAATGAATCTGCAGACGATATAATTCATTTCAGAGAATTAAAAATCATCCAGATCTGAATATTTATATAACTAGCTATAGTACGAACGCACCTCATTTGTCACGTTTGACGTACAATTTCCAATTTGTTCTGTTTAATTTCTTTAAAAGGGAGTTAAAAAAGTAACATTAAATTGGTAGTCGATCTTTTTTACACTCACCTAACACATATTTGTCTATGTGTAAAAAAGAGTTGAGCCCCATCAATAATTTTCAAAACTGTACACCTACGATACGAACGCCATTGCGCTATTATATTTTCTAATGTATTAGACAAAATTTGAGCTGTTAATGACCAACTCTGTTAGATGATCCTGTACAGCAGGATTTGCTAAAGAACGATAGAAAGATATGCAATATACTAAAACTATCCCTGAAAAAAAAAACAATGCCAGTCCCTTCGAAAACGGTTCAGCAGAATCTTTTAAAAAGGCTAATCCTCTTTAATAAAAAGCTATGCGTTGCTGACGACTGGGATTTTCGATAATCGTTGCCACAGATTAAATTCGGAAAATGAAACATTTGAAGTTACGGAAAAAATTAATTGCTGGAAAAGTATTTGTCAGAAAATAGTTAGACACGCGTAAAAAGATAATGATAACGGCCATGTGTCCTGACGTATACTGGCTGTAGCACGAGTCACAAATTATAGTAGTCTTATTATTCTGTTAAAATATAAAAGTGAATTATGATGCCACGAGTGCATGATTTTTATTTAATTTTATTATAATCATTTTATTATAAACAAGGTTTTGGAAAAAAAAAAAAACTAATGGGACTAATAAATTGGCCAATACTGTATATTATTTTGAGTTTAAAAGAGGAAAGATGGGGGAGCGCTTTATATTATTTAGGTTTCCACAGAAACTGTTGGTCAGAATTGAAAGTTTAATATATCAAAACGTCAGAAATTAAATCGCCATTAAATCGGCAATAACTATAACGACTATCCTTCATTTCGTTTGGATAGATTTTCATTTAAAAATATAAAATCATTCAACATTGATTTTAGGTATTTTTAAGGTTATTATTACGAGCCCGGGCATGTCAGCTAGTATTTCATAATCGGGTTCAACGCGATTATAGAACTTTCCCCCATAATTCTATAACCAAGCAATGTAGAACGATATGTTCTTTACTAAAACCACCCTTGAAAGATTATCTGACCGTGCAAGTTCCATCAAAATCCATTCAGCAGAACTCAACGTATAAGCGGCCGGAACTAAATTCCTCTTTGTATTTTATATACATAGCACAGTCCAAAACGGGGACTTCAAACATTTTCTATAAAAATAATTTTCTTACCTACCCTAAAGATTTTTTCAAACAAACAACCTTACGTTTTGATGGTCTAGGACTTACTCTAACAGTAAAATAGCTTCACCGATTTTTTTTTCATTTACATATTTTTTTCGGTAGACTAAAATATGTTAGCGTCTCCATTTTGGACAACTTTCCCCCACTCAGTCATTTAAAATTGAATATCTTGAAAAGTTGAAGAGCTTTTCAAAATAATTATAAAAAAATGCTTTAAAGATTTCAAATAATTTCTTTAAATTAATATAAAAGTAGAAATATTATCATTACATTTTGGAAGTGGAGATATTTCCATATCTAAAGCCGGTATTTGGACACTTTTGCCGTTTCATTAGAAATATTTCCAACGTGAAAGCAATATTTGTACAATAGTGGCATTTCATTGGAAATATTACCAATTTGAAGCTAATATTTGTGCAATTTTGGCATTTCATTCGAAATATTTCAAGTGTGAAACTATATTTGTACAATAATAGCGTTCCATTGGAAATATATTTCCAATGTGAAGCAATATTTGTACAATATTTGCATTTCATTTGAAATATTTCCAATGTAAAGTCCACATTTGTGCAATATTAGCGTTTCGTTCGAAATATTTCCAATGTGAAAGCAATATTTGTGCAATTGTGGCGTTATAAAGTATAAAAGTGGCGTTATATAATGTAGTAGTTATAAAGTCAATATTTAATCAATATTGGAATTTCATAGGAAATATTTGTACCATATTGGTGCTTCGTTGAAAATATTTCCAATGAATATCGTATGGTTGGAAATATTTCCATTTAAACGCTAATATGGCTTTATTGGCTTTACATCGGCGAACTATTTCTTACCAATATTACCTAAATATTGGTCAAATGTGAACACCGTAATATTGGTGGAGTATTTTATGCCACTGAAAGCAAAATTGGACCAATATTATCTTGCTACCAGAATTGCATCTAAACTGTTTCAATGTGGTTCATAAAGTTCCTAATAAATGTGTATGTCGTCCGCACAAATATACTCACGTGCTCGACGAACAGGATGAAAGCTCGAAAGGACGGAGCTATGTCCATTATGAAACCGCTGTATTTCCAGCCGCTAACAATGGAAGCTTCATTGCCGGCGTAAAAAAATATCGGACCTCGTTCTCTCTCCCACCAAGTATCTAAATAATAATTAGATAAAATTAGATTTTCAGGAGAAAAAAAAAAATATATATATATAGTATATATATATTTATATATATTAAAGAATCCTTACCTTTCTTTTTGACCTTTTCTCACTTGGTCTAAGAACGGTTCATTCCCATGAGTTCCAAATCATTAACTTTTACAGTAATTAGTTTTCTATTGTTATTAGACTTTAAAAACAACCGCAAACACTTTTTAAAGTACATTTTACAAAGTATATAGGGTGATTCAAAATAGACGTTATGTCGATTATCTCTTTAATCGATAATCATAGAAACATACTTCCAGCTACAAAAAGTATACAAATTAAGTACAACTTTTAGATATGGCATTTATTTTGCAAAAAGGTTATATAGATTATTATAATACAAATTTTGTTTTTTATGTGGTCTCTGAGTTCTTTAGAAACAGTTTTTCGATGCTCTGACAAGTATAATATTAAAAATTCCATTTTTCTACGACCAAAACTATAATATGCGATACTTTGAATATTATGAAATTTCGGAGCTTTCCGGCACTAAAAATGGACAGATGATTTTTTAGTGATGGTGTAATGCATTTCTTTGTATTAAACATAGAGTTGCACTCATGAACGAATTCAAAAAGCATAGTACAAACAGCATTCCCTGTGGGGTATTCAAGGTGAAAATTGGATAAATATGCGTATTTTTATAATTAACCCATTTTCGGCCAAAGGTGCGTAAACGCACCATTTCAATAAATATTTTTTATTAACACTGTGACGTATATTTTTCGCTAATTTTATTTTTCTGCTATTTTTAAGGATTCTGGAGACATCTATAAAATATTAGTAATTCAATTGAAGTAATCACTTTCTGTTGAGAAATTTTCAAAATACGCTGGTTTTTTACTTGAAACGGTTATTGACAAATTCGACTTTTTGAAAATGTATAATTATTCCACTTGAGATTAATCATACGTTTTTATAATGGAATAAAGTTGCAAGTTTAGTAAATAAAATAAAAATAAAACAAATGCCATAAGAAAACTTAATTTTTTTTTTATTTAAATTAAATAATAAATTAATAATAATAAATTAATAATGGTTACGTCAAATTAAATAAAATATTATTTTTCATGCACGAAACTTTTTTGATGTCTTAATGAATGTAATTTAGTCAAATTTCTATGCAAATAATACCACATTTTATAAAATTTCTATGCTTGACCGAAAATGGGTTAATAACCTTAAGTATAAAATTTGGTGCATTTCTTTCCAATAGAAATTGAAATACAACTATAAAATTCATCCCAAAAAACATATCATAGCAGCGTTTCCTGTTGAGCAATCAAAACCAAAATTAGAACAGCATATTTTTTTGTAATAAACATCTTACATAGTAAATTTGGTTGCGATTCAATCTCATAGATGTCGAGATATAACTGTCGTGAAAAGCGTGGCATACCAATGCCATATCTTTTCGGCAATATACACCAAAATCTAATCAGCACCAATTTATATCAACATATGAAGTTCTATCACATTCCGTACATTGTGTTTTGAGTTACAGCGCTCACAAAATTTACGTAAGACACAGACAGACTTCTGTACAAAAATAATAAATCGTATTCAGGGCATCCCATAATCCATCAAAAGTTGGAAGTCAAAAATTTTCTCGAATCCAATACTTTCTTCTTACGAAAATAGAAGAAAGTAAAAATCATGCCCCACGCAAACATTATGAAACCTTACGAGATATATACAGTGAGAAAAAAGTATTTGCACACATGCAATTTTTTACAAAAGTAACCCTAGAAAGCAAATGGGACGAAATTGATTCAACAATTACTTTATTTGAATAATAAACAAATACAAATAACCAACTTTATACGTTAACAAGTTGGAAATTGTACGTCAAACGTGACAAATGAGGTGCGTTCGTGCTATAGCTAGTTATATAAATATTCAGATCTTCTTGATTTTTAATTCTGTGAAATGAATTATATCGTCTGTAGATTAATTTCTGTAATAAAATAAGTATCTCGGTCGCTTGACGATTAAACCTCGGAAGCGCCTATAACAAAAAAGCACAGATTTTTTTAAAAATAATTCACATTTCTTAATAAATATTTTTATTAATATTTCCTAAAGTTTTGATTCGATTTTAATAAAATTTGAAATGTCTCGACAAATTTCTGCAAAGATAATATATCTAAAATTTCAAACCATTCGGTTGGGTAGTTTTTGCGTTGTTATATGCGGACGGGCGGACAGACAGACGGACGGACGGACGGACAGACGGACGGACCAAGCGACGACAATAGGTGCTACGTATTTATATAATTACGAACGCACCTAAAAAATAATAATATACTCATTTCTAACACTTTCCATCATAGTTGAAAAGTGTTTATGAATTCGGTTTGTCTGTCTGTCTGTCCATGCTCTAACTCGCGTAAATATATTTGAATTATCATGCAATTAATATATGTTATTAAGGTTTAATATGGCATGTTTGGTATTGAAAATGAAGTGTATAGCACTTATAGTTTTTTTACAGGGACACTAAAAATAATTCCGTTACATTACGGTTTATGGGGAAAAATAATTTGCGGTTTATTTTAATGATGTTACACAATTTTAAAAATATTGATATTGATATATATCACTGGGGGGGCACTACAAGAGGCTTAATATAGAATATGATGTGTATAGCACTTATAGTTCCATTACAGGGACACTCAAAAGAATTCCGTTACATTACGATTTATGGGGGAAAATCATTTGCGGTTTATTTTAATGTTTTTTCACAATTTCAAACATATTGAAATTGATATAGAGTACATTACAAGAGGCTTGCTATAGATTATTGTGTGTATAACATTCATCGTTCATTTACAGAGACACACAAAAGTATTCGGTACTATCTGTTAACAATAATTGCTGGAAGTGCTTTTTCAGTTTCTGAACGCGTTTTTAAATTTAACTAATTTGTTGCCTATTGCTTGGTATGTACAAATTCTATAGGGGAAGGCCGGGCAAAGCGGCCAGGGTGGGCAAAGTGGTCACCCAATATAATGACGTCACCAGAGCGCTGGCATTACGTGGTTTGGTCAAACTATTTATGGCAGTGAGTAACCAAGACAATCGTTGAACAAGGTGGTTCCATGTTTTATAATTTTAGAGCGGCTTTTCCAGTTTTTGAAGTACGTGATCTAAGGTAAGTGACTCATATTACATGCAATTAACAATAACCTGTTGTACTTGCATTTATTTATTGAATGTGTAAGGAAAGAGCACGTTTTCAGCTTCACATTGGTGGGTGAGTGGTCGCTGACTGTTCATTAGTTAGTTCCACTGTAGAACGTATTTTCTGTCATGGCTCCCAAACGGGCAAAGTGGCCAGGTTGGCCTTTTTTTTTTTTAATTCAAAAATTTCGAATTCTTACCTGAAATTCTGAAGGAAATTTTTTTACTTTAAGTAATCAAGAAATGTCTGTAATTGAATAAAGAAAATAATATTGTAGAGAATTTCTGGTATTAATACGAAATTTCGAAATTAAAAAAAAGGCTAACCTGGCCACTTTGCCACTGTGGTCAGAGTAGTGACCGTTTGATTGGATCAAATTATGAAGGTTGGATCAGGTGCAATGTTTGTCCCTTCTGGGATCATGAGGCCTTTCACTTCGCGAAGAAGATGACGTGGAGTTCATTTGCGAAAAATGCAATGTTTGATTCTGATTTATATTTTTTTATTTGGGTTTGTCAAACTCTTATTGGATTTTCATACACTTTTCAATCTTTCATTATGTTTCATACGATTTGTTATGACAATAAAAATGTCCCAATCATTTAAATAGTGTTTTCAATCTTTTTACACTTGTAGGGCAAAGTGGCCATGGAGTGACCACTTTGCCAGTCTAGGTCGCGCAAAGTGGTCTTTTTGGCCTTTTTTGGAAAAAAACAAATTCTTACTTCCACTTAATTATTTGGTAAAAATTATAAATACCCTTACACTTCTAAGTAGTCACTCTATTTCTATGCAAATTGTCAGTTATGTATATGTATTTTAAGGGGTAACAAAAAATCACAAAACCTTAGGGTGGCCACTTTGCCCGGCCTTCCCCTAGATTATATACAGGGCAGCACAAAAGTTCTCGAATACATTTCCGTTTATTGACGGAAATTCCAGAAAGGGAATTTTAAACTGTGCCACATGTTTCCTAACTGAACTAAAAATTAACATTCTATGTAGTATATACAAATCTATAGCTCATACACAGGGCTGCACAAAATAGTTCGGATATTTTTTCCAAATATTGTTGGTAATTCCTGAAATTGGGTTATTAAATATGTTATGCATTTTCTAAATTGTTTCCTTAGATACTGAGCTTAGCTAGTTGAGCTTAAGCTGAAAAGTAGGCCTCCCCGCCTGGTTTGACTTTGACTTAGTTTCCTTAGATATAATCTTTCACCTTATTAAATGGTAAAGATTTGTAAAAGTATTCTGTAAATGTTGGAAAGTGTTACATAATCTATGCTTGACGCATGATTTTTCGTTCTTGTTAAAATAAAACAGCATTTTCTCATGCCAAAAAAGTATTTGCACACGAAACACTGACAGTTTACAAAGCAATTAAACGTGAACATTGTGCAAATTTTTAGCACGTCAGTCCCGCACTTTGAAGTCACAAAATGTAAGAAATGGAAAAGGAATTCTGTTGCAATTGCGCCGAAAACGTGTGACTTTTCTGTAGCTATCCGGGAGAAGATTATAAACACCCAAATTCAACTGGGTCCTACTGGCCATAGCCAAAAAAGCATATAAATGAAATTTGGTTCAATTATATGCACATGAACATAATGTTCATGCCTATGCATAACTTCATACACTTTTCGATTATACAAAGAGGACACACGGACAGACAGACATTTTGTAAAAATATGTTTTTTGGGATTCCTGACCCCTAAAACGTGAAAATCCGTCGAAAACAATTTAGATTAAAATATTTTATTCTATTACAGATAGAAGAAAGTAAAAATCAGCTAAATTGCAACATTGGTGGGAATGGAAGGTTATAACTAGTTTGAAAGGGAAGGGCCTCGCAAAAGTTCTTGCACCTGGCCTCGCTTTCACTAAAGACGGCTCTGATTATAATTCTTCACGATTCTGGATTAATTTACCATAAAATAGGTAAACAGTTAAATTTAAAATTTCCTATTGTTCGCTATGTAATAAAGAAGAAAAAAGTGACTGGTACGACAACAAATAAACTGCGAACTGAGCGTCCAAGAAAACTTAAATGCAACGCGAAAGAGGGCCATCATAAAGGAATCTACAAGAAAAACCCTTTCTAAGTGTTCGAGAATTGGTTGTTGGTGTAGCTTCAACTTTGGGAACAATAATTACACCACAAACTATTCGAAATATCCTTCACGATGCAACTATTCGAGGAAAAAAACTATTTATCGGTGAAACAAATGTGCTGAAAAGACTTGCTTTTGCCAGAAAACCACCGGATATTTAGAAAAATGTTATTTTTTCCGATGAAAGTAAGTTTAACAGTTTCGGCTGTAAAACTGTATGGCGAAAGCCAAATATGTCCCTTCAAATAAAAACCTTGAAACCAACTGTAAAACATGGCGGTGATCATAATAATGATTTGGGTATGCATGTCTGTTAATAGAGTTGGTGAAATGGCCTTTATTGAAGGCAATATGAATGCCAAACAATATATTAATATATTGCGAGATAAGTTTTTTAATAGTGCCCTGGAAAATTGGGTGAAATTGGGAATTGCTGATTCGTATTATTTTCAACAAGATAATGATCCCAAAAACACCGCAAATATTACGAGGTAATAGTTGCTGCATGTTGTAAAAAATTGATTACAAACGCCACCACAATCACCAGACCTCAATCCTATTGAAAATCTGTGGCATATTTTGGATATGCAAGTACAGAAAAAGAAAATTTCTAACAAAGAGGATCGTAATCTCTTAATGAAGAATGGCTAAAAATCAGCAGCGAAACATGTTATAAATTGATCGAATCGATGCCTAGACTATTAACCCCTTCGCGACGAGCGTCCTTTACAGAATTTTTAATCTGTTTCCACCGGCTTTTCAAAAGAGAAATTTTCGCCTAATTGAATCGCAGCAATGCTAGGATTACATAAGGCAAAACTTACAATAAAAAATAACTGGTGGGAATAATCGAGAATTCTGAGTATCTTATGCGGCACGTATTCGTGTCGCTCGTCCCCAAGGGGTTAAACTTTGTAATTGAAGAAAAGGCATGCATACTAAATACTAGTACTGTTTTACACATATAAATATTTACATTAATATATTACTCACTGCTAGCGAAAAAATACTTTTTTGGCATCCCAAATGTTATTATTTTTATATTTTCATATTTTTTAATATAAATATCAAGTCAAATATTAAATATGTTTATTTGTTTGGTATAATTTTTTTTATATTTTTCATTCGTAGTTAATTTTGTGTTTATTTATGTGGGATACAACAAATTCACCTGGTGTGCAAAACACTTTTTTTGCTCTATATGTTATGAAATCTTCGCGGAATTATAGAGAATTTAGTGTAATACATAAAGTCAACTTACCATTGTACAGATAGCGTTGCTTATAAGTCTGACTTCCTAATGATTTGAAATTAAAATGGTCTATTTTTTGGTCGAAGTAAGCCTCTTTGTATTTCGTACATGAAGCATACGATCCTAACGTAGTAACGGCGGTTAGCATGAAAAGTATACTCATGATTGTGCAAGCTATAATTTTCTAACACGATCGTAAACAGTGATATGTATAAGTATATATATGAACTACATATGTCAAAATTATCTTTTCCTTTAAAAAAAAAATATAATCTAAACTGGATGAACAGATAAAGTTCACTTCAATTCTAATCTTGATAATTTACCTTCCAGTTCATTTCTCAAATTCTATTTGTTTACTTATGGACAATATTCTCGTGACATTACAATAGGTAAAATGGCGGCGTGATCGTTCGTTTAAGCTTTGGATTCATGTATAGGTTGCGACTTCGCTGTTCCTCTTAGTCACGTTATTTTATTGTCCCACTTACGAGCTCAGAAACCATATTCGTGGGAAAAAAAGTATATTTTTTCATACTTTAATAATTAAATAATGAAGAATTAGATAAAATTGTGATTTGCAAGATTTAAATGAGAAATGTTCTAAGTACTATAATTTGACATTGAAATCGTGAAATAAAAGCATATTTAAGTAAAGTAAGTTTAATTTACATAGTTTATAAACAAACCTCAATTTAAACACTTAAAATTTCACTCATTTGGCTATAACCTAATTTATTTTATCGTTATACTAGCAGGTCTTCGCCAGTCTAAGACGGCCGCTTCCCAGTGGGGCTCAGGTACTTTCTGCAGCGTACTGCCTTGATTTCGCTTGGGGCCCAGAAAATGCATTTTATATGCAAACAGAAAAATATAAATAAAATGCTTTATTTTAAACTATACGAAAATAACTAATAAAAATATCAAAAAAGCACGTAAATAAATATTTCGCGACATTAATACTTTTTTTCATAAGCCCCTTGACAAAGTACTGCTGGCCCTGTCTGTGATTATCGAGTGTAGGTTGCGAGCTTTCAGATAAAATAAACAAGTGGGTAAGTGTGATCGAAGATCGCACACAGGGTTCCGTTTAACATTCCTTTCAAAACACTTTATCCTTTCTTTAATAAATCCAAATAAATTTCATTTTCAAAAAAAAAAAAAAAAAAAAAAGTAATGTTTTTTTATAAAGTAAAAATTTACCGGTCTATTTTTCTCGTTTTTACGAATATCTGAACCGGCCCGATGGCGGGTGAAGCTCACTATTATACTCTGTCATAATAATATATGTCATGTGAACTAAATGCGGTATTTAAAAAGAAATCAATTTCAAAATATAAATATGTTGTATAAAGACCTTCAAAATGTTAAAATATGCCAATATTTCCATAATCGGCAGAGGCGGATTACCCATTAGGCTGAATAGGCTGAAGCCTAGGGGCCCGGAAAAAGGGCCCTGGTGCTAAAATTTTATTTTTTTCTTTTCTTTTCTTCTTTTTTTTTTTTTTTTTTTTTTTTTTTTTTCTCATATCAGGCTAATATTTTATGCAAAAGAAAAATGCTGTGCAATATTCTTTGTTTTACTCATTTATTGAATCTGTTAGTTATTAACATATAGAAGGTATTCCAAATGCTATTCCCCCTTTAATTTCTGCTATATTATTAAGAAGGAAGTACTGGATTCATGAAATTTTTCGGCTTCCAGTTAATGTAACCCGACGACGTCGCCCATTTATTCTAGCAAAGTTCATTGCTAAATTAAGACAGTCCTTTTGAGGCTAGAGACTCCTATCAATGTCTACATGAAAATACTTTAATGTATAAAATTACTTACTGTAAATCCATTCTGAACGAAAGCTTATGCAAAAAATAAAAAATATATCATTAGTTTATTATTACCGTGTGATTCAATATATAGATGTCTCCTCGATTATATCTTAAACTTATTATCTGATGATAAAATTGTACTTCTAAATGCAAAAAAAATATATATACGTATATACAAATCAAGTACAGCGTTTAGATGTGGCATTTGTTTTATAAACGGTTGTATACATATTAAAATACGAAATTTTATTTTTTGATATGGTCCCTGTGTCCTAATACTTATTTTTTTTAATATGTTGTCCTCCGTCTAGGAAGGACCATTCAGTAATAATATAATACCATTCTGTTACGATCAAAACTTACTGAATTGAGACACTTTGAAGTTTATGAAATTTCAATTTTTGCCTATACTAAAAGTGCTTGTTTCCGTTTTAGTGCCAGGAAACACTGAAACTTCATGAGATTTGAAGTATCATAATTTAGTAAGTTTTTGTCGTAAAAGAATAAGTTTTTTTAAGTACAGGCATCCCCCGACTTACGTATACTGCGACTTACGTAAATTCGCAGTTACGTTTTTTTTTTTATTTTTTTATTACATTTGTGAACTCACTAGCGCATTTGATACGCGTTTGCATACTTTTGATAAATATTTTATAAATAAACTATGTAGATAAAAATTATAACTATAATAATATAGTTTTATATATTAGAGAGAGTCATAACAACGAATATTTATTGTTCATTGTTGATAGTTGTCATCTAATTCTTAATAAATACAATTTGTGCTTATCAAGAATTATTTTATTTTGTGAGTGCTATTCATTTGTCTTGTCATCGATAATTCGTGGAGAAGAGCCAAGTGAGTCTTCTTCAATTATTTCTTATTTTTATAGTCGTTTGAAGTAATCTCAAAATTGTTATAAATCACTCCATCAATGTTAAATTTATAAATCCCAAATTCCACAACATATTTTTTATTTGAAAAGTATTTTTTTTCAATTTACCTTTATTTTTTCATACTTGTATAATTAATTTATATCCGAGTGAATACTGTCGCATGATGCTTTATTTAAAAATTAATACTGTGTAAATAATCTCTCTCTCTCTCTCTCTCTCTCTCTCTCTCTATATATATATATATATATATATATATATATATATTGTTATAATATATATATATATATATATATATATATATATATATATATATATATATATATATATATATATATATATATATATATATATATATATATATATATATATATATATATATATATATATATATATATATATATATATATATTAAATATTGCAGTTTCTTACGAAATTTTACTTAAGCAAACTACACATTCGACTTACGTTAAATTCGAGTCACGTAAAAGTCTGCGGAACGCATTAATTACGTAAGTCGGGGGATGCCTGTACTTCGTAAACTTCTAAATATAACTTGGAAGCCGTATAAAAATTAAATTTCGTATTTTAATATGTATACAGCCCTTTGTAAAACAAATGGTATGTCTAAAATCTGTACTTGATTTGTGTACTGAACTGACTTGTGTTACTGAAAGTGTGTTTCTATCACCAGTGGTTTAGGACATAAATGAGCAAACATGCATTTTGAATCACCCGGTATATAGTGCTTTGAAAAAGGGGCGGGACAAAAAAGATCAAACCTAGGGGCCCGAAAGGTAGTTGATCCGCCTCTGATAATCGGGTTTTTATCATGATTCAATACGTTACTCAAACTCATATGACGTTATAATCACTGGCTGACGTCCTATCTACTTGCTTCTCTATTACTCATATTGATACTCTCTTTGTATGGTTCTCAAACATTTGAAAAAGTCCGTTAAACTTCCAATACGACGTCAGATTAATTTTCTTTTAATTCTCTAATGAGATCATATTAACCTACTTTCTGTACTTACACATACTCATACTTCTTGTATTATTAAAAAATGTTTGAAAATTTCGTTTTATTACCAATATGACGTCATATTATTTTTTTTTAATTGGTGAAACTTTTTATTTCATTTTCATTTTTCACGTGCAAATCTTTCAATAGAAAATTAACTATTGTAGAAAATTTTTTATTGTGGATTTTTAATTGTTGGCAACTGCTATAACGAAATTCTTTTAATTTAATAGGATAAGGATGTTATATTTTGTGTTTTTTATCTCTCTATATTAAAATAATACGATTTTTTTTTAAATTATAGAATTTTCAGCTTCGTAGTAGGTATTCAGCTATAAGTACATAAAATTTCAAGTTATATAGTTTCTGAAATGCGGCTCTGTGACGGACAAACGCCGTAGCGGGACGAATAGGGGTTCGTGAGATGAACAAAACCCTAAAAAAGAAGTAAAGTAAAGTATATTGGACGCTGAAATGAAAGTGGCACTACAGTCGGTTTGGAAATGGTTTAATGGTATTATTATAAATTAGTATACGAAAGAAAGAAATAATACAGACGTAACAGATAGGCTAAGCCTTAGGCTAGACAAAGCCACCTTTTATGTTGAAACAAGTGTCTCAGCGGTCAACGAGATGATGGATACCCTGGGTGAAGAAGATCCGGGGTTGGTTGTGGAACCAATTTTCAACGGCAGCTTGTACCTCACTATCCTCGGCAAATCGCCGTAAGTTCATAGCTTTCTTGAGTGGACCGAAGATGTGGTAGTCACACGGCGAGAGGTCTGGGCTGTAAGGGTGTTGTTGGAGGGAGATGCACTGCTTCTGCCACTACGAAAATCCCTACACCATCGGAATACCGATCTGCGTGACGTCCCTCCGTGCCATGCACATTGTGTATTCTACGATAGATTTCACTAGCACTCACATTTTCCGCTGTTAAAAATTGCACGACCGCGCGTTGACACCGTTTGGAGGCATCCGTGATGCGAACGATGTCTTTTAACGTGCTCCCACGCTATCACACACGCATCTGGCAATATCGCATGCATTCCCAGCACCCTGCACCCTCTATAGAAGCATGCGCAGTCATCTTTCTCTTCAAATGGCGGAGTTATTACAGCAAGGCCACTTTCATTTGGGCGACCCTTATAAAATGTATACTTTACCAGTGACTTAAAATGATTACCGACTAATAGAAAGGGGAACTAAGAGGTGTACGTCAGGGCAGGCTATACGAAAGAATATGTTACTGTTTCAAATCTTCTTTTGAAAAAATGATAGTGGAAATTAATTTTTAATATTTAATATTTTTTTATTGCTAAATTTCTGTATTAATTTTTATGTTGATATACCATAAAAATTGTCTTAAACTCCACTTGAAAGCACTGGAAGAAATTGTCGTGTTGAAGAATGAAAGCCATGAAACTGCCCAGAAAAATGAAATAATAGAACAGATAAGTTCAATGTACGATGACATGCAAAGAGATCTTTTAAAATCCCAGGCACTACCTACAAGAGAAAATTTTAAACTTGAAACTTTAAACTGAAGCTGAATTCTGAAAAATCGCGAACGATGCAATATGCAGATCTCCATGGTGCCAACTTTTACTAAAATTTAAATTTGCCTTATTTAATCATAGATTTGGTCGATTAAATAACACAACATTTGTTATTAAGTTTTAGTGGTAAGAAAAAAAAAATGGCAGGATCCCAGTTACTTACCTACCGGGTGTGCTAAAATGCACTGACTGATTTTAAAATTCAATAACTTCCAAACGGTGACAGATGTTTAAAAAATTCTTGCGGGAGAGTAATGTATAATGTCAGGAGTTTTTTTACTGCAATTCCTGATTTTAATTCAAATTGCCAGCAATAGATGGCGCTGTGAGCACTATACCTCCAATCGAGACAGAAACAGCAATCACCCAGCATTAATGCGAAGGTGGTTTAATATATGGAGTGTATCTCATTCACCAATAAAACCTTATTCAGAATCGAGCATTAAAACAAGACTAGCTGGCTTCGCCCGCTAGCGGGCCCCTAATTTACATCGGTGCTTCGAATCTTTTGTATTCTCCTGCTGGCATCCCCCTCGAACCGAACGAACATCCGACCCGGGTCCCCGCTGCCTTCGGCACCGTATACCGATTGTGCTACGCACGCACCGGATAATCCCTTAATTTGCACATTGAGTAGTATAAACCTCTAACCGAACGAACCTCGGATACAGGAACTCCACCAATCCTAATAAAAATACAGAATGAATTTCAGTACTACCAACTGAAAATAGGAAATAGAAATTTGTTAATCAATAACACACAGCTAAACATTAACAATATAATGCAGAAAGAAAAATCGTATCGATTCCTCAATTACTACAGAGTCCAAAATATCAGAATTATAGAAGATAGAAAATCCATCCATGCAAAAGAATACGATGTGGAAGCCTACACAGATGGTTCTGTCATGCCAGGGGGTGTAGCCAGTGCTTTCACCATATATAAAGATGGAAATAATATACATGATGAAGCAATACGACATCATCCACTGAATAACATATATCAAGCAGAATTAATGGCAATTTATAAAGCAATAAAATGGTTCTCTACCTCCGACTACAATAAACTACTAATTATTACAGATAGTTACTCTTCTATGGAAGTATTAAAAGTTGCTTTTCCTAGAAACTACATTATCAAAAACATTTACAATCAATTACTTCAAATTCCTGATAAATCCATTATAATAACATGGACTAAATCTCATGTGGGTGATACTGGCAACGAAAGAGCTGATCTCCTAGCAAAGCAAGCCATCTTACAAGACCAATATCAATCAAGAAAAGATCTGTTGTTCCCCATTTCAATAGCAAAATTGTATTTTAAAAAGAAAACCATCTCTGACTGGCAAGCCATTTGGGACTCATGTAATAAGGGCAGAGTTGCCTATAAAATTATAAATAAAGTCGATCCAAATTATCTCTGCAAACAGCCAACACTGCCGTATTATCTGAGTAACCATGGCAGTTTCCCACAATACTTACATAAAATAAGAAAAAGAGCCTCACCTAGATGTCCATGCGATAAAGCAGAAGGAGATGCAGTTCACTACATATTCGGATGCTGCCCTCTTATGATCCATCACTTCCCTTTTGATAAGAACGAAACTCTCAGATATAACCTTCGTAATATCATTTTCAATCCTTCAAACTCTCAAAAGTTAAAAGAGAATTATAATATTCTCATTAAAAATTTCTCTTTCATAACGAAAGAATTTTTAAAAAAAATTGACTGAACTGACCATTGACTTTCTGAACTAAAATACCATAAATTTAGGACATCATGAACTTATAGTACTTCGAAAATATTTTATATTTAACTTTCAATTTGCAAAAAATTGTTATTTTTTACCTTTTATATTTTATTATTGTTATGTAATTATATTCATTGTTTCAAATCTAATAAACAGGCGCCTCCTGCGGTGGGGGTTGGAACGGATGGGTGCTATCGGTGTCGGGTAGCGTTTATTTTTCCCCTCGTGGACTTATTGTTCCTATACCTCACGGGTGGCTGTCCACGAGTGGGTGATTTCGGTCCCCGCTGCCTTCGGCACCGGATAATCCCTTAAATTGCGCATCGAATAGTATAAACCTCTAACTGAACGAACCTCCGGATCGAGTACCGATCGAGTCCGGATCGATAATTAGCTCTATCGATGTCGAGTCGAAAGAGCCATACCCCGTCGTGATCCTCCCCATAGAAACATAGATAGGAAAGCGCCCCTGGTGGTGAAACTCGGAACAAAAATCGATAAGCTGTAGTATCCTCTATCGACGTTGAGTCGAATGAGCCATACCCCGTCGTGATCCGGGCCATAGAAACAGAGATAAGAAAACGCCCCCTGGTGGTGAAAAAACGAACTAAAATCGATAAGATCTAGTATCCTCTATCGATGTCGAGTCGATTGAGCCAAACCGCGTCGTGATGTGACCCATAGAACCCAAGTTGGTTGAAAAATCCTTTAATTACACCTTCCACCACCACGGGGCGCAATCTGTTCTATACAAACATGACCGAAAACTGTAAAGCTATTGAAATCCAGTCGAAAGAGCCAAACCCCGTCGTAATCGGGCCCATAGAACCCGATTTCCGGAAGCGCCCCCTGGTGGTGAAACTTGGAACTAAAATATGTAAGCGCTATCGATATCGAGTCGAATGAGCCAAACCGCGTTGCGATTGGTCTCGTAGAACTCAAGATATTATGAAATCAAAATATAAAATCTGATATTATTATTCGAAAAGAGTGGTATAAACTCAGAAACTTTTAAAAATGGTATAGAGGGTCCTTATTACTTTAATTATAATGGTTGGAATCAGTTTGGTGGAAATCCGTTACATAGTTTCTGAGTTATGAAAACGGACCATAGTTAAGAGAAAACCCTGGTCGTGTTACGCACGCACCGGCTGATCCCTTAATTTGCACATCGAATAGTATAAACCTCTAACCGACCGAACCTCCGACCCGGCGATACATAATATGATTAAGCAGTCACAGACCTTTCCAACGATATATCCCATGAGGGGGTGTGTTCAAAATTTAGAAAAGCACCCCCTTGGGGGGGGGGCAAGGCACTCCCCTTTCCCTATATTTTTCGACGTGGCCGCATTTTGAAATTTATGTTATGTGTTATAAAATATCTTAAAGTTTCAAACAGATCGCCTTATTATATTTCTTTTAATCTGGGGATAGAGTAGCCGTAATATCTGGCATTGATTTTTAAGCTGTCTGATAATTAAATAAAAAAATTTTTGTAAATTCTCTCCTAATTATCGGAGGAAAACCAAATTTACATATTTAGAATCCTCGTAAAAATCTAAACATGGATGCATAAATTTAAAATCGATAAATCCAATAATAATAATTTAAAAAATAACAGGGCCCAAAATATCTTAGTATAAAGAAAAAGCGTTTTTTTATCAAAATGTTTCATTCTCTGAAATATCACATCACGTGTCAATTTTTTAGAAATGAATATCTTTGTTAAAGGGATTTTAATTGATATTTCCCTTCCTAATTATCGGTGAAAAACCAAAATTACATATTTAGAATCCTTGTTCAAAATACACGTGGATGCATACGTTTCAATTCGATAAATTCAATAATAATAAAAAATTAACGCCTTAGTGCGTTTATCCTGTCCTGTCTTTGGGAAATAAAGTATTTGCCAGACAATCTGTCACCGAGAAAAACATTCGCCGCAGTATCGAAATTAAAACTCGTCTTTTTTCCACACAAAATTAAAACTTTTTTAATTGATATCTTCAGGAATTATTATCCGATTTTTACGAAAATTAATTTTTTGGACTCGGCATTTCATATTACGAAAGGATACATAATTTTCAAGTCCTTAAATTCAATATTTTTAATAATTTTATATAGCCTATAATAATCCCACTTAAACTGGTTTCATATCTTTCATCCTTCTAGACAGCTAGACGTCTCAATGTCTGGCTCTGAAAGAAGCAAGTTAAAAGGAATAATTTTTATGCAATCAAATTAAAGAAATAATAATTAATATCTTTGGTTCTAATGGATGGATTTCCTTAATTTTTACAATCTTTTAATGTGGAGAGGGAGATAATTTACGTGGTGTTATTTTGAAAACTGTAGGTGAATTAGATCTTATAATTTGCACAGGGGCGCCATTTCGGGGGGGCTGGGGGGGGGGAAACCGCCCCCCCCCCCAAGGAATTTGAAATTTCAGAAAATTTATCAATTATCACAGGTTTGACCAAAAAAAAATCAAAATATGATCAAAAGCTAAAATAACGTCCACAGATTTGAGTACAATGAAAACAACTAGTCTGATGTGCCAATCCTAAAACTTTCTTCTATCTCATACAGGTTTCAACTACACCAAAAACAAATCATCACCAATTTATATTAAGGTCTAACTGAATCTAAAGTTTTATTAAATTATGTGTGTTAGTTCTGGAGATATAGCTATCGTGAAAATCGTGCAAAATGTAGCATAGCAGCGCCACCTGTTGAGCTATTTATAACAAAACGTAATCAACGTCTATTTTTGACAAGGTCTAACGGAATCTGAAGTTTGGTGAAATTCTGTGCATTTGTTCTTGAGATATAGCTACCGTAAAAATCATGAAATATGTTGCATAGCAGCGCCACCTGTTGGGTGATTTACACCAAAAATTAATCACCACCCATTTATATCAAGGTCTAACCAAATCTAAAGTTTTATTAAATTCCGTACAGTAATTGTTGAGATACAGCGCCCACAAAATTTTTTCACATGCAGACACACCGACACACACAGATAGACAGACATTTTCTAAAAACAGTCCAACCGTGTTCAGACCTTCTAAAACGTATAAATCCGTCGAAAACCGGAAGTGGAAAATTTTAATGAATCCGATACTTTCTTCTTGGAAAGTAATAAACATTTAATAAACACTTTAAACATTGAAACTAATAATTGTCAAAAATGTTTTCTAAAGCCTTGCTATTGCAACATTCTATAAGAGAGACATTTATCATTAATGAGTATTTTGGCTAGTTTTAGAAATGTATGTGAGAAAACACTGTATGAATTGCTTCTCAGCTGTGTACAGCATGATTAAAAGAAAACTCGTCACCATCAAGGCTACAATTTTAGTGGTAAATTCTCTCTTTAGCCTAAAATTTAAGGGGAATTTTGTTCTTTTTTTTCGGGGGTGGGGGAGGTGTATTCAGTTTCCTAATTATTTGATTTGTTAATTTTGTTTTATTAGTGTCACATTATATTTACTCCAATCGTTATAATGCTATTAAATCATTTGCTTTATTAAATGATATTATATATACAGTATGCTCTTAAAAATCTCGACAGCCGGACACTAGAGTCCTGCCCAGATTGGGTTGTAGCCGACCCGAATCCTGACTTTAACCCGACAGACTTCCAACCGAATCCGAAATATCCATACCTGAACCCGAAGTGAAAGAAAATGAATGTATATTTTAATACATTTATGGAAAAGTAATCTACAAGTTTACTTCTTATGTACAAAAAATAACACATATACACCCATTAATATTCAAATATATAGTTTCCATTTGAAAATTATTCAGAACCTCCTTTTGAATAATCGGTTCATCTCGAACCCGATTCGGAAAAGGCAAAGCACAACCCGAAGCGTATAAACAAAATGCATTTCGGGTAGCCGATGCAGGGCTGTAATTATTTCCAGTAAACCCGGAAACATCCAAAATTTTTTCATTGACCACAACCCCACCTGAAATGAAAGAAAATTAATCCATATTTCAATATGATTAAGTACAATTATATCTGTTATAACAATTTTATCTTTTATGTAGAAAAATGATTTTTTTTATCTGAAAATATTTAGGATTTCTTGGAAAACTTGGGCAACACGAACCCGACTCAAAATAGTGAAAACCCAACTTGAACCCGAAACAATTAACCCGTTGATACCGGCCAGGATTGACGACTAATTTTGCATTCAATCGTTCTACAATTTCCGAAAAAATTCTTAGTGACAGATTTCTCTTTAAAATATCCTAATATTAGTGTATGACAAATTAAAAAAAGTCTTACTAATATAATAAAAAATTATCCACTGAGACATATATGTTCCAACCGTAGTCAAATGTTCCAAGTGAACCTGACACACAACGAAAATAAGCTGCATCAACCCGGCTCGATCCGTACTGCAGATTGTGTCGTGTCGCTCAACCCAATGCAGGAGCAAGGGGCCTGAGACTAAGGGTTTTGCAGATTTCTGAATTATATGGAATTTAGATCATATTCTGAAGAGTAAGGCAGAAAATGATTGCGAAAAATTTTTACTGACAGAAAATCATTAATGAGAATTTTCTTATACCTATCGATCACAACATTTGCAAATTTCGTAACTTCTTGATATTGTTCGTGTGCTGATTACCTCGTGACCGATTGAATTTCACGACTTTTTTCCGTGACTGTTTGACAATTTTTTTTGTGATCATTTTCCAAAATTCGCTATTTTTCTGTGAATTGTTGACGGAATTGATTTTTTCGACCATTTGTCTAAATTCACGACATTTTTTTTCCGTTCGACAAAGTTTCCTGTTTGTTTTAGCCATCTTTTGACGAAATTCACGACTCTTTTCTACGATCGTTTGTTGAAATTCGGGAGTCTTTTTTCCGCAACCGACTGGCAAAAATTGCTATTTTTTTTGCGTGCTCTTTAACGAAATTTCAATCGTTAACAAATTTTTTCACGACATTTTTTTTTTTTTTTTTTTTTTTTTTTTTTTTGGCAACTTATTGACGAAATTTTCTATTTGTTTTCGCGATCTTTTGTTTCAATTTGCGACTCTTTTCTACGATCGTTCGTTGAAATTCGGGAGTCTTTTTTCGCAACCGACTGACAAAAATTGATATTTTTTGCGCGATCTTTGACGAAATTCCCCTTTTACTGCGCGATTGTTTGATTAAATCTCAATTTTTTTGCTCAATCTTTTGACGAATTTTGCAATATCTTTCCGCAATAGTTATACTAAATTCATGATTTTTTCCGCGACCGATTGACGAAAATCGTTATTTGTTTCAGTGAACTTAGGCGAAATTCGCAATATTTTTCCACGATCGTTTGAAAAAATTAACGTTTTTTTCCCGCGACCAATTTGCCAAATTAACTATTTTTTCTAATTCCAATTCGTAAAATTCGCGATGTTTACCACGATTGGTTAACAAATTGCTTTTGCGTAAAAAAACGAAATAAAAATCGCGAACTACCACTAAAATTTAAAAAATATTTGTGAAAGAAGTTAAGATAAGAAGAACACTGCATTTTTTATTGTGGGAGCCTATTCCTATTTTGTGCACAATTTGGGCAATCCTGCACGATATTTCAACCCCTGACCCTAAAAAAAAAACCTTTGCACCCCTCCCTCTCCACGAAACTCTTGAAATGGCGCCCCTGCAGGTGTTGAAAAGGACTGAAAAAAAAGCTCCACTTTAGACAGGTCTCCATCTTAGCAAGTAAAATTGTATGGCGTTTTTTCGTCGAAATTTGATTTTTTTTTTTCAAGTTTGAAAAAGAATTATGTTAAAGACAGGTTTCGCGTAGATACGTTTCACTGTAATACACCTATGATCTTCAGAAGTGCTTTATAGACAGGAGGTTTTAACAGTCTTAAAGAATACCTGAAAAAAAAACGGTACCTGTCTATAACTGAAAAATTTCAGAATATTTTAAAATTTTGCTCGCTAAGACGAAAACCTGTCTAAAACGGATTTTTTCAGAGGTTCCCCTTGATATTCGGTATAAGAAGTATTATTGTTTTTGTATCTATGATTCAGTCTTATGATCGTTTCTCGTTCTCGTTCGGAGAGGTTGCGGGGGGGGGGGGGGGACCGAACTCCTACTTTTGTTATGCCACTACCTGAAAAAAACTTTGCCCCCCTTAAGAAAGTTCTGAAATGGCGCCCCTGAATTTGCATGCCCATTTTAAAACCCTACTTCCGTATTTTTAGCCGCAGACACTTTGTCTCTTTCTTGCTTGGAAATAATGTTTATCAAACGCAGCTGCAGATTGGATAAAAATTGTTCTTTTCCCGCAATTTTTAATGAGTTTTTAATGTTTTTAATTAATATATTTTCTAATTACCGGCGGATATTTTCGAAACCTGAACGAATGGAATTCTCGAATTTTCCTGCGTATTTTGATAACTTTAGTGCCTTTCTACTCCGTCTGTGAGAAAAGTTTTTAGAGTTACAGACAGAAACAACAGGTAGACAGAGAGGCGTCGTTTTCGAACATTAATAATATAGTAGATTGTATTCGCGCATGAGACCCCTTCATGTATTGAACCGCCTTCCTTCGCATCAATGCTGTGTGATTTTAGTTTTTGCCTCGATGGCACGCCTATTGCTCGCAGCGCCATCTATTGTTGGTAATTCGAACTAAAATCAGAAATTGCAGTTAAAAAAAAAAAAAAAATCCTGATACACATTATTCTCCTGTAAAAAAATTTTAATATCTGTCACCGCTTGGAAGTTATTGAATTTTAAAATCAGTCAGTCCTTTTTAGGACACCCGGTATAAATGTTTCAACAGAAATCGATTCCCAAAAGCCTAAAAAATTCATAGATTACCATATATATTTTTTTTCCAGAACGAATCATATTCTGACATTAATTTTCGAAAAAAAAATTGGATGTACACATGAATTATTTTAATATAAATCGATTTCTAGAAACTTTAAATGTGAGAATTCAAAATTACAGTTCATTTTGCCAAGTAGTTGTGAGTTGTGCTTAAAAAACACCCGCAGTGCAATCTGTTTTGCAAAGTATAAAAGAAAGACGAATCATGCACCAAACATAGATTATGACACACTTTCCAACACACAGTGCCTGATTTACGGCAGGGCATTCGGGTATGGGGGCCCCCGATTTTCAGGGGCCCCCAAATGCTACTGAAGATTTTTCAATTATTGACCAAAATCTGATGAAGTTTTAACTATTAAAAAACAAAATTAATATCGAAAAATCTGTTTATTTTTTCATTTAAAAATAACTACTTCATTCACGTAAAAACACCTGCTTGCTAATATTAATTCTATGGGAGATAATTTTTAATATTATCTCGTTTGCATTTCAATATGTTTTAAAGGTTTTTTTCCATTGGATAGTTGAAGTCAATTTCTACAAAGGCTGTTTTTTACTTATTCGATTTTGTTTACAGGTTTTTTTTATTTGGATACTTTCACTTTCGGAACTGATTTCGAAAAATAGTCAGCGAGATACAACACTAAAGATTGATTATGAGGATGTTATAAAAACTTTTACTGCTAAAAAATTGAGAAGAAAATTTATAAAGAAATCCTTAAATATCACAAAATTATTAAAGTCAGCAGTGGTTATCTAAATAATTACCGCTTTCAATGATATCTTTTTTTAATTCAAAACTGCTGAAAGCATCGGAGCAAGCCCCCCCCCCCCCCCCCCCATAATCATCTGTGCCCAGGGCCACCAAATTTGTAAATCGGTCCCTGCCAACACATTCTGAATACTGTAACAAAACTTCACAGATTAAGGGGGCAAATTATGTCTAAGTAAACAAGGTCAATCGGGAGGGGAGGTTTACCTTTCGGCTTAAGCTCAACTAGCCCCGCCCATGTCTAAGTAAACAATTTGGAAAACGCATAACACATTTGACAACCCCTTTTCAGAAATTACCATCAATAGTCGGAAAAATACCAGAATTATTTTGTACAGCGCTTTAAATTATCTATATATTTGTATATATATTACATAGTATGCTTAAAATTTAGTTCAGTTAGAAAACATTACAGAACAGTTGAAAATTCCCCCTCAGCAATTTCCGCCAATTGTACTCGAGATATTTTGTGCAGCCCTGTATATGATCTACAGAATTTATACAGACCAAGTATTATTCAAAAAATTAGATAAATTTAAAAGTGCATACTACAGTTGAAAATGCACTTCCAACAATTATTACTCATAGACATAGACAGTACTGTAACCGAAAGAAAATGCAATTCTCCAGGTAACTTCTGATTTAACTTTTCAAACTCAATGTCTTAATGAAACTAGTCGGATGTGCCAATCCCAAAACTTTCATCTATCTCATACATGTTAATGCTTCTAAATTCGCTATCACATCGCCTATAAAATCAATACTTTTCGTCATTCTGTTGTGCGTCAGCTGCTTGAGAATCGTTGGGTTACTTGAATGCGAAGCACCTTTCGTTGCACGAGCAGCCGATGTATACAACACGACTAAGAAAAATCCTTCTTGCCTGTACCGGTGGAAAAAGACAGCCTCCCTCCTATTCCTTGGTTTTAATATTTTAGCTAATTTTACTGGAAAACACGAAGCTAAAATGCGTGGAACCGGATTATAGAAAATTAATTTCCAGTTCTCGTCAATATTGAATATGAATCAGAATTTTGTCAAATTAGCTGACTATAGCCAAGTTGGCTTTATTAATGGCAACCTATTTTGTCGCTAAACTTGGCGAGAAATTAATGCTGACGAATATGAACATACTAGGGAGGCTATGCCCCCTCTCGCTAACGCTGGCTAACCCCCATGAATTGCGATGCAATTCACATTGGGACCGCTACCGCGACCTACGTAATACATATGTAATGTATTACGTAGGTCGCGCCACTACGCGGTTCCAGCTCGCTTCGCTCTCTCGATACTTTTTGCAGTAACTCTGCCCAGAAAAAGTAAATCATTTTAACAAATTTACAAATTTTTTAATGTAAAAAAAAGGTAATTGAAAACTTCGTTAAAAACACAATTAAAAATGCACTTGGTTTGGTATGCTACCAATGGGCATAAATCATTTTAACGTTATGAAATTTACAAATTTTTTAAATGTAAAATAATTAACTGAAAAAAATACTTTCGAAACACAAGTAATTTACAACTTATTGCGCCTATAACTTATAATATTGTACAACCGCGACCTACGTTATACACGGCCGGTGCATGACGTTTAAAACGTCATATGGAGTGGATCATTTTCACACGGTGATTGGTGCAAAGCGGCGCGCCCACCGTTTTGCACCAATCACTGTGTAAAAATGATCCACTTCATGTGACGTTTTAAAAGTCATGCACCGGCCGTGTATAACGTAGGTCACGGTACAACACGGCTCAAATTTATCTCGAAAAACTCTTGGAAAAACACTACGTCATAGCAAGATTAAAATTGCATCAATTGTTTCCACATTGACGTCATTTTCTTCATCAGAATCGTAATAAACCGGGAGCCGGCAGCACAGACAATCACCTCATCGAGTTCACGGATGAAATTCTAGGATTAGTTAAATCTTGATTCGCATATTAAAACGCAATCGGTCTGCCAAGTCATATCTTGGTGGAAAACACCTGAAAACCCGATTTTAGCGGCTGACTCGTAGGTTTACCATTGTGTTTTCCTGCTCCCAGTGCTCCATGTGGTATTACTTAAGGTTTTGTGTCTAATAGAAACCCATCCATTAACAATATCAATACAGATGGCGGCTATATTGTATTTCTAGCAAACAGGCCACCAGAGGGCGCGCACAGGTTGTTTGCGATGGTTTCCTAAAATCTTAAGACCATACCTATGACTATACCAAATTTCAAAGACTTGGCACAAAGTGCACGATTCTCATAAATTCCCCCCACGCTATGCATGGAATTACGAGAAAAACTTTGAATGAGCTTCATTAGTTGGGTGTTATTACATTAAGTATTATTACGGATAATAACCAAGTGAACAAATCTTCATTAACATTTGTCAAAATACATCGTTTTCTTAACCAATCTGTTCCCAAACCAGCATCTTCTAATATTCCATATTTTTACTGTCCATATTTTTAAAAGCATACGTAGCACCAGGACTAATAAAAAAATAATGATAATTTTCCCCTATCCCGACTTTGAAGGTAAGAACATTGGAGCATTATTGCAAGAACTGTATTCAATCATTGCGGAGAAATCTGCATCAAAGGAAAGGAGTCATTGTTAAAATATGAGTATAAATTGAGCCATAAAAGCTTTATACTATGGCATAGTGCTTGGCAGCTTCAAATCATGTCATTTGAACAGTGTAACGCACTTACGATGTTTACCTCATAAGGGAAACAGCGAGAATGATATCACAATGAAATGCACAGCTAATCTCATCCTATAATTGACAACACGTAGAGTCTCTGTCCGGAAGACAATGGTTCTTAACTTTAAATATGAAGAGTGTTTTACTCTCCTTATTACATGCTGACGACCATGAAAAGACAGCTTTCTCTACGGGGCATAGTGCTTGGCAGCTGCAAATCATGTCATTGGAACAGTGTAACGCACTTACGATGTTTACCTCATAAGGGAAACAGCGAGAATGATATCACAATGAAATGCACAGCTAATCTCATCCTATAATTGACAACACGTAGAGTCTCTGTCCGGAAGACAATGGTTCTTAACTTTAAATATGAAGAGTGTTTACTCTCCTTATTACATGCTGACGACCATGAAAAGACAGCTTTCTCTACGGGGCATAGTGCTTGGCCAGCAAATCATGTCATTGGAACAGTGTAACGCACTTACGATGTTTACCTCATAAGGGAAACAGCGAGGCTAACGAAAAAGACAGGCATTCCACTTATCTTTTTTTACAGTGACGTCGTAATGCTCTTTTCGTACACCTGCATTCGAGCATCACGTGACTCCCGCGGTCTGTAAAAAAAGATACGCGTAAAGCACTACGGTAGCCTTTCTTTTTCGTTAGCCTCGGGAAACAGTATTAAAAGATTTGTCCAGGATTTTCCAAATCTTTCGGCAAGTAAACTAAAGGTAAATTACACTTCCTATGAACGGAAAAATTTTATATACAGCTTTTAAAAAAGCTGAAGAAGGCTTTAATATTAACATCTATACAGACGTCTGTGCCCATTACAAAGCCCGACAAAGTTCGTCTTGGAAAGTTCACATTCGAGCAACAAAAATATCGGCTCGTTTTGTTGCTGGAAATCGGCAGACAAGGACACTTACTGGAATAAATGGTCCGGACTCAATGTTGACAAAAACCCGAGTTTTTTTTTTTTTTTTTTTTTTTTTTTTTTTTTTTAAACACCCAGCCCAGTTGGTTTTAGGAGTTTTATAGAGGTTTTACAGGCTTTTGGTATTTTCCGAATTTTTTTTTTTTTTTTTACGGTTTTGGGGATTTTTCCGCCCGCCCCTTTTTTTTTTGTTGTTTTGTGTGAGGATGTATAGGATGAGTAAAAAGTTAAATATTAATCCTTTATTAATATAAAAAAAAATGTAAATAGTTTTAAAGACATTTTATAACTGAGTTGAAAAAAAATTGAAAAGTAAAAATAATATTATTCTAAAGTTTTGGGTCTGTCTTTTACAAATAAAAATTGGATTTAAATAGTCAATTGTTTAGTTTTGATTTATTAAATATTTCTAATTTAATATAATTCCTTTAAATGTTTTAATTATTGCGCTATTACTAATTAGCAGTAGTTGTTAAATTATTCAAATATTTTTTATTTGATTTGTTAGTTACATGTGATGGCAAAGTACTAGAATTGTTCACATAAGTTATTCTCATATTCGCATTCACTAATTTTCTATTGTTATTCATAAATATTTTTATCTGTTTAAAAATATATACAATATTCTCCAATTAAGTGTAAATTGTGCAAAATTACTTTGTTTATGTACTTTCAGATTTTCTAGTTTTCAATAATGTTCAGTTTTTTAAAAAGTGAAAAACATCTTTATAGTTAAAGTATAATTTCATTCAGAATGATTTATTTACATCCTGATTTTTAAATCTATTTAAAAAATATATATATATATATTAGGAATCTTTCTTTAATAATAAATTAATAAAGAATGTGTTATCTTATTACCCTTAATCAAGTGTTTCTTATCCTTCATCTCAAGAGGACAAGAAGTTTCTTATTCTGCGTAACAAACAAGTGATAATATTTTCCACATCCTACGTCTTGAAATAACCTTCTCCCCCTCCTCCTTAGATTAAAAATGAGTGTTGACTATAGGGTTGCCAGATTGTTCTCTTAAAAAAGGGAAGATTTTTATTGATACCAGTTGTTTTTTGTTTCATCACACTATCGGCATTTTCCACATCCTGCTAAACTATTGGGAATTCAAGCACTCGAATAGGTGCTTGTGAATACATCTGGTGGAGAAAAAATATAACTTCTCGCTTCAGGAAAATCCCTTGCAATCCCATTGCATTACATGCATTTTTAATTTGTTCATAAAGATTTTTTTTTTTTTTTTTTTTTTTTGCACAATTTCCGATTCCATGTGATATTTGTGTTCTGTGTTTATATGACAAGGTAAAAATTATCCAAATTTGAATATCCAACACTTTCAAATGCGTTTACAATAAATAATGTTTCAATGGCACTTTAGCATTAGTTAAAGGGACAATGTTCCTGTACTGACGGCTGCGATCAGCGCTTCTATAGGCCGTTTTAAGTCCCAGTAGTAACAGAACAAATAATATCTTCTTTCAGAATTTTTTCATAAAAATAGTTTATTAATTAATAGTTATAATTATGATTTTTTAATTGAATTTTCATTACACGATTCTCTTTACTTAATTTTGCCATCACCATCACATTTCCCATTGTGAATTGAAAATTAACCGTGGCAGTAGAAATAAATCAAAATATCCTAAAATTCAGTTTTTAGGGAAATTTTATTAATGGGCATCCTAAAAAAAAAGGGAAAAAAAAGAGGTTTGTATTTAGAATCAATCAAAGTATGGTATGAAAAAAAAAAAAAAAAATCATACATACATTAAGATAAATATACTAAATTAAAAATTGTATAATGTAATGATGCTTTTAGCTCAGCGGTTCTTAAACTGTGGTCCGCGAGCTTACGTCCGGCGGTCCTCAAGCTCAGTGCTAAATTCAGATTTTTTTTTCTTCTGAAATAATTTCTGTACTTCTTTTAGGGGAAGTTTTGCAGTACAAGACCATTAATAAGCATAAAACACCAAACCTTCCGAGGGTGACATCTCAGTGCTCCAGAGATTGAATGCTCTCGCCCCCCCCCCCCCTCCTTTCCTGGAAAGTACTTGAACAACTCCTGGGCATCCAGGCTTTATTTTCCTCCCTCGAAGTCACAAACAGAGTGTATGAGGAATTCATTTAATTTCTAAGAAATTAGTGAAATCAAAGCCTTGACATTTTTAGAGCAGGAACAACATTCGAAATTATCATGAGATGGGTGTATGAAAATTGCTTTTCCAATTTTTTTATTGTGCGTGAGAAATACCTCTACAGAACTAGCAGAATAAGCTACCAAGCATTTACTTCCCTTCTGCGCCGCATATTTGTGTGAAAAGACTTTCTCCAATCTTGTGCACATGAGAAACAAATGTGGATATCGCCTGGATGTCGAACTAGACTTACGGAAGCATGTTTTAAACATATAGTGTGTGATGAAAAATAAATAGTGTGTATGCATTAAAATAATTTATTATCTTATATTGCGTAAAATATTGATGAGGGTCACCGAAATGTATTTCACATAAAAGGGGCCCGCGAGATTCCAAAGTTTAAGAACCACTGTTTTAGCTTACAATAATGTCAAGTTTAGATAACGAGACAATAAAATAAATGTTAGTCTTGGTTTCCGTCATGATTTGAGTGAAATACTGTGCAACTGAGGTACAAAATGGTGTCTTCAACATTGAAGTTTTTTTTATCGAAAAGTGAAATTTTTGAAGCAAATTGAAACTGTAAACTTAGAAAAATACAGAAAAAATTAAAAATCAGATATGTTAAAAAAAAAACGGGAGAAATCGTCATACGGGAAAGGTTTAAACATACAATGTACAATAAGCCTGAAAAACGTTCAATATACGGAGAAAACGTATAATGATACTCCCATCAATGACGCTTTTCCACTTTTCTTTCTGATCCATTCATATAAATTTACCCTTTCCTAAACTTGTCTGGTCAGTTTCCTCGTTTCTTACTCATTTCTAACTTGAAAAGTTACCGAACAAGAAGAATATTCAATCAATTTGTTTCCTGATATGCCATTTTACATAACTCTTTTCAGTAGTATGAGATAATAATTTTTTCATGAGAATTTTTTCAGTTTTTGTTATCTAGAGCAGTTTGAGTCTCTCCAGTATTTTTGAAATCTCTATGTCTAAATACACTGACCTCCAAAAGTTAAGGTACAACCAGTCTTTTGTGTCTAATTTGAAAACAAATGAAAATAAAAACATGAAATTTAGAAGAATTGTGCTTTAAACAGTTATTTATCGAATTTTACTTAATTTTAACATCAAGCATGATTTACAAATAAAAAATCGCATTTTTTTTTTGCAAAAGTCCACTGTTTGATAAAAATAAATAGCAGTTTTTTGTGAAAAAAAATTAAATAAACGTCATGTGTCCGGCCCTACTCATAATGAATTTGTGGCATCGACTTTCCATACTGTCAATTAAGTTGTTGGACACTGGAAAGGGAAACAACAACCATACATGGAGCAACACTTGTTCCAGCTCATTTAACAACTTTGGAGGAAGAGTTACGGCAGACACCTGTCTGCTGAGATAGTCTCAAAGATGCTCTATAGTCTATAAGATCAAAGTCCGAAGATTGTGCTGACCATTCCATTCGGTCCAAACCTTGAGCCTCTAGATATTCATCAACGACTCTAGCTCAATTCGATCAGGCATTATCAACTATTCAGATTAATTCATCACCAATAGCACCACCATAAGGTGTGATAAATGGAGCAAGGATCTCGTCCCGATATTTCACAGCAATCAGAATTCTTCCATAGCACACATGGAAGTTACTGTGACCAAAAGAGAGATCTCAGCCCAAACCATGATTCCACATCCTCTATAACTGTGTCTTTCAACAATGTTAAATAGGTAGAATCTGATGCCTTGTTCTCTCCAGATCAGCACACGAACTGAGTCACTCTCCAAAGCAAACCGGGACTCATCTGTGAACAGTACGGAAGCCCATTGTTGTGTGTTCCAGGTAACGTGCTCTCTTGGCCAACATAAACGGGCACTTCTGTGTTGTCGATTAAGAGGACCACACACAATGGGTCGTCTTGCATAGAGTCCTTAATTGTGAAGACGTCTATACATCGTAATCGCAGGTATTGTCATCCCTGTTGCTTTACGATGATCTGAAATGAGCTGAGCCACAGCTGTGATACTCCTCCTTCGGGCCAAAAGAGCTAGAAAGCAATCTTGTACAGGGGTTGTAACCCATGAGTGGTCTGAAACAAGTCTTCTTGATACTAAATTTTCGGATCCAAATTGATCTCAGAGCCTTTCGACCACACTACGAGACACATTAAGACAAGACGCCTAGCAGCACCAGCTTGTGATACCCCATTTTCATCTATGAGATTAACCGCCATCTTAACGAATCAAGTAAACGACATCTACTATATATGGACAACACTATTTTAGTACCAACAATTCAAGATCATCAACCATAAAAAATTTCTCACAAATTCCCAAAGTGGAATATTCGCAGTTCCTCCTGACAAACATATAAGTATCCAATACATTAAAATAATTGAGATGGGTATAATGCTTTCATAAGATTTTATTGAAGTTATTTATGATTATTCATATAAACCATATTTTTTACCTTTATTTTCATTCTTTTAATAGTGAGCGTCAAAAAACTGGTTGTAACTTAACTTTTGGAGGCCAGTGTGTATTTAGGGGAGACTTGGGAGAGTTGATCCCTATGTTTAAAACCATGGAAAAACTGCAATTAAGTCTCTGAAACCGGCAACACTACTAAAGTGAGTCTTTATCAACAGATCTGACAACAGAATTTCATTCACCCATTTTTATCTTTGTTGTAAGAAAGAAATATCTGATTTCTTACAATCAAACTTCTTTTTCAGTAGGTAGTTTATGTTTCTTATTTTTTGCTCAATATAACTAAATTACTTACGTTGATTGACATAATTTACTAGCATTCCTTACTGTTCAAATGTCGTTATTAAATCCAATACAGTTTCTTTACTTTTGATTTAATAATTATTTTTTCAGCACATGCACATTAGGGACACTTGATCCCCATTGTATGGGGAGACTTGATCCCGGGGATCAAGTGTCCCAAAGTTAAACTAAATTTATATTAAATTTTATTAACCCCTACTCCTAATTGTGACTTTTAAGTCGCATTTAGACAATATCAATAGTAGGTAGACCATGGTTACCTTGGATTTTAAATCACCGGCATACATCCCTTAAACAGGAATATTTTTTCTAAAGATGATTTTTTTATCATCTTTCGTCACGGATCAACCATTAACCCCAACAAGCAATAATACAATTACAGTTAAAAGAAGCATAGTGATTCCAGGAGACATATAAGCCTTCCCTAAAGTTTAATTACCCAAAACGGAAAAATAAAGGATCTTCAAAAAAATTGACAAGCCCACCAACTAAAAACCAGATTGAAGAAGAAATACAAGATCGCCAGCTGAATAAAAAACATAAATCAAGAAAAACTCATTTCATCTCAAGAAAGAAAAGTAAAAACACTAAAAATGAAAGCCCCGAATTTTCAGAAAGTGAGAGCAGTTGTAGTGTTCATGATTCAACCAAGCCAGATTCACTTGATGAACATTCTGATGAAATCATCGAAAATCCACAAAATTTGTCAATTGATGAAAGTGACTTTGCCATTGTGCGATTTCTAGGAAAGAAGAAAATTAGTCATTTCGAAAAATTGTAAAGAAGATTTCATCATCCGAATGCAAAATCAATTTTCTAAGAAAAAGAGGACTTAATTCCGACCAACTTATTTATCCAGAAAATGTTAACATTAGTGTTGTGGGCAATGACGAGCATTGTCAAAAAAGTACCTAAACCAGCCTTGCTTGGTGGAACTCGTCAAACTGCAACAATTTTAACATTTACGTTTGACTTTTAAAGCTTTGAAAATGTTTTTTGATCATTAATTTTAGCAATAATAATCATTCATATAGGAAACAGTGATTTTTACCAAATGTAGAGTTTGTTTTGTGTTTTTCTCCCTTTTTAGGGTTTCGTTCATCTCGCGAAACCCTATTGCTCCCGCTCCGTTGTCTGTCTGTCACAGAGCCATTCTCGAAAACTATGAAACTTACAGAGTTGAAACTTCGTGTATAAATCAGAATATCAGCTGTGAAGAGATGAAAATATTAAAATTTTAAATATTCGTATTATTTTAATAAATAGAGATAAAAAACCAAAATTCGAACAGCCTTTTTCTATTAAATTTAAACATTTTTCGTTACAGCCGATGCCAAAAATTAAAAATCAACGATGAAAATCTTTCTACAATAATTATTTTTCTATCAGACGATTTCCACGTGAAAAATGAAATAAAAAGTTTCACCAATTGAAAAAATGATTAATATGAAATAAAATTGATTGACGTCATAGTGGTAATAAAATATAAAACGGAAAGATTTCTCAATAATACAAGGAGTATGAGTATGTGTATGTGCACAAAACAGATTAATATCACGTCATTAGAGAATTAAAAAGAAAATCTGACGCCATATCGGAAGTTTAACGTACTTTTTCAAATGTTTCAGAATAATACAAAGCGTGAATCAATATGAGTAATAGAGAATAGTAAATATATGAGTTTGGTAAACATATTGAATCATCATAAAAAAAAACGATTATGGAAATATTCGCATATTTTAACATTTTGAAAGTGTACAACATGTTTAATTTTGAAATTATTTTTTTAAATATCGCATTTAGTCCGCATGACAGATATTACAGTGAGAGAATATAATAGCGGGCTTAGACCGCTATCGGAATGGTTTAGGTATTCGAAAAAAAAAGAAAAAATAGACCGGTAAATTTTTACTTAATAAAAAACATGACTTTTTTTTTTTTTTTTTTTTTTGCTAAATGAAATTTGTTTGAATTTATTAAAGAAAGGATAATGTGTTTTGAAAGGAATATTAAACGAAACCCTTGGAGCGATCTTCGATCACACTTACCCACTTGTTTACATGTTAGTCAACAATAAATTTGATTTCTACAACTTAATTTGAATCATTTTAATGCATCTGTTTCAAGGATCAAGTCTCCCTGTAATTGGGGAGACTTGATCCTTTTTCTCTTTTTTGGAAAATAATTTATATTTATTTAAAAAATGGTTTTTCAAAAAAAAAAAAAAAAAAATACTACAACATTAAAGACACATGAATCTTTAATAATAACTGGAAATATTTTAATTTTTTTTTTTTTTTTTTTTTTTCAAATTAAAAATTAAAAACTGAAAAGGGGATCAAGTCTCCCCTATTATTAGATAGGTGCAATTTTAAATAAGGATTTTTAAAACAAACATATGGGTTATTTCAAGTTGTTTTTTTGGGTTGAGCAAAATTAAGCCAACCCTGTCTGGACCCCATTAATTCACGCTTTGCTTAATCAGGATCGGCTTCGAAAACGCTAATCTGGTAGAGAAAAGATATAACTTCTCGCTTCAGGAAAATCCCATGCAAGCTCATTACATGTATTTTTAATTTGTTCATAATGATTATATTTTTGCACAATTTCAGATTTCATGTGACATTAGTGTTCTGTGTTTATATTACAAGGTAAACATTATCCGAATTTGAATATCTAACACTTTCAAACGCGTTTGCAATAAATAATGATTTCAATGACACCTTAGCATTAATTAAAGGGACAATTTTCCTGCACCGACAGCTGCGATTAACGCCCCCTTTAGGTCTTTTTAAGTCCCAATACTACAAACTACGCATTTATCCGCGAACTACGTTATACACGGCCGATGCATGACGTTTAAAACGTCACCACATGTATTGGATCATTTTTTCACGGCGATTGGTGCAAAACGGTGGGAGCGCCGCTTTGCACCAATCACCGTGTAAAAATGATCCACTTCATGTAACGTTTTAAACGCCATGCACCGGCCGTGTATAACGTAGGTCGCGGTTATACAATGCCGGTGCATGACCGAGGCTAACGAAAAAGAAAGGCTACCGCGGTGCTTTATTCATATCTTTTTTTTACAGACTGCGGGAGTCACGTGATGCTCGAATGCACCAATGAAGATGCAGGAAAAGAGCATCACGTCACTCTAGCGGTCTGTAAAAAAAGATAAGTGGCATGTACCGCGGTAGCCTATCTTTTTCGTTAGCCTCGGCATGACGTTTAAAACGGCACATAAAGTGGATCATTTTTATACGGCGATTGGTGCAAAACGGTGGCGCACCGCTTTGCACCAATTACCGTGCAAAAATGATCCACTGCATGTGACGTTTTAAACGTAATGCACCGGTCGTGTATAACGTAGGTCGCGATCTATCACGCACGTGCGCCTGCCATCCTACTTCCATATAGTTCGATTTATTCACATAAATTACAAGCAATAGTCTTTTTCAAAAAAAAAAAAAAACAGTATCATATAAGCGTAGACACAAACTAACGTAATTGCGTATGTGCAATAATGATTCAGAAATTTGATTCCAATGAAACTTTCTTATCTCTGTCTTCTGTTTGTTTGATTAATAAACTAAAAACGATGTCCGAATTTTTCTTATATTCATAGGTTTTCCACTTTTTTATTCCTGGAGGCGATTTAGTAGTGATATATTATATATTGCTAGCCTTTCAAGCTATTTTGTGTCCTTCTTTGACTTAAACAACTTGTAACAGTCCAAAATCTCAATTATTTATAGTTTTCACTGATATTTTAATGAAAATTCAAAATTTTTGTGCAATATTTTAAAACAGAAGCAATTTGACTATGCAATTACATTACGTAAACAAACGGGAATCCGTTCTATTGGTGCGATCCGCCCGACAGAACAACGCTACCTAGCGGTCATTACAAAGGCGAATCGTGTTGCCACTCAATTTCAATTTCGGTTTAAGCTTTTTAAGTCAAGTTTAAGCTCTGTGGATACATATAACTATTTATTTAACTTAGATGGCAACAGTGAAAACTGCGTAACTGCAATTCAAACACAATAACTGGAATGATTGAAAATTCTTGAAGTTTTGTCCGCTGTGTTTGGATTTAAAACAGATTCGTGTTGTTTAATTTTATAAATTTATGTTATTTTATACCTAAAAAAGAACTATGTGCGACACACCAGAAGGGAAAAATTCGGGTTCACCCGAAGTTTTTCGGAACATTCGCTGCAATCTAGACAACAAATTTATGGATGCTAGAGACTCAATAAAAGCTGAAAATCTTTGCGTATATGCTAGATTGCGTCCCTTATTACCCCAAGAAGAAGCTAAAGGATATAAGGTTAGTTTACTTGGTAAAAATTTGAATTATTTATCTCTCATATTCGTAGAAATTTATTTTTTATCCGGTTTGTGAAATTATAAAAAAGAAAATAATAATAAACGGAATTATTCAGTAAGCATGTTTAAGTGTTATACATGTATACATAAAAAGGAGTGAAACGGTTATTTAGGTTTATTCTTATGATTAAAATCTGATTTTTTCATTTTATGTTAATCAAGCACCGGTGTAGGAGGAACCTTATTTTGCAAGACATATTTTGATGTTATTTTCAATTTTTCTGTTCATTTTTTAATTTTGCTCACAGTTGTTCGCATGTATTTTACACAGTTTTATGATTAAATGAGATATAAAAATTTATAGTAATAAATTGCAATTCATGATTATATATTCTGTATTTTAACCATTTTGTTCTTGTGGTTTGTACATTGAAACTTTAAAAAATCTTCAAAAAGAAACATGATGCTACAACGTTGCGGTTTGCAGGAATGGGATAATTTTTTTTTTTTTTTGTTAAAAAATTACTGATAGATGGCACTGCATGCATAATATGAAGCAGATTTGTGCAAATCAGGCTGTCAATAAAACCCTTCAATGTACACAGATTCTTCATTAGATGCCAGCAGTATGCTATCGTTACCAGATCAAGTGTTGTTGGTTAAACTCTTTTACAAGAATAGGAAATCAGCAACTGGCGCCAATTGCAAACAGTGATAGAAATTGGGAAATGAAAGGTAGGTGCCAAATGACACCTACTGTAAATATCTTAGGCGTCAAATAAAAATTTTTAGTTGCAATTTCTAAAATTCACAAAACTAAATCCCTTTTCAAATTCAGAAGTGCAAAATAACAGATTCAATATAAAGTTTAGAAGTTTGCATAAATTAATATATTCATTTGGATTCGTACACTCTGCTAAAAATCACTGTCAAACTGTCTCACATTATAGTTTGTTTGGTGTGAGACCAAATTTTCAAAAGGGGTGGTTGGCAAGTTAAACAAAAAATAAAGAGTTTAAAAAACTAGGCGTAAAATTTGACGCCCGGGAATAATTTTGTAGTCGTCAAATACTATAATGTAGTTGCATTTGAAGACTAATGACTGCTAATTTAAACACTGATTGCAAAGCATTGCAAATATTCCACACGGCAAAATGATGAAAACTAGAAGAAGGCCTGTCAGACGCTTTGCAGAAATGAACCTTTCATATTATGCATGCCAGCACCATCTATCGATAATTTTTTTAACCACAATTTTTTTTGTTTAAAAAAAAAAAAAATCCGGTCTTCCTCTAATCCAATATTTGCAGATTGCAGTTTTTTAGCATCGTTTGTTTCTTTTTAATGAATTTATAAAGTTTTAACAAACTTATCATGCACTCTGTTGTTAATCATTGGCCGAGTTCGTAAATATGATATTTTCAAAAATATCTGATATTTTGATATACTAACTGATATATTTTAATTAGTCAACTTAACTGCTGATAATAAATATTTTCAAGCATAATATAAATTAGAAACTGAAATATATTGCACTGAACATGAAAACTTAAACAATATACTAAAAAAATTTTTATTTTCCTTTTCATCTTACATTTTTTACTTTGAATAAAATTGAAGATCAATTGCTCAACAAAACAGAAACAATTTGCCTCATACACTTAACAACTCTAAGATTCAGTTTCAACTATCAAGCAATCAGAAATTTTTAAAACTAAAAATTAAATACAAAAGTTTTTTTTTTAATTTAAAAATTTAAACATAAATGTAAGCTTTTTTTTAAATTCCGTAACATGTGCAATTTAAGCTCAACAGCACCCAAAAAAAAAAAAAAAATTTTCTAATGAAGCTGTATAGAACTGATTATCTAAATTTAGACAATTTATCTTTCTATATCTGTCCTGCATTAGTTATGTCCCACATAATTATTAGTCTCATGTAATCTACATTTAAAAATAAAAACTTCAAAGCTTGGATAAGATTTTTGTTTTTTTCTTTAGCTAGAAAAGTAACTACAGAATGACCAGTCAATACCAGTTGAAAATTTCAGTTACACTTGTTTTGACTTAAAATATAAAAAATATCTTGCACAGTGATATTTTGAAAATAAATATCAAATATTGAAAATAACAAACATCTTTATATTTTGAAAATAAATATCAAATAATATAAAAATATCGAAAATATCAAAAATCTTGATATTTTGAAAATAAATATCGGATATATATCATGATATATATCTATTGACAGTTTCCCCCAGGTTTAAAAAAAGTAAAGTTGCTGCTGGTGAGCTGCAGGGGGAAACTCTGCATTGATATATATCAACAAACCCTGATGGCATAAAATCTATGTTATGTTCAGAGTCGGGGGAATTACACCAGACAGGATGAGGAAATTTTTAAGCAGTCTTAAAAAATAAATAAATAAACTGCATGTTATAGAAGATATGTTTTTTATTTGTTAGCTATATTTTATAACTTTCCAAATTATTGTGATGTAAATATGGTACTATGTTTTATCCTATACTAAACTTTTCTCTGTTGTATATATTTTTTAATTTTATAGAAAAAAAATTATGAAAATGTATGTATTGTATGTAAGTAATATGAATTGTAGTAATAGTAATGAACTATTTTTGCATTTGCGTAAATTTCTGTCATAACATATTTTGTCACAGATGTCACATACTCACCACATTGGTGCGATTTTTTTTTCACACACCAATTTGGCGAAAACTTTGTCTTTGAATATTAGTTACAAATAACATGCAATAATAGCTTGTGATTTTTTATTTCGATATAAAAATGAAATAACGTTATAACATTAATATTATAACGTTAGTGTTATAATGTTAATATACATTATAACATAACATTAATATTCAAAAACAAAGTTTTTGCCAAAGTGGCGGGAGGGAGGGGGGAATCGTGCCAATGTGGTGCATATAAGACATCTGTAATATAGACATCCATATTTTAACTATAGGTTGGTTCTTGCTGGCTGGTAAGATTTTCTGAAATTTCCCGACCCCTGGTTATGTTTATCTGCATTGTTCTAGTGTTCAGATCATAGTTTTTTTGTAGGTTTTGAAGCTCTCTGTATTGATACTTATTAAATATTTTTACTTTCTTTAGCACAAAGAGTCATTCTGTATTTATGTTGAATTTTTGGCACAGATGTCATATATGCCCCCCCCCCCCTGCTTATTTGGCAAAAACTTTGTTTTTGAATATTAGTTACAAATAGCATGCAATAATAGCACGTGATTTTTTATTTCAATATAAAAATAAAATAACTTAATAAATGAAATAGTTTTTATTATTTTAAAATAGGAAATAAAAATAAATAAATGACAGTTTGATATAAATAAATATTGATATATATATAATAAAAATAATTTATAGAATTAAAATAAAAAATAACGGCATTACCATGTGAGGCATAAAATTGCCATTTTGTTGCAATCGCGCCAATGTGGTGTGTATACAGGGTTGTAGTGGGCAGCTGCCCGGGTACCCGCCCAGCTACCCGCACGGGCTGGGTTTAAAAAAAAAAACTGTTTTTTTTTACAACCTTGATGGTAATACATATCAAGACGAAAAGAGAACTTGTATAGAAAGCAGGATTAAAATTTACTTACTTAATGAATAATACAAGAAACATAACTGTACCAGTCTTGCTTATATTTAATTAGAATGGCTACTTAAGAAATGAAATGAAATGTATATCACATAGAAATAAGTCCCACTCTATATCTATTATGTAAATTTTCTGGTTCAAATAGTTTTATTTGACTTCTTAAATATCAGAAGGTTCTCAGCTATGAAGATATATTGTGCTATGTTCAACACAAATATTAGGTAGCTTTCAATACAAAAAAGTATAAAGCTACCTATTGCAGCCGTTCGGAGGAAAGCAGTTCCGGAAAATTTTGATATATTTTCACCGATCATGACTCCCAGACCCACCCCAAAACCACCCTCCGTTCAAATGTTGATTTATATATATATATATATATATATATATATATATATATATATATATATATATATATATCTGACCTATGTCATACGATAACGCTCGTATTTATAAATCAATTTTGATGAAACTAATTGCGTGTACTAAGCTCACCAATGTCTCGACCGAGTTCGTTGGCCAGCTTGGTCCGCCATTTTGTTTCAAGATGGCGGCCATTTAAAAATTTAAAACTAAAATAAATATACATAAAAATTAAAAATTAAAAATTATTTTTTAATTAAGTGTTAGGCCTTGATACGAGGATTCCAGAGCATTTTTTGGTTTACCTCTATCTTAAAAAGTGGCTGAGATAGAGCAGTTTGAAATTATAGGGTGGCTGACATTTTGAAACAAGACAGCACATTACAAAAATTTTCATTGTTGTAATAATTTTCCCAGTCATCATACACATAAAACTATATATTCATATCCGTTAGCGCCAAATTCTCGCCAAACTTGGTGACATTTGGCGAAATATCGCCAAATTTGGCGACCAAAATAAGTCTTCATAAATGAAGCCAATTTGGCTCTTGCTCAATAATTTGGCGAATTTCTTATTCAAATTCAGTATTAACGAATCTTTTGTAAACATTTTCTTTGCATTTTAACTTTTTGTTTTCGTGTAACATTAGTTAAAATTTTAAAACGAAGATATAGGAAAGCTACCTTTTCCTCCCGGTACAGGCCGGAAGGACTTTTTCATTCATAACTGTTGCAATAATGAAAATAATGTAGTGATGAAACAGCGTGAACATCATTTTGGAACAGCAAAATTACTATTTTTGAAACAGAAAATCACTATTTTTGGAGCAGAAAGTTGTTGTTAGAAGTAAAAAAAAGCTTTATGGGGGGGGGGGAAAGAGGCAGTGAATAATTATTTTAGAAAGAGAGATAAATAAAGAGTTAAGACAGGACAAAATAAAGACAAATCTCCAAACAGACTGACAGAACAGACCATTTTTTTAACAGCTATAAGATAACAAAAAAATCCCTGATGGCTCGGCCTACAGGCACAGGTAGATTTCGAAGACGCAGACTGTGAGGCACCTGTTTGTTGGGAATTGTGGAAGAAATGACCTTTTTGCCATGATGTCACAGTTGGGACCGCCCACTTCGAAATCTAACTTGTTTGCAGGCAGAACCAAAAGGGATTTTTTTGTTTTAATTTTTTTCTATAAAGGTTGGTCCTATAAAAAACTTGTCAATGTAAAAGTTTTAGAAAAAATATTAAGCGGATTTGATATCTTGTGAATTGATGAAGTTATGAATTTATTTTTTCCAACCCCCCCCCCCCCCCCCCCACTGGAGCCATTTTTAATGATAATCTGTCATACATAAATTTTCGGCCCTTTTCCTAGAAGTAATAATAACTTTACACTGATTCGATACGTATCATAACTAAGAAGTTATGGGTTGTTTTTTTCTGTTTTAAAAAAAAGGCAAAATGGAGGTCACATGGTAGTATTAAGTGAAGTTTTTGAATAGGAATAATTTCTTCTAAATGAATTGTATTAAAAACTAAAATTTTAACCATATATGAATAGATTATATGTACCATATAAGAAAAATTTTTGTTGTATGATATTTTCTTTTATCAACATTTGCTAATCTTATGATAATTTCAAAGGAATAAGTTTTTTTTAAGCTGTATTTATATTTTATTATTAAATAATTAATATCAGTTGTTTATTATTAAACAATTGATAGCTTTGTAATTTAAAATTTGTTTGTTATTTAAATTAAAGGGATCATATATGTATTTTAAGAACAGAGAAAAATATTGAGATCATTACTAAGACTATAAAATCATTCCCATCTATTAGACTATGAAGTGTTCACAAAGATTGTATTTGAGATCAGGATTGCTACTTATTTCGGCAATCAAATTCCTTCCGCTTTCCTGAGCAAAAAATTAAATTTGTTCTGAATAATTCCTCTGAGAATTTTCAAAATTTCAACGGATAAATTTTGCAAAGTACCAAAATTTAGTAAAATTCTTTGTTTTTAATACTCATTTTTAAATTTCCTCAGTTTTTCCAGTTTTCCCTATACCGTGGCAACCCTGGAGATTATTATTTGTGAGGAAGGTAGAATCATAGTCCACATTTTGGCATTTTAACCCAATTTACCCAGGTTTTTTAATAAAACACGCCTGGGCTGGGTTTTATTTAAAAAACCCGGGTTTTTTACAACCCTGTGTGTATATGACATCTGTGCTGAATTTTTTATAGGTGCTTATTTTTCTCTTTTTACTAATAACCAGATATCCGTGGAATTATACTAACTTATATATACGAATACATATATGTGTAACCAGGCCTCAACAAATGCGTTGCCAGGTTACTGGTGGTAACCAAAATATTATGACTGGCAAATTATTTTACTTTTTAAAATTCATTTATTTAAACTGAGTTGAAGGGTTATTTATGATTATATCTTATATCATTATGGGGGACCCCAATGCGTTTGCGTTCACTACTAATCATTAAATAAAAAATAGAACTTTATGAATCAGTTATGTTAAAAAAATTTTTTTACAAATTGTGTCAGTCATATGCGGAAAAAAATACAGATTATGTCAATCAGTTGCACACAAAAAAAAGTAAATTTTGTCAGTCATATGTGGGGGATAAAAACACAAATTTCATCATTGGGTCACAGATAAAAGTAAAAATTTCAACAATCAGTCTCCAGAAAAAAATTGCGAATTTAAACTCTTTGTTGTAAAAACAAAAAATTGCGAATTTACACTGTTTGTTGCAGGGAAAAAAATTGCAAATTTAAAATGTTTATTTAAAAAAAAAAAAAAAAATTGTTAATGTATCTTGGGAGAAAAAAAAAAAAAAAATCTTTTACAAAAACACAAAATTGGAAATTTTGTGTTTGCAAAATTGCAGAATCTAGCAAATTGCAGCATTTTGCAACATGTGTCTGATAAAATGTCTGCAGTGTTTGGAAAAAATCAAAACACTCCAGAAGGCAAGTTTCTTTTTTTTTTTTTTTTTTTTTTTTTAAATCTTTTTATTCTTATTATCTTATTATAGACTGTTAGTTCACTTTTAAATTATTGCACATCATTTAAGCAAAAAATTGGAGAAAGGATGCACAAATACTCAATTATTTTTAAGCAAAAATAATTGAGATGAGTCCTTTAGGATGCATAATTTCCTCCTTGAAAGATCGCTAAAGGGTGGCATATTTTGTATTAAATACGTAGAATCTGTCTTATTTTTAAAAGGAAGTGTTTGGATCCCAGAAACTCAGGAATTCAAAAGTCTTGCGGCATTGCTGTTGTATTATATTTTTTAATTTGTATTAAAAATTTGTCAGTTTATTTATCTAATTAAAAAATATATACTATTTTTTCTTATATATTGTTACTAAACACATTACTAATATATTTCTTCATGAAATAAAAGCCTTTTCTACTGAACTAGAGCCCTTTTTGGGAACTAGCACCCTACCCTTTTTCTTTTTAGAATTAATACTAAATTATTAATTATCATTTATATTAAAGCATAAAATGTATATTTTCCTAATTAGAGAGTTAATTGTTTAATAATTTTTAATTTTAAGGAGTGTTAACAATTTAATATCAAGTGCATTTATTAATTATTTTTATTTTAATAAATGTAAATATCAGTTGTATTTAATATAGTTTTACACAATTATTACAAAATATTAATGTGACACATAACATTGTATGTCCTACTAACTAGTGAAATGACTATAATTTGCAGTTTTTATAATTTCTGTAAATTACTAACTAATTATATATTTTTATTAATTAAAGCATAAAACAGATTATGTTAGCAATTAGAGGTTTAATTGTTTTGAAAACTTAAAATTCTTTGTATTATAACGGGGAGAAAAAAATAATCATCTGATTTTAATTAAAAAATAAATTAGGATTTCTTTACACCCTAGGTAGAACAGGTTGTCTATGTTTCATATTACATTAAACATTGTGTGTTTTTTTTTTTATAATAAATTAAATATTGTGTATGTTTTATAATAAATTAAACATTGTATGAGTGCTATAATAAATTAAAAATTGTGTGTTTGCTAATAAAAATTGTGTGTGTTTTATAATAAAATAATTTGTATGTTTATAATAAAAATTGTATTTTATAATAAAATAAACATGTGTATTTTATAAAAATATTGTGTGTGGTTTATAATAAATTAGATATTGTGTGTGTTTTATAATAAGTGAAAAACTGTGTTTATAATATAATATATATTTTTTTATAATAAAATAATTTGTGTATTTATAATAAAAATTGTGTGTTTTATAAAAAGAATTGTGCGTGTGTTGTATAATGAAATTGTGTTTTTTATTATAATAAAAGAAAAGAGTTATACCAACACCATGCCAAAATGTATACTAAACTAATGTGCCATTTACTGTAACCGTAATCATAGTATCCTATAAAAAGAGAAATTTGCATTTACAAAGGAAACAGAAGTATAGTAGTCTGGAAAGACATAATGCAACTTTTAGCATTTAACAAAAAAAAAAAAAAAAAAAAAAATACATTAATCTGCAAGGTATAAAGTAATTTGCAGTGCCACTGTTGTGCTGCATTCTTTCTGTTATTGTCTTAATATCCGTAAACACTTAAAGAAAAAAACTTCATATTTTTTGGACCATCAACTTTTGGTACTTAAAAAAGTTGAAAAAAAAATATGAGAGTTATACAATATTTTATACTAACTTAATATTCTTGTATTATTAATTATATTTAAGAAATTATTTTATAAATATTTCTAATGAATATATTTTACTTTATTATGTTTTAGTTTTAAGTGTTTTTTTTTTTTAAATTAGTATTAGAGTTTATTGCTTTACATGCTAATAGATCATTGTTAATTTAAAATTTATTTTTCTGACATTGAAATTTTTACTGTGAATGCCATTATTAAAAATTGAAATTTTTAAAAATATTACATTTAATGATAAATAAAGTGTAAATAAATTTTATTTACATAGGAATGTGTTGCTGCCATTGATGAGTGCACCGTGAGAGTTGTGGTTCCAACTACTTCAGCAAAGTACAAAAGCTCTCGTCAGACTGAAGAAATTATTGAAGATTATACATTCACGGCTGCCTTTGGACCTGAAACGGGTCAATTTGTGTTTTTTCAAGAGACTATGTTAAACATCATGTCAAATTTTGTTGAAGGCAGCAATAGCATGATTTTTAGCTATGGAATCACAGGATCTGGTAAAACCTACACATTGCAAGGTTAGTTGTTAAAGGAATAAATTTAAAGGACAATACCACAACTAGTAAAAGAAATATATATATATATGTATATGTAGTGATTGTTTAAATCCTTAAGAATAAAGGGTACTTTTCGGTTAGCCGGGAGCCAGTGATATATAGTTTAGTACTAAAAAATTAATTTTATGAGAAAAACTTACTACTCAATACTTTAGAAAGACAATATTTAATACTTTTATCTTCCCCTTTTTCTTTAACAGTGTGATGTTCCATCTGTAAAGTCCCCTCGTTATCTTTTATTGCTTTAATACTTAAAAAAGTTTTGTGTTGTAATAACAAAAACTTGTTCTTGCTTGTTGCTACTAACATAACTGAATTTCATAACAACAAAATCAGTAATTTAATAGTAAACTATTAGTTTAGTAATAGTAAATTATTTTTACGAAAAAAACTTAAAAACTTAATATTTTCGTAGCAAAATATTTTACTTAATATAGTCTCTTTTTTTTTCTTGAACTTCATTCTAATCTATGCATCACTTTACCTTATGAAAATAAGTTTTGTGTCATGGGAACAGAAAACTTCTTGCCTGCTACTAACACAGCAAAAAAAGGTTCTTATTTGATGAGTCATTCTGCCACTTTTAGGTAGCTTTCAATACAAAAAAGTATAAAGCTACCTATTGCAGCCGTTCGGAGGAAAGCAATTCCGGAAAATTTTGGTATATTTTCACCGATCATGACCCCCAGACCCCAAAACCACCCTCCGTTCAAATGTTGATTTATATATATACGAGCAGGGAAGACCGAGCTATGCTCGGTCAAAATTAAATTTAAGTTCAAATATCATGACCCATGACCAAAATGACCCACTAATTGAATTTTCTCGAACATGTGACCTAGCCCAACAGTCTTCTCGTGCTCGAAAACCATTGGATGCAAAATTTAGTGTAAATTGAGCCGCTTTTTAGATCTTGACCCACAATGACCCAGAAATGTCCCACTAATAGAATTTTCTCGAACATGTGACCTAGCCCAATGATTTTCACGTGCCCGGAACTCGTAGGATACAAAATTTAATCAAAATCGTTAGAACCATTTTTTAGATAAAATTAATTTGACCCAAAAATGACCCACTAATCGAAAGTTCTCGAACATGTGACCCAGCCCAATAGTCTTCCCGTGCCCGAAAATAGTCGGATACAAAATTTTGTCAAAATCGTTTGAACCGTTTTTTAGATACAATTAGCTTGACCATGACCCAAAATGACCCACTAATTGAATTTTCTCGAACATGTGACCTAGTAAAATAGTCTTCCCGTGCCCGAAAACCATTGGATGCAAAATTTAGTGTAAATTGAGCCGCTTTTTAGATCTTGACCCACAATGACCCACTAATCGAATTTTCTTGGACATTTGACCTAGCCCAAAGATTTTATCGTGCTCGAAACTCGTAGGACACAAAATTTAATCAAAATCATTAGAGCCGTTTTTTAGATAAAATTAATTTGACCCGCGTTGGCTCAAAAATGACCCACTAATTGAAAGTTCTCGAATATGTGACCCAGCCCAATAGTCTTCTCGTGCCCGAAAATTGTCGGATACAAAATTTCGTCAAAATCGTTTGAACAGTTTTTTAGATACAATTAGCTAGACCATGACCCAAAATGACCCACTAATCGAATTTTCTTGAATACGTGACCTAGCCGAATGGTTTTCTGCTGCCCCAAAACGGTAGTACACAAAATTTCGTCAAAATCGTTAGAGCCGTTTTTAAGATAAATTTTGCATATATATATATATATATATATATATATATATAACCACACACAAGATTTGCTCGTATTAGAATATATGATATATATCTCCATATATATATATATATATATATATATATATCTGATCTATGTCATACGATAACGCCCGTATTTATAAATAAATTTTGATGAAACTAATTGTGTGTATCAAGGTCACTAATGTCTCGACCGAGTTCGTTGGCAAACTTGGTCCGCCATTTTGGTTCAAGATGGCGGCCATTTAAAAATTTAAAACTAAAATACTTATACAAAAAAGTTAAAAATTCAAATTTATTTTTTGCTTACGTGTTAGGCCTTGGTACAAGGATTCCGGATCATTTTTTGTTTTACCTCTATCTTAAAAAATGGCTGAGATAGAGCAGTTTGAAATTCTAGGGTGGCTGACATTTTGAAACAAGACAGCACATTACAAAATACCAACGATTAATTTATGAGTTTTAGTGAACGCGATTTCTCGCAAATTATTTTCTTTCATTGTTGTAATCATTTGCCCAATCATACGCATAAAACTATATATTCATATCCGTTAGTGCCAAATTCTCGCCAAACTTGGCGACATTTGGCGAAATATCGCCAAATTTGGCGGCCAAAATAAGTCCTCATACATGAAGCCAATTTGGCTATAGCTCAATAATTTGGCGAATTTCTTATTCAAATTCAGTATTAACGAATCTTTTGTAAACGGTTTCTTTGCATTTTAGCTTGCTGTTTTCGTGTCACATTAGCTAAAATTTTAAAATGAAGATATAGGAAAGCTACCTTTTCCTCCCGGTACAGGCCGGAAGGACTTTTTTAATTGTAACTGAGTCTGTTGCTTATATCTGCAGGCACATGTATATGAATAGTTATAGTTGTTTGCTCTTTTATAGGTTTAGAAACACAATTTGCCATAAATATACGTAAATTATTTTTAATTTAATAAATTAGGGCTTTGTATTTTTCAAGATTAATCTCTAGGCCTTATAATCTGGAAGTTTAAACAATGAATTCAATGAAATAATTTCAGGCTGGATGTCCGGCTACTGCCAATTATCCGACATAGTGGCCAGATCAGCCGAATATCTGTTGCATCCCTATTTATTACCATTATATGCATCACTTAAATGCTATTTCAAATGACATTGCTTGATAAATTAATATTTTTACTTATTTTAAAATATCTTGCAATTGTTTTATCCATAATAGTGTCATAAAATATATAGTCATTCAAATTCAAGAGTATATGCTGCTGAAAGCAGTGGGGCCTGAAATTTCACTTAGTGCCTGTACTACCCCTGATAATTGCATGCATAAGTGTGGCATTAATAAACTAACACATATAAGCAACATATAAGAACATTTTAACACATATAAATGAAAATCAATTTAAGTATTCTCAATGCGTCTGCCACCAAAACCCATAACTAGACACCACCACGTTCCTGACTGTAGCTAACTCAGTTCACCAGTTATTTGCGGCAAAACGAATCTCCCTGTACGCAGTTACCACTCATTTAAATTTATACAACTGGTAAGATACCAAAGTAAAAAGTCGTATTGATAAAACATAATTCTAATTAATTTAATTTCATACATGCATTATTGTGCATAGTATCAATCAAGAGTTATTACTGATAAAGTACACAAGGTGGCTGGAAAAATATGGAAATATCAGGGAATTTTGTTTATCTGGATACTTGGAAAAATTCAAGGATTTTTATTTTTTTAATTTATTTACTGATTATAGTTATCTGAAAAAAAAAAAAAAATGCAAAATCATACAAAAATAGGATTAATCTAGAAGTATTTTAATCTTTTATCATTTTTTCACAATTAGGATATTGCCAATTCATGTAAAGTGACTTTCCATCTAGAATTTTCCCCTATATTGGTTTTAGTTTTGAATTGTTGAGAGAGCTCAGTTGATTAAAATATATCTTCCTTCATTTTATTCCTCATAAGCTGTTTGTTATTAGAGTTAAATAAGGTCATCATCGGACAATTTTTTAAATGCGAATCTAATAATTGTCAAAACGTCAGTTGAGGCTCACTGAGGAGATACGGAAAGTTTTTGGTTTCTGTATGTTTGTCTGTTCTGCGATAACTGCCGTAAAGAATAACCGATTGGGTTTATTTTTGGTAGGTATGTTGGAGAGATACCCGGAATTAGCTGTATAGTTTTTGGTACATTCGTTCGGAAAATATAGAAAATTTCATTGTAGGTCATAATGCTTTCTTATGGGAATGTAGACGATTTTCAAATTTCATTTTTAAATGAAATGAAAATCGCATACTTGAATATTGGATTTAAACATAAAATTATGGATGTTAAATTTTTGATATGGAGGTCTTTAAAATATATTCAATATATATTTGCCGATACATTTATTAGAATTTAGAAACTAATTGTTTAAATTATTGGAAAATTTTTTGCAACTGTTCGGGAAATATAAAACATTTTATTTTCCTATTTTTTACAAATTTTAAAATGCATTTCTTTTTTTGTCTTCTTTAATTTATTAGTTGCTTAGCAACCATATTTCAAAGAGTATCAAAATAATAAAATTCAAGTAACTTGCACTATTTTGCTGCAATATTTTATTAGCAAAATAACTTATTTTCAAATGATTAGTATTCTATTGACATAAATGAGAATTTATTTTGATACAAGTTACCTTTTAACTACTATAGAATGATTACCAAAATATTTTTTTCCAAACAAAAATTACAAAAATATTGAATGTGTAATTCAAGTCTCGTAATTTAGATTTGTATATTTCTTACATGAGATATTATTCACTTTTTGGAAAAGATGTCATGTTTTGTCGTTGAAAAGTTAATATTTAAAGTTAATATTTCTTATAAAAATAGGATGAAATCACTTGTACAACGAGGTGGTTTAACTAAAGAAATTAGAGTAGTAACACGCATCCATACATATAGTCAAATCCTGAAATATTACAATTACTGGAAATTAAAATCAAAGAAGCTATCACAAAAAATACTTTATAGCGTCAAATAATGTTTGCTATTTACATTTAGTGAATTGGCAGTGGGCACACGCACAGTTAGGAATGATTACCCAATAGGTTTAAAAGTTTCTAAGTATGCCTATTTTGGGGAGATTTTTTGTATGCTATTGCCATCGAATTATATCTGAATGTATTTAGATAAGAAAAATATTATAGAATGACCATCAAAACTGTTTTTCCAAAACAAAAATTGTCATAACACTAGGTTTGTAAAATAGATATAAGTGAAATATAGTAGATTCAGTTTACATTTCCATACGTTGCTTTTGTACATGAGATATTATTCAGCTTATTTATCAGATGCAGGTGTTTCGTGGTTGGCAGGTAAGTAAATATTGATATTTGGGTATTAGAATAATATGAAATTATTTTCGAAATTGTTGCTTATCCTAATAAAACTACTGTGTAGAACGAAATCCAAGATATACTAGAATCATTCACACAATCAATGGGAAATCATGAATATAAATTTAATAAGATTCTTCAGAGCCCCCTGAAGAAATGGGTTTTTTTATCTAAAAAATTACAAGAAGTCTATAAGAATTTCAGAATATCATTGCATAAACCATGTTTAATTTAACACCTCTATTTTCTGAAACCTTCGAAGTATTTTATATGCCTATAAATATGTATGTAATATAAAAAATTAAATGGTGGATTGTAAGATGCTAAATAATATGAAAACTGAGATTAAAAAACAATGACTTTCAGAGCTGACTTTGAGGTTCCTGATCTGCAGATTTACTAGTTCCTGTACTGTTGGGTTATCTATGCACGGTAGCCCACTTCCTTGTCAATTAATCTTATCTCTTTGACAAAATTCTGCATTGGCATTTCAAAGTCCAAATTGTTTTCATATATTTTTTTTTTTCACGAGATTCATTAAACATGTATGAATACTTGGTCACCTGTTAGTTAAGTGTCTAATTCCCACAAATTTTTTTTTTTTGCACGCTAATCTAAATTTTCCCCCAGATTAATTCAGGTAGTGTTTGTAAATTTACCAAATTAAATAAAAATCACATTAATGGAAACGGCATAAAGCAACCTGTGTATCCATTATTATTAAGTTAATTATTTTTAATTACTTAAAAAATATATACTTGAATGTAAATCTATTTTAATTGTTAACACATAGTATAAATTAAGTTGCCTTTGGTTACAAGCTTGTTTTTAATAAATACTTATAGGTAATTTATATATGTGGGTCATTCCATGTCAAATCAACCAGTGACTCAACCTGACCATTTTAGATTTTGATGAAACTTGCAGGAATCAATCTCCCTGATGATACAAATGAGAATATACTTATATATTTTTTTTATCTCAGTAAATTTTCATACATTTAATTTTTTTAATTTCGAAAAATCATCCCTTTTTTAGCTTGTATAAATGTTTTCAATTTTAAATTTATCTAGTTCTATCAGGCGTAGAAAGTTGTTTGACCCCTCATTTTAAAGAGAATTTAATAAGGTTTAATTTGATATGCAAGTTGACTATGCTTGGTTTAAAAAAAATAATTTAATTTAAAAAAATTAAATAAAAAGAATTTTAAATAGTGTTTTTTTTTTTTTAAATGAAAAAATTGTTTTTTGTAATATTATAAACTTAAAATTCTGAAACTTTTAGAGTGGGATCTCAATGGGATCAGCAGTTATATTAAAACAACCAATGTTAAACATCAATTGGGGCTGGTATTTAAAGTTGGCACCTTGCCAACTTTATGATGTGTTAAAGAGATCCTTGTTTTATTCATTTTAAACATTATTTTTTTTATAACTTTTGATCTCATTGAGATCCCATTCTAAAACTATCAGAATTTAAAGATTATAATATTACAAAAAACATTTTTTTTTTTTAAAAATTAAATTAACTTTTTAAAAATCATGCATGGTCAACTTGCATATCAAATTAAACCATATGAAATTTTCTTTAAAATGAGGGGTCAAACAACTCTACGCCTGATAGAACTTGAGAAATTTAAAATTGAAAACATTTATACAAGCCAAACAATGATTTTTTGAAATTAAAAAAATTAATTGTATGAAAATTTACTGAGATAAAAAAATTATAAAAGTATATTCTCATTTCTATCATCAGGGAGAATGATTCCTGAAGGTTTCATTAAAATCTGAAATGGTCAGGTTAAATATTGAAAATTTTTGGTTGATTTGACATAGACATTACCCATGTAGTAAAGCCTCTGAATCACAGACATCTCTAAAAGCAGTCTCTATTAGCAAACACATTTTCAATCCCCAACATTTCTATAATGTATTTTTAATGTCTGAATAACAGAATAATAGCTTCTGAATAACAGACAGATTCTATGGTCTCGAAGTGTTCACTATTCAGAAGTTTAACTGTATTTTAATTGTACAAAACTTGTTATTAATATATTAACAATTTATTTTTTATTATGAATGACAGGTAATTCTGAAAATCCAGGCATCATACCATTATCTTTGAAGCTTTATTTTGCTGTAGCCGAAAAGCAGCTGATGAGAGAAATTTCGGTAAAACCTCACATGTATTCTGAAGTTATTCAACTTTCTGAAGCAGAAAAGCTAAAAGAAATGTCGACGAGAGAGCGTTTGTTATCATCATACGATGAAGAGGTAGGATAGTTTTGTTTTTGTAATTTAAAGTCATCTTTAAATTAGTGTATAAATTAAAAAATATTGTCTTTGTATTTAAAGATTAAAATATCTTATTTCATGCATATTTAATTATGTTTTAATAGTTTTTTTTTTTAATGTGAAAGGTAAAAAATAAACTCACTTATTGGCTTGCTTTTAATGTTAGAAAAATTCCAATTCATCCTGTAAAGTATTTGTGTGGATATATACGTAAAAGGAATTTTGTTTAAAACTTTTAGCCTAATATAGTAAATTAAGCCCTCCATGATTTTAGGTAGCTTTCAATACAAAAAAATATAAAGCTACCTATTGTAGCCGTTCGGAGGAAAGCAATTCTGGAAAATTTCGGTATATTTTCTCCGATCATGACCCCAAAACCACCCTCCGTTCAAATGTTGATTTATATATATATCAGGGCTGCCATTTGCAACTAAAATGCTACTAAAAGCGACTATTTTCAGCATCAGGCAACTATGGCTACTATTTTAGCCCAAAAACCTTCAAAAGCGACTATTTTAGAAGAAAACCAGAAAAAAGGAGACTATTTTCCAGTCCCAGCTACTATTTTTGTAAAAAAAAAAAAAAAAAAAAAAAAAAAAAAAAAAAAAAAACTCAGCACTGCAAATTTTTTAACCCAATACCCCAATCTAATATTTCCGTATACATTTTTTAAGTTTTTTATGCAATTTTTAAAATATGTAAAAACTTCCATTTGAAAAAAAAAATACTCTTTCAATATAAATGTAGTGCAAAGATACCAACATCCAAATTTCAGTGGAAAACTAATTATTGATTTTTGGTTTGGCTACCACCCATAACCCTTATGCTTTACAGTATATTTGTCCAATTTTTGATTGTTTTTAAAGGCATTTAATCCTTTAACTGTTGTATGAACCACAAACGATTAACTGTAGATTTGTTCACTATGCTGCGTGAATTGTATTTGTTTCTAACCTTGTATAAATGCTTCATTCCAAAAATTTAAATTAATAAACGAGCTGAAATAAATGCTACTTAGAAATAAGAAAATCCTGTTTTCTATCGCAGTTTTTCAATTTAATAACAGATTTAAAATGTTGAGAAAAACATTTAGAATATTGCCTTTTTTACTTATTTAGATAGCTTTATTTGGCCCATTGGTGTCTATAAAATCATACTTTATTTTTTTTGGACGATTTTGCTATTTTATTTTACAAAAATTTCTTCTAAAGAATAGGTTAGTATGTACATGTATTTTCTTTATCAAATGCATCCTTTTTTGATAAAACCACTTTCAATTGGTTCAGTTAATTTTTGTTTACAAAATGGAATTAAAATTGCAGCTAATAACATGCAATAAAAATTGTATTGTTTTTAGTTGCCTCACAGTAATGCTCAAGCACAAGATAAGAATATATTCAATTTAGTTTGGAAAAACCAAACTGCATTCTGATCGTATATCTCAGATGATAAAAAAATTTCTTCTTTCTTTCTTTCCGTTTGTGTGTGTAATTTTTTAATTAAAATGCAAAAAGTAGAAAATTTGGATGGTAGTAGCATACCTGCCAACTCTTCTGATTTTTTCAGAATTCTTCTTAATTTCAACTCTACCTTCTGATTTTTTTTTTCTTTTTTAAATAAAAAAATGGTGTTCAGAAATATTTGAAGAAATTGCAGAAGTAAATTTTTTTAGTGGCTGTTTCTTGTCATCTGTTAAATTTAGCAGCCCAGCCACCCAAGCAACATATAGTATATATTTGGAATTCGGTGCCAATAGGAATGAGGGGGGGGGGGGGGGGTGGAATTTTCAATCATTATGATGTTGAAGTTAGGAATACTCGATAGCTGTCTCTCAGCTGATGCTTGCAGAGGATCCAGTATAACCATTAGCACGCTTTCTCTTAATAATAATAATAAATTTGCTGAACTTTGAATTTAAATTTTCGAAATTAATGGATCATCTATTTGATAACAAATTTATCTAAATAATGAAGAACAAGTGGTACATTATCTATTAACAGGAAATTTTTTTATCAGTTGCTTAAAAAATGAAACTACCTTTAGTTTTCTAAAAGGAGAAGAATTCAGATTTAAATAAAGTTTACTTTGCTTTCATTTAAAATAGGAGTAGTGAATTTAAAAAAAAAAATCTTACAATGTAACTTTTTCTTTTTTGTGGAAAAATTTCCATTTTTTAAATAAAATGATGAAGATGATGATGTAGCCTGGAACTTATTACAGACTTCAATGTCAAAAAAATACCTATTATGGCACATGCAAATTCGTGCATTGCCATGTTAGGAAAGATGTGTTCCATTGATGAAATTTTGAAATATGGTAGGATTTGCAAAGTATTAAAAGCTGTATTGACTATTCCTCACAGCAGTGCTGAATGCAAATGTATTTTCAGTTTGATTAAGAAAAATATGACTCTGTTCAGCTCATCAATGATGACGAAAACTCTACAAAATATTTTATTAGCGAAATCATTTACTGACAATAAATGTTATAAAGCACAATTTTCTAATAACTTTTTAAAAAAAGCTAAGCAATCTATTATGAACATGTTGTCAAAATAATTTTTTCTACTCATTTTTTTTTTAGTAATATATAATAAAGTTTTAGTAAATTTTCTATTCACGTGTGTTTTTTTTTCTATCATATAATATACAGTATTTATTGCAAATATTTTAATGGTTCATGTGTTGTCAATTTTGAATAATATAAATATTTTTACTCAGTTTTGGTTGTATATGGTGACAAATATTTTACTGGTTGAATTGTTTAAGTGGTGTTGCATAACACCACCAGTTAACTAGTTTAACAGCAATATTCAAATCACGACCATTCAGCATCAACATCAGTTATCCTTGGTTACTAAATGTTAGGAAGCTGAAATTTTAAGTGTATTTTAATGAAAAGTAAAAAATCTATTATCAATGTTTTTTTTTTTTTTTTTTTTTTTTTTTGTAGTAGTAATTTTTTTTATGTATTGAAGTTATTCTTTTCTGTCTGTAATATACATTCTTTACTTGCAAATTAGTGACTATTTTATTTTACTCTTGCTTGTCTTTTAAATTTGCTCATTTATTATGATCCCAGCTAGTTTTATTTTATCCATGTTGAAAGTTTTATAAAATTTTTAAAATCTTCTGATTTCTTCTGATTTTTTTGTCAAAATCTTCTGATTTTTTTGTCAAAATCTTCTGATTTTTGGTCCAAAATCTTCTGATTTTCAATGAAATTTAGTTGACAGTTATGTAGTAGGGAAAATGTGGATTTTCATGATGTTTTTTTTATGGGAAATAAGGATTCTTGCCCCTCTTTTCTTAAGTAAGCATGCAACTATTTTGGCTACTATTTTTGTGCAAATGCTACTATTTTGGCTACTATTTTTTTCATTGTAGGCTACTAAAGCAACTATTTTGTATGCCATTTGGCAGTGGCAGCCCTGATATATATATATATATATATATATATATATATATATATATATATATAAATATATAATCTATGTCATACGATAACACTCGTATTTATAAATCAATTGCGATGAAACTATTTGTGTATATTAAGCTCACCAATGTCTCGACTGAGTTCGTTGGCCAGCTTGGTCCGCCATCTTGTTTCAAAATGGTGGCCACTAAAAGGTTTAAAACTAAAACAAATATACAAAAAAGTTAAAAATTCAAATTTATTTTTTAAGTGTTAGCCCTTGATACAAGGATTCCGGACCATTTTTTGTTTGACCTCTATCTTAACTACCCTATGGCTGAGAGGGTGGCTGACATTTAGAAACAAAACAGCACATTACAAAAAACCAACGATTAATTTATGAGTTTTAGTGAACGTGATTTCTCGCAACTTATTATTTTTCATTGTTGTAATCATTTTCCCAATCATAGGCATAACTATATATTCATATCCGTTGGTGCCAAACTTGGCGAAATATCGCCAGATTTGGTGACCAAAATAAGTCTTCATAAATGAAGCCAACTTGGCTATAGTTGACTAATTTGGCAAATTTCTTATTCAAATTTCAATTCAAATTTTCTTATTCAAATTCAAGTATTAACGAATCTTTTGTAATAGGCATAACTATATATTCATATCCGTTGGTGCCAAACTTGGCGAAATATCGCCAGATTTGGTGACCAAAATAAGTCTTCATAAATGAAGCCAACTTGGCTATAGTTGACTAATTTGGCAATTTTCTTATTCAAATTCAAGTATTAACGAATCTTTTGTAATTGGGATCTTTGAATTTTAGCTTGCAGTTTCAAGTAACATTAGCTAAAATTTTTAAACGAACAAAGAGGAAAGCTACCTTTTCCTCCCGGTACAGGCCGGAAGGACTTTTTGAATTTTTTAATGATTTTTGGCATTTGAATTTTTTAAAATTAATGGTAACAGGTAACTACATTTAAAAAATTGTTAATGCAAGCAGAATTAAAATTTGATGAGTTAAAAGTTGATTCATGGCGTTTGCTATAATTTATATTTCTATCATCAATGTAAATATTGCAGTTTAGTATACTTTAATTTGTTTTTTTAACTTTTAAGATAATATTTTTATTTGATTTGATATCATTCTTGAAATGATTGAGCATATTTTTTTTTTTTTTCTCTTCAATTGTTGATTGCAAGTAATAGTAAACTATTAAAATTTGATCCGTATTAAAAATTTTGATTAATGCCTGTTTTGCACATATTTGAATATTTTGTAATTTTATGTGTCATAGCGTGTCAAGTTCAGAGTTTTTAGCTGTAGCATGTCTCAATTTAACTTTCCATTTTACAGTTTAATCTAGGAAAAAGAGATTTGTAGCTTTTTGGCTAATTGCAGCCAATAACTGTTAGCCAAAAAAAATAGCTTTAACCAAGAAAAAAAAACTTTTATTTATACAAAATTTCTATATAAATGAGTATTGTTTTTAATTATACAATATACAAACAGTACACCACTCTGTAAGATTGACCCTCTGGAGATTTGGCCATACATCACACATCAAATGCTTTTTTAAATGGAAATTCTTTTCAAACTTCTCCTTCCAAATTAATCATAATTAAGTTACTTAAATTCTTGATCCAGTCTATTTCTCAAGTCAGCTTTTGTTATATTCACAAGACTCAATCCCCTTTCACAGTCTGCTGTAGAGAACATAATTGTTGCTATAAATTCATACAAAGAAGTCACATTGGGAAATATATCAGTAATGCCATTTACAGTGGAACTTCCATTTAACGAAGTCTCATCGTTACACTTAAAAACTTCGTTATGAAGAAAATTCTTTAAATAGAAATCAACTTAAATTCGTGAAATTTTTTCTTCAGATATGACAAAACAGGTATTGATTGGATTCTGAAGCATTTGATTCACTTTTAATTATGAAGCAGTCTTTTACAAAACAGTTGTGTACGGTCGATGTGTATGATCACATTTCCAAACTTTCCCTCAAGCTTTCATCTGCTCTGATACACAGGTTCTCAAACTAATGTTTTCACTACATTGTCTTTTTTGATAATGTACTTCAATATTTGTTATTATTCCTTAGACTAATGGCTGAAGTTTAGAAGTTGCATTGGAAGGAACAAAAATAACTTTGATGTTCTTAGATTTGCATTTTGAAGCACATTCTTGTAGATGTACAAAGCAATTGTCTATCAGCAATGGAAGATCAGAATGGTAACTGTCTGACTCTAATTGATATTTTTTGTTCAATGCATCTGACGTCACTGCTTTTGCTACCATTGCGTCACTGCATTTTCTACATCATTGAAGATAAAAAAGGGATTTTGACTTCCCTCAACTGTCAGCGCTGGAGTCTCTGTGTGGGAGAGTAATGATAACAAGTGTTTTTCTTAGTGTGAAAAACAATTGTTTTATTTAGCACCAAACAGAATTTAAATTTTTTAAATGTGTTCATTTTCATACAATCCGCTGGAATAAACTCACATATCCATCGAAACAACAACCTCTTAGTTTGAGTTCTGTACACATACAAAAGTGGAATAAACTTCGTTATATAGAATATATTTTTCGTTATATGGAGATTAATTTACATGCTAATGGTGTTCAAAGTCAAAAGTTCTGCAGAAAAATTCGTTAAGTAGAAAACTTCGTTAAATAGGGACTTTGTTAAAGGGAAGTTCCACTGTATATGGGAAAAAAGAATACAATTAGTTAGTTTCATTTCTTTACCCCTTGTAGCCAGAACCTGCCTAAACAACTTCCGTTCATGAACCATTTTGGTTTCATTTCCTAAGTTGGGATCATCAACAAAAAATAAACAAAGTCTTTTAATTTCCTCAATACGTCTAACGCAAATGATATCACACTATTTGTAAGATGCTTGCACAGGGAGGACTTGACAAATTTTGAAGTGAGTTGCCAGGATAGAGGCAGTGTGAGTTTTCTTTTTACACATCAGCAACAGGTTTACAAAATGCAGAACAACAAAATGGAAATGATATATATTTTTTTGGCTGTCGCTATTTGGCGAATCCACTAAATGCTTTAGGGGCAGAAGGTACTTTCAGTTAGCTATTTGGCTAGTGCTAGATTAAACCCTACATTTATAATTTACCTGAATATCAATATTTCACATGCATATGCAGTTTTTTTTTTCATCCACAGTTTTCAACAGAATTAAATATTACCGCATATATTTAATATGTAGTGTTTTTGTTTGAGTGGGCATTATAGGTGCAGATTCACGGTCGCCAGTCGCCACGTGGCGACTAAAGTTTTTGCTTTGGCGACTAGCTTTCTATGTCTAAGTCGCCATGTGTTTTACATGGATGTCCCTTTTTCGCCAAAAGGCAGATTTCCACTTTTTTTTTTTTTTTTTTTTTTTTTTTTTAAATATGAAATCCGGGCATTCTCCTCCATAATTCAGCAATATTTAGCTCTTTTTTCTTCTTTTTTCTATTGTCTATAATTAAAAAATATGATTGAACATAAATGCCACATTTCCACTAATTCGCAAATTTCCCGTTTTTTTTTTTTTTTTTTTTTTTTTTTTAAATCTGCAATGTTTGCAAAATTGAAAAAAAAAAAAATCCTGTTGATATGCGTCACGAATGAACTCTGCCAATGGCATACCACAATAAGCCCGCGACACAGTAAAATTTATGCCGAGAAGAGAATAAATTTGTAGCTCTGGGATTTTTCAGATATGTTCTTACAGGTACACATAGATATTGGCATGCGATTCTTCCACGAATTAGCAAAACTCCTCGAATATCATTATTTATTTATTTTTAAATTTCCGCAAATCAATTCGCCAATCAGTCACGAAAAGAAATCTAAAATTTCTTCAGTCGGTCGTAATTTTCGTGAAATCGGTCACTGAAAAATTTTGCAAATTTCGTCAGTTGCTCGCCAAATAAAACCACGAATTTCATCAATTGCAGATGAAATAAAATCGCGAATTTCGCCAATCGGTCGCAAAATAAAATTGTGAATTTCCCCAATTTGTCTCGGGGGAAGAAAAAATAAATAAAAACGCGAATTTTGAGGGAAAAAAAATGCAAATTTCATCAATTGGTCACGAAAAAAACCCCGAAGTTTTCATCAGTCGATGGCAGAAAAAAAATGTGAATTTCGTCAAGGAGTTGTGATAATAAAACATGAAAATCAGCGATCGGTCACAATTTTTTTTGTTTCCATAGGGATTTAAAAAATTCTTTAATAAATCCTTAAAAAAATTCCCTTGCAACAAAAGTTGCAATGAGGTTTATAGTATTCGATCTTTCTCCATCATCCTTGAAAATGTCAGAAATTGTTAAATTTATTTTATTAAAAACTAAAACCTAAAAGAAAATAAATCTTCATATTTTTTTCATTATATTTATTTTTTATTTTGATTTTTATAGACATATTTCCTTATGCAAGTTTCCTAAGATGAGCATTTATATTCAGCTATGAAAAATCCTTTTTTTGTGGGGAGGGGAAAGTTTATTTATAGATCAGAAAACTTTAGAGAATCGTTTATTCACAAAATATTCAGGTCTTACATTACAAAATGTATTCCTGCAAACTGTATGCAATTATGGTGGGAAGATTCAATATTCCATTGTCCAAATTTAATTGAGAAAAAAATATTGTTTTTATGTGTTTGTTTCACAATGTGGCCACTGGATTTTTTGGGTTTAGGAGCCACTGGCTCCTTCCAGATTTTGGGAATCTGCACCTATAGTGGGCATGTGTTTCCTTTTGGGGGGTGGGGAGGGAGGAAATATTTCAAAATATTTTCAGTTTTGGCGGCATCTCAAACTTGTACCCATGACCACACCATCCCCAGGTATTATTAAAAATTAGTTGAAATCTGATTTTGATAAAACAAAAAAATGAAATGAAATAAATCAAAAAACTAATATGAAAAAATTCATAAAATTCAATTTTTAATTATTTGTGACATTGGATAATCTGTGAAAAGGGTAACATTTTCCAGTTACCATAATTTTAAAGGAGTTTTTAAAATTTAAATGAGAACTAAATTTTTTCATTCTGTAGAGAAAGGAAGTAAATTTATTTCTTTAAAGCTTAAATCTATACTACTAAAATAAAAAAAAAGTGTGTGTGTGATGGCCAGGAAAATCTACCGCACATACAGCTCTGAAACTTTGGATGATGCTAGTCTTAATGCACTTGAGGCTCAGCTTTTTCATTTTTTGACTATTAGCTGGGATATTAATTAAATCACGCAGTTAAAAAGATCAACCGAAAAAACACCTCACCGGTGTATGCCAGAAACTCTGTTCTGAAGTGTAGAAGCAGAGAAGTTATGAAAGTGCAAGAGCCGCTTTTTAAAACTTGCTTTGGCATAACTTTTCGAAATGTGGAAGACCAGTTACACCTAATTGAAGATCATACTTTCAGTTTTAAAACTCCACAATCAGTTGTGGAAAAATCAATATTAACCCTTTAAAAAAAAAGGTTTCCCCAAGAGTTGTTTTGGTATTTTCTGAGATTTATGCAATTAGCCAGATCATATCTACATTCATTTTGCTTTGGGATATCGCAATCCATTTAAAAAAATATGAATATTAACCCTTCGAAAAAAAAATTTAGTTTTTTTCTTATTTTCATTTAAAGTTCTGCATCTGTTTTGTAAATCAAAATACAAAATTAAAAAACAAAGATATCAAACCACACCTACGTTCATTTTCCTTTAAAACAATGCCTTTAGTTTTTTAAAAATATTAATATTAACCCTTTCAAAAACGTTTATTTCTATAAGCCATTTTTTTTTCTGCACTGTTTAAAATTCTGTATGAGCTTTGGAAATCAAAATGCAAAAAAAAAAAAATAATAATAATAAAAAATAAAAGATACCAGACCATTTCTTCATTCATTTTTCTTTCAAATGCTGTTATCCATTAAAAAATGTATGAATATTATTATCTTTTTCAAAAACATTCTTATATTTGGGAATTTAGTTTTTTCTGCATACTTTAAAATTCAGCATTTAAAAATATAAAATCATTCAACACTTAATTTAGGGTATATATAGGCTAATATCATGGGTTACGTAGTATACAAAAAGAGTAGTTGCAAAAACTTTCTTGTAAGAAAGCTGATTTTCACTAGAATTATTCAATTAAAGTTAAATCTTCAAATTTTTTGCCTTTTTTTAAAGGTGAAGTTTTCTATTCTATAAAATCTGTACACTGTGATACTTTCTGCTGTATTTTCTGTTAGTTTAACAAGATATACAATTCACATTAATGTGTAGTAAAAATTTCATCAAGTGGTTTTCTTAGATAGCATTTTGTGAAGAGCAAAACAGACCTAATGTTTGCATGGATTGACCAAATTGCATAATATCTATAGTTGAATCTGTTAATTTTTTAAAAAAAAAAAGAGTACTTATTTATTCATTTTTCTTTAACCAGTTGTTGTTGCTCGATTGTTAATACTTAACATATTTATTTTTATATTTAGTGTGAAACCGTTCCAGGGAGTTTTAGAAATAACAACGAAAAGTCATTTGCCATGACTCTCTGCAACTTATTTTCTGATGACTTTGAAGCAGAAGAACGTCAGACAACTTTATGTGCCCAAGGTAAAGTACTTCTCTTTTAAAAATATTTTTGTCTAAAACTAAGTGGTTGTAAGATTAGCTCAACCTTTTCTCTAGGTACGTTATGTTCAGGAAGTTCTATTCGATTTATTTATATGCCATGAGACATTCTGTACATAACAGTTGTGCTATCTAACACAGTGGTTTCTTGTACGTGTTTTGCATTAGGTTAGATTACCACATTTTATTTTAATTTTAGTGTGTTCAAATTTTGACAAAAGGCTTAGGTCTTATTTTTATTGAGAATAAAAGTGTTTCTGTGACATGCAAATAAAAAGTAATTTACACCAAGATTTAAATAAGCAACTTTTGAAAAGAAGAAAACTTCATTAATAATCTATATTTACATTTTTGTTTGTTTTTAGTTTTTCCTAAAAAGTTTCTATAAAATGTATTTTAATTAAATTAATTAATTAATTAATTTATTTGTAAAGTATAAATTAACTTTAAAACTCTTTTTTTTTCTGAAAACTTTTTCTCTCTCTATGTGTGTGTGTGTGTGTGTGTGTGTGTGTGTGTGTGTGTGTGTGTGTGTGTGTGTGTGTGTGTGTGTGTGTGTGCACTGCAAATATTTAAAATAATTATCATAGAACTACAGAGTTTTGTATATTACTAATTTTTAAGTATCACTTTATAATGAATCAAAATTTTGTCTGATTTTTGTCACATTTCTAGGACAGGGGTTGGAAGTAATGCTACAAGTAATGAGAATATAGATATCGCTACTTTTTTCAATAGTTTGTAGTAGCATGCTACATTTTAAATAATGTAGTGTAGCGAGTATAGTGATTCAAAAAATCAGTAATTTATAGCAAGAACCGATGTTACTTTTAATGCTATTTCAGGGGGGTGTGTTCCATTCTACAAATCACTTACCCGTAACTTGCTTCTTTTGTGTAAAATTCTTTTTCTTTAATAATTTGCGAATGTCAGCCGCAGTATATAGAAATGAAATGCATTGCATAAAGTTATAGTTTTCTCTCTTTGACATTTGCTACTAAACCAAGTACTAACCCACCAAAGTAATTAATTTTTCTGCTTACAACATTTGTCTGTTTACTCGTTATTAGGTGTTTATGTTTTAAAGCTGAGTTTCTTATTATTTGTAATTGCTTTATTTACAGATTTATATATTGTTTGCATTTTTTTCTGTTATTTTCTAGATTCTAAAATTACACAACTCAATATAATTAATTCTGAACAGATATCAATACTGTTATTTTGATGATTTTGAGTTTTTAAAATTTAAATCAAACATTTAAAGTTTTAATTAATCATAAAATATTGATAATTTTAGTTTTTCTTATTTTGTTAAAATTTTACTAAAACTAACCTTTTCCTTAAACTTGTAAAATTACAGTAAGGTAATTTTATTTTGGGATAATCCAGTACCAGTTATCATTTAAAATTTTGTGTACTCCATATTAAATAGAAATAAATGAAAGGTAATTTCATGTTTTATTTATTTGAAGACATTTCCTTTATGCTGGTTTGGCAAGTTGTAATTTTTTGTATAAGAATTAATAATTCATATATTCATGGAAATATGTGATTAAATGGTTAATTATCATTATATAATTTGTTTTCTGAGTTATCCTGAATAAAAATAAATAAATTTTAATTGGCTCATTTTTATGGAAACACGTGCAGGGGTTGATCCAGGGAAAATTTGGGGCCTATTTAGGGCCCCTTCAAAAAAATCTATTTAATAAAATGGGTCCCTTCACAAAAATCAATTTGATAGAATGGACCCCTTCACAAAAATCAATTAGATAGAATGGGCCCCTTCACAAAGTTCTATTCTATAAAAACTTAATATTTATTATTTTGTGATGTTTTAAAATGTGTAATTTGTAAACAAACAAGTTCACCAGAGAGGAAAACTTCAGCAAAAGGATTTAAAAAAGTTTTTGTTTATAAATGCCTGGTTCAAATTTGATTAACTGGATTTCAACTTTCGTTACAAAATGTTATTTATTTTTCACAAAAATATACTAAATTTCACAAAAATAACCTTTACTTTTCACAAAATGGGCCCCAAGAAAAAAAAACCTGCATCGACCCCTGACATGGTTTTCTGCCCGTCTCGGCGAAATTTTTCATCCTATGGCAATCGCGTATGTGTAGTAAATTATAAGAAATCCCAAGTTTTGCTCCTGAGAAAGAAAGTTGTATGCAAAATATAGAAAAGACTATGATAATTTGATATGTGAAAGGTTCTACTTCAAAAAAGAATTTTAACGAACTTATTCATGAAGTGCGAACACACTATTTTTACATGTGCATGTGGTTGTGTGATGCAGCCCTACCATAAAAGGAGAAAAAGAGGGACAGGCGAGAGGATTTTCGAAGTGGAGGAGCTAGGACTTTTGGCTTTTTCAGTGGAGATTGTGCATCGGAACATTCGGAAGCCGATCCGTGGAGAGTTTAGAACCAGAGGAATGGGTGAAATCGATGAGGTTAGTGGAACACAAGAGGTGGATCGTTATATGCTATAAGAGCCAAGTGGAAGGAGATTTCGAGAGCTTATTTGGGATGGACAGATCCAGTGGTGGGATTCAAATAATTTAACAATCGGTTCGCTACCCTAGGACTCCCAAGACATTTTAGCCCTATGAAAGAGGAACACACACACACACATATATATATATGAGGCCCGAAGAAGAAGAAGAAAATTTCAATTTTGCATGATTTTGGGTTTTGCAAGCTTGAAGAAATGTCTATAATTTTGCAATTTCTGCTTCCTGCAGGCCCAAAAAAATACATGGAAAATAAAATAAAAACAAAAATTTTATGATTTCGGCGGTATTTCAGATCCTGCAGTCTTAGGTAAAAATGAGGAACAATTTTATTTCGACATTATTTTAGGCCGAAAAATTTTGAATGAAAGGAAGGAGAAAAAAATTTACTATTTCGACATTTCAAGTTCTGTTGTCACGTGCACACACAAAGCAGAATTTGACAATCTTTGCCATTTCTTTGGGTCCTACTGGTTTGAAAATATCCGGGAGGGCAGAAAAAAGTGACAATTATATAATTTCTGTGTTATTTTGAGTCCTGTGAGCTTGAAAAAAAAAAAAAAAAAAAAAAAAAAAAAAAAATTGTTTCCAGACATCTGTTTTTCAACATGCTGTAAAAGTTAATGGTGATGAAAATTGTCATTTTACAACATGCTGTAAAAGTTAATGATGAAAATGGTCGTTTTACACCGTTTTTATAAGATGTTTTGCCATTGTATGAAATTTCCGAGACCCTGGTGTAAAACATATGCATTATCTATGTACAAGTTGAAAAATAGGTTGTGCGTACAGACAAGTGGCCGGTGGAAAAATTTGCGTTTTTCATTAAAAATCATATTGGGCAGATTTTCGTAGCCCCATAGAAACTACACTTTTTTTTGTAGTGGTTTTGAGTTCTGATTTACACGTTAAGGAAGCACGCACAATTAGCATACATTACAATTTTGCTGTTTTCAAAAATAATAATTAGAAAAAAAGATTTTTCCAATGAAATTCTTTGAAATTTTTTTCGTTTCTGAAAACAGACCAAAACACATAAAATGGACTTTAAGAAGAAAAGGGGACTGTTTGGGAGCGCTGCTACCCTAATGACTTTTTCAAGCTTAAACGATAAAGAAAAATTATGCTTCACACATAGATTAGGAAACAGTTTCCAAATTGAAAGAACATTGTTACGAAATGTTGATCTAAAGGGAAAAATCTGTCCCTGTCACAAGCTTTTCGAACTTCACGGATAACCTGACGGCGCAGCTAAGGCGGAGTCTAAGGAAATGTTTAGTAGTTTATAAAGTAGCTGGAGTACCCTAGAACTATGTTAATGGAAACTGCAAGAGAATTGGATCATTTTTAAAGAAGCTGCACGAAGGGCCCCAAGGAGATTAATATTCAAAATTGGTGGCTTTTATTAGCATATATTTCAAAACTTTATTTAAATACATAATAATTGCTATTTTTCAGGTAATTTTTTGTTAGTGGGCAAACTAAAAAATATTGTGTAAAAAAAAAAAATCTATAAGAGTTTCAATAATAATAATAAAAGGTTTTCACCTATATTCTGTAACCCGGGAAATCTGGGTTAGATTCCCCAGTATTTATAAATATTAAACACACACAAAGCTAATAGTGTACAGTTTGCTTTATATGAAGTCAGTTATGTATGCATTGTTCTTATTTTTAATAGAATCCTAATAGAATTTCTACTTTCTTATTTTAGATATGGCTTCTGCTCAAGCTGCTGAATTAATGAAAGGAGTAGTTAAAAAGTCCATTGCCAACCAGCCTGGTGTTTGTAGTGTTTGGATTTCCTTCATTGAAATATATAATGAAACAATATTTGACCTTTTACAGCCAATTTCAAATCACAGACCCAAATTAAATCTTGGAGAAGATAAAAATGGAAATGTTTATGTTAAAGGTGAATAATTTTTCAGTCTTTGTTTTTTAGAATACGGTGAGTGATACCTTGGTTACCAGATATAATTTGTTTCAGAATCACACTTGTTAGCCAAAGCATTGTTTCTTATCCGATCAAAATGTAACGTGGCTATGTTACCTCAGAGGATGCATCCTATGAAATAGTCATTAGTCAAATCCATAGTCATTAGCCGATGTATCACTTTACTAAATACTTTTAAGCTTAAAAAACTTTTTTTTATAGCTGTCTGAAATTGCAGTGAAGCACAATTTTAACGATTTCCTTTCTCATGCTTTTTGTGATATGCAATGGAAGTGCATGAGTGCACTGCTTTATGAAATTTAATGAACGTAATAATACGTTTAATAATTGTAAGTATTACATGTTATAAATATATTGTTTGCAAATTTTCTTATGCATATAATCACTTTAATTTGATTGCATAAAAATTATTCCTTTTAACTTGCTTCTTTCAGAGCCAGACATTGGGACGTCTAGCTGTCTAGAAGTATGAAAGATATGAAACCAGTTTAAGTGGGGTTATTATAGGCTATATAAAATTATTAAAAATATTGAATTTAAGGACATGAAAATTATGTATCCCTTCGTAATATGAAATGCCCAGTCCAAAAAATTAATTTTCGTAAAAATCTGATAATAATTCCTGAAGATATCAATTAAAAAAGTTTTAATTTTGTGTGAAAAAAAGACGAGTTTTAATTTCGATACTGGGGATGTTTTTCTCGGTGACAGATCGTCTGGTAAATATTTTATTTCCGAAAGACAGGATAAACGCACTAGGGCTTTCAGGCATCGTTATTTTATTTTATTTTATTTTTTTATTATTGCATTTATCGATTTGAAATGTATGCATCCACGTATATTTTTGAACAAGGATTTTAAATATATAATTTTAGTTTTTCACCGATAATTAGGAAGGGAAATATCAATTAAAAACCCTTTAACAAAGCAATTCATTTCTAAAAAATTGACACATGATCTGATATTTCAGAGAATGAAGCATTTTGATAAGAACCGCATTTTCTTTATACTAAGAGATTTTGAGCCCTGTTATTCTTTAATTATTATTATTGGATTTATCGATTTTAAATTTGTGCATCCATGTTTAGATTTTTACGAGGATTCTAGATATGTAAATTTGGTTTTCCTCCGATAATTAGGAAGGAATTTACAAATATTAAGACAAGATAGAATAAAAATACAAGACAGCTTAAAATTCAATGCCAGATATTAAGGCCACTCTATCCTCAGATTAAAAGAAATATAATAAGGTGATCTGTTTGAAAATTTTAGATATTTTATAACACATAACATAAATTTTAAAAATGAGGCCGCGTCGAAAAATATGGGGAGAGGGGAAAGCCTTGCCCCCTCCAAGGAAGGTACTTTTCTAAATTTTGAACACAACCCTCATGTGATATATCGTTGGAAAGGTCTGTGACCGCTTAATCATATTGTTACGGAATAAACTGTGTTACGGATATCCACCAAACTGATTCCAAACATTATAATTAAAGTAATAAGGACCCTCTATAACATTTTTTAAAGTTTTTGAGTTTATACCACTTTTTTCGAACAATAATATCAGATTTTATATTTTGATTTCATAATATCTCGAGTTCTACGAGTCCAATTGAAACGCGGTTTGGCCCATTCTACACGATATCGATAGCGCTTACCTATTTTAGTTTCAAGTTTCACCACCAGGGGCGCTTCCGGAAATCGGGTTCTATGGCCCTGATTACGACGGGGTTTGGCTCTTTCGACTGGATTTCGATAGCTTTACAGATTTCGGTCATGTTCGTATAGAACAGATTGTGTCCCCTGGTGGTGGAAGGTGTAATTAAAGGATTTTTCAGCCAACTCTGGTTCTATGGGACACATCACAACGCGGTTTGGCTCAGTCGACTCGACATCGATAGAAGATACTGGAGCTTATCAATTTTAGTTTGTTTTTTTACCACCAGGGAGCGTTTTCTTATCTGTTTCTGTGGTCTGGATCACGACAGGGTATGACTCATTCGACTCAACATCGATAGAGGATACTAGAGCTTATTGATTTTTGTTCCGGGTTTCATCACCAGGGGGTGCTTTCCTATCTCTGTTTCTATGGGAAGGATCACGTCGGGGTATAGCTCATTCGACTCTACATAGATAGAGCTTACCGATGTTAGTTCATTTTTTCACCACCAGGGGCGCTTTCCTATCTCCGGTTCTACGGGCGTGAAAACGACAGGGTATGGCTCATTCGACTCGACATCGAAAGCCTTAACGATTTCAGTTATGATCGTATAAACAGATTGCGCCACCTGGTGGTGGAAGGTGGAACTAACTGTTGAGAAATGGCACTTGGTTAAAGCCTATTTTCTCATAACACTCAATTTAAACAAGCAGATAACGCTAATGGTGCTTAGCTGGAATTGATGATTGTTTCATAATGTAAGGTAGACATGTAGTTGAATATTTGGTAAATGAAACAATAGAAAAATTAAAGATATGTAACGATGTTTCTTCATAAGAATAGACAAGAAAGTTTAATCCAGTCATATTTTATTTGAAGTAGATTTCAACAGACGAAATGAATAATACAGTCCAGTTTGATAATTCAACAGAAGGAACATTTAGATGATCTTGAATAGTATTATAGTATAGCCAACAGATATTAACATAAACCACAAACTTAACTTAAATAAATCATACTTATCGAACATGAGTAAAGAGCTGCAACGTTATAGCGACACTTAATCCATTAAGACAAAACACACATTCCATCACTACGGCCTGAGCTAGACTGGAACTCGACCGCTTCCATTAAGATCAAAAACAATAAAGCGAAGTACCGCGTATAAATACCTGGCCAACAGCTCACCTACCAATGACAATGGAGTTCTAGAACAGTCACGGAAGTGACGCAAGGCCAACGGCATGAATAATTATTGGAGTAGCAAATCAGAGAATAATTTCTCTGTCGCCATCTATCGTAGAACCAGCGAACTCGCTAATCGAATATTCGATTCCAGGCTTAATCGAATATTGCTGTGTGTGTTGACTGGGAAAAAACAGCAGCGTGACGTTTAAATGTTTGTAAAGTAAATTGAAATTAAAAACTATTGTAAAGTGAAATTTACTGTTTCTAATGAATAAAATAAAAGTTATAAATGAAGAATTAACGAAGTATGGGTAAGTTAAACATATATTAATTACTGGAATTACGTTTTGCATGATAAATATATACTGATGAAATACACTGTTTATGAAATTTATACTGTGATTTAATGAATGTAAATAAAGATAAAATATGGATGAAAGTTAATGAATGCATGTGTTTAAAAATGTATATGAGGCAGTAAGACTGAAACTATTAAATGGAGGCTTGTTTTTACAACACTAACGTATACTGCAGCGTGTGCACAGCACGACTGCTATACGGTGCTGCAGGCAGCGGTTTGTTCTGTTAGAGGTTTATACTATTCAATATGCAATTTAAGGGATTATCCGGTGCGTGCTTAGCATGACCGGTATACGGTGCCGAAGGCAGCGGGGACCAGCCTCAGAGGTTCGTTCAGATACAGGTTTGTACTATTCAATGTGCAAATTAAGGGATTATCCGGTGCGTGCGTAGCACGACCAGTATACGGTGCCGAAGGCAGCGGGGACCCGGTTCGTTCGGTTCGAGGTGGATGCGAGCCAGAGGGTCGTTCATTTCGGGGCCCGCTAGTGGGCGAAGCCAGCTAGTCACTATTATTAATGTTGGTAAATGTCTGTCTGTCTGTAAACGGATAAAAGTCGGGTCAGAGACGCCGGACAGAAGCACTTTTTATGTCAAAAAATTCAGAAAAATCCAGGCATTCCGGAGTTATAGTTTTCGAAGGAGTCGCCCCCTAATTAAGAACGTTATTAATTAAAAACCTCATCAAAATTAGGAAAACAAGAAGCAGTTTTATCGAAACCCAAAAAGAAAATTTCCGTTTTGATAATCGCAGACATCCAAATTGTCGCTTTTTAACGCATCATCGAATAAAAAGAAATCTACCGGAGGTATCGATCCGAAAATCGGGGTACACACGCGGCCGATTTTTGTCGTTCCAAAAAGTCCAATTTTTTTATATTCGGACCATAACTTTTCTTTATTTTGGCCAAAAACTGACCAGACATCCAACATTGACCCCAGACAGGAAAAAGGTTGCTGTAAAGAATGCCGGGTTGACACATCCGAGATCAAATCGCTCCATTCCTTTTTGAAACAAGTGGAAATAATGACTCTACATTCACGAAAATTTGCTAACATGTGTATAAAAAAATCACAAATTCAACAAAAAAAAAAAATTCGTAAAAATCAACCAGTAATTTTTAAAGATATCAATTAAAACTCATTAATGAAACGGCAAATGAATTTATTTCTATTCCAAAAAGACAGCTGCTTTTTTATTTCAACATTCAACGCAGACAAATTGTCTGTGAATAAGTCATTTCTGAAAGAAATAAAATAATGCATTTAAAAATGATTATACTTTTTATACGCTATATAAAATTTTTAAAATTATCGGATTTTCCAATCTGAAAAATATGAATCCTTGCTCTGAGTGATCTGGCATTTCAGGGATTCAAAAAAATTTCAAATTCCGACCATAATTTTTGATTTTAGCAAAATCCCGATTTTTGTATGGGGGAAAAAAAAAGAAAAAGAAGCTAAGGAATTAGCTATTTCTTTTCAAAATATCTCCCGTCGTATGGGTCCCATCGCGAAGCGGTATGGCTCATTCGACTCGACATCAATAGCGCTTACATATTTTAGTTTCCAGTTCCACCACCAGGGTTCGCTTCCGTAAATCTGGTTCTATGGGCCCGATTACGACGAGGTTTGGCTCTTTCGACTGGATTTCAATAGCTTTACAGATTTGGGTTAGTTCGCATCGAACAGATTGCGCCCCTGGTGGTGGTAGGTGTAATTAAAGAATTTTGCCACTAACTCGGGTTCTATGGGTCACATCACGACGCGGCTTGGCTCATTCGACTCGGCATCGATAGAGCTTATCGATTTCAGTTCGTTTTTTCACCACCGGGGGGCGCTTTCCTGTCTCCGGTTCTATGGGCACGAATACGACAGGGTATGGCTCATTCGACTCGACATCGAAAGCCTTAACGATTTCAGTTATGATCGTATAAACAGATTGCGCCACCTGGTGGTGGAAGGTTGGACTAACATATACTGCAGCGCGTGCGCAGCACCACTGCTATACGGTGCCGCAGGCAGCGGGGACCCGAGCTGGAGGTTCGTTCAGTTAGAGGTTCATACTATTCGACGTGCAAGGTAAGGGATTATCGGGTGCGTGTGCAGCACGACCAGTATACGGTGCCGAAGGCAGCGGTGACCAGTATCAGAGGTTCGTTCGGTTAGAGGTTTGTACTATTCAATGTGCAAATTAAGGGATTATCCGGTGCGTGCATAACACGACCGGTATACGGTGCCGAAGGCAGCAGGGACCCGGTTCGGAGGTTCGTTCAGCTCGAGGTGGATGCGAGCCAGAGGGTCGTTCGTTTCGATGTTTTATATAAAAAAAGGAGTTTTCAAAATATTCGAGGCACCGATGTAAATTAGGGGCTCGCTGGCGGGCGAAGCCAGCTAGTAGTTGTTACTAATATACAAAAAAAAAAAGTGTGAGTTATTAGATTAAAAATGTGAGAAAATTTTGTATTTTAAATATTGCTTCAAGCATTTTTTTACTTTCTTTTTTATCAATATTTCATCTTAAGTCCTTCAATTGAAGTTATTTCTGCACAAAACTTTGTTAATTTAAAAATTCAAATATTTCTGACCAAATGCGAATTACTTTTTTTAATTAAATGTTATTTGCTCCTATTTATCCATATACGTTGTATCTAAATTGCATCCTTAAATCAACATATTTTTAAAATTGAAATTTCATATTAAGTTCTTTGAATAACATAATATTCTTCCTTCTTCGCTGTGTTGTACAGTATGGAGATCAGCCTTTAATATCAATGAACAGTACAACCCATTGGAAAATAAATTTTAATTTTCCTTTTGAATTATTACTTTGTAATACTAAATAATATTTTGTACCAACTATAAAACTCCCATAACTTCAAATTATCAAAAACAAAAAGTTATATCAAATGTATTTACGAAAATTAATACAATATATGAAAAATGTGTGTTGCAAAAAGATATGTCGATCAAATGAAATGGTGTTATAAAATTTGTTTTAATAGAAAATCTTTCCTCCTTTCTTCAGAATCACACTTTTTTTTTTTTTTTTTGCATTTAATTAATGAATTTTTTTAATGATGCAAGCAGATAACTTTCCACGCGGGCAAAATTGCTCGTTTTAGTTCACTTGTGAAATTGTGTTTTCCACTAAAAGATATTTTTCTAAGTATTAAGTTTTTTTGTTTAACTGTTCAGTCATTGGTGAATTCTCAAGTTTAGTTTAACTTCCATGTTAATAATTCAGGACCCCGTGGCAGAATGTACGCGACGGGCATCGCAGACTTTTTAGGGCACCTGCAGACTAAAAACATACAGCGATGGCGCGGGCACGCTATAGTGCATAAATTACGTGGAAAAACAGCAAATTTCGTCAAAGGATCATTTAAAAAATGGCGAATTTCATCGAAGAATCGCTGAAAAAACACGAAATTCATTTTAAGATCGTGAAAAATGACTAATTTCGTTGACAGATCGCGAAAAAACGCAAATTTAGTCTAATGTCCATGAAAAAAATGTGAATTTCGTCAAAAGGCGGTAAAAAAAGCATGAGTTTTGTTGAAAGATCGCGGAAAAATGCGAATTTTGTCGAACGGAGAAAACGCCAACTTCGTTAAAGGATCATAGAAAACACTGTTAATTTCGTCGAAGGATCGTAAAAAACTGAGAATTCTGCCGACAGATCGCGAAAAAACGGCAAATTTTGTCGAAGGGTCGCGGAAAAAAAAAAAAAAACTGAAAATTTCGTCGAAGGATCTTGAAAAAACGGTAAATTTCGTCGATTGATCTCGAAAAAATGGTAAATTTCGTCACAGTATTGAGAAAAAACGGCAAATTTCGTCGAAGGATCGCAGAAAAAAACGCGAAATTCATCAACGGATCAGGGAAAATGGCTAATTTCATCAAAGGTCTGCGGAAAAACTTGATTTTCGTCAAAAGACACTAAAAAAACAAAACAAACATGAGTTTCGTTGAAGGATCGTGGAAAAAATGTGAATTTCATCCAAAGGCCGCAGAAAAAACACAAATTTTGTCAAATGGCCGCAGAAAAAATGCAAATTTTGTCAAAGAATCGTGGAAAAAACTGCTAATTTCGTTAAAGGATCACGGAAAAAGTGTGAATTTCGTCGAAGGATCTCGGGCAGAAAAAGAAACTAATTTTGTCAAAGGTTCACGAAAAAAAAACGTTAATTTTGTGAAATAGTCCTGGAAAAGATGCAGCATTCCTTTAGAAAACAGCAGACACACAAAGTTCTATGTTGATTAATAAATATAGGCATAGTTTTTAATCTAAAACAATATACTGAACTAACTTTTGAAAAATCGGGTTAACTTGAACCCAATTTGCAAGAATCTACACTCAGCCTGGAATTGACTCAAATCAAAAGCAGAGTTAATCCGACCTGCAACAAGAATAATTATTGCCGAGAGGGGATTTTCTCCCCTCCCCCCTCTGCTGTAACCTTTCAGAATGTTTGCTATGAATTTCAGAATTTTTTTTTACTGAGAAAGGCTGATAAATGTTGATGCTTTAATTAATTAGCACTACAACTACAACAGCAGCAAGAATAGATTTATATGATATATTGCGTATTGCAGACTATTTTTGAAAACATTATTAGCGTTGCAGACACTTGAAGATAGTGCTGCCACTGGGATTCAGGATAATCTGCTTGTATCATTTAAATTTTTCCTTCACCAAATGCAAACTGGTCTTGTGGTTTGGTTAATTTTCCTAGCTAATTTTAATGGATCAGAATTTTGTAAGTGAATTTATTTTCTGTTTTAAAAGTCTATTTTGAGATACTTCTGGCAAAAGATTTAGTAAATGACCATGATTGTTTAAGGCAAATTGCACTGATTTTATCTTATTTCGATCTGGCAACATAGAAGTAGCCAGTTGGTCAGTAGAGTGCTGCTAATCTTTAAGCACCCATAATCTGTACTACGTTATGATAATCATGTGGCCTTGGTATAACTCATATTTCAAAAAGTGTGACTTTTTGCCAAATATCAACGGGCATAAAAATTAAATGGTGTCCAATGACAATATTCAAAATTTCTAATCTACAGGTAATTTGTTTCTTCTAACTTGTAAAATTTGTTTCTATTAAGAGTCATTGCATGAGCCAATCAGGCAAAAAAAGAAAAAAGTTTCCATCACCATCTCAGATTTTCTTTATTTTTTTTTCTTGTGTTGTCTTGCCCAAGGAAAGAACAAATCTCAAGCATTTTTGTTATATCTACTTTAGTTTTGGAGTTAGGGGAGGTCAAAGTTCCCTAGACCAGGACGTAGAAATAATTTTGTGTTATTTTTGCCACTTTATTCACTCAACTGTAACTGGCTCTGATGTGCTTCAGAGATTTTTTGTACTCCAACTGATACTATACCTTGAACATTAACATCTCAAATTGAAAATTCATTTGAAGATGGTCAGAGCCCCCATACAGGGCCTCCCCAAATACCCTTAATGTCGTAAAAAAACGGATTTTAAGAATGCTTTAAATCTTGGCTCTGATGTGATACAGAGAAAATTTTTGCACAATGTACTTAAACATATCCATACAAAAGGAATTTAAGCTTAACATTTTTTGAAGGTGACCGGAGCCATTCGGTATGGGGGCCCAAACATGGACCTGAACGCTAATTTGTGTAACTTCAAAGCATTGGTGTAGCGGGCTCTGACCTCCTACATGAAAACTTTTTGCATGGAGTTGTAGCACCAACATAGTAGTTTCATATTATGAAAAAATATATTTTGAAGGTACCACCATTTTCAAGAAAAATCTAATAAAGTAACTACCTACTTGGGATATTCCCCTGACATCCCTGGGACATTTTGTACAATGTAATACACATAAATAGGTTGAGTCAGGTGGAGAAAAATTATTATAATGTATACACATATTCCATTTACAACTAATTTTCGGAAAATTTCAAAGGATTAGTAATTTTTTCTTATAACATTTCAACTACAATTTCAATAAAAAAATGTAAAGGTACTTTTCGGTTAGCCGGGCGCCAGTGATATATATACATATATAAATATATATGTATGCACACACACACACACACATATATATATATATATATATATATATATGTGTGTGTGTGTGTGTGTGTGTGTGTGTATAGATACACTGGTGTGCAAAAATTAAGGATAAAGCTGATAAATTAGCATAAAAGCCAAAAAAGGCAACAGAACTAAATGAAAGACCAATCAGGGGATAGACCTGAAACAAATGCAGCAGCACATGCCCATATATATTGCATATGGCGCAAAAGGAAGAGGTGCTAAGGGGAAAAAATCACAGAGGCGGTGACCGTTCAGAAATTTGGTAAAATCTATTGCACTGTGTAATGTGATTTCAGTGACTTTGTTTTGCCATTATTGTGGGATATGGCCAAGAGACAATCCAGAAAATGTCATCTGGATGACCTTATACGAGGTTGAGTCATTGGGAAGTTGGAAGAAGGTGGAAGTGTGGCAGAAGTGTTCGGTATCGCTCATAACATCTTTTCACGAGTCTGGAGTGCATTTCAAACAAAGGGAATAGCTGTCCAAGCATTCAGCAGTGGTCGCCCACGCGAAACAACAACAGTGGAGGACCGTTATATTGTCCTACAGGCGAAAAAAAACAACTGGAGAAATCGCAAGGCAGATGGAGCAGACAGACTACTGGCCGTCGGATATCACGTTTTACCGTGGCTAGGCGGCTGCACAAAGGAGGCCTGAATGCACGACGACCAGTACGGTGTGTATCACTAATGCCTGCTCATCAGAGACGCAGGTTTCTGTGGTGTCAGGAACATAAGAATTGGACACAACAGTAGTGGTGTCGAGTACTCTTTACGGATGAGAGCCGATTTAGTATGACGAGCGATTCTGGACGTATACACATCTGGAGAGAGCAGGGAACACTTAATCACCCCTCCAACATCATCGAAAGGGACCGTTTTGGATGTCCCAGAGTTCTTGTTTGGAGTGGTATCATGATTGGTAGCCGTACGGACCTCCATGTCTTCCAAGGAGGTACAGTTTCTGGTTCCTTCTACTGTGCCGAGATTCTCTTGCCTCACGTGCGTCTTTTTAGAGGTGCTGTGGGTCCGGACTTCCTCTTCATGGACGACAACGCTCCCCGGCATCGTACACCGGCTGTCGAAGAGCTGCTGGAGAGAGAAGATATTCAACGCATGAATTGGCCTGCAAAGTCCCCGGATCTTAATCCCATAGAACACGTGTGTGACCTTCTCGGGAGACGCTTGGCATCACGTGATCAGGCGCCAACAACGATTCTGGAGCTGAAATTGGCGTAACAAGAGGAATGGGACTCTTTTCTTCAAGAGCTACTAGACAACCTTGTCCTCAGCATGGACAGACGTTGCAAATCCTGCATCGCAGTTAGGGGTGACCATATCCCCTATTAGAGACTGAATTATTCCTGCCAGGTGCTTGGAAGATGAACGTTTCTGTCTTCTCTGCATTTGTGCTCCAAGTGACCTTTTCAATAAAATGGTTTCATATCCTTTTGATTCTTTGTTTAGATGGTTTTTATCACTTGTCCCATATTTTCACATCTTGAAGATCTTATGGTAAGATTTTGGTCGATGTGGAAATCTTCTGTGCGACGTTACATTCGAAAAACCCTCTCGTCCTTAATTTTTGCACACAGGTGTATGTGTAGATATATGTATATATGTGTGTGTGTGTGTATACATGTATATATATAACTGCCGCCCAGCTAACCGAAAAGTACCAATGTAAATTGGGACTTATAATGCAATTTGAAACTTGTTCTCAATTATGTAAAAAAAAAAAAATGCAATTTCCTATTGAAAATAACCCCCAGGAGTAACTGAAAATTAGCTTCACTAATTAGAAGTATTTTTTATACTGATTGTAGGTTTACAAAGGTAATCCTTTTTCGTTTGAAATTTGTTAAACCTAACAATAGAACTGTTTTATGTCACATAGTTTTTTATTCCAAAATATAAATTTATCTTTTAATTCTGTAAGTGTTTTAAGTAATATGCTAGATACAGTTTCTAAAACTCACCTTTTAAAATGTACTAAGCTAGTCTTTCTCTCCAAAATAACCAAGTTACCATAACAAAAGATTTCAAAATGGCCACCACTTAACAGCATTGCCACTCAGTTTGTTACATTTATACAATTATTCTTATTCTTGTAAACACTGTTGTCATTTATATTTTTCTACATTTACAAAATATATAGTTTTATTCTTATTAATTAACTAAATATTTGATAGTTATATTAAAAAAAAAGAAGCTTCAAACACATAATTACACCACCAAAACCTGTGTACTTTATTGGATTTTTCTTCAAAATGGTGGTACCTTCAAAATATATTTTTTCATAATATGAAACTACTATGTTGATGCTACAACTCCATGCAAAAAGTTTTCATGTAGGAGGTCAGAGCCCGCTACACCAATGCTTTGAAGTTATATAAATTAGCGTTCAGGTCCATGTTTGGGCCCCCATACCGAATGGCTCCAGGCACCTTCAAAAAATATTAAGCTTAAATTCCTTTTGTATGGAAATGTCTAAGTACATTGTGCAAAAATTTTCTCTGTATCACATCAGAGCCAAGATTTAAAGCATTCTTAAAAACCGTTTTTTATGAAATTAAGGGTATTTGGGAGGGCCCTGTATGGGGGCTCTGACCATCTTCAAATGAATTTTCAATTTGAGATGTTAATGTTCAAGGTATAGTATCAGTTAGAGAACAAAAAATCTCTGAAGCACATCAGAGCCAGTTACAGTTGAGAGAATAAAGTGGCAAAAATGACACAAAATTATTTCTACGCCCTGGTCTAGGGAACTTTGACCTCCCCTAACTACAAAACTAAAATAGATATAACAAAAATGTTTGAGATTTGTTCTTTCCGTGGGCAAGACAACACAAGAAAAAAAAAATAAAGAAATTCTGAGATGGTGATGGAAACCCCCTGCCTGATATGCTCATGCAATGACTCTTAAATTAAATTTTTTTTTTTTTTATTTCTAACGTTTTCATTGTCTTTACTACTTTTGATTTTCCATGGTCAGGGGAAAAAATACCGAATATTCAGGTAGGCTAAATATTAAATGGTTTGGTCTGCCAAATATTCATATTTTCTCAAATATTTGGCCAAACCGAATACTTAAAAAAACCTTTACAAAACTGCTATTTTTAACTATCAATAAATAAAGATATTCCGAATAATTAATTAAATGTTGAATCCTATTTAAATAAAAGATAATTATTTATTTGCTGTTTGAAGAGTGACAAGAATATTAACTATTAATGATGACATTTCTAGGATTTAATGATGTATAGATGGATGGTTCTGAATATTGTCTGGTAATAGTTTGTTTCTTGCTTTTTCACAAACAGGGTCTTTCAAAACAAACTGGAATAAATTTTTATGGGTGATAACAGGCATCAAGACAAACAGTTTTTGTAAAGGAAACCAGGATCATAATTCACTTATTTGGTCAAAAATATAGTCTCACAACAAATCTCACTCTAAAAGGAATTTGAATTTTCGTTTGTAACTTTAACAATTATGAAGATACTACAGGGTTCTACCACCTGCTCGCTAATGCTCTCCAACCCCCGTGAATTGCGAATGCTACGCGGTCCCAGCTCGCTCGCCACTTTTTGCAGGAATTCTAGCCAGAATGAGTAGTACAGTTGAACCTCGAAAATCCGGACATCCAAATTCCAGAAATCTCTAAAGTCCGGACATTTTCCTGATTTCAGTTTTATTAGTTTTTGAAATAAGACTTAGCTGTAATTTCCATATTTCTCGTGAAATGCAGTTAAACACTTTTAACTGAAAACTAAATAAATAAATATGGACATGTTCTGGTATATTTTTATACCGCCTGAGCATTAATTAAAAGACTAATTATTAAAAAACGGGCAAGTTAAAAAAAGGCATAAAAAACAGGAACAGGATTCTCAATAAAGTGAGATAATTTTGCACTTTTTAACCCTTGAGAACGTTGAGGTGTTTTAAAAATATTATCATAAAAATATTTTGTCAGGTTCCTTATTTTTATTTGAATATTTTTTAATGAATAAATAATTTTAGATACATAAAATGGAGATAAAGGAATACATAATTACTGTAATATCCTGTTTTTTCGCCCCTCCCCTACAATTTTGTAAAGAAATTAAAAAATTTCAAATAATCCCAAAAACGCAGCCTTTCTAATAAATAAATAAAGCATGCTATGTACAATATTCTGGGAGTGGCCTTAAACTGTAAAGGAATCCTATCACTTTTCTCTCTTATTCACTCTTTTCCCCATCCTCTCTCATTTGTTTTCTTTCCCAGCTGAATCATGAGGAAACAAATACTTCTCCCTTTGTTCATTCTCCTGATTTGATCTCTCTGATTGGCTGGATTGTGGGTGTGCCATTAGACGACATAGGCTTCCTGTTATCATGAAAATCAGATTTTCTATCTTCAAAAACATGTTCTAAAAAAGAAGAGGAAGAAGGAAAAAATAAAAAGGCATGACGACGTTTAAAAAATATTTTATTTCAAAGGGTTAAAATTTAAAAAAAAATTTGATGGATTTTGGCATTTAAGAAAGAAAAGTATGAAATTTAAAAATATGTAGTTAGTTCTTCCGTATTTTTTAAAGATTTTGCCGATGCACTGTTATAAAAATGATCCACAAAAGAACATAGGTCTGACGGTTGCATTCATTCAACGTTTGTATTCAGCAGAGCATCGTAAGTGGGCCACCTCTGATTATTTTAAGTTTTTTTACCACGAAAATAAAAAATTACCAATTTTTTTAATTGGAAGTTTCGGTTTCAGATCGTTCAGTGTTCCGGTTTTTAGAGCGTTCTGGAAATCAGGACGCTGGATAGATCCTATACTGTATTATCTATTGGGTACTATATTTTAATTTATTGTGTTTTAATATGTATATTTAATTTCAGCACAGGTTTTATATTTTACTGTACTATTTCTAATTTATTATTTAATTCGCCAATTTGATCATAGTTTATTTGCAGTGGGGAAAAAATTGCATTTTGTATGTGTGACATGAAAAATATTAAGTGCCGTTATAATATTATTATTTTAATGGATGGAAGAATAGATCGTATAGTAAACTTTTAAATATTGCAGTTGTGATTGAAATACGCAATTAACCCTGCACAATTTGTGCATCTGTTCTTTAGGTCAATATTCTTTGAGAAGAGAATCAAAAATATAAAATAAATTAAACATTCTTACTTGTTCTTTGTTGAAAAATAAGAGACTCTACTTGAAATAAGAACTCGTTTAGGTTAGGATCCAATAATGTTTATTATATTTCCTTGAAGAGGGAGGAAGGATGAGATGAAAGCTGCACATCAAGTCTTTAAAAAGTACTGGCTCAAATTTCGTAAAATTCGAAGAATCTTTAAAATATTCCTTCTGGCCGTAAGGGACGTAGAATTAATGCAGAATTTAATTAAATTACCAGTTGATTTAAAACTTTTAAAATATTAAACTTAAAATTTACAACAGCATTTTTATAGAATAATTAAAAACTGAAAACGCGAAATTGATCTCCAAAGAATCCGCGCTACGGCGATTCTAGGATAGGAGCACAGGCCAGGCCTCCAGACCATACGACGTTTAGCATAAAATTACAGCATCATTTTTATTAAAATTCTGTTGGAAAAATGCGCAACATTAGTATTTATACCCAGAAAAGGGGTGCACAAATGTGACAGCAAGATTAATTTAAACTAATTTGTTGATTAGGAATTACATGAAAATTAAAATAACAAATCAGAGAATCATTAACATTTAATAATTAAAAGAACGATTCTAATTTGTATTTGAAAGACACGCCCCCTTCGCATGCAGCGCCAAGACAAAAACAGCTCCCGAAAACACACCGAATCAGAGTGGCGGTGACGCATGCGCACAACGCAGGAGCGGCGAGCCGCCAAATGACGATGACGTCACAGCTCAGCGCCGATTGAAACTAACTCAAAGCGCGAAGATGCCTCGCAGAGAAAACAACATCGCCGATTCAACGAACGCAAAGCACAATGAGGGGGGAGACGGCCTTGCCAAGAAAGCAACGTACAAGGCGCGCGACTGCTGATAAATAGCTTTTAAGGAATGGCAAATTAAACTGGAAAGGCTATAAAAATACAGAAATACGTTGAGCTGAAAAATAAAATACTTAAAAAAGATAAAACTGTGATATATCTTTATCACAGTATGTTATTATATTATCATAAAAAATATTTAAAAAGATCTCCAAAATTCGAAAATCCGGAATCGCCGCGGTCCGGCCGATTCTGGATTTTCGAGGTTCAACTGCACTATCATAAATCATTTTAACATATGAAATTTGCAAATTATTTTAATGAAAAAAAAAAACTATTGAAAACTTTGTTAAAAGCACAATTAAAAATGCATTTAGTTGATACTACTAATGGACATATATCATTTTAACATTATGAAATTTACAATTTTTTGAATTTAAAATAATTAACTGAAAACATTTCCTTGGAAGCCATTGAGCCTATAATATTGTAAAGTGTGTCTTAAATTCATTTTGAAAACCTCTTAGAAAAACACTACATGATAGCAGGATAGTTTAACATAAATCAACAGTCATCGTCTAAAATTCGCTTGACGTGAAAAATAGAATATCTCACACGTTTTCTGCTATGTTTAAAATAAACTCTTTATCAAAAAGCTGTTTTGCTGAACGCATCATGTGACCATAAAACGAGCCAATGACCATTGCTATTCATACATCGGCCAAAAGATCGTACTGTATATAAAAAGAGCTCCTACTCTGAATTTGGATTTGCTGAATTGAAACTAAAGGCCAGTGAATATGATATGATATATTGACAAAATCGTATACTAAAATATTTTAGCATTATATAGACTCTAAAGATCATCACGTCATTGGGAGTTCCTAAAAAAGCGTTCTATGCATTTGTGGCAGTTGCTATGCTTTTCCTGCAGGTAACTCATTCACACAATGGAAAACCTAATCAGCAATCGGTTGTTTGTTTGAAAAAGTTCTACCGTGCGCCTGCACACTTTTGGGGTCTATACGATAAATGCATCCTTTTTTTTCAAATCTGACTTCATTTTCACCATCAGAACCATTCATCGCTGCCGAGATTAGTGCATCATTTATGAAATTGTATTAAAATTCCTGAGTTTCATTAAATATTTATTATAATTAATTGGAAATTTTATAATTTTTAGAAGTATTTTATTTTGTGCATACCAAGAATATTTATATAAATGGTTGCAAGAATAAGCGTCAGTAAATATGATGTCATCACTGAAAAAGTTATAGTAAAATATATTAATAGGTGTAAATACATCTTTTGTTTTTCGAATGACATTTTCTTCATCAGAAACATTTCGCTTTATATCTTACTTACTATGATAGATTTATTTACTGTTATTCTATATACTCGGATCATTTAATATTATTTCTCAATAAATAATTTGCGTTCTGCTTTTCCACGATTAGTGCGTAATTCAACGGAATCATTTTAATATGTTTACATTTCATGAAAACCATTGAAATTTTTCTTTTAAATATTATGCAACTTTCAGTGGTGAAATCACGCTTCTGATTGGCGGAATGTAATAAAGCAAACTGATTTTATGTAACTACGGTGTTGCCACAGGGAAGCTACAAATTCAGCCTTATTTTCGGATTTTCGTGCAAAAAAGAGAGAGAAAAAAGAAATATATGTAGATTGGACAGTATTTTCAACAGGGTTAGTAACTTTGCTTTTTGCAAAAAATGACGGCATGATGAGAAGCATTGTAAATTCCACCTTTCATACCCAAACAACATTAACCTAGACATTCTATTACTCAGAATGCAGCTGGTAGTACAAATATTTTGCCACTGTCAAACTTCAGTTACTTCCAACGATGATGTCACATTTCACACAAAGCAAACTTCAGATGATGAAAATCTTTCTAATATCTTCATTATTGTTAAAGATATGAACAAAAATTCAAGTTCAACATGTAGTGAGACACCTTGTATTTTTGATAAAATAAGTGGATTGTGATTGCTGGTTTCTATGAAAAAATATTTGTCTTGATCTATATCTCCTGAAAAATTGTTTTAAAATTTTAAGAACACTGTTTCCAGCCTTTGAAAATCATTGCTCACTCCAGGCACTGGTCTCTTGTGCACTTAAAAACTTCCTTGCTAAATCACAAGAAGCAGGGAAGTTATTCTTGCTCAGTTGCCACCATTTGAAAAGTTTTATATATATATATATATATATATATATATATATATATATATGAAATATATTATTATTGCATCAAAATCACACAATTTACAAAATGTATTTTTCATAATTTTCATTTAATTTACATTGTAAATATATCTTTCTCATAATGAGAAATTTAATAAAATTAATACTATAAATCTTTTCTAAATGTAGAATTTTTTTTTTCCTCTGAAAAATCAAAGTATCTCATACAATGCAAATGGATGGTTGCTAGTGTGTTATCTATTAAATTTCATCAATATTGAAGAAATTGTGTATGTGAAATAGGGCTGCACCGAATATTTGGTATTTAGCCATATTACCGAATATCAAGATATCCATTCTGTTGAATATTCAGTTTGGCCGAATATTGAAATATTCAACCAAACCGAATGCTTAAAAAAACAATAACACAACTTCCACTTTTAACTGTCAATGTTGCTATTTGAAAAGTATCACTAAAGAAAATTAACCATTAATGACAACCTTCATAGTAATTAATGCTGTACAAATGCAAGTTCCTGAACATTGTCTGTTAAACAAACCTGCTTCTGGCTTTTCGCAAACAGAGTGTTTCTAAACAAAATGGAAAAAACTTCTAGGAGTGATAATATACAAAGACAGACAATTTTTGTCCATTAAACCAGGATCACAATCTATTTATACAGTCAAAAATACACTGTATCTCACTCAAGGTTAAAAATTAAGGTCACTCAAGGTTAAACTTGGATTTTCGCTTATTACTTTAACATTACTGAAGATATTATAGTTCATTTTCAACAGAGTTACTTTGATTTCTATGGAATATGTTAACATGACGTGAAGTGCTGGAAATACAGAGCTGCCAACTGCTACGAAAAAAATCTTAGTTGTTACGATTTTGAGCCACAAACTACGATGCTACGAAAATCTGTCTAAAACTACAATTTTCTGCAAAAAAAAACAAGTGAATTTCGTCACAGGATCACTCGGAAAAACGCGAAATTCGTTACAGCATCGTGCGAAGAAACACTAATTTCGTTACAGGATTGCGCGAAAAAATGCGAATTTCGTCAAAAAACGCGAATTTTGTCAAAAAATTGGCGGGAAAAAGCAAATTTCGCCAAAGGATTGCCGAAAAACGTGAATTTCATCACCCAATTGCTGAAAAAACGTGAATTTGTCAGGGGATCGCTGAAAAAACGCGAATTTCTTCAGAGAATCATGTGAAAAACGCAAATTTCGTCAAAGGATCGCTGAAAAAAGCGAATTTCGTCAAAAAATCGCTGATAAAAAGCAAATTTTGTCAAAGGATTTCTGAAAAAACGCGAAATCCTTTAGAGAATCATGTGAATTTCATCAAAAAATTGTTGAAAAAAAACCAAATTTCGTCAAAAGATCGCTGAAAAAATGCGAATTTCATCAAAAAATCACTGAAAAATTGCGAATTTCGTCAACGAATTGCGTGAAAATGCGAATTTTGTCTAGGGATTATGTAAAAAACACAAAATTCGCCAAAGGATTGCTGAAAAAACACAAAATTCTTCAAAGGATTGATGAAAAACACAAATTTCTTCAAAATTTACTGCAGTGGGTTAAAAGATTGAAACCGGGTTCCTTTTACTAATGTAGAAAATTTGTCGCAAAACGTGAAAACAAATTAGGAGTGGACAGAGCATTAATTGAATGGGAATAATTATGTTTAATCAATCCCACCCGCAGCAAAAAAATTAGTAAAAACAAAAGTCTCCTACTTTGTGTGCTTATGGATATACACGTGCATTTAATTGATTAGTACTTGCTTGCTTAAAATTTGCAGCATAATAAACAGCCACCAACCTTCAAATAAATTTGAATTTGGTGTGCTACTATTTCTCATTTTCAAAAGTTGGCAGGTCTGGAAATATCCACTATTCATATCTAAACAACACTGAGCTAGACATTCCTTTATTTAGAATGCAGCCAACCGTGCTTACACTGTGCCAATGGCCAAAATTCAGTCACTTCCAATGATATCACCACATTTTATACAAGTAAAATTAATATGATGCAAATTGCAGTAAAATATCTTCATTATTATTGATAAATTGTGAACGAAAATTCAGTTTCGGCTTATAGTTGTTGTGTCTCTTACTTCTCTCATTAAACTTACACACAACAAAATAACTAATTTACATAGACATTCATTTAAATTAAACTTTACTCAATTACATAATTAAATTATTCCTCCAAAAGAATTATCTCATTTTTATACTTGCTCTGAAAATTATCTTATTTACTCAAACATTGAATTTACTATATTATTTTATATTTAGAAATTTTGACTATTTAAATTAGAATTTACATTTAATAAAATAATTTATATTGGCCCACAATTACAAAATTAAGTTAATCACTAAATAAAATTATATGGAAGTGCATTGTGTTCTGGCTCCCATAATTAAATTATATTAAATCCAACAATAACTCCAAGTGCGTGGTCAAGGTGAATCAAGTATTACTAAAATCTTTAATTGTTAATATTCTCTCTACTTAAGAGTTAACCTTTCTCTCTTCTGTCATCAAAATTACTAAGAAATGAGACAATTTTAGTTCAATAATTACAATATTCAAACACAATTCAGCTAAACAATTTTAAAAATGAAAACCATCAGAAAATTAAATCTAAAAATGCAATTTAAACTCCAATGAACTTCAATGGTCTCATTTCATTAGTAAACTCAAAATTAAATCTTCTAAATTATTAAACTTCATGAAACAAATCTAATATCTGAAAAATAAAACTTGTTCTTCTGAAACATAACGCGCTGGAACTAGTTGACCAAAATTATATATACAAAAGGTAAATCACCATTTTCTTACAAATTCAGCATATCAAAATATCTCACAATTCTCCGTCATTGATAAAAACCCAATTTACCTCAACTCCGTTTTCAAAATATACATTATCCCCATATCAACCAGTTCCAATGGTTATTCTCTAAAACTTGAATTTAATGAATACAGACAACTTCTTAACTAAAAATCACGCGAGAAATAATTAAAATTAGACTGTACTAAATTTATATTCTTACTATTAAAATTTATACTTAAGAATTAACAAAAAGTTAGACTTTACATAAGCTGTCTGTATTCCCTCAAATACTAAAAATTCATTTCTTCTAATGCTGAAATAAAATAAATAAAAAGGGATGCACTGCAAGGTAAATGAAAATGCATTTTATACAGGAATTAAATATTTTATTGCACGTATTATCATTTTACTGTAAACAACAATTGTTAACACAGTTAATTTCAAAAGGCCTCATCTATAACAATTATTCACAACTTGGCTCTTATATTTAAAATTATTTCTATAATCAAATTCACCATCATATTATTGTTCAAACAAATTCCTGTAATGTTTTATTAATGTGATAATTTGGAGCTACTGGCAGTCTATGCAAAAAGGGATTAACTATTGGAGTCATAAAAACTTACGTTAAAGTGAATCTTATTTCACAAACTAGAATTAATTAAATAAAATAAAAATAAATAAATACCGGTAAAGTTAGTTCATGCATGATGAAAATTATTTAAGAAAATGAAAGGAAAGAAAGGGACTTAACATCTTCATGACAGCTCCGGAGCCGCGTTACTTTTTAGATCCTCACATCGTGGCTTCTCATCTCCAACTGAACTCTTGATTTTCCCACGCAAAAACTCCTTGACTACCTTCAACATCTTGACCCATACGCGCTAACAAATAGTGCCTCAAAAATGACACTATGTAGAAAGAAAGATGTTAAACTGTGCTATATTATTTCACAAAACTGATGAAGTTTGCCTTGGTAATTATTCATACATCCTTTTGTAGCGATTTCAAAACTACATAATTTAAATTAATTTAATAGGTGTGAATTCTTGCGCGAATATCTGGTCACATGGGGACGCGTTGTTGTGGCGTGGTGATGCTATTCTCTGCGCAGGAGTTGCTCTGTTAGAATCTTGTTGCCATTTTAAAGAATAGAAAAACTTAGGAAAACAGATAAGAATAGAAAAACATATTATTACAGAAATGTTAATAAAAATATAAATAGACTCCAAAAATGTTAATAAAAATATTAAGACTCCAAAAACGTTGATAAAAATATTAAGACTCCAAAAACGTTGATTAAAACTCAGTAGCTCTATAAATGTTACTCAACCACAAATACTCCAGTAACTCCTAATTTCCAAAACTATTGCATGACAAATATATCTTTTGGAAATAAAACCATAAATTAATTAGATAAACATAATACTTGAAAATTTCACAATTGAGAAGAAGAAATTGCGCACTTTTCATCTTCCCAAGAGCCAATTAAAAAATATCAATTTCACCAACACAATTGTTTGGTCACTAAATCCAAATGATAAATGTATAATTAATTTAACATAAATTTTGGTGGACAGTGGGAGAATTATAAATAAAAATTCTGTGCCAGAAGAATATAAATTAAAATCAACCAACTTTATCTTTTAAATCAACCTGTAAACCGTAACTGCAACTTTAACTATGAAAAACAACAACCCGTATTAAAATAAACAAAACATCCCATAATTACACAACATTTTAAAAGTTAATAATTAGACAAATTAGAATAAAATAATTTAATTAATATTTAAATTTAAGTTGTGTTAGCGACACAACATAGTGACACACCCTGTATTTTTGATTGAATGTCCTGTATTTATGATGGAATAAGTGGATTGAGATGTTGTTTCTTCACTAGATTAATTTTAACACAATCATTCAAATTGGCAAAGAAATCACACGAGCCACAATCCTCCAACTGGACGAAAAATGTCTGGGCCAGGACTCGAACCTGGGATTCCCTGGCTGTTGAGCTGTTGAATCCCTGATGAGCCCTGGCTGTTGAGCTGATTAAACTATCAGACCAGATGCTATGATCAATAAGGTTAATTATGCCCTCTAGATTCGACCGAGATAGCTCAGTTGGTGGAGCGTGGCAGCTTTGGCCAGGGGATCCCGGGTTAGAGTCCTGGCCCGGACATTTTTCGTCCAGTTGGAGGATTTTAGCTCATATGTTGTTTCTTGTTCAAACAATTTTTGTCTTGACCACATTATCTCCCCTGAAAGTCGGTTACAAAATTTTAGGAACAACCTGTATGTTTACAACTCCTCAAAATAATTGCCTACTCAAGACACTGACTGCTCTTTTGTGCATTTAAAAACTTCCTTGCTAAATCAAAAGGAATGTTATTCTTGCTGATTGGCCATCATTTGAATAGATTATATTATGTATTTATTTTTGTTTTAGTCCCTTCCTGACAAATAAACAGTACATGACTGTAAAATTTTTCTTTCACTTCCTTCAAAATTTCTTTTACAGTCTGTTTTAGAATATAAGAAAATTTTGTTTATTAGTTTTAATTCACAGAAAAAGCCATGACATTTAACATTTTATTAATTAAAAAGGTTTTTAAACTATATTCTTAAATAATAACTCAAAGCATATTTTTTTTAGTGTAAAGTATTGTGAAAAAGGTTTTGTTTGTCAAAATTGAAGTGTCTGTGTTAAATATAATGAAAAATTGTTTTAAAATTGAACTTTTTAATAAAAGCTCTGAAATATAAAAATATTTGGTCAGGCAAATAGTTACTATTTGGTTGGCCGAATATTCGGTATTAAGCCTAACAGTTACTATTCGACTTACCTGTATACCAAATATTTGGTATTCGTTCTTTGGTCAAAATCACTGTTCAGTGCATCCCTAGTATAAAAAAGGGAATAGTTTGCCAGAAAGTATTTCTGAAAATTCCTTCCTCTCACTAAGGTCATTGTAAAATGAGGTATCCTGTTAATGTAAATAAGGAAATTTAGTTAAAAGTTTCAGTATATGAATGGTCAATATCAAAAGTGGCAATATATATTTTTTTAGTTGTAATCTTATTTTAGATATACATGAATGTATATGTATATTTTATTTTTATTTTTTAGGAGTTACACAGGTATGTGTTTTTAATAGTGAAGAAGCCCTCAAACTTTTAAATATTGGACGCAAGCATTTGAGCATTGCTTCAACCAAGATGAACTATCAGTCAAGTCGCAGGTATAAAAGTATAATTTAATAGTATCGTTAAAGAAAAGTGAAAATTTCTCTTTGGCAATTTTTTCTTTTTTAATTGAATATCATAAAAAGTTAATTTTTATAGCGTCTTTAAATATCTGTGTAAGAATATAATATATTGAGTATTTTAACTATTTAAAAACTGCTTTCCACAAAATATTAGACAGGTATGAAAATTTCTGCATTTTCACAGAAATCCATGGAAAATTTAATTGTAATTTTATGAATGCTTTTTGTCTGCTTTTGAGATCAATGCAAAACCGTTGAGAAATCGTGACTTAATGACTTATACCATACATATATGTCATATGCAGGGATCATTCTAGAGAGTTTCAGAAGGGCGGCCAGCCCTCATGCCCTTTTTAGATAAAATCCCACCCTCCCTGCCCTTATTCCAGGTGGAATTCTACCCTCCCTGCCCTTATTCCAGGTGGAATTCTACCCTCCCTGCCCTTATTCCCGGTGGAATTCTACCCTCCTAGCCCTTTTTCCAGGTAGAATTCTATCCTCTTTTTATTCCTGCAGAGAATCCTGCCTTGTTTGCATTGTACTTTCAAAAATTCTTTTCCTATCTTTTATTTTTAGAATGCTAGTAAGGTACATCAGGAGTACTCCTCTTTTCCTTTTTATTTCTCTGTGAAATGCCCTGGTATATCTAATCTTTGACTTTGAGCGATTCATCTTTCCATTTATCATTATTTCCATTGAACATAAAGGGTAACTAAGGGTCATTGATTAATTTCACCTTCTCTAGTAAAATATACTGGTTGGATCAGGCATTCTGGCCTTTGATCACATGATAACTTAAATAAGTTTTATAAAAAAATTGAGAAGTAGCTTTAGAACTTTTATTTTGTAGCTTTTTCAAAACCAGTTTTGCCAAAACCGGGAAAAAGTTATCTGGTGAATAAAAGTTTTAGAGAGAGAAGTTTTTGAATGTTGTAGGAAAAGAGGGAAATGACTGTGAATATAGTAAACAATTTTAACAATTAAAATCGAGAATATAAGTTTCATTTTGCATTTTTAATACTTTTCAAATGGTAAAGTTACGGAAATTTAGAAATGTTATTGGATTTTTTAAACTAAAGAGCACTTTAAGCTGTTGCTAGACTTCCCTCTCTACCACTATATTCGTATATGCGCTTATTACAAAAATGCCCTTTTTATGAAATGATGTGCCCTTTTCAGCAAAATTGCCCTTATTATGTAATGTGCGCCCTGCCCTTTTTTATGTTCTAGAATGATCCCTGTCATATGGCAATGTTGTGGTAATTTTGTTATAAAGATACTTAATTTTATTGCTATATCCTGTTTAAAAACAGAATGCCATTAACTTTTAAACCATTTACAACCTTAGAACATGCATGCATTTTTGCCTGGCCATTGAATAGTGAATTCTTTATTAATAGCATTTTAAAGCCTTTTTTTTTTTTTTTTTTTAAATTGTGTGAAGGATTGTGTGAAGTTACTATCAGTAATCAATCAGCAATTCCTATTATGAACATCAGAGCATTTGAGATTTATTCTAATTGTAAAAAAAATATTTTAAATTGAGAGTTGACATTTTTGTTTTATTCTTAACTAGCAAGGCCCACAGTTTCATGCATGGAAATCGAACATAGTTGTTGAAAACATTGTTAAAATGTACTTTGTGTGCTTATCTATATTATAAAGGACAAACGTGTCCGTGCGTAACGCTAACGTCATTTTGCGAATGGCAACAGTTGATGAAATTTTGGTTTTACAGTTTTTATTATTGGACTTTTTTTAATTTCTAAACATCTCATATTTTTAATTTTTACACCTTTATATAGAAAAAAAAGTCTTCTTTCAAATGCAATTTGTTTGAAAACTGTATCTTTATTGACTGATTTATTATGGCTTTTAAAATAAAAAAAAATATTTTTCACCTTTTTCGAGCTTAATGATTGCCATTGGCAATTTTTTTCCCTCTTGGCGAGCACATGTTATTGTTGATTAAAGAATTGAAAATGGCTATTATTAGTTAGAAATTAATATAGGCACCTTGAAAAATAAAAAAAGAAACTTACTGATTTTACATAAAATACAAAATAATAATAATAATAAACGTTTTGATGAGCGATAATTTCATAAATTGAAATTATTTAATTCAAAAATCAAGGGATGTTTGTGATGCATAAAAGTACTTTCAATGTAAAAATTTTGACTCAAATAATATTTGGCTATTTATCGTTTGCACAGATTATCACGTTCAAAAATCAATTTATGATGAAGTTTCGCTTGCTGTTTTAAATGAAAATTCAGTACTTTTCGGTTAGCCAGGCGCCAGTGATCGCCAACATTTTTTGAATCTCACCAACCCTTTTTTTCTCGCCAATAAGAAATAGCCACTATTTTAACATTGTAGTAACAGATATAACTTAAAAAACTTACTTAAAATACCTAAAATATATTAACAGATATATTTAAATAAAATACAAAGAATTTATTTAATGTAAGTATGAAAGAAAAACCCACGTTGTTGAAAATCCCAAAATATACTAACAGAAATATTCAAATAAAACATAATAAACTACAAAGAATTTATTGCATAATGAAACAGTAACTCACGTTATTGAAGATCCCCAAATTTTTTTAGATAACTTAAAAATTTGAAAAAATGGATTCTCAGCTGTTCTCCTTCACATAAACTCTGCTAAATAACACTCAAATGATGACGGGCAGTACGACGATGCTTCTTATTACGCTATTTTGCTCTATCTCAAAGCCTTTCAATATTTTGAGGTTATTCATTCATTATTCCCAATTTATACAATAATTTCAACTATTCCAGCTTCCGTATATTATAAATATGATGAATAAAAAACTTCAAAATACTTTGCAACTTCACAGCAATTTTTTCATGGAACCTTTTTATTTATTTTAAAAATAGAAAACTATGACTTTGAGTTGTTGCCATCTCAGAAATAAAAAAACTATAAATTTCCATTTATTAATGTAAACCATGTAGAAGACGGGAAATGTTAAAATTCAAATAGCGCCAAACGAAACAATTTTTGGTGAATTATCACTGGTGACCGGCTAACCGAAAAGTACTGAAAATTCTATGGTTTATTTTATTGATGCATCAGGACTGGCAAAACATTTTTACTTAATGCAGTTTTAAAAATGGTGAGATTATATAATATGGTTGCACAAGCTGTTTTATCTTCTGGAATCCCAGCTTTGTTATTACATCAAGGTAGAATAGCACATTCAAGATTCAAAATACCGCTGAATTTGAATGAAACATTTACGTGTGTCATAGTAGTAAGCAATCTGACCTTAGTGAATTAATAAGAGAAACGAAGTTAATCGTGTAGGATGAAGCACCCATGATGAGAAAGTTAGTATTTGAATGTGTCGACCGTACGCTTAACAGCATAAAAAACAATGATTCGCCATTTGGTGGAATAGTAGTTATATTTGCTAGCGACTTTAGACAAATTTTGCCTAGATTCAAATATATAGAATAAAATTCTTTTATTAAATTTTGATGCTAATCTTATGTAATCGGGTCCATGTCAAGGGATGATGTCACACATAAATGATGCTGTCAAGAATAGGGTTTAATGTCAAGAAATGTTGTCAAGAATAGGGTATAATCTATATTGCAAACCAACACATGTCGGATTATTGCTGAAGTTATTTTGATGGTAGCAACGGACTGATTAATAAATTTCACTTTCACTGCATATTTTTAAACTTCTAAACATCGCACAATTTCAATTTCTACTCCGTCGGATAGAAAACAAAAATGCAATTACTGTGAAAAGTGTGTTTTGAATTTACTGATTTTTTATGCTTTTTAAAATAATTTCCAAGCATGAATTATTTTTAAATCTATCTCTATTACGTGTAGTCCGATTGAAAAGATTAATCCGTTTGCATTTAAAACAAAATAGGAAGTTCCGCATTTATTCCCGGATAATATTACAGAACAAAATTAAATCTTCATCAAAATATAAATATGAATAATATAATATAAATAAAATGCAAATTTAACAGATATGTTCTCAAACTATGTGCTTAAACTGTTGAAATTTTCAGAATAAAAAATCTGCAGTAAGCAGCAAAATCTTGGATGATTCCTTTGGCCGTTAACTCTTGGCATGTGGCTAATACAAAAGTATTGCTTTATTAAATTTCGAAATTTTATTTGAATATATTACTGATATTTTTTTTTTTAATAAAATTTCCTTTTTACGTTGTTAATGAATCAGTTATATATATATTAAATATGAAATATCTATTGGAGTTAGTAAAAAATGGTTTTCGCTTATGTTCTGTAATCTGGTAGTGTTCTGGTAATGTTCTGTAAAAATGGTTCGATTCCCTAGTTAACATGAAGTAAAATTTACATTGCAGGTCGTCCATGTCAAATCAATGAAAAAAATGCAATTTTTGGACTTTGACATCTCAGATTTCTATACTTTTTTTGTTTATAGTTTGTATCCATGGAGTATATGAAAAATTAATTTTTTTTTTCTTTTACGAAATTTTAAAAATGGCCAAAAGTCAAATTTAACCAAGTTTTCAATCACACGATCCTCTACAATTCTGTAACAAATTGGGATAGAGAGCTCAGTTATATCTTATTTGAAAAAAGTTCTTTTTATGGGCTTTAATATATGCTACACTAACCATTTTAAATTAAAATTTTTCAAAAAAAAAAAAAAAAAAAAAAATATATATATATATATATATATATATATATATATATATATATTTATATTAAAATTTATATTAAAATTATACAAACATTAACATATATATATATATATATATGTTAATGTTTGATTTTTTGGCTACGAGTATGCAAAATTTCAAGATAGAGAAATAATGGGATTTTAAGCTATTAATTTTTGGATAAGGAGGGTTTATTGAAACTTCTCAGGTAACTGGTTCCTTATATCTTGAAAATTAATAGTTCAAAATTCCCTCATTTCACCATCTTGAAATTTTGCATACTGGTAGGCAAAAAGTCAGACTAACATATATATTAGAATTAAAAATGGTGTTTTAAAAAAAATTTTAATTAAAAAATTTTGAAAAATTGCTAAAAAATTTATTTTACTCAAAATAGTTTGTGTTGCATATCATATTAAAGCGTATAGAAAGAGCTTTCAAATAAGATATAACTGAGCTCTCTAGCTCAATTTGTTACCGAATTGTAGAGGATCTTGTAATGGAAAACTTGATTAAATTTGGTACTTTTGACAATTTTTAAAATTCCATAAAAAACAGAAAGGGAAAAAAAAATATTTTTCATATACTATATAGATACAAACTATAAACAAAAAAATATATAAAATCTGAGATGTTGAGGTCCAGACCCCATGTTGATTTGACATGGAATGACCCTTACTACTAATTAAATGGAAAATCTCCATTAAAACCCAACTTTTGCCTTGCACTTAGAAAAAACTGATAAAATTTTGTTAATTTGAGAATTCTGTCCATCTATCCTGCAGTGGAAGAATTTTTTATATTGGTTTGATAATTTCAGAGTAATCATAATTTTAGAAAGTTTTCTGATTATTTCACACTTTTAAATTTCGCTGAAAGATCACACTGAAAGATATTTTTAATTCTGCTTGTTTCCGCGTAATTGTAATTTTAGAATTCATTTCACCCTTTTGAAATTAAGAAATTAATTAAATAATTTATTAAAACTATTGTTAGTGATCTTATACTTTTTAAAAGTAACCACCATGTTAATTTTCATGTTTTTAGTTCTAACAGTTTCAAATAAATTATTTTAGAATATTTTTCATTCTGGCACCCTCTTGGGAGCAAGGGCACCAACATAAAAAGTAGCCTACATTATAGCAGAGACGGTCATCATTCTTTTTTGAACTTGGTTTGTTAGTTTGAGATTACCTCCTGCAATTAAACAAGCATTTCTTCTTTTTAATAGTATATTAATCTGCATTTTTAGAGAAATTTCTCTGACTACATTTGACTATTTATACTGATTCTAATATTAAATCATTTTTTTAAGAATTCTCCTTACAATTATTAATATTTCATACAGTAAAGTTGGGATTTTCACAGGCACTTCTTTTCATCATTATGTTTTAAAATAGTACTAGGGGGCTCTGCCCCCTGCTCGCTACACTCACCAACCCCCGTTCTGATTTCACAACCTCTTAAAACCTGGTAATGTATCCTGTTTTAAAAAGATGATGATGATGATATCACGAACGGCGACTATCTTCTGTAATCAGGTTATAATGCTTTTTCATTTAATTCATCTTTTTTATTTTTAATATTCATCTGTAAACACAATATTTATGACGTAATTTTCTTTATTTCCTGCTTTCAACACGTGATCATTTAATTATTATTTTAAACTTTCATTATTGTTTTTAATAGTCTCGCGCAAATACATTTTTTATTTGAGATAAAACATAATCCTTTGTGCTTATTTAGAAATTGGCAACAATATAAAAAAATGACTTTTCAATAAAAGATTTTTTACTCGATTTTAAAGGATTTTTTGAGTTTTTATTGTCCGACCGTGATAATTTTTTTAATTTCTGAAAGCTTGTTATTCGCGTCTGGTGGTATGATTTTTGAATCCGTAGGATGGCTAGAAAAAAAGTAATAGCTCCTCAAAAAAGTCAAAGCAATGATAACCCAGAATATCTACACAGAATTTGATTGGTCCATTTCTAAATCGTTTTTGGCTCAGTTACAGATTACTTTTTTTTAATATAGAAGGATTATAATAACTTGTTTTTTTTTTAGATGATGTTATGGATAATAATAATGATGTAAACTGTGGATACAAGTTATGTCATTCATATAATCGTGGATTTTGAAATACTTCGTGGGATACCTTTTAGATTTGTGCCTATCATTGTTCATTATTTTTGTGTAAAAAATTAGATGTGACAGTTTTAGAATGTAGGGATAAGTTTATCTCTCAAAGTAACTAAAATGTTTTATATGTAAAGTTATGAACTTTTTTTTCTCTAATTTATGTTATTTACTTTGTGCTATGTGTAGATTTTCTTTTAAAAAAATGAGTGTATTATACTGAAATGTTTTTTTTTTTTTTTGCTTTTCAGCCATTGCATTTATACTATCAGAGTTGTAAGAGTGCCTGATGTGAATAATATGAGCCATGCTAGAGTAAACCGGTAATTTTTTTAATTAGAAATTGCTATTTTTATATGTCTAATTTTTTGTAGATTTTTTTATTTTTTTGAGAGATTTTCTTTTTTGTATTTATGAGTGAGAGACAGTGTACAGTAAGGTTCAAAATACAATAATTTTGATAATGTTCATCAATTTTTGTTCAGATGTGACATTTTCCAAAAAATTCTTCCTCTAGTCTAAAATTTTACTACAAAAAAAAAAAAAAAAAAAAAAAAAAAAAATCTGTCCTATTTGCAAATTCTTAGTAACAATAAATAATTAATCATCTAATCATCCCCCCCCCCCCCCCCCCAAAAAAAAAAAAAAAAAAAAAAAAAAAACTTCGCTACTCCTCATTTGCCCCTCTAGCTCACAACTTTAAAATCTTTATTATTTTTTAAAACTTTTTCTTTTAATATTTGTTATTTTATTTTTACAATAGATAATCAATCATCTAGATTTTTCCTCCATACCTGAAAGTCTGCTTTCCTTTTTACCACCTTCTCTACCTCCTGAGAAAAAAAATTCCCATTTTTTGTCTTCCTAGTTTAAAGTTCTTTAATTTTTAAATTTTTTTTTCTAATTATTGCTTTATTATAACAATTAATAATCACTCATATAAATTCCTCCCCTCCCCCAATAAAATAATAAAATTAATCCTGCTTATCCTTCAGTATAAAGCTATGAAATTCTAATTAAAAAAAAAAAAAAAAAAAAAAATCTGCTCGATTTGTTACTTTTTAGAAACAATAAATAATTATCATAATCTAATCTAGGTTTCCTCCCTCCAAAATTTGTACTTCTCCTTCTTTGCATTCCTTTTTTTTTTCTATTTCTTATTATTTAGTAACAATAAATAAACAATCTTCTAAATTCCCCCAACCCTGAAATTCCCACTCTCACTCCCCAAGCACACATATTTTAAAATCTTATTTGAATTTATCAGACTTAAAACTCCATTAAAAAAAAAAATTTCGTCATATTTGTTACTGTTCTACCAGCAATAACTAATTAATAAATCAATTAATCTCTTAAATTAATTAATCTCTTCAATCCACTAAAAAATTGAAAATATTTTAGCCATTAAAAAAAAATAATAAAAAAAAAAAAATAATGCAATTTTGTTGTTTTTATCCTCATTTTAAACTGGTCCCAAGCATTGCACTCTTCAAATTCATATAATTCCTAAAATTTTACTGCCTTCTTGTTATTCCTAAAACCATACCTAAAACTTACCAGTTTTGTAATCCGTGATGAATTCAGGAGGTCAAAATGTCTCCTTCTCTCTCTCTCTCTGAATGATTTAGGATTTTAAATTTTAAGCTTATTAACCCTGTTACTGACATGCCCATGTTAAAACATTCCAGTTTTCACCGCAATACAAACATTATTTAAATTAATATAATTCTATGGATATAATGCACTTTTAAAACATTGAGTGATGATTAATACTCTCAAGAATTACATTCATATACAAAATTATTTTTTTTTGGTACTTCTCTATTATCCCATCGACCACTTTTCATAACAAAAAACTATCGCCAAACTGTAAGATTAAATGCCAAAAATGCAGTCCCATTTACTTGATGTCAGAAGCATTTTACGTGTTTGTTATGTCATCAAGTGGTTTTTAATTCAACATTTGCATGTATTTTTCATTATGTTTTACTGATTTATTAGTTATTTCATTAATTAAAATAACAATTGTGTCCTTAAATTGTTATATTTTATTTATTTTGATATTCCAATGGCAACGTTCTCCCATTTATTTGGCATTACAGTTTGGCGATTGTTTTTTGTTATGAAAAGTGGTCGACGGGATAATAGAGAAGTACTGTTTTTCTTTATATAATTTTGGAATAATCATTATTTTTTTTAGCATTTAAAATCTAATGCAGAGGAAACATTACAATTTGCCCTTTTGCTGGACAGTCAGAGGGTTAATGTTCTAGAAGTGCACCCTTCCCCACATCCCCAGAACTTCACGATTTTCCCCTCACTCTTCAGAGCTGCAAAAATTCCTCCTGTGGAAAAATGTCTGAAATCGTCGTTTTTAATGCAACCTTTAGATACCACTTTAGATACCATAAAAAAATTGTAATTCACTCTTTCCCTTATGCTTCTTCGTTGTTTATAAGTTGAACTAAAATCCACTATTTCAGGAATGAGAATCTCCATGTTTTGGTAGATTCTTCTGATAAGGAAAATGAATGAATGAATAAATAAATAAATTCGCTACAGTATTCCGCTTTTCACTTTCCGAAATTTCTGTTTTACTGCTTTTGCCTTCCTCCCATCACAAAGAGTTTAAAATCTTTAGAGCTTTTTAAATTTGTTAGATTTTTCTGTACTGTTTGTTTGAAGTAACAATAGTTAAATATTTTAATTCCCCCTTCTGAAATGTTTGACCTTCCTCGTCATATGAATTGAAAAATGAACTGTTCACAATGCGTTTGATGTCGACAATCATATGAGTGTGTCCAAGATGCAATTACTAAATGTTGTTGTAAAAAGTAAACACGTGAGTAAGGCTCTTTTGAAAGTTTAATTTATCTTACGTTCACATATTATCGCCACCTGTTTTGTTGCCATGTCATCCTCCATTATATTTTATTTAATTAAGTTCTTCATTGTTATATTTATTCATCTTTAATTTATTATGAAATATGTATAATAAACATTAGTATTTTCAAAACTTAAAACTGTTTTATCCTTTTATCTATGTGTCAAATCTACATCACACACTTTTGTCACTACCTTGCCAATATCAGCCATTAGGCTTCCACATACTCTGTTTAACTCAATTTATAATTTTGTTTTAGACCGGTCCCGGTATACGGGTCGAACATTTTATAAATACAGGTTGCAATTTGATTTTTCGGACACTTTTTCTCTTTCAACTCATCAACTATTGCTGGTAAAATGGGGAACAGTCATAGGATTCGGAAGAGTAGACAATAACCAAGGTATCTGCAAAGGAATATAATAAATGTTTAGGGGGAGGGGATATCTATCTGTGAGTCAATTGCTGACACTCTTTTGTAAAATGTTGAATCATGTTTTATAATTTTTCTGTGATTTAATTGTAAAATGCGAGTAAACATGAACCCTGGAATAAGTTTTCTCTGTCATTCATGCTTTAGGATAAACACCAGTATTTGTGTCCATATTAAAAAAAAAAAAAACAGTTGTTACTATTATTTAAACATTGCATCATCTATTGTGCTGTCAAGGTTCTTACTAATGGCAACCTTTCTACAAATGTTTTATTTGAATTTCAGATAATGTGTAGGTAAATAATTATATGAAATTGGTCATGCAAATTTTAACTAGTTATTTATATGCTGCATATATTAATGAAATTTTTTGTTATCAGTTTTGATATGTGTTTAATTTTTAAGGCTTTCATTTTGTGATTTGGCTGGATCTGAACGAGCTTCTAAAACTCAAACAAGTGGTATGCGTTTAAAAGAAGCAAATTCTATAAATACATCTCTGCTGGTTCTTGGGCGATGCTTGGAACATTTACGTCTAAACCAGATGGCAAGGTAATTGTCTTTTTCTTGGCATAGTTTTATGATAATACATATTTGCTGAGAAAAACTTCCATGCATTTATTTCTAGAATGTAAACATAGAATAATAGGATAAATGTGTTAATTCTTATAAAACTTACAGATTACGTGTGTTTGATTCATTTTTTCTTTATTTTATAGGATTGAAGAGAAAATTTTTATGCATAAATATGTTCGCATCAAAAGAAGCATATATCAATGCAATATTACATTTACTTACAGAAAAACATATGAAATTATCCTTTTAAAAGTTAGAAAAGTTATTTTTTTGTGACATCATTGGTCATATTTGGTATTACTATTATAACTACTTTTAAGATGCACCACAGTGTAAGGGAAAAAATATATAAAAAATAGAACAGTTGGATTAGGTTTTTCTGAAATAGAATTAACAGAGATTTTTGAATAAAATAAACGTTATTTTAAATTTTGAATTTTCCTAAAAGAGAAGAGATAAAATTTTGGCCGGTGATCGTAAGTGGTAAATAAAAACAAAGATACAAAAACGTGAGAGAGTAGAAGTTAAGAACACAATTAAATAAATTCCTCATGATAAAATACGCTAAACATTCTTACCTGAACTGAGATATTAACATAGTACATCACAAACAGAATACAGTGCCATAATTGATTTAAGCTTTAGTAAAATTCTCATTTTTAAATAATTTAATTAATGATTATGATATTATTTAAAGTAGATATTTTATTTAAACTCCATTTTATATTTTAATTGTTACTAATTGATGATGCATTTTAAATATTATATTTTCTATAAACTTCATATTCAATCTCAAGGAAATCTTAAAGAATTATTAATATTTGAATGAAAAAGTATATACATAGACAATAGAATAAAACAGATACTTGATGATGTTAAATTACTTTATTTGAAATAACATATTTTATATTGCAAATTTAGGTTCCTCTGCAGATTCCCCTGAATAAATTAAATCTTAAATACAAAAATATCTTTGGATGATCCAATATAAAATAAAACATATGGAACAACAGCCTTAATATAACATAAGTTGAACCGTGAAATGGCAGAAAGTAACATTATTTAATAGCGATTAGGACTTAGAAAATTGTTGTTAACACCCTCGTAAAAATAAACTTGAATTGGTAAATGTTCTTCCTAGCGTCACAAAAAATGTCCTTATTAGGGAACTATGTTCTATGAGTACATTGAAAAGAAAGAACAGATTCATCTCTCCCTATGTACTAGTTATCAAGTCTGAATCATTAATGTCATCACATGCCAAAATCAGAGCAACGTACTGGTTGAAGTCTAAAATAAATATAAATGTGCACTCTCACCAAATTTGGATACTGCATGGTCTCCAGCACAGATTAGAAACCTCCATTCAGATCACTGGACAGTGAAACAAGAAGACTTCTTTTATACGCTCCTGATGTCAGACAGCATGATACCAAAATTTCCGAATTATGTAGAATCCATGACATCACTCCATATTCACAATCATAAAATACTTAGAACAACTGTTTCCGCAATCACATCGAAACTCATGACAAAGATTTAAATTATTCTTTATATTTGCAATGGACATTTCGAACGTGGACCTGTATGGCCCACGCCGAATGCCGAAAAAATCGCCGCTGCAGACGAAATACGTGTGAGCTCTGCAAAAATTTTTCTGTGAGCAACACACAGCTTAACAGAAGCGCGGCAAAACTCCACAGCCAATCAGAATGCTCCACGCTATCATGGCGTTGAAATCTCTTCGGAAACAATATAATGCCACAGAGAAAATTCTTAAAAATTTGAAATAATGAGACGCAACACAGGTTTGCGATCGCTAAAAGCAGATACGTTAATGGAATAAAAATGTGCGATTGGCAACCGCGAATTGAATTTGAAAGTGGCCAGGAGGATGCTGATAAAAAAAGATGGCGATTGTTTACAATCGAAGAGGAAACAGAAATTAAAGTTATCGTTGACGATCAAATAAAATTAAATTTAGAAAATGGGAGAAAACGGTAATAAAATAAAATGGGAAATAAAATAATTTAAATTTAAAAAGTAAATAAATCTATTTTGAATCTATAAATTTTAAGAATTCAAAAAAGATGTTATGTTTATGACATAACACAGAGTATACATATTTTTTCTTTCTAGCAGTAACATTTAAAAATAAATGTTTTATACATTATATGTATGCTTTGCAAACAGAAATGGAACCCTTTGTGTATATATGTTTGTACATAAAACCTTTGCCACTGAGATCCACACCATTTTCTTGGTCTGGATATTTTAGTTTTTAATTATGCTGACAGATTTAGGTAATAAATAACATTCTCATTGGAATAGTTTAAAAAGAATTATTAAAAATATAGCCTATGTTGGAGCAGGGGTTGTCACCATCAGTTTTGAAATTGCTTCAGTAGTTCCAGAGATTACCCCTACAAACAAACAAACAAAAAAAATAATCTTTACTTCTTTATAATATTAGTATAGATACAGCCTCAAGAAGCAACATTTAGAAATTATTTCAAATACCAACTATATCATTTGAAATTAAGATATGTGTAGACTTTTTATAATGTCGTTTTAATTCCATAATATATTAGTAACATCTAACATATATGAAAAGTGATTCTATATACATTGTCAAACATGCAAAGATGAAAAATTGCGAAAACCAGACAATTTAAATATACATATTATAAGGTCATTTTCCTGTCTGTTTTTTAAGCATTGTCAATTTTAAAAGTTTCTCATTTTGAAAATGTCATCTTTCATGAAAGTTTCCTAATATACTTAGGATAAATTAACCTTTTATTATCTTATTTTTTGTATATATATGTGGTTATTTAAAAGTGGATTAGTCTATTAATGTTCTTGTTTATTTTGTTATAGAGACAAGCGATTAATACCTTTCCGAGAAAGTAAATTAACAAGAATATTCTCTGGATTTTTCTTGGGTCAAGGTAAAGCAGCCATGATTGCAAATGCTAGCCCTTCCGATTATACATTCGATGAAACTCTTCATGTTCTCAAGTTTTCAGCTGTTGCTAAAAAGGTAAATGTGCTGTGTATTTTTATGTGTTACTTTTTTATAAAACCTTTTAATATTCTTTGAATATATACCTTAATGTCAGGACATGTGGAATCCCAAATGAGTGAAAATTGTTATTTTTATCTCAATTGTCAATAAATGTTTCATATGAGGGATAAAAATTTCACATTTTCTACTAACACAATATTACTTACACCATGGAAGCCTTTTGTCTTTTTCAGACAAGAACCATTAGTTAATATTTGAAATCATTTCTGTCTACAGATGAAAATTAGTAGGATATAAACTGAATACATATTAAGTATTAGGTAGCTTTCAATACAAAAAAGTATAAAGCTACCTATTGCAGCCGTTCGGAGGAAAGCAGTTCTGGAAAATTTCGATATATTTTCACCGATCATGACCCCCAGACCCCAAAACCACCCTCCGTCCAAATGTTGATTTATATATATAGATATATCCATATATATATATATATATATATATCTGACCTATGTCATACGATAACGCCCGTAATTATGAATCGATTTTGATGAAACTAATTGTGTGTATTAAGGTCACTAATGTCTCGACCGAGTTCGTTGGCCAGCTTGGTCCGCCATCTTGTTTCAAGATGGCGGCCATTTAAAGATGTAAAATAACTTAAAATCTAAAATAAATATACAAAAAATTTAAAAATTCAAATTTATTTTTTAATTACGTGTTAGGCCTTGATACAAGGATTCCAGAGCTTTTTTTGGTTTACCTCTATCTTAAAAAATGGCTGAGATAGAGCAGTTTGAAATTCTAGGGTGGCTGACATTTTGAAACAAAACAGCACATTAACGCGATTACTCGCAAATTATTTTCTTTCATTGTTGTAATAATTTTCCCAATCATATGCATAAAACTATATATTCATATCCGTTAACGCCAAAATTGGCGACAAAATTGGGCGACATTTGGCGAAATATCGCCAAATTTGGCGATCAAAATAAGTCTTCATAAATGAAGCCAATTTGGCTATTGCTCAATAATTTGGCGAATTTCTTATTCAAATTCAGTATTAACGAATCTTTTGTAAACGTTTCTTTGCATTTTAGCTTGCTGTTTTCGTGTAACATTAGCTAAAATTTTAAAACGAAGATATAGGAAAGCTACCTTTTCCTCCCGGTACAGGCCGGAAGGACTTTTTTAATTGGTTAACTTATGCGATGATTACAAAATAACTTCTGTTACAGCTTTAGATTTTGTGAAATGTAGCGAAATTTTTTTCCCAAAACTTAGAGAGGCAATCTAAAATAAATTTAAAAAAAAAAATTCTTGTATTTTTTACATTACTGTAAGAATTCTGAGACAGGGAAAATCACTTATTTTCGTGTAATCATAATAAAATGCTTCAAAGTTATGTATGAAGAAGTACATTTTCTTTTCAAAATGACTGAGTTTCAATGACTGATTTTTGCCATTTAGCCCCTTTAATAATTTCACCGCTTGGTTTATCTGTGAAAATTGATACAATTTACTCTTGTAAAGTGGGGCTTGAATCTTAGTCTAAGCTGAAAATAAAAGTGAAAAGTGCATCTCCTTTAAACAATCGTTGTAATATGTTTAATTTTTATGGATGAAGTTGCCGATATACTTTTACATATTGTCATACAGATTGTCATATTCATTGATTGAAGCGTTGTCTTTTTATGTTTAGGGTTGATAAGTATTTATTTTATTTACTTTTTTTTATTTTTTTCATTCTTTCCATATGAAGAACAGGTTTACTTCTAATAAATAAAACAAAATATCAAAATGGAATATGTACATTCCATGTGACATGCAGCAACATCCACGAATGTGACGTTTATGGGCATAAAATCACATTATTGTGTAACTGATTGTGTAATTGTAGCAAATTTTCTCTGCTGTTATTTGAAAAATTTCAGGCTCTAAATCATTCCTGATACTCTTACTGTTACTTATAGACCTGGAATATACTGTTTCCTCTTGCCACATGACTACTAAACAAAAACCAAACAAAGTGGCAACTAAAAAAAAAGAAAAAAAAAAAAAAGTTCAACTTTTAACTAGTTTGACCCACATTTTTTGTACTTATGGTATTCTCATGATCCCGTATTTTGATATATATCCACATCATGACCCCATACTTTAAGTGATCAGTTTTAGTAGAAAATCTATTAACTGAGAAATTTTAATATATTTAATTTTAATCTAATTTAATTACAGAAGAATTAAGATTGTGAAAAAGGGTTTACTAAGCTAAAAGAGCCTACTGGTCACTGGCTTCTAACTAAAAATTTCAATTTTCATGTCTAGTTACTTACAATTCATGCATAAACACTGTTCTTTAAGTTTAAAAATAAAATTAATAGATTTAAAAAAAAAATAAATCAAACAGTGTTAAGATGTATGCATACTTCTGTTACATATTAGATTGCTCATTTTGTGTTGTATATATATATATATATATATATATATATATATATATATATGTGTGTGTGTGTGTGTGTGTGTGTGTGTGTGTGAATATAAGTTGCTATTTAAATGTAATGTTTCAACTTAAAAAAATAATAAAAAAATTTAAACCTCATATTTATTTTGCAGATTTTGATCAATGACACATTTCTTTCTACTGCTTCTTCAACCCTCCAGAGTATATGCGATCAATGGGCAGCAACATATAATGAAAGTATGGAATCTATTGAATCAGACAACAATATCCTTCAGGAGAAGGATGAATTAATTGAAGTAAGTTTTCCTTGATCCAAATATTCTATCTGCTCTTTTATAAGCCTTAATTTTGAGTGTGGGAAAGAGATAGTTAGTTAAAAAAATGTATGCATTTATATTAAAACTTCCTTAATGGATACTCCTAAATAGAATACGTACATAAAAGTGCACTTACATAAAAGAACAATTTTTACATTCCAAACACCTATACATTTAATATTTGTGTTTTTACCTCTGAATAAGACAAATTCCGTGGTCCCAAGGTGTCTGATATAGAGATTTTACTGTATTGGTAATTATCTGTATCATGATTAAAACAGTCTTATTTATTTATTTATTTATTTATTTATTTATACTATTAAAGTGTAGTTTGCATGGAGATGCCAATCTTCCTGGATCTGCAGTTTTTCCTTTTTCACATTTCTTTCTCTTCTAGATATCTGCATCTTAGGATCTTTCTTATTTTTGGTCTTTCTGTGTATTTCTTTCCTCAAATTAAATTTTGTTATTTTTTTTCAATGGTTTTTCAACTTAGCTACTCAATTGTTTTCATCCATATGTTGCACATTAAGGTGCTTAATTTTACTCTCCTATTATTTCTTAATCATGGATAAATCTCTTGTGTGTTTCAGTGAATTTCTGATTCTTTTTAAAATTTATCTAAATTCCTCTTTTTCTGAAATTTTGCTTCTCTCCTTTTGTCTCCCCCCCCCCCTACAGTACCCAAAGTTTAAAATTGTTAAAACTTTTAAATTAAAAAAAAAAACTTTTTCTGCTCTATTTGTTACTTTACTGTAACAATAAATAATTGATCATATAAATTTTGTTAACATTTTATCTAAATCCCTCCCAAAATTTTTCTTCCTCATTTTGCCCCTCCCCCCTCACAGTACCCAAAGTTTAAAATCTTTAAAACTCTATAATTTTTTTTAGTAATTTATGGTATCAATAAAAATTGAAAAAAAAATTTCAACTAAATTCCCACCCCTCCCGTAATTTCACTCCCCCTTCTTGCTTCTCTCCCCGACTGTGTGCAAAGTTTTAAATTTTAAAAACTCTTTAATTTTTTCTGCTCTATTTGTTACTTTATTGTGACAATAAATAATCAATCATAAAAATTTCTCCTTCCTCCCGCCCTCCCACCCAAAATTGATATTTCCCTTTTGCCGGTCTCCTTTTACCAAGCACATCTATATATTTAAAACACTAAGCGATTTCTTTCGACAATCCGTGAGAACAAACTACTGCATCAAATTACAACATTCTTTTTTTAAATGAAAAACATTTGGACACAGATTTGTTATCGTGCATTCGTTTGTTCGAAAATTTAATTAATTAGCTGTAATTTTCAATTAAACATTTACTTCTGCTTATGACGTCATAAAGACAGCAACTCCCACTTTTGAGGACATAGAGTTTATTCTCTGAACTCTCTGGTTCGCCAATCTTTTGACATTAGCTAATATCAACTAGGTAATATTTTAACATTGTAGTATAAAATCTTTAAAAGAAAACTTAATTAGCTAGAATATAATCATAATAAAATATCTAAACGTAAACATATCAATATGAATAACAAATCTCACGTAAAATGTTGCAATTTAAATGATTCCAATTGAAACAAGATTTGGAGAGTTATCCTTGACGCCCATCTAACATAAAAGTATCTATTTTATTTTATTTATTTACACACATATTCAAATTTATTATAAAACACCAGGTTGCCATACAAAGCAAAAATCGTCATTTAGGCGCCAAAAAATAACCCAGGTGTTTCTGCGATATATGTACCGATTTAATCAAAATTGTTTTGGTTGCACCGCATATTGCAAAATTAATTAAATCCATGATTATTGTTTCTTTCTCAGATTAAAAATAAGAAAATTGGCACTTCTCTATTATCCCGTCAACCACTTTTCATGACAAAAAACTATCGCCAAACTGTAACGCCAAATAAACGGGAGAACGTTGCCATTGGAATATCAAAATAAATAAATAAATAAAATACATGAATTTAAGGACACAATTGTTATTTTAATTAGTGAAATAACTAATAAATCAGTAAAACATAATGAAAAATAGACTCAAATGTCGAATTAAAAACTACTTGATGACGTAACAAACACGTATAATGCTCCTTAGAGCTCCTATAATACAGGCTGAATCATATCGCCATTTAATGACCCAGCGGACCCAAAACCAAGCTAAAACCGGTTAGCTTACCGTACTAGTGGACGGCGAGTGACAGTAACGGGGATGTTGAACACCTGCTCAGGCGGTTTCCTAATGCTGAGCTAGGTCACAATATGGCGGTTATTTTGGGCAACAGAATGGATATGCGTCAGCTCCCCTTATAGGAACCTTAATGCTTCTGACATCAAGTAAATCGGACTGCATTTTTGGCATTTAATTTTACAGTTTGGCGATAGTTTTTTGTTATGAAAAGTGGTCGACCAGATAATAGAAAAGTACCATAAAATTTAATGTTTAACGAAATTCAATTATTTGATCGATCGCAAATTTTGGTTCTTTTCCGTTATACCGACACCATGCCATACATGTAAATATATGCTTGGCGACAATGGTGTCCGTACACAGAAAAAAATAAAACCCAATTTGGGTCGAAAGATTCTTAGGTATGTGCCCAAATAAGGCCATGCCTGTTTTGGTTAGCACTGTATCCATTTTGGGCACTGTTAAAGACCCATTAAATATATATATATTTTTTTTTTTTTTTTTTTTGAAAATGGGTATTTAACAGTGCCCAAAATGGATGCACAGTGGTAACCAAAACAGGCATGACCCAATTTGGGCACATACCTAAGAATCTTTCGACCCAAATTGGGTTTTGTTTTTTTCTGTGTATAATGGAAAAGTACTCAAATTTTTCTTAGTTCGGGCTATACCAAAACAAACATTTTACAGGTAAATAAAAAATCGCCGAAAATGGCTGCTTCATCAGCTGAGTTGGATAAAATCAAATAACCTGAATTTTACAACGTTTATGCGAAACACCACAGAGAAACACGCTATTTTTATATAAGTAGGGTATATTTAAACGAATAAGAGAACTAACAACTTCAATAATATAATGCATGAAAAAGTAAACAAATAAGTGATTCAGCAAATCATAAAAATATGTATTTCTTAATATAACTATAAAATACAGAAAAATATTCTGGTACCATCAAAAATATTCATTATCCCGTAGAAATTCCATGCATTATCCCGTCGTCCCATTAAGAAAAAAAAAAACTATGCAAATTAGGTACTTTTCGGTTAGCCGGCGCCAGTAAAATGTAAATATATATATATAATATATATTACATCTATAATATACATCTATAATATATATAATATATATATATATAATATATATAATATACATCTATAATATATATAACATCAGGGAAGAATCTACTTTCACTCGAGTCCTCTTTTCGTTTCAATCACGGCTCCCACTACAGCAGAGCACGATGGCCATTTATTTAAAATAAACATTCCGCAGGCATATAAGAAAAAACATACTGGACTCCACGCCAATACCAGACAGAGATTCCATCATTAACCTAACAAATCAAACTTCGAACTAGCGTCTCTCTATTCGAATGTTCTTATACGAATACGTCTAGCTTTCATCAGTGCATCACATCTTCGGATCTCCGAATAGAATAGAATGCTCTCCGAAACGGAAAAGGCGACGATATATTCTTTCAGTAAGAGTAGGAATACATGGTCACGTGCACCAATCATGAGCTGGGATTCTTTGCGCTGGCTCCAGAATATGGTAATAAAATGGTTTCCGCTAATTTTTGGCGCGAAAGAAAATTCTCGAAAGTTCCATGATGTTCGATGATTTAGCTATGACCCAGAGTGTTTTAGATTAATTGATTATTGTTAGTTAATTGGTTCGAGAATATGGAATGATTTTGACTTTTAGGGAAAGAAAAAGAGAAATGGTTTATCGATTTTGGAACATAGCCAGAATGGGATTAGAATAAATGCTTTGACATTTTAATATAAGAAAAAGATTTTATGATCTGGCGAATTATTTTTAATATCGGAACTGATTAAAATAAATACAGTCTTTTTAGGAATTTAGAAAATTAAAAGGGAATTATGCGGGTTTTTTAAAGTATGAATATTAGGGAGTTTTATAATTTAAAGATAAAGACGCGATTTATTGAACTAATTAGCAGCCATTGAAATATTGAATTTAGATACGAGGTTTTTTCGGAATACATAGAGTTAAAATATTTTAATAAACGGAGGAAATAAATATTATAGAGTAAGTTAGACTAGGATGGAATAAAAATACTTTGGTTTATCGCGATAAATTTTAAATTTTGTTATATTATCCCCCCCCCCCCCCCTTAAAAACTCTTGACTGAACAAGCTGTTTTATAAACGGCGGTTTCAGACGAGAAAAAAAAAATTAAATTTTAAAGTTGTTTAGAGTGAGCCTGCACTGGCATTGGCGAAAGAGAAGAACTTAAAAAGAACGAAGTATAATAATTTTGGAAGTTAACAATTTTGAAGAAGGACCTGAAAGAAGATCTCCCTGAAATACAAAAATGTTACAATCTCACTTACCATTTGTAAGTGCACAAGAAAAATACAATAAGAATAAATAATAAATATTAATAAACAAGAAAAACAGTATAATAATAGTAACAAAATTTTGCTTTTACCAAGTTCACAAGCTTAATAAGTAGTCACTAGCAAAGTGTTAAAACAAAGTTAAAAAAAAAATTCGACTTCATTCAAATTTGAGTTCATTAGATCCAACTTTTTATTTCAGTCTCTTTCTTGGATCGTGATAAGTCCTCATTTTGTTTTTAAAAAAAATGATTACTGCAGTCCCTTTCTTAAAAATACATTTTTATGTAAAGGCTGAAAATAGAGACATTTTTCCATCAAATTTTAAAACTATAGTCATTTTTACCAATACTTTATAATGTCTGTATAATGCTAGCACTTGTCACAACATCTTCTCTTAAGCATCACATTAATTTTTTTACATAATAAGCATGTCTTTTGGTAATATGAAACTACCTTTAAAGGTTTGTTTATCAAATTATTTTCTTGGTCATTTATTTCATACCTGGAATATGTTATCTTTGTTATATTCCTGTGGGATTTGTTATATTTCTGTTGGGATTTGTTATATTTCTGTTGGGATCCCAACATCTTTAACTAATTTTTGTCAAACATTTTTTCACTAATAAGTAATATAACTCTTCAATAATATAAATAAATGCTATAATAAAATTCAATTCATAAACATAACAATAATAACTTTCAATATAACTAATACTTCTCAACATATGTAGTAATTCATAATATAATTCAATAGTAGAAATAATATTATAATAACATTTGTATAATTTAAGAAAATATCACAGTTTGTTTATTTATTGTTAGGGAAAATATCGGTTGAGGAATAAAATAATTACATAGCAAATAAATAAATTTCCTATTTTTTAATCATATAAGAAAGTATTTTTGCCAGTCGAAAGTATACAAAAAAAAAATATAATAATAATTTCAAAATCCAAATAAATTTAAATCTAAATATTTAGAAATTGAACTCTCAATCAGTAGTTCCTTACAATAATTTTTTCCTCTGATACCCTTTTACAAAATTATACTGTTAAGTTATAAGTATTCATATCCTAAATGCAGAGAGTTGTTTTTTTTGGCAAACTTAGAATAAATAAAGACAATACATAACAATAAAAGATGTTAATTTTAGCTGAGAAATGGAATACAAAGGCAATTAGTTTAAATACTTAATTTTCTATTGTTACACACCAAAACAATCACTGTAAAATCACATCATCACTATCCAATCATTTATATAATTATAGAAATACTTATAAACGGTTACTATTTGATTATCTATTGAAGTAAATAACATAATATTAAATTTTTGAAACAATTGGTTTAAGATAAAGTAAAAATAGTTTATTTTGATATAGAATTAAAACATTTAATTTCATTTTTCAACATCAATTTGACAATTCCTAAAATCAAAATACACATCTTATGCCTGCATAAGGTGTCTACTCAACCTCAAAAACTCTCAAAAACAAGTAATATTCTCGTTGCGCACCAAAAACATACCTGATAATGTTGAAAACTATTGTAATAAGAGATATTTAAATAATTAGAATTTACTCTATTGTTTTTACTTTAGTTTGATTTTGTGATGGTGATTGTGATGTCTGTGGTGGTTTTGATTGTTGTTTGGGTTGCTCATGAAATAGTCTGAAATTATTTGGTGAAAAATATGGTCGTAATTTTGACACATGTACAATAACTGAATTTAATTTAGTCTCATAATTAAATTTGTCTATTTCATAGGTCACATCAGAAAGTTTATTTATTATTTTGTATGGTCCAGAGAAAGTAGGTTCTAATTTTCTAGTGTTAGGATATTTAAATTCTTCACAAATTACATAATCTTGTATTTCTAGTGGAGATTCGACAAATTTTTTATCATAGTCTTTTACTTTTAAGGTGGAATTCACAAGTTCGCGCTTTTGCAATTTTGAGTGCTTTATTAACAGGAGTGTAAACAATTAGATAATTTTGATATTCTGGTTTTAAACCATCGGTTAATCCTTGTAGTAATATAGTTTCACATAAATGCAATTTCCTACCAATTTCAATTTTCTTTCTAAAATAAGTTTCTAAGTTACTTAAACTATCCAATTTCAAAGCAGAAAATTCAGAAAATTTCGGGATATTTACCCTAATAAAATTCTCAGTTAAGATATCAGCTATCTGTTCGTATTTAGTGCAATTAAGGCAATCATTAATGTAAATCTTAAGAGCTTCTCCCTTTAAATTTTGAGAAATATTTTTAAACTTCCAATCATCATCCTTCTTTTCTTTTTCACAAGCATCATCAAAGTATTTTAACCACGCTTGTATCTCAACTCCTAAATCTGGATCAAATGCTATAAATTTTGGTTCTGCCATAATATTTAATCTAACAAAAGAGTTAACTCGATCTTCTTTTAAATATCCGGATCTTAAAAACATTAAATGTTAAACTTATAACACTATATACCATACAAATAACGAAATAGATAAAATAGTAAATAAATATGTAATTTACAATCTCAGTAACATTTTAAAAATAATAGATTTTTTTTTTTTTTTTTTTTTTTTTTTTTTTTTTTTAAGAATATCTGTTTTTAAAACATGAAAATATAAAATTTATACCGCTGTCTTTAACATTACGATGACGTATCATACTAAATCATCAAATAAATTAATTAATTAACCTTAACAACACTTAAATATTTGTATACAACTATATTTGCAACAGAAATAATTTTTAAAACAGTAATCTAATCAACACATAATAGCATTTAAACCCTGTAATTTTCAGAGTAGATTAAAACTTAGTTTGCTATTAAATAAACAATGAAGAACAAGAAAAATAAAATATTTTAAAAATAACAAGTAGTAAATATCAACATATAAAAATATCAATAAATAAAAATACCAACTTACAGTCATTCTGGACATATTTCACAAGAAGATTTCCTGACAATACCAAGTCGTACACTTTCCTAATCCATTAGGATCAACTTTACGAAATCTTTTTATCACCGAAACTTTCGTGCATTGGCTTACTGTAAAAAGACGTCTCCGGTCAGAACAAAAGTATGAAAATGTTCCATCACTCGATAATTCCTTCAAAAATTAAACTCGAAATCCATTGAAACACAGATAAAAAAAATCCTGTCAGACTAAAATAATTCTGTGGTGATTTTTAAGACCGAGTTGCTTGAGTAGTACCATTTTTTAATAAATGTTTTTTTGAAAATAAGATGGGCTCTTTTCACATAATCAACCGAAGAGGAATTTCCAGCACTCCACATTAGATGGCGTGTGTACGTAATCATAATTAAGCATCTCATTCAAGAACACAGAAGTTTTTATTCTGAAGCTTAAATTAACATCAGGGAAGAATCTGCTTTCACTCGAGTCCTCTTTTCGTTTCAATCACGGCTCCCACTACAGCAGAGCACGATGGCCATTTATTTAAAATAAACATTCCGCAGGCATATAAGAAAAAACATACTGGACTCCACGCCAATACCAGGCAGAGATTCCATCATTAACCTAACAAATCAAACTTCGAACTAGCGTCTCTCTATTCGAATGTTCTTATACGAATACGTCTAGCTTCATCAGTGCATCACATCTTCGGATCTCCGAATAGAATAGAATGCTCTCCGAAACGGAAAAGGCGACGATATATTCTTTCAGTAAGAGTAGGAATACATGGTCACGTGCACCAATCGTGAGCTGGGATTCTTTGCGCTGGCTCCAGAATATGGTAATAAAATGGTTTCCGCTAATTTTTGGCGCGAAAGAAAATTCTCGAAAGTTCCATGATGTTCGATGATTTAGCTATGACCCAGAGTGTTTTAGATTAATTGATTATCGTTAGTTAATTGGTTCGAGAATATGGAATGATTTTGACTTTTAGGGAAAGAAAAAAAAAGAAAAAGAGATGGTTTATCGATTTTGGAACATAGCCAGAATGGGATTAGAATAAATGCTTTGACATTTTAATATAAGAAAAAGATTTTATGATCTGGCGAATTATTTTTAATATCGGAACTGATTAAAATAAATACAGTCTTTTTAGGAATTTAGAAAATTAAAAGGGAATTATGCGGGTTTTTTAAAGTATGAATATTAGGGAGTTTTATAATTTAAAGATAAAGACGCGATTTATTGAACTAATTAGCAGACATTGAAATATTGAATTTAGATACGAGGTTTTTTCGGAATACATAGAGTTAAAATATTTTAATAAACGGAGGAAATAAATATTATAGAGTAAGTTAGACTAGGATGGAATAAAAATACTTTGGTTTATCGCGATAAATTTTAAATTTTGTTATATTATCCCCCCCCCCCCCCCCCCCTTAAAAACTCTCTTAAAAACTCTTGACTGAACAAGATAAATTTTAAATTTTGTCATATATATATATATATATATATATATATATACATAATAATAAACTCCAATTGAAAATTACTTGCAGAACCATTATCACAAAAGCTAACTAAAATCTATAAACCACATAAATTCAATACTAGAAAAACAAAACTATATACATTATATATTTGAGCAGAAAAAAACGTACGAAACGGGAAAACGTAAAATCGGGGTCAATTAGAGACAAACACTTCAAGAAAACAAATTATACAAAAATAAACTTACTAATACCATTGTTATGCATCTTTAATAAATCCTTCATTTCAAGCTTTCTTTAAATTATAAGTAAAGGTATTTAGTTTTACATTGATGCATTTTGGTTTTTCAACATCTCTTGAATAAACATACTCGCGTATCTGAAACGGCCAGCGCTAATGTTTTCATTCACGATCTTTCAGTTCAAAATATGTTACTTGGTAACATTAAGTAACCTGTGATTTTAGGATCGCGCTAATCACCGTAGTCTGCTATTCGCGACTTGCAAGTATTCGTAGCCAATGGCGTTTCAGATGCGAATTTGTGTACCTCTAAATGGCAACATGTTTATGCAAAACATTCGCCGATGGTGTGTTTAAAAGGCTGGACTTTCCAGGATGCTTTGCCTTCACTTTTCCTTTCTCCAGCTTGTAATGCTGGTTGTAATATAAAATGTAGCTGCATATTATTTTTCTTCAGTTCGTTTATTTAACAGCGAAGTTATGCTGTTTTATTGTATGTCATCATGTTCATAATAAACAACTATGATTTTAAAGGAGCTGTTACTTTTAAGTCTTCCACATGTCACATGAAACACAGTTTTTTATTGGTACGGCCAACAAGTGGTAGCAGAGTTGCGTGGTTGTGATTTTTAAAGCAGTTTAAAGTTTGTTTTTGTGGAAGTGAAGACGTCGTCGCCGATGTGTTTCTCGAAGTCGCTGCGATGTTGTTTTTCTGCTGAAGTGTCGCCGATGTTTACAGCTGATGTTTTTTTCCCTGGAGTGCGCTTTTAAAGAGACTTTTGCTTTTTTTCATGTGTATTAAAGTGTTTTTCCTACTTATTTGACGGAGGCCGTATAGAAAATGGAGTTTCAGAATGTTGCTCTTTTGACCTCGTCAAACTGGGAGACGTGGAAGATAGAAGTAAAAGTTCTGCTAATGCATTATGGTGCTTGGGAATATATCGAGAACGTCAAGAGTGGAAGCGGTGAGACATCGGAAAAAACAGTTCCTGTAACAGACAAGCTGACATGGAGAGAACAGAGTGAGGTGAATTTAAGAAAAGCCCGGTCCTATACCATTATTTACCAGACCTTGTCATCTGAGTTTAAGCCATTAATTTCGCATACAACGAATGGAGCTGAAGCCTGGAAGATCCTTAAAGAGCATTTTGAACCTACCACAAGAGCTCGTGTTATACAACTGCTAGATGATTTTTTTGGTGTCCGTTATTTTCCTGGAGAAAATTTGGGACTTTTTTTGTGTCGTGTCAAGCAAGCAGCAGAGCGTCTGCGTGATGTAGGACATACCCTTCAGCCCTTGTATATGGGTTACCAGATGATTAGAAGTTTGCCCGAGGAGTTCCAGTCTACAGTCCAAGCGATTTACAGGTGGCCAGATGCAGAGTTTGTACCGGACAAGATTGAGGCTGAATTGCTACTGGAGGAGAATAGATTGAAACTGGCCAAAAAGGACATTTCTAGTTCTAGTGTTGCTTTTTCTGGAGAAGTGGTAAAGTGTAAAACAGGTAAATTTAAGAATTATAATGTTAATCAAAGTAAATTAATAGGTCCTTGTTTTCTTTGTAAATCTTATGGTCATTTAATTGCTAACTGTAAATTGAAAAATCAATCTAAAAATTTTCAAACTAAGAAATATCAGTCAAATAGTAAATTTAAAGAATCTAGTAACGCAGAGTTAAAAAGTAATGAAAAAAACAATAGTAATGTTAAGTGTAATAATGAAAAAAACAATAGTAATGTTGAGTGTAGTAATGAAAAAAGTAATAGTAATGTAAAATGTACCTTCTCTGAACATGAGACTAGCTTAATTGAAATAGCTCAAAGTAATTTTAAAAGTAATTTTCTTGAGGCAAATTCATCTGATTTTGGCCAAAATAGTAGCTGGGTGTTTGATACAGCTGCTACTGCTCATTTTTGTAATAACAAAAATCTTTTTTTGAATTATGAGTCAGTTTCAAATATGCAGATGTCACTTGCTGTTGGAGAAAAAGAAAGTCCTGTTCAGGGGAAAGGTACAATACATTTTTTTATTAAATGTAAAGATGGAAGTTTCAATCAAATAATTCTTAAAGATGTTTTGTATAATCCTCATTTACGTAGAAATCTCTTGTCTGGTAGTAAACTTGAAAAACTAGGCATAAATTTTGTTGGCAGTAAAGGCAAAGTAATTTTGTATGACAAGGACTGGCAATGGTTATTTTATGCAGTAAGGAAAAATGATTTGTATTTTGTTAAACCTTTCAGCTATAAAACTTGTAAAGGAGAAAGCAACTCGGTTGACATTTCAGCTAACCAAATTGAAAATTTAAATTTGAGTAACTTGTGGCATGAGAGATTTTGTCACGTAAATAGTGAATATTTGGTTAATACTAGTAAAAATGAAAGTGTTAGAGGTTTGCCAGAGCTGTCAAAGTTAACCGAGGATTGCATCTCCTGTAAACTTGCAAAATCGAAGAGAGTGCCATTTAAATCAATAGGGAATGTTAGATCAAAAACTGCTCTAGAACTTTTACACATGGATTTGTGTGGCCCTTTACCTGTAGCATCACATGGAGGGAATAGATACTTTTTCACCATCATTGATGATTTTTCTCGTAATGTTGCAGTATATACCATCAGAAATAAATCAGACGTTTTTCAGACATTCTTAAAATTTCAGAATAGGGCTGAAAGGTATTTAAGTAAGAAAGTAATTTCTACTAGAACTGATGGGGGTTTAGAATTCTGCAACAACGAATTTGAGAAATTTTTAGAGAAGCAGGGAATTTTACATGAGAAAACGAACCCGTACAGTCCAGAAATGAACGGTGTCGCGGAGCGTTTTAATTTAACTGCTCTTGATGGTGTTAAAGCTCTCCTTAATTCAAGTGGCTTATCACAAAAATTTTGGGCTGAGGCCTTAATGTGTTTTTCTTACACCTGGAATAGGATCTGTCACAAACAAAAAAGAACCCCTTTTGAGATGTACTCTGGTATAAAACCTTCAGTTTCTCATTTAAAAACATTTGGCTGTTTAGCTTATGTTGGAGTGCCCAAACAAGTCCGAAGGAAGCTTGATATGCGAGCTAAACTAGGGATTATGTGCGGGTATGCTCAGGCAACTAAAGGCTACAGAATTTGGTTAATAGATGAACAGAAAATTGTAGAAACCATTAATGTTCGTTTTGATGAAACTAAAAGGGGGGTAGATATAGCTTCAAAAATTAAAGAACCTAAATTAAATTTTTCACTTTTTGATTTCCCAGAGGACGGAAATATTTTTGATGTAGAACCAGAGATTACATCTGAATTGGGAGGGGCATCAGATTCTGACAAAAGTTTAGAACATAGTGGTTTAAAGACTTGTGCAACTATTCCTTGGATACGTAAAGCAGTACCTCGAAAAGTAGGAAAAAAAACAGACATTTACTATGGCATCGAAGGAACCAATACTAGAATAAGATCTTTTAATGAATTGTTAGAATATTGTAAATTAAATAAAATAGAATGTGATAAAAACCTTTTTGACTTCAGCAGTAAAAATAAAGAATCTAGTAAAAATTTCTAATTTTTTAAAAATAGATGAAGCAAACTTGACCGAGGTTAAAATCCCCAAAACTTACAATCAAGCCATAAAAACCCCAGAAGCATCTAGTTGGAGGGACGCAATGAACCAGGAAATGAATGTTATGTATGAACGTAACGTATGGGATCTTGTGATACCTCCAAAGGATACAAAAATACTTGATAATCGTTGGGTGTATACCTTAAAAAGAAATGAAAATGGTGAGATTGTAAGGTATAAGGCTAGGTTAGTTGCAAAGGGGTTTAATCAGGTTAAAGGAGAAAGTTACGATGAAGTTTTCAGTCCAGTTGTTAGTTTTTCAATAATTCGGTTGTTCTTTGCCATATTTTCATGTCTGTTGAAATGGGTTAATGTCCAGGTAGACGTCAACAATGCATATCTTTATGCTGGTCTTGATGAAACTATATACATGCACCAACCTGAGGGTTTTGAAAAGGAAAAAAATAAAGTTTGTAAGTTAAATAAAGCCATTTATGGTCTGCATCAAAGTGGCAGACAGTGGTTTTTTGAAATGGATGATGCTTTATCCAAATTAAATTTTTGCAAACTAGATTGGTGCAATTGTGTATATATGTTTCAAGACAGATTGGTTCTTTTGCTCTATGTTGATGACATTGTTCTTTTTGGCAAAACTAAAGATGATTTGAATTTTGGGATAGATTTGCTGCAAAAACATTTTAACTTAAAAATTTTGGGTGCAACCAGAAAGCTATTAGGCATAGAGTTTGAAGAGGTTGGAAATAGACTTTACATACACCAAACAGCTTATATTGAGAAAGTTTGTGAAATGTATTCAAACTTTAAATTTCCAATTAGCTCTTTACCTATTCCTAAGGGTTTAGTGTTGTCAAAGCAAGATTCCCCTTCCACTAAGGAAGAATTTGATAAAATGTCTAGTTTTCCTTATAGAAATCTTATAGGATGTTTATCTTATATAGCGGGAAGGACCAGACCTGATATTATGTATGCAGTAAATTTATTATCTCAATTTCAAACCAATCCTGGCATTGCTCATTGGAATTGTTTATTAAAATTGTTAGGTTACTTAAAATATACTAAAAATTTCAAACTTGAGTTATCTAGAGTTAGTGATTTAAATCTCTCATGTTATTCGGATTCAGATTTTGCAGCAAACAGAGACGATCGTGTTTCCATAGGTGGCTATATTTTGTTTCTGGATGAAACTCCTATTTCATGGAAGACATTTAAACAACAATGTGTAAGTTTTTCAACCATGGAGGCCGAATATGTTAGTTTAACTGAAGCTGCTAAGGAATTAATCTGGATAAAAAATGTCTTACAAAATAAAATACTTAACTTAAATTTGAGAGATTGCACTTTATTCTGTGATAACCAAGCCGCCATAGCCTTTTCTAATTCCCCTTTTGAAAACCAGAAAACAAAACATATTCATATAAAGTATCATTTTTTAAGAAATCTTGTTTTTGATAAAATGTTTAAACTTAAATATATTCCTAGTAAACTTAATCTTGCAGATAGCTTTACTAAGCCACAAGTGAAAGAGCAGCTGTTGAATTTTTGTAAAAGAATTTTTGATATTTAAATCTTTATGTGGGGGGTTATAATTTTTCTTACAATGTTGTTCACTCTGGTCAGTGTCCTGCCAATAAAGTCTTATGTGACCTGACATTGATCAGATTGTTAGTTTTTGAATTTTTCAAGTGTAATTTTTTTGTAGATTTTTTGAACTTTTTCATGTTTATGCAAATTTTTCATGCTTTTGTAATATTCTAGAGATGATGAAAAAGGAGGCCGATTGTTATGCATCTTTAATAAATCCTTCATTTCAAGCTTTCTTTAAATTATAAGTAAAGGTATTTAGTTTTACATTGATGCATTTTGGTTTTTCAACATCTCTTGAATAAACATACTCGCGTATCTGAAACGGCCAGCGCTAATGTTTTCATTCACGATCTTTCAGTTCAAAATATGTTACTTGGTAACATTAAGTAACCTGTGATTTTAGGATCGCGCTAATCACCGTAGTCTGCTATTCGCGACTTGCGAGTATTCGTAGCCAATGGCGTTTCAGATGCGAATTTGTGTACCTCTAAATGGCAACATGTTTATGCAAAACATTCGCCGATGGTGTGTTTAAAAGGCTGGACTTTCCAGGATGCTTTGCCTTCACTTTTCCTTTCTCCAGCTTGTAATGCTGGTTGTGATATAAAATGTAGCTGCATATTATTTTTCTTCAGTTCGTTTATTTAACAGCGAAGTTATGCTGTTTTATTGTATGTCATCATGTTCATAATAAACAACTATGATTTTAAAGGAGCTGTTACTTTTAAGTCTTCCACATGTCACATGAAACACAGTTTTTTATTGGTACGGCCAACAACCATATTAGTATTTAAATAGTATGTTATTCTTTATTGCGTTTTCTTTTTAAGTGTAATTTCACATATACTCTATTTTCAATACATGCAAGTTTTTGCAATTTTTTTCTTAATTTTCATGTCCGGTTAAAATTTCTTTAAAATTTTTAAACTCGCAATGGCCTCTGCCGATGAGGGCACGATGTCTTCTGGATCTTCATAAATATCATCCTGACTTCAATATTGCGAAATCAAATCGGAAATAGTATGAATGTTTGTGGTAGAGATAGCATCCTTATCGCAATCAATGTACTCACCAACATTGATGTCTGCAAGTATAAATTCATCCTCTTTTGTATAGTCTTCCATAGAGAGCTCTTCCGGTGGCGCTTCACTGTTAAATTTGGATTTTGAAAATTCTCCCTTCAGAAAAGCATTTGACATGCATTTTTCATTTACACCATTCCACGCCAATGATATGAAATGAAATGCCTCCAGCACATTTAGCTTTATTTTCTAAGCATCTTGAAGATCAACTGAATCAAGTGAAAAAAGGCCTTTTCTTACCAGTTGCTTTCTATAATGCATTTTGGAGGATCTGTTAATTTGAAAGTCACATGGCTGAAGTAAACTGGTACAGTTGGGTGGGAAAAATTCTATACGCACATTCTTTAAATTCAGATTAACATGAATGTACTGGTCTACGAATAAAATTATTTTTCGCTTTTGTAAGCTCATTTTTATATTCAATTTTCTTACAAAATCTTCAAATAGATTTAGGTTCATCCAAGCATTGTGGTTGGCATTGTAATGTGTCGGCAAACTTTTAATGTTTTTGAAGCATCGAGGCTTCTTGGATTTACCAATCACAAAGGGTGTTAGCTTCTCAGTTCCGTAATAACAAAACTGTTAATCTTTTTGATAGCTTCCAACAGTGCCACGTTTCTCCTTTTACGGTGTATGTTCTATCAGGGAAGAGTTAAAAAAATAATCTGGTCTCATCTGCGTTAAAGATGTCTTTTTTGAGTAATTATAAACAAGAGAAGCTAAAGTTTTCGTCCATCCATTCCTCAACGACCGCAGTATTTACTCCATCTGCCTCACCACAAATAAACTTGTAAGACAAATTATACCTCTTCTTGAATCGGTCGATCCAACAATTGGATGCCACAAAATTCTGCATTTCCAGTCGAGAAGAAATTTCAAGAGCCTTTTCCTACAAAATTGAGCCATTGATTGGAATCTTGGCAGCACGGGCTTTTTTAAACCACTCGTACAAAATCTTTTCCAGTTCCTGAAAATGAGAACATACCAAGCGGGAAACGCTAAGACTAAATAACGTAAAATCGAGGTACTTTTAACATTATCGGAATAGGAATTTTCTGGGACCGACGAAAAATAACGTAGGAAGCGGGATAACGTACGAAACGGGTTACGTAAAATCGGGGTTCTACTGTATATGTATATATATACTTCATTGGCACCCTGCTAACCGAAAAGTACCTCAAGTAATTCGCCAATCTGTAGCGCCCAATAAACAAACGGAAGAATGTTGCCATTAAATCTAATAAAAAAAAATAATAATAATAATAAAATAATTAAGAAAAGCCCCATTTACTAAAGTATCATTCATCAGAAACTTTTAACAATAAAATTTACAATATATTAATGAAAACAGAATCAAAAATAATCTTGGATATTTATTTATTTACATTATTTCTCTTAATTATGGAAAAGGAATAATCATCCTGATTATGTAAAGGAATGAAGAAACCATACAAATAAATTACACTTGAAAACATTAAAAATCTCCTTTATCTGCAGATTGATTTATTATTGTAAAAAAAATTCTTCATCTTTACGTAAAAATTGATTAGCTTAAAACAATGGATGCGTTTCAGAAGATATGGATTTGAAACGAACAATGATTAAAGAAGACATTTTAAAAATTTTGATCAAAATTATTTTAAAACTTTTTTTTAACGTCGAATTTCGACGGTGCGTTTGGGCAGCTGCAATGCACATGCGCATAGGAGCTCATTCAGTTTCATTATCACAGGGGGGGGGGGGGGGTGTGCACGGATTGTTTGTTTGGAGTTTGCATCGGAAATAATAATGTAATTCACTGGGGGGAAATATTTTTTAAATAAAATAGTTGAAAGATTGTTTCATAAGCACCTCTACTTATGTAATAAAGAAGCTTATTTTACTAATATTGTTATTGTAATTTTTTCCGTCAAGTTTTGACGGGTACCATCTAGTAGAATTTAAAGTCTTTAAAACTTGTTAGTTTAATTTTTTCTCCTATTTGTAAGGTAAATAAATAATATTTCACCTTAATAAACTCACCCCCACGCAAAAAAAAAAAAGAAAGCTTTTCCGCTTTTGCCCTCTCAACTAGTTTAAAACAAGTCCCTTTTTTTTTTTCTGTTCTACCAAAGGATTGTGGAAAACAGATGGATTTAGTCAAAGGACTGCAGAAAAATACGAATTTTGTCAAAAGGATCGCTGAAAAATGCAAATTTCGCCAAAGGATCACTGAAAAACACGAAAATTGCCAAAAGATCACGGAAAAACATGAAAATTGCAAAATGCAAATTTTGTCAAAGGATCATGGGAAAAACGTGAATTTCGTCAAAGGACTGCAGAAAAACACTAGTTTTGTCAAAAGGATCGTTAAAAAACACAAAAGATCACTGAGAAAATAAGACTTTTTTCAAAGGATCACTGAAAAAAAATAATAAATAAAATAAATAAATAAACTAATTTTGTCAAAAGATTGCTGAAAAAGCGCAAATTTCTTCAAAATTTAGGGTTAAAATATAGAAATCAGATTTGTTTTAGTACAATAGAACCTCGATTATCCGACCCTCATTTAACCAAAACTCTCCGTAAACAGACGTTGGTTTCCTGACCCTTTTTTTCTCATTTATATGATCAGTGAAGCATGGGAATCTATGCCACAATTGACACTAAGATGAAGTTGGAGAAAACTTTTGCTGAATTTTTCAACTGGCGCAGATGAAATTGCAATAGATGGTGCTACTGAATTTTCAAACCTTTTTAGCATGATGACAGATTTTTGAAAACTGTGGGATCAAAGAAATCACAGATTGGTTTAATTTTGTCGTGGAAGATGCAGGCTTCCAGTTGCTTAATGATGAGGAAATTATCGCAAAAGTCTGACATTCTCCAAAAGAAAACGAAAAAAATGATGATGAAGGTGAAAATGATTCCCAAGTAAAGATTGGCAACAATGATGCTTTTGGGTGTTTTCAAAAGACCTTGGAACGACAAGAACAGTGCGATTCCTCTGAAGTAATGTTTTTAAGAAAAGTTCGTGACAGTTACATGGCAAAGGATAGCTAATTTATGCCAGATGAAGCTTCCATTTACACCATTGTAAATTCTTTCTTTCAAAATAAATGTAGTTTCATGTACAATTTGAATTTAAATATTTATTTAGCAGTTTAAATAGTCATAATAGCAGTTTGATGACTATGTTACATATTAAACTAGATGATTATTGATAAAATCTCGTTTATCCGATGTAGGTTTGGTCCCAATTAGTTCAGATAATCGAGGTTCTACTGTAATGTAGAAAATTCACCACAAAATGCAAAAACAAATTTTAAAAATCCAAAAACTGGCTTCAAGCTGACTGGTAAAAATGACCCGGAATCTGGATGCACTGACTAGTTGGTGCCACCTTAGAAAATCTATTTAATTCTTTAAAAACTTATTTTTTATTTAAAAAAAGACTGGGAACTCTGTAAGGTGGTTGCAATTATTAGCATATACTTGATTTGCTGTTTCAAGAAAAGTGTCTTTTACTATTTTCAAAATTTCAATTAAAAAAAATGTTCATGACAATGAAGGGTTTTATTAATGTGCTGTATCTTGTTAAAATATACTTTTTATTAGAATAAGTAAATAATTTCTGCCTAATTCTTGTTAATTTATTTTTTATTTACTCAAAACTAAATTGTTGTAATATATATCTATTGTATGAAATATATTTATTTTTTTAATAGCAATTATAATATTTGTTACGCCTGAAATTCATAACTATTACACTCAATCAAACGTCGTTTGCGCAGTTTTCAGCTTTTTAGTCAATCTCATCCCTGCCATTAAGGGGGCGAGAGTCTTAACCCACTATAGTCGATTTCTTTTATCAGTTTGACACTTAAAAAGAAAACATCTTTTAAAGATTTTTAAAGTTAATAAGATATTAATGACTAACTACAACTATCAAACTTTTTTAATTTAAAAATTGCTTTGCTGGAATTTGCTATGAATTTATTTTCAAAAGTATGATAATAAATTTTAGGTGATCATTTTAACACATCTTAGTCAGGGGTCAAAGCAGAATTTTTTCTTGGGGCCCATTTTGTGAAAATAAGAGTTATTTTTGAGAAATTTATTATATTTTTTGTGAAAAATAACATTTTTTAATGGAAAATTAAATACAGTTACTCAAATTCGAACCAAGCATTTTTTTTAATGATAACTTCTTTAAATTCTTCTGCTAAAGTTTTCCTTTCTAGTGAACTTGTTTTGTTTACAAATTAGACATTTAAAACCTAACAAAATGAAAAATATTAATGAAGAGTATGTTTTTAAGTAATGGAATTTTGTTTTATGAAGAGGCCTGTTTTAGTAAAAAGAATTTTGCGAAGGAACCTATTTTATTAAAATTATTTTTGTGAAGGGCGGTAAGTAGACCCAAAATTTTGCTTGGATCGACTTCTGTTATTAATTTTGTAACCATTATAGAAGCTGTTAGTTACCTTTCTATTGATAAAGAGGAAAACTGACAAACACACTCATTCACAAGGTCTCAAAGAAAAAATATTCCTAATAATAGATTTATACTGCTTGCAAACAATGCCTGCCTAAGTGCTTTCATATTATCTTTAAAAATTAAATCATTTTTGCATTATCATTGTTGTTTTCTTTTAGAAACTACTAAGTTTAGCACAAAATTTTGCTAAAAAGGAAAAAGAAATGAATGACATGGAATTACATATTAGACGTGAAGTTTGTGAAGAATATGCTGAAAGTCGAGAAGAACTTCTTGAAATGCAAAAGTAATAATTATTTTGTCTTAGTCATTTTAAATAAGTAAATTTTTTTATTATTGTTTATAATCTAAGTAATTTATTTTGATTATAAAGTATAAAAAATATTTAATTTTATTTATTGTCTTTATTTTTAAAATAAAATTTTTTTGCTTGATTATAGTGTTTATTTTGTTTCATGATTTTTTTTTAATACACTTTTCAGGATCTATATTAGATATATGTGTAAAACTTATAATATTGTGATGATGATGTTTTTTATTATAACAAAGTTTCAACTCAAAATTTGAATTTTTTCCAATTAGTATAAATTTTATTTTTATTTTTTCCAAAATCTTTGTTTTAAGTTTAAGAATCTAATCATGAACGGCAATCAGATCATCCACCTGTAAAGGAGACTTGGACATGTGGATTGAGTCTTTACCATAGAAGTATACATAGAATAAACATACAGTTACAGTGAATTTGAGGACCAGGTGTTCGGATCATGTATTTGCTTACTTATAATGTTTTGTTGTGTTTCTAAAGTGAGTTTGGTGGCTGAATGAACAGAGCATTGAGCTTGAGTCTACAAAGTATGGGTTTGAGTGCCATGTCCTCCTTTTATTTAAGATTTTTTTTTCTACTTTTTTATTCAAAAATGTTTTATTATACACAATATAAGAACACTCATTTTATCAGACAATTAAATACACTAAACCAACATGAGTGAAAAATTGACCTGGGCCTGGACTCGAACCTGGGACCTTCAGCGTAGTCATATGTATCCCAGGTTCAAGTCCTGGCCCAAGTCAATTTTTCACTCATGTTGGTTTAGTGTATTTAATTGTCTGATAAAATGTGTGTTCTTATATTATCAGTTGCTTTTTTTTATTTTTCATGATAAATAAAATATTTTTTATAAAAGTAAATTTTGATATTAATAAAACTTATAGATTTGTTTCTATTATTAAAATAAATTACCTATTTAAATATGATAAAATGAGATATCTCCCAATTAAATTTTTACATTACAGAGCCTTTTAATATTTAAAGTTTCATTTGAATGCAATATTATTAAATACATTAATTTTCTGGAAACAATTTCTTTTAAAGGAATAATATCCGTATTTTTCGAAAGTAAAATTAGCAATAAATATGTGGATATTTTGTATTTTGATCAGGAAGGGGTTTTCAGATTTTTTTTATTTTGCAGAGAAACTGCGAACCCTGAAACAGTGTTATGATAATAGTGCTTTTTAAAGGGTTATTAATATTTATTTTTTTAATGGATTGCACCGTTGGAAAGTTAAAAGTTAGTAGTTTTGCATGGTATGTTCAATTTTCTCGTATTTTGAATGGTCAAGCGGATGCAAAATGAAAAACACAGGAGGGGGAAAAAAATACAAAGTAAAACAACGTTTCAAAAAGAATTTTTTTCAAAGGGTTGATATTAATTTTTTCTAACTGATTGCACCATTATAGAGGTAAAAGAAGCAGCATTTTCAGGCTTTCCTTTCTTCTCTCCTAGGAGATTTGTGGTGTGACGCTGGCACACACACTCAAAAAAGCATGCTTTTTTGGTGAACTTTTGTTTTGAGTTTTTAATAAATATTTTGCTACTTAACAAAAAATGGAAAATCTGAACCTCAGGTGCATCAAGCCTTGCCTTGGCCTATCATTATCAAATTTTCAGACTTCTACATGTTGTAGATTTCACTAGCCATCACAAACATCTTTATTTTTATTATTATAAGATAAAATTTGCTTAACATAAGTACTGACATTCATATAGTAGATGAAAAGGATTGATAGTGTAATTCTTTCAGCACCCAATTGCTGAAATTCATTATTTTTTTCACGGACATTGGCCCTCCTGTAAGATTAATTATAAAATATCTGATTTTTAATGAAAAAAAATGACAAAGCAGAAGATCTCGTGATTGTCAAATCTAAGCCTATTACTTTACACCTAAATATAAAATTTCATTGAAAAATATTGATAACCTTTTCACTCGGAACAGGATTTATATGCATTAGGGAAATATGGGATTCAGGAAAAAATCAGGGGATAAATTTTGGTCGTAGAAATCTGAATAATCCAAAAAATTTCCCAGACCTGGAAAAACCTGGCGAAACAATCAGCTACTCTAGGAAATGAGGACAATTGCTGCTATTTGCATGCTTTGTGATGTTGTAATAAAATCATACTAAGACACACCTTCTATTATTGTGATACATCGAATTGGAAACTAGTCATTTTTAACTTGAACTAACAGGTAAAAAATTTAATCCAGAATTCATGTATTTGATAGAATGTGTTGAATATGTTCTGCACGGGTAATGAAGTCACTGAAACAAAAAATTATGGTTCCATTTTGAAATTTGTTGGAAAAAAAAAAAAAAATTAAACATGTCATATTTATTTTACAGTTTCAAAGATGTTGCAGAAGTTTTCAAACATGTTCCTTGACAGTGACATTTGTAAAAAAAAAAGTTACTTTAAGCAAATAACATACTTAAAAGCTTTCAGATTATCTTCTTTTTTTACAAAGAATTATTGGATAATATTTTCAAAAATGTCAAATTTGTTATATATATGGATGAAGCTCTAAATAAAACATCTCCAAAAAAAAAAAAAAGAGAGAAATTAAAGTTTTACATTTCACATGATATGTATATTAATGATATATTGTTTTATTACTAAAGTCTTTTTTTTTTATATAATTAGTGAATTATTGTTTTATCTGTAGAGTAAGATATGAGGAAGAAATAGCTGCTGTTAAAGAAGCTTATGAAAAACGCCTTTCCAATATGCAACAAAGATATGAAGGTATCATAAAAGGATTTAAAGATCAACTAAGTGAGTCTGATGAGAGTTTCATCAGTGACACATCGCTTGATGCCAGCAAATCGTTTGAGGTTAATTCTTTTTTTTTAATTCTGAACATTATACATTTATAAAAAGAATTTTTTTCCTCTGATTGCAACTTTTTTTTATTGTCTTTTGTAAATCTAACCATATTCAGGAATTTCAGGACTCCCAAATGGTTCCTTTCCCCCCCTAAAGTTCCCTTTTTAGGAAGAGGTCTTAGAGAATTTCAAAAAATGGCATTAATTTAAAATAAATAAATAAAAATTATTTCCTCTTTGAAAATGGCAAAATTGCGATGAATCCTAACCTTGTGTGCTTCCTTAATGCCTAAATATTCACCTTTTTTTTTAAACTGTGTTGGGGAGTTGAAAGGTAAAGGATCTTCCCTCCTTAGTAAGGAATTGCTATCACTTTATCACAATGTTTACACATAGCCTGTTTCTTTCACTGATAGCTTTCTATGTATGTTGTTTCAGTAACAATATATGCGACTAGTTTACTTTTGCAAAATTCCATTGTCATTTTCCTTAGGATTGAAATTAAGGCTTATTTTCAGTATTAGCGAACCCACCCAGCATTAACTAGACCCATGATAATAACCTTAAATATACCTAAAATCAGTGTTGAACGATTTTATATTTTTAGATGAAAATATTTCCAAACAAACCTAATGTTGGGGGCTCCACTGCTCTCAGCAGCATACACCAGGTGTGCTATGCATGTTCCAATTTGTTTTTGCAATTGAAGCTCAAATTTGTATGATTTTAATTTTTCAACGAGAATCTATCCAAATGAACCTAGAGATGGGGAACCAAAAGAGTAAAACGTAATTCCTTTTATAAATTTCCAAAAATCTCACAAAATGTGAAAATACTCTTAAATTTGCATTAAATTTTTTTATAAAATTAAAAAATCGCTGTATAAAATTCGAATAAACTTTATTCAACACAGGATAAAATTTACAATATTAAGTTAAAAGATTGAAACTGGATTGTTTTTACTAATGTGGAAAAATCGCAGAGGACAAAATTTACTATAACGGTCTGGAAGATTAAAACCGAATTCCTTTTATGAATGTTAAAAATTGCTGCAAAACACAAAAAACACTAAAAATCACATTAAAAATATCCTCCCGAAATAAAAAGCGTTGTACGAGTTCCAAATAAACTTTATTGAAAAGGGGACAAAATTTACTATAATATTGGACTAAAATATTGATATCAGATTCCTTTTACTAATGTGAAAAAATTGCAGCAAAATGTGAAATTTGCTAAAAATTGCCTAATAAAATTGCTAAAAAGTATACAACTTCAGACTTACAAATACCTTGTAGCTCACTGCGCAGTGGTGTCTTTCGAACACACCACACAGACTTACAAGGAAAATAATCAAGGTAAGTGCTAAATATTGAATGCTTTCTATCTTCTTGCAGAAGGATGTTTAACCGTGTTTAAATACAGCTGTAGGCATTGTTTATGATATCCTTATAAAAATTACCAACTAACATATTTTCTGGAGTAATTTTTTAAAATTTACTTGTACATTTAGGAAAACTCGGTGCAGTGTTTTTAGACAAATGGTCCCCTTTCTCCTTTTTTTGGGCCTAAAATGTGTTAGGAGTCCTTGAATTTAAATATGAAATTCGCTTTTTTTTTCTTTAAACTGTTAATTTTTATTATTATTATTTTGTAGCATAAAAGTACATATTAAGAAAACATGCATTTCATGTTTTTTATATGTATTGATATCAAAATTTTTCGCAATTCTCAAATTATACATGATTACACTAGTTTAATTGTATACAAATAAGTGTTTTTAAAAACAGATGAATGAACAGAATTTAAGCCTCTGAGTGGCTTGTGTTTGTCACTGTTTTTTGTATGCGTCTCTTTTAGTTTATCTTTTTCAAGTTTTCTTTTCTTTTTTTTTTTCCCCCGATCACCTTTTATACATTTTTTTTATTAATCATTGCTATTTCTCCTTTCGGAATTTGCATTAACTTATTCCACTTATATTTGAATATGGCATTATATGCATGAGCAAGACAGCAAATATGTTTGTATTGGCATTTTGTCAATTTTTCATCCAAAGTGTGGCCAAATTAAGAAATCTTTGTTTGATTCCCATCTAAAATGGAAATGCAACTTCATTTCGTATTATATTAGAGACTTTGTGCTAAAGTTAAGGATCACAGAATATTTTTGAGAATCCCATTTAAAATAACTTAACATTTTGAACATCCAGTTTAAAATTTTAATTAGAATTTGAAAATTCCACCATTATTTTCCCTTATTCAAACCCTGATTACACAGTAGACTCCCTTCAATCCGTGACCCTAAAATCCACGTATCGTTGCAGATGTAAACAGTGAAACTTACAGTAAAGTTGTAGGGAAAAAACAGGTGATGGCGCTGAACTCAGTGGCGATCACAATGTTCTTTTTTTTTTACTAATTTTTAGGATTTCGATCATTTCACGAAATCCTATTCGCCCCGTTTCTCTGTTTGTACGTCACAGAGCCCGTTCTCAGAAACTGTATAACTTACAGACTTGAAATTTTGTATACTTACTGCTGAATACCCACTGTCACGCTGAAAATCATAAAATTTTGAAAAACATCTTAATTTTAATAGATTTAATTCTAAAGAATTTACACATACATGAAGAATTGAAAAAGAACATTCCTTCACGTTTGAAAACATCACTAGATGGTGCCAAAAAATAAGATTGGTTGGTAAAATTTATTGGAATTTTTGAAATAATAAATACCGTATATTTCCATGTATAAGCCAAGACTTTTTGGGCATTTTTTTTTTTTTGCTACAAAATGGGGGGGGGGGGTCGGCTTATACACGAGACTAAGGAAATTTCTAAAATAAAAAATATGGCAAATATCAAAAACATAAAAAATACATACAAATTCTTAAAAATACTTTAATACTCCATTCTTTTACAATGAAAAAAGTCACCAATTAGCATTTACAAGTTACAATAAACCTGCTTTGGCAAGACACTTGCATCCAGTTGGCCAGTTTTTTGTTTCAAGTGCAGAAAATGACTGTTTGCGTCCATATACAACTTTCATTACTTTTAAAATTTCGTCTTTTTTCTTTCTCTATTCTTGCACTTGTTTTTCATTGAGTGCGAAATGACGAGCAGCCACTGAGTTATTCGACTGCTCTGTAAAATTTGTGACTTTTAATTTAAAACCCGCATTATAAGCCGTGCACTTTCGTCCAACCATCTTTCTTTAAGCCAAAGTAAGTTAGCAGTCACGTGAAGTAGAGAAAGGTTTTACCATTTACAAAAATAGATTGTTTGGTTTTTATGAACGAGCACAACATAACTCATAACAAACAGGATGAGGAAAACCTAATTAAACAGATTTGGCAACGCGCCTTTGACAGAATAGGATAGATCAATAATTTCGGAGAATGCATTTTTTTTCTATTAGCTATGCACAAAAAAGTGCTAATTTTTCGTTCGCTGAATTTTTCATCGCCTATTTTTAACATCTGCTTATATACAGGTTTCTGATATTGGACGATTTTTCACTAAATAAACAAAATACTGTAATATTTCTGGTATTGCCATCAAAATCTGTTGTTTCTATATTATTTCAGGAATACCATCTATACCATTTATGAATAATAGCCATTTGTATTATGATTCGAATAATTATGAAAAAATAGACTGGTAATTTTTTTATTTATTTTTTAATGAAATTTGTTTGGATTTATTAAATAAAGGATGAAGTGTTTTGAAAGAATATTAAATTAAACCTTTGTGCGATCTTCGATCACACTTACCCACTTGTTTTGTTAATCATGCTCTTTTAGCTGTTACAGCTAATTAATTTATTTTTGAAAAATTCTAGATGGCGCTAAGCAATTATTTTCAGCTAGTTTATCAGTCATTTTTTTAAATAATAATAAAGGTATTTTTATTTTGTTAGGAGCTGTTTTTTGCAACTGTTAAAAGAAAAATAATGCATAATAGTACATTTAATTTGATCAAGTAATTTTATATTCTTTTTAAATGCTAAAGGTGTAAATTAACAACATAATATAAATTAAAATAACTTTTATTAGTTGTTTTACATGTTTCGACTCTTTCTGAGTCATTTTCAAAAACAAAATGAGAATATTTCAAAATTACACAGGCTTTGAAGTTATTATTTTCATGTACTTTTTAAAAATTACGCACGTTATCTATTAATTTTTACTTGGTTGTTTATTTTCATATCTGTGACCATAGAGTAACTCGAGCCACAGTTTCGGTAAATTAAAAGATGCCGCATCGTTACATATTGTATTTTTGCGTGTTAGTATCTATATTGTTTCTCTTATTATGGATGGATAGTATAGACAGGAGGGAAATATTATTTTACTTTCATTTAAATTTATTTGGATGGTTTCTTCTTGATATAATCTTGCTAGGGCGATATGTATTCCATATGTAACGATGCAACATCTTTTAATTTACCAAAACTGTGACTCGAGTTACTCCATTGTCACAGATATGAAAATAAACAACCAAGTAAAAAATAATAGATAACGTGCGTAATTTTTAAAAAGTACATGAAAATAATAACTTCAAAGCCCATGCAATTTTGAAATATTCTCATTTTGTATTTGAAAATGACTCGGAAAGAGTCGAAACATGTAAAACAACTAACAAAAGTTATTTTAATTTATATTATGTTTTAATTTACACCTTTAGCATTTAAAAAGAATATATTATTACAAGGTGTTATAATTTATTATATGGTCAAGTAATTTTAATAAAGAAAAATGTATAGAAATTGAAACATGTTTTTCTTACTGTTTGTAATGTCAGTAATGTTTCTCTGCAGATTTTATTAATTTTTATTTATTTTTGTGGTAAATTTTATCATTATGACAATTTTATCATATGATCCAAGATTTCCTTTCCACTTAGAAAAAATTATGAGGAAAAGCTATTTGAAGTAGTTTTTTAATCCATTTTTCTAATAAACATATGTTGCTTCTTTAAAAAAACTAAGTAACTCTTTTAAAGAAAGTCTTTTATTACTTTTGTGAATAAATAATTTATTTAATCTGTTTTTTCTTACAGGCATTAAATGACTCTACAAGATTATCAATTTCTAAATCAGGTAAGATTATCCTATTTGCATGTGTTTATATTAGCGTAGTATCATTCAGTTCCATATTTTTATTTAAGCCATCTTAATGTAATCTTTATATCTAAAATCATAAAATTAACATGAAAGAAAATCATGGGTCATCATGGATAAACTCTTAAAATATTTGGTAGTTCTTAAGCAAAAATTGTTTGAAGGGGAGAACAAGATGTCTATTTTAGTAACTGGTTTAATTTTAAGTGCACATGAATAATATTTCAGGCAAGATTTAGTTTTTCAGTCTATATATCTTCATTTGATTATAGCTATGTACGTATATATATTTCCTAGATTCATCAGAGTTTAAGAAGGAATTAGACGAAAAATCTGCTGAGCTAGAGTCAGTCAGAAAAGAACTAGAAGAAAAGTCGGCTGAATTGGAGTTAGTCAGAGAAGAACTAAAGGAAAAATTTGCTGAATTACAATCAGTCAAAAAAGAACTTGGAGAAAAATCTGCTGAATTGGAGTCTTCTAGAAAAGAATTGGAAAATAAGCAGTCAGAATTTAATAATTTGAAACATGTGTATGAAGAGTTGAATCAAAAGATGGGCGATATTAAGTCTGGTAAAGAAAATCTTGAAAGAGAACTGACTTCTGAAGCTGAAAGTAAGTATTGTGAAAGTATAAAATAATTTTGTTATTTTCTGTAGTTGAGAAATGTTTTTAAAATTCTAGAATGTTTTGTTACAATTTTCTTCATGTAATCTGTTAAAAATGTGAATTATAAGTTTACTGCAGGTCATCTGCAATTTTTTTTTTTTTTTTTTTTTTTTTTTCAAAAAATTCAATTTTTTTTTTTAAATTGTCATTTTAAGTTCTAAACATTTATCTTTGAACTGCTTTTCACCAATTTCAGTTAATTTGAATCTAAATAGTTTTACTTTTCTAATTGTGGGGGAAGAAAAAGCAGTAACAACTATATAAAATTTCATAAAGATTACAGTAGATTTATATACAGTAGACTATCTCAAATCCACGCCGCTTGAGACCAGAGGTTGTGCAGATTTCTGACCACTCTTTTGTTTACATTCTTTAAACAGTAATTTGACTGTAGTAAAGCATTGGAAATTGTAATGAATCCTTACAGTAAGTAAAATATTAAAATAATTGAAGTAAATTATAAAAATTATGTAAAGTAATAAAAATTAAGAAATTAAAAAATATTAAAAGTAAAAATCAAAAAAATAATAAATAATAATGATGCAGTATTAAATATGCATAATAATGCTGAAATATCAATCTTTCTTGTTTTATTAAGCCCTATTAGCCAGATTTAAGTATGAAATCACAAAAAAAAATTAAAATGATTACAGATTAAAACTGAAATTGAATACTGACACAAAAAAGTAAACATAAACAATACGACTAAAATAGTTAGTTGCATTTATAGTGAAGAAGCTACTATTTCATCAAATTTTTACCTTAGATACAAAAATAATTTTCATCAGAATCATTGCATAATGAAATTTTATTTTATATTTATACAGATTCAATAAATAAAAAAGCTTGATTAATTAAAATTGTCTTGAAAAAAAGATCGTGATCACCACTGACATTAGAGTAATCTTGAATTTTTTCAGAAGAAAATTCATATTTTCTTCATGAAAAAGCTTGAATTCAGTCATATTAAACGTAATTACATATTAAAATGTGTACTTATAAAAAAAAAAAATATATTGAAAAACTGAGAAAAATGAATGTATGAAAAATAATTTGGTTACAGGTTACATTTCCTAATATTGTGCCGGATATAGTGTGCTGCATTTTTGCTTTAGATATGTTAATTTACATCAAAATAATAAGCAGTGAATTTTTATTTAGTAATTAATCAGCTGTAATAGCAAAAAAAAAAGGATTAACAAAAAAATTAGTAAAAATAAAAAAAAGTGATTTCCACGGATTTTAGCACTGTCTTGAATTTTGTTCCTTCACCTTAACTGTAAGTTTCACTGTTTACATCTGCAACAGTATGTTGATTTTAGGGTTGCAGATTTGAGGACTTTTTTCATAGTTTATCTGCACGATATGAAAGTTTCTTAGATCGACCTGTGTAGTGTAGACTGAAAGTAATATTATTTATTTTGTCTGTTTTATATTTATTTATTTATATCGAATTTTTTATTCTACTTAGAAAATCAACTTTTAAAAGGTAGTGTCCAGTCTTTAGAAAAAGAAATTGAACAGGTAAAAAACCAGAAAGCATCTGAAAAGGAAAAGATTGAAAGTTATAAAACAGAGATTGATAAACTAACTAAACGCATTGAAAGTGATGAAAAAGAGTATGCTGCTTCCAAAAAGGAGATGGAATCAATTCTAGATGCAAAGTTGCAAAAAGGTATTACTACTTTTCCCTTTTATTTACGGATTGCTTTTTCTTATACATCCTTCATGATTAATGTGCATTAAGTGGGTATTTTTTCATTTATGTTTCCATTTATTTACATACCTCACACCTGTGATTTTATATGCATATGTCAAATTTGTTGAGCTTTATGTCGAATATTTGCTTATATTAGCATTAAAAATAACTTGGTGATAATAATGAAATAATTTGACTCATAGTCTCGCTAATTGAACGAACTTATTTTATAATAGCAGTTGGATAATAAAAGGATAGTCATGAGTTCGATCATTGTAATGGAAGCCACGAGAACCATATTAGAAGTATTACATCATCATGAGGTCAGTAGAGTACCTTACATCTGTCACTTTCACACAAGTTCTGGCTTTTTGATCAGTGCTTGTAATATTTTCCAGCAGGGATGAAGCTATCAAATTGTGAGAAAACTTAAACTAAATTGGTTTAATAGCTTAATATTGATGTGTGATCAAGATTAATGTGGCGAATTGTGCCAAGCTTTTTAAAAAAGCGCCAAGGCCCCTTTAACAGAGAAATTCTCATATATCTATATTATATAACATTAGCTATCTTTACATGTTATCTTTAAATTAGAGATTCAATCACTTTGTTATACGGATTTGTTAGGTATATATTTTGATTTCAAAGGTATTAATACATATTTCTTTTACTGTAAATATTTTTAGACATTGTAATTCATGCTTGCATAAATCTGTTAATAAAAATGTTTTAATTATCAATACAGAATAAAATAGTTATTCTCGGATAAGAATAAAAATATTAAATTTATCAGTAATCAATCTGAACTATATGGATATCCTAATAAATACATTGTAAACTTAATTATTAATTCATTTAAATAATATATATATGGATATATATTATGGATGTTGACTTCTATCCTAATAAAAGAAAAGAGTTTGTCTGTTGGTGATGGCTAGGACAATCTACTGCACGTAAGCTGGAAAATTTGGATGAGGACAGTCCAAGGTAGGTCCTGAAACCCTTGACTGTACAATGTGACTCCTCTTTTAGGGAGAGCTCAAGTAATCAATTTGGAACTTTAACATAATTTTAAAATACTCAGAACTGTTTTAAAAATATTTTAAGCTTATAGTTCTGTAGCAAGCTTTTAGATTTATATACTGAAGAAAAAAAAGTCAAAAATTTCAAATATGAATGAACAAAAATCGGAAGAAGTTTCTCTCATAGGATAACAAGGGATTCTGCAATTATTCTTCTCCTCGAGGTAAGTCCGTAAGAGTTAGAAAATATTTAATTGTAAATTAATTTAAATTTTAGATTTGAAATGGGATTTTAATATTTTTATACCTTTCAAATATTGCAGTTTAAATTAATATAATGAAATGCTTATTTATTTAGTATATTTTCAAAGGGTATTTCTTGTAATTTAATTGAAGGTTTCACACTAAGGAAATCTTTGTTTTAAAGTCTTCATTGCATTTAGCCTTCGAAGGTTATTTGGTTTTAAAGTGACAAGTAAAAGAAATGTAACGAAAGTTAACCTAATGAAGGAAATATAAGGAAACTCTGTTTGAAGTTACAAAACAAAACTGCAAGGGATTAACTGAAAATTTTTAAATTTAAGTAAAAAATATTTTGTACTTACCATGGAATATTTTTTTTTCTTTAAAGCTTTAGATTTATGCAAATCAAGTTATAGCAAAATGTTTATATAGATTATTAAAAGAATTATCCAAAGTGAAGTTAAGGATATTGAATTGATAGTGGACACACATTTCTTCTTGGAGAAACTTATCAATGTGCATCTGTAAGGACATAATACAGTTTTATCTATAGGCATAAAGTTTTTAAAATTAAGAGGGTTCTTTCTTAAATATAATTCTTTATTTGGACACAAACAAATACTTGTTTGTTCGTGATATAACCAGATATGTAATATCTATTTAATAATGCTTTTTAAATCCTCTTTTATTGAAATTAAACAGAATCCTATCTATTTAGTAAAATTACAATTGAATGTGCTACATGAATTTAAAATATTAAGGCCATGTCAAAATTCAGATAATTGAATATTCACTAATATAATCATAATACTTAATCATAATACAATAGCATTCTATCCAAGTTTTTTCTGTGACTTTTTGGCAACAAATAAAAAAGAAAGTGCAAATTAAAAAATATATCTGCTATAAAAGTGAATCACATAATTTTCTTTTAAATTATTATACAATCAAAAATCTAAGAAAACAAATTTTTATATTGTTATGTTAACAATAAAATATAAAACACTTTAGAAATTATTGGAGAAGCTTGAACTCATGAGCTCATGTTCTCTGCCTATGGTTTTATGTAATATTGATTTATTTTTCTTTCATTGTAAAATTGTAAATTTCAATTAAGAATTTTTTTCATGAAGACGTTTTGCCTTTAACGCCTAGTGTTACCATACGGTCACGGAATAGCTGCCAACCTTTTTTTTTGTCTGAATACTGGTATTTTTAAGAGAAATATTCTCCTTGTTAGATGAGAGAAAACTCACTTATAAAAGGAGACAAAAGTTTCTTTTTCAAAAAAATTGGTATGAAATGTAATTTTTGCATTTTAAAAAGAAAAAATTTCGTCCTTAATGGGTTAATGTGGATATTCAAAGATAAATATGTTAGATGAGTAATTAAGTAAAGATTTGTGTATTTCTCATTGTTAAACTTCAAAAGTTGAAATTATTCTGCAGTGTTTTATTTATTTATAGTTATATTTTACTTTTACAGAAACTAAAAATTACACTGACAAGATAAGCTTATTGGAAGAAGAAATAACTGCATTGAAAACAGCCAAATCTTCATTTTTGAAAGACATCGATACGTTGGAAGAGAAATTATCTGAGAGTCAGGTAGAAAATGGCAAGTCTGAAAAAATAATACACGATCAGTGTGAAACAATTTCTGCATTAGAAAATGGTAAGATAATCAAAGAATTGTTATTTTATAAGTTGTTTTTAATGTTATTAACATAAACTGAGATGAAGTTTATTTGGTTTTCTTGAGAGATGATGAAATTTTTACTAATTAAAATTTGTTTTTAATCATTCGGATTTCTAACATTGTTTAAGACAAATTAGTGGACAGATTTTAAAACAAATTCTAATCATATTTAGAATGTCACAGTGGCATGTGATTTTTTTTTTTTAAATGTGCCATGCTATTTTTTAAATATGCCGTGCAATTCTCCGAGATTGCTGTTCTGATTGCCGAAGCACTGTGCAACTTTTTTTTAATCTGCCGTTTCGCTATCCAAATGCGGCAGAAGATCCCCTTAGCTACTAAAGTCAATTCTGTTATGTTTGTGCAAATAGATTATCAAAGTTTCCTTTATTTACCAAGGGCTTGTCTTGATGTACTTTGCATGAATAAAACCGTGCTGTAATTCAAAGTCAAGTGAATGCAGCATACTCGATTTATTACAAATACCACAGAGTTGTTTATGCTAAATCACTAACATAAATTGGCACACCTCACATGACTTGAGTTAAGTTAATGATCCAATCCAGTACTTCAAAATCAAAAGCACTCTCCAGTATAGGGCTCAGGAACAAGAAGCCTGCATGGGCCCAGCCCTATGAGAGATAAAACTGTTTTAACTCTTCCTGGCATATACAAAAATCAATGCAATCAGGAACAATCTGAATAAATAAAAGGATATTTCTTCATGTACTTTAAAAACCTACTGAATAGATGTAAAAATTTTATAGCGTATTTCAGATTATTTGTCTGCAAGCTGTGGGGGACAAAATAGCAACATTAATGATCACTTAGACGACTATTGCATTCAAATAAAGACTCGTTAAAAAATTGCAATTTTTAAAGCTCTATTTGGTGGAGGGGAGAGGGGGAATTAAATTTCTGTATAATTTATAAAAAAATTAATTTCCAATGATTTCGATAAAACAAATTTGCAATATCATTAATATTTTTACAAAAAAATTACTGGCCAACCTGAATTTATAGAAGTAAAAGTAAACGCATCCCAAACAGAGTGTCATAAAAGAAATTTGGCCTGAATCCATGCCCATACAGATCTTTACCTGGTACTCTTTCTGATGCAAGAGTGGTTGATACCAGTGGTGGCTTTAGTAGCCACCACACTCTGAGTTTTCTTAATACGCTTAACTAGGGCTTGATTAATGCAGGGACAAACCTTCACCAGAATTTTTGTAGAGAAAATTTCATTTTATTTAAACGGAGAACTTTTGTCTTAAACAAGGCGAAAATACTATCATAAATTACTGATGGAGGTTGTCTCTGCAGTAATCAGGCTCTGCCCCTAATAATAATATAATCTAAAGAAACTATTAAATTTTAACCAAGTATTTTGGGTGTTTTCCACACCATAACCCAACACCCTACCTTGCATCCCTTTAAATCTGGCCCTCCCAGTAACAACTTTGGTCGAGTGACAACAAATCACTTAAAAGAAGCATGCAGTGTGTGGTGTATCGTTTCTCTTCCTATTCGAAGCTGAATTTCATGCATTGTTTGTGGACTTTCAACCTTCAAATTGAAGTGAATTTCTTACTTTTAACTGTTGTTGCATGTAATTTATATTACCAATGTCTTTTCAAGAATTTTATTTTTTTATTCACTACAGTTTTAGTTACTTCTGCAAACTAAGATTCTAATTAGTTTGTTAACTTCGGTTTAGATTTTATGCATTTTTTTTTTAAGGAAAAATCTGTTTTGCATATATATTTAAGTATAATTTGAATATCTTAGTTTTAATTTATTATTCTGGAATTAGGTAAAAAACTTAAGTTAGTAAATTCCTGCATTTGGTGGGGTAATCTGATTATATAAGATCTGAGAATATATTATCAGAGTACATAATTTTTCATCTGAAATATTCTAGGCTTTCTCCTGAAAAATCTGGTTAAACCAAACCCAACCAGTAAAAATCAAAACTCAATCCAAAATCGATCTGAAACCAAAACAATTAGTCAACTCAAACCAAATCTGGGCCTCCAATTGGATTGGGGGGGGGGGGGGGGGGGACTGTAACCTGACCTGTGGTAAAATCGGGTTGTCTGACCTGATGCATTACTCTAGGTAACCAAATTTTACTTTGGGTCAGACTTTCTTTCTGTTTTATAAGTACGTTTGTGATTAACATGATTTTAATTTATAATTACTCTTGAATTAATCAGAATTCTTCAAGGTCAAATCCTGCCTTGGGTTGAGTTAGCTGTTTTTTCTGCAAATCAGGGTTTTTTTTTTTTTTTTTTTTTTTTTTTTTTTTTTTTTAATAATCTCAGTTTTAATATTGGGTTATATAACCTGGTTTTACAGACAACATTTTTAGGGGGTAGGGAGGTAAGTAAATTTATTAATATTGTAAGTACGTTTGCAACATTGTTCAGATGAATTTGTTTTTCAGACTTTTTTTTTCCAGCATTATTTATGCTGCCCCCCCCCCCCCCCCCCCCTTTTGTTTGTTTCTTCTCTGCCTCTTTTTTCTTCTTTTATTTTATCTCATCTATGCTATTTTCTTTTACTGTGTTCCTCCCATACCCATACATTCTGCAATTTCCCCCCTACCTTGAATATAAGCACTACAAATCTGTATCACTAGATGTGTTTTGCTCGCTGATGCTCACCAATCCCCAGAACATGTTTTAAGCACCACTGTAAAAAACAAATAAATTGTACATATTACAAAACACTAGATTTTATTAATTTCTACTAAGAGAATTTTCTTATACATTGTGTTATTAATTTTAATTTTTTTATTCACTTATGTTAAATATACATGCTGAAGATTTTTTAATAAATGGTAGTTTACCTTTAGTCAGCCTCTTTATCTACAGAGGTAAAGTCCAGTGACTGTGGTGGCATATTGACATAGTCCCAGTCGTAGTAAAATATTTTAATCTTGTTAAAATCCATAGTTTCTTTTGAGAATGACATTATTTTCATCACCAGAACTACTTTATGATTCCAAGATTAATGCATTTTAAAATGTTTTATTGAATGCTACTTACTATGATTATGTAAAAATGATACGAGTTTCAGAAATGTTTTATTCCAAAGATATGTCATAATCCTGGGGGGGGGGGGGGATTATCTTAAGAATGCCACCACTATTACCATCATAATCATTCTGCTTTTCTAAGTTTAGTTTATCATTTAACTCGGTTGTTTTAAAATGCTTGAATTTTTTCAATGCCAATGCATTTTTTTTTTTTTTAATGTCATCAACTTATATTATATGTAAAATCTCATTTTACACATAGTTTATACAACCATGGGTAGAATGTTGAATTATTTCTTCAAATTTTATAACCTAAATCCTTTGATCAGCCAAAAATTAAAAAATTTCTTTTCTGTATCAGTAGAAAACTTATATTCATTTCATGTAAAATATGAAAATAATTTCATTTAAAAAACGTAATTTTCCTAAATGATATTTTGTTGAGTTTTTTTCTACAGTGAGAAGAGTCAGTTCAGCTGCAATTTATATAAATATATATGTTTTTAACACTTTCCAACCTAGTTGAAAAGTGTTTGACTTTGGTTTGTCTGGCCGTTTGCTGTCTGTCCGTGCTCTACCTCCCGTAAATATTCTCGGATTGAGCTAAAATTTTTATATGTTATTGTAGTTATCTATAGCATGTTCCCTATTTCAATTGAAGTGTGTAGCGCTTATAGTTTTTTTACAGGGACAGACAAAAGTATTCCTTTACATTACAGTCAATGGGGAATAATCGTTTCAAGTGCAGTTTGATGATGCTACATCATTTAACCCATTCATGGTCATGAACGCGTATACGCGGTCAGAGTTTTATGCTTCTAAATGGTTATGAACGCGCATAGACGGCCACCAATTGTAACCCCTAAATGGTCATGACCGGCATAGAACGTTTCGGATTTTCTACTTGGAAATGGTCATAACCGTCTATATGCGTTTGCATCTCCCCCCCTTTGTTCAAGACTGGGATGGAAAGAAGGCGGTTACCGGTCACCCTTTCTTCGCACATACACAATAGGCTTATAGTTGGCAGACCATTTGTCATCCAGATTATTTGTATTTTATTTGAATGCCTATAGATTTTGTTAGAAAATGCCTTATAGAATTTCGTTTTTTGTAAATGGTTACAAATTACAATGTATTTCAAAACACATACTAAGGTAAAACGAGGCAACTTTATAGAATATCATTGTTTACTTTAATCATTGTTGTCATTTTATTTTATCATTCTTGTCTATAAGATTATAATGTTCATAATAACAATTATAATTATTTTAAATAATTTTAAATGATACAGTTATTTAATTTGTTCTTTTAATTAATATATAAATTTTTATATATATATTTCTAACAGTATTTTAGTTTTTTCCATTTAAATATAATACTAAATAACTATAATTGATTTAATGAAAATCTCAAATAATAATACCCACATTAATATTACACTTTAATTATTTTACAAATTTTAGATAGTTGCTATTCTAGTTCTAGCTTACGTTTTAAAAATAATACAGTGAAACCTATCTATGACAATACTGAAGAGACCAAAAAAAAGTATCGTTATAGGCACGTTATCTTCATAGGTAGGCTGAAGATTGTTAATTGACTCTGACTGCATGGTAGAATAAATATTATATATAAATGGAATATTAGTTTAACTTTTTAGAATTATATATAGATGAAACATTAGTTTAACATTTTAGAATTATCTACTTAAATAATGAAATTTACTTTATTTTACTTTTTATAAATAATCAGAATTTTGCATTATTGAATAAATATATAAAGAGTGTACAATATAAATAAATCTGATGAATATAATATTTTTATTATTTTTATCAGATTTGTAAGAATTCCTGAACACGCAATAAAAAAGAGGTAGGATTTTACAGATTGAACCCTTAGAAGGGGAAATGAATTATAGATATTATTTATTCGGATATGAACCAAAGAAAAATACTCTGTTCAAAAATTGTACTTGGATGTCTAAATGTAGACGATAACAAGGAAAATATTTATTTTATTTATTGTTAGACATTATTTAACATTCAGTTTTGGTTGGATCTTTTTTATATTAAGGGGCTCTGCCCTGCAAGTTACGCTCGCCAACCTACAATGCACTCCGAAGCCTCTAAAAGCATGCTAATGTCAATGATTTCACGGCTACGGAAGATTGAATGATATTACCACTAACAGCAACGATCTTCTGTAATCGGGTTGTCATGCTTTTCCGTTTGACAAGAGCATTTTTTGGTCCTCATGTTTCCGTGTAATGCTGGCGCGACAGATGGCGACTGTTTTTTACATTTAAAAGCACTGTTTATAGAAAATTTAAGCTTATGTTTTATGTTTATATAAAATTTTAGATATTTTCAGGAACAGGTATGATCCTACGAATGAATTCTTTTCTCTATTTTAACGCACCTGCATGCATGTTTTTTTTTAATTATTTAAATTGTTTACTTTAAATTATAAATATATACGAATTTTTTAATATGTATTTATCGAATAGTAATTCGTATAAAATAAATTTAAACAGAGCTGCCAACTGCTACGAAAAAATCGTAGTTGCTACGATCTTGAACCAAAAGCTACGATGCTACGAAAATCTGTCAAAAACTACGATTTTCTGCCCCAAAAAAAAAACGTGAATTTCGTAACAGAATCGTTCGGAAAAACGCGAATTTTGTCACATGATCACGCAAATTTCGTCACAGGATCGCGCAAAGAAACGCGGGTTTCGTCAAAGGATCGCGAAAAAACTGCATATTTCGTCAAAAAATCACGAAAAAAGATAAATTTCGTTAAAAGATCGCGAAAAAGCAGCAAATTTCGTCTAAAGATCGCGAAAAAACGGCAAATTTCGTCAAAAGATCGCGAAAACGGCAAATTTCGTAAAAAAAAAATCACGAAAAAACGGTAAATTTCGTCAAAAGATCACGAAAAACCTCAAATTTTCTCAAAGGATCGTAAAAAAACGGTATATTTCGTCAAAAGATCGTGAAAAAAGGCAAATTTCGTCAAAGGATCGCGAAAAAACCGCATATTTCGTCAAAAGATCACGAAAACGACAAATTTCGTCAAAAAAAGTCGCGAAAAAACGGTAAATTTCGTCAAAAGATCACGAAAAACCTCAAATTTTGTCAAAGGATCGTAAAAAAAAAAACCATATATTTCGTTAAAAGATCGTGAAAAAACGGCAAATTTTGTCAAAAGATCGCGAAAACGGCAAATTTCGTTAAAAGATCGCGAAAACGGCAAATTTCGTCAAAAGATCATGAAAAACCGGCAAATTTCGTCAAAAGATCGTGAAAAAAAGGCAAATTTCGTCAAAAGATCGTGAAAAAAACGGCAAATTTCGTCAAAAGATCGTGAAAAAAACGGCAAATTTCGTCAAAAAGATCGCGAAAACGACAAATTTCGTCAAAAAAATCACGAAAAAAACTATAAATTTCGTCAAAAGATCACGAAAAACCTCAAATTTTGTTAAAGGATCGTAAAAAAGAAACATATTTCGTCAAAAGATCGCGCAAAAAACTGCATATTTCGTCAAAGGATCATGAAAACGGCAAATTTCGTCAAAAAAATCACGAAAAAAAAACGGTAAATTTTGTCTAAAGATCACGAAAAACCTCAAATTGCATCAAAGGATTGGTAAAAAAACCATATTTCGTCAAAAGATTGTGAAAAACGGCAAATTTCGTCAAAGGATCACAAATAAACCACATATTTCGTCAAAGGATCGCGAAAAAACCACATATTTCGTCAAAGGATCGCGAAAAAACCACATATTTTGTCAAAGGATTCGTGAAAAAATGGCAAATTTCGTCAAAAGATTGCGAAAAAACGGCAAATTTCATCAAAGGATCGTGAATAAACGACAAATTTCATCAAAAGATGCGGAACAATGCATACATCGTCAAAGGGGTGCGGAAAAATAACACTTAGTTAGTGCCGGGAGTGGACATCCTTCCCCCCCTTGTTGTAACCTTTCAGAATTTTTTTTTTTTACTCAGAATTACCCCTGATGCATATACACATGCGTTTAATTGATTAGTATATGTTCGCTTAAAATTTGCAGCATAAAAAACAGCCACCAACCAACCAACCTCCAGATAAATTTGAATTTGGTGTGCTACTATTTCTCATTTTCAAAGGTTGGCAGGTCTGGGAAGCAGGGTTGTAAAAAACTCAGCCTGGGTGGGTTTTATTAAAAAACCCGGGTTAAATGGGCAATTTTCCCCGTGTAAATTGGATTAAAATGCCAAAATGTGGACTATGATTCCACCTTCCTCACAAATAATAATCTTCAGGGTTGCTACTGTATAGGGAAAACTGGAAAAACTGAGGGAATTTAAAAATGAGTATTAAAAAACAAAGAATTTTACTAAATTTTGGTATGCAAAATTTATCCATTGAAATTTTGAAAATTCTCAGAGGAATTATTCAGGGCAAATTAAATTTTTTGCTCAGGAAAGCAGAAGGAATTTGATTGTCGAAATAAGTAGCAATCCTGATCTCAAATACAATCTTTGTGAACACTTCATAGTCTAATAGATTTTAAATTGCAAAGCTATCAATTGCATGTTATTTAATAATAAAATATAACTGTAAAAAAATTACTCCTTTGAAATTATCATAAGATTAGCAAATGTTGATAAAAGAAAATATCTTACAACAAAAATTTTTCTTATATGTATGTATAATCTATTCATATATGGTTAAATTTTTAGTTTTTAATACAACTCATTTAGAAGAAATTATTCCTATTCAAAAACTTCACCTAATATTACCATGTGACCTCCATTTTGCCTTAGCCTAAATGCATTTCTTTTTGAATTAAAACAGTAGCTGTGCACAACAATCCTTAATAGGCTATTCTTATTTTAATTTTAAAAAATTAGTATATCCATTATAAATAATTATAAGTATGATATATATATGTATATATATCACAAACACAAAGTAGATTAATTTTTAATAGGCTGATGCAATAAGACTAAATATTGCAAATGATCATTTGTTAAGTTTAGTTTTAAACATTTATGTTTTCTTCTGTATGTCATCTTCTTGTTCTGTCTTTCTTATGTTTCTTCTGTTATGTTAACTTCACTATTCAATAAAAAACAAGTAAAAAATGATGCAATCTGTAAAAGGATTATCATCACTGCTCATTGTTATTACTTGTATTTAAAATTCCAAAACAGCTCTCTGATTGGTTAATGGCATTGCAATATGTTATAAAACGTTTTTTAATGGTAATTCTATAACTAATTTGTTTTATTACAACTATGAATAAAATATTTTCTGTAACTAAATTTTATTTTTATAACTATGAATAAAATATTTTCTTTGCATATACTATTCTAATTAATTTAACAAATATAATAAGTTTAGTAAATATAATACTCTTGAAGCTAACTGAAAAGCTTAAATATACGTTTTAAATTAAAATCTAAAACGTTTTAAAATTACAGGGTTCCCAATCTAAAAGTGCAAGTAAATTAGTACAAACATATTTTCTAAGATTCAAAGAAGAGAATAAATAAAACAAAATAAGCATAAACTTAACAAATACATCATTTGTTCCTTTCCAGAAATAATTTTTTTAAAAGCCCGGGTTTTTTTTTTTAAAAACCCAGCCCGGGTGGGCAGTACCCGGGCAGCTGCCCACTACAACCCTGCTGGGAACACACAAAAGATATTGGTTACAGTACATGTGCGATATTTACAGTTTATGTGTGATAAGTGCGTTTTCAACTTTGGTTTGCGTTTTTAAGTTTAACTATATATTTTTTTTTCATAGCATGTGTGTGTTTATAAACTCGGTTCATCATATACAGGGCTACACGAGGGAATTTGTAAGTATTACAGACTATGGGAGTGAATTGCTTAAGGGTAGTTTTTAATTGTGTTTACGTATTTTCCTGCTGAACTATATTTAGTAGACTAATCGAAGTTTGTGGAATATAAATAAATTACTATACAGGTCTATGCAAAAAAAGATGCAGCAATTACCAAACGTAAACGACAATGTATGTGAGTTTTAAATTGCCATTTAGCTTAATAGGTGGTGTGTACAAAAGTCTTCAGATAATATACAGGGCCGTACGAAAGATTTCGATTGCATTTTCATCGATTGGTGAAAATTGCTAAATGTCAATATTCTAACTGAACTAAATTTTATCATACTATATATCCACATCTATTGATCATCTACAGGGCTGCACAAAATAATTCGACTACTTTTTTTACACTGGAAGGTAATTTTGAAAACTGTATTTTTCAACGTGTTATATGTTTTCTAAACTGTTTGCTTACATATCTTCTTTCACCTTATTTAATGGTGAAGTTTCGTTACAGTTTTTGGGCTGTGTTGGAAAGTGTTTAATAACCTATGCTTGACACATGATTTTTTGTTCTTGTTTTATTTAAATGATAGTTTTTGACTCTTTGCAAAAAAAGCAAATATCTGTACATGCTAAGTGCTTTGAAACATTTCATAAATTTAGATTTTCAAGAAAATCTTAGAAGAAAATCATGTACTATCATATGTTTTGTTTTGCTGTATTACCAATATCTGATTACATCTAATTTTTTGTGATTCATACAGAAGATGCATTTTTGCACCATTTTATAATTCCAAAACTATCAAGGCTTTCAAGTTTTGTAAGTTGTATGACCTATTTATCATAAAATGTTTTTATGAAGAGAAAATTTTAGTAAAATTATTGCAGCTAAGAATGGATTATTTATCTTTTATTGTTTGTAAAACTGAGGAAAATATCCTTTAAGATGATTTTAGAGATTAAAACTAGGTAATTGAAATATTTTATTTTTCTGTTCATATATCCTTTTTCTTTTATCCCCAGAAAAATAAACCAATATTCTAGTCATTTTCTTTCTGTAACATTTGTTTAATGTTAGATGTAGTAAGTACTGTAACATTTTGTAATATTATTTAAACATGCTGTAATATTTTTCGTGATTGCTCTGAATTTTCAATTGCTTTTACACATTGCTTGTTATTTTATAGCTTGTGTTATTTAGAAAGTATATATTTTTAATTCCCTTTACTTTTTTTTTGTAGCTGCTTCCAGATTAATGACATAAATTCCTTGCTTTTTTTTTTGTTGTTGTTGTTGTTCACTTTTCTCATGTGGTACATGAAGTATGTTTATCTTCATTTTCTGATGAATAAGTTTTACAAAATCAGTAGCGTTCCTTACAAACACTTTCTTAGCATGCACTTCATTCCACTTGTATCACATTACAACACCTTTACCATGAACTGTTGCGCTCATCTGCTTTTTCAATGGTTAGGGTGCTGGCTACTGGACAAAGGGTCGCAGATTCAAATCCCGACTCATGTATGGATGTTTGTAGCAAGTCTTCCACTTTCAACAGAGGTTCTGGTCTGTTTAGTCCTTGTGTGTAAAAGATGACTGTAGCACCCCAACAAAGCAAACCAACCAGAAACCATAAGGAAAATAATTCCAATTAAAGTCATTGAGCTTGAAGTCTTATTTTAATTACAGTCATATTTCCAAAGTTATGCTTTTGTTTCAATTGGCTAGCACAGTCATTCAAAAATAACAACATGTTCTATTAAAATTTTATGCATTTAAAACATTTACAAAAAATCTATCATGAGATACCTTGTCTAAAATAACTACTTAAAATTGCTTAATCGCTTTATTTGTATCTTACCTAAAAACAGCGACTTGTGCATTTTACCAGTGTGCAGACTGTATTTCATCTTTGATAGCATCTTTTATAGCTAAGCAGGTATACTTCTCAGCGTAATTTACTTTTATAATAATTCATTCAGGATTATTATTTGCCCCCCCCCCCCCCCCCCAACCACCATTATTAAAATAAGGCTTTATATGGTAAGTTTGAATGAATGTGTGCAGTATTAATGGTTATAATTGTTTTCTAAGATTTATTAAATTATCAGAAGTGGTTTCTTCATCTGTTATTGTTTCAAGAAATCTTCATCAACCTTTTACAATTGACAATAACTGTACTGATCAAGAGTTTTGGATTTTGGACTCCAGTTTGAAATAATTCTTCAATGGTATCGTCACAAATTGCACATTCTGAATTCATTCATCTTCTATGGTGAATAAAGTTAAATCAAATGTAAAAATCCATGAATCCTTGAAGGAAGATTTGAGATATATGTCTGAGATGTTACAGAAAACATCCTGGGGAAAAAAAAGAGAAAAAAAAACATATCTTATTAAATGTTAATTTAATACTACACAGGAAAATTAATGAGGTTTCTCAAAATTATAATTGTTATAATTTTATTAAAAAATCTAATAACAAATTGTTATGCTTTATTTATTTTTTAATATATTTATGGAATGTTTTCCTTATGTTGTTAATAAATAAATTAGAAAGGATTATTATTTTTATTTATTTATCTGTACAATTGAAGTGTGCCAGAAAAAAATATATTTTTTAAATAACAATAATAAGACGATGCAACACACATGCTGCTGTCAGATAAAAAGTACCACATTTTTTAGTGTGGTGTTATTTATTTAAATAATTAGGCATGCTATTAATCAGCATCCAGTAAACAAATAATAGTTATTATTCAGTTCTTATATTTTCTTATCTTTTATTTGCATGAATTATTTTTATTTGATTTATTCTTTTATTTATTTATTTATTTTTATCTATCAAAGAAACTAAAATTCTTCGTAAAGAAATTGAAAATCTTGAGGAAAAGATTGCTGAATTAAAGGAGACAAAAGAAGCTTCTGAAATGGAGTTAGAGAAAGGTACTTGCAAGAAGAATTTAAGAATTTTCATAAAATATTTATTTTCCTTTGAAATTCTTTGTATTCTTATTTATTCAAAATACTGTGTTCAAAATATCGTACCTCTGTTAAATTAGAGTAAGATTCTTCTTTTTGTGGAAAAAAAATGTTTAATTAAAAAACATTTATATTAAAGCAGATAATGAAAATCTATTGAAAAGTTAGGAATCTTAAATGAGGAATGCCCAGCATTCCTTTTCTTTACATCATCATGCTATTTTAATATGTAGTTGTAGTCGTGAACCAGTCATAAGACAAAGTTCTATTTGGAACATGGCTTTTATTAGGTCTTCAGTTACAATGTGATCATTTTCAGTCGTGCCCATTACCCAGTGAGTCCTCGACAATTTACCACATTATTTTTACCAAAAAGACTGCTTTTCACCCATGCAATCTATTTTTATTAAAGTACTTCTGATTTTTCCAAGTAGGGGCTAAGGTGTAGACTGTGTGTAACATTATTAATGATTGGATTAGGATCTTTTGATGATATCCAAGTCGGTCTGAAAAGAACTTTCCTAGAATAGCTCTTGCCATCCAGGACATACATACCTCAGAAAAATGAGTTATGCTTATTTCTTCAATTTCATCTTAAGCTTAGTTAGAATTTGAAGTTTGAAACACCTAATGTTGAATTCATTTGTAAGCGTTTCAAAACATTGCACTGCAGATAGTTTTATAAGCATAATTTAAAACTACTTAACAGAATAAGCTGTAATTTTAGATTTGCAAATTTGAAGCTTCTAGAAATTGGTTTGTGTTAAAAAAAATAAGTTACAATTATTTTTTAGATAATTTCAAAAAAATTCTCAAAGTAAATTATTTGGTTGAAATGAATTTCTAGAAGCTTTATTAATGCAAATCCAAAATTACAGATTTTTGCGCCAAGTAGTTCTTGAATTATTCTTAAAATCTACCTGCATTGCAATCTGTTTTGCAACAATTACAAATGAAGTTAACATTAGGAATTCCAAGTTTTTAACCTTCATAATTTCAAAATTACTTGACCAAATTTCTTCCTGTTTCGTATTCTATGGTAGAATTTACGCAAAAAGCTAAATATGATATCAAAATTAGATTCTCATATTGAAATTTCATGCAGTTTTACTATGAAGACGACCCCCTAAGCTTATTTTTTTAACATAAAAATGAAAAAAAAAACAATTTCCAGTTGAATGGCTTTTTTTTTCTTTTCTTTTCTGTGACAATTTGGAGATTATAGCACTTTTTTTTCTTTTTTTTTTTTTTAGAACATTGATCTTAGAAATATTTATGTTGATTTCTAATTGTTGTCCATATCTAAAAACACTTGGACACCTAACTTTGCTAATGGATTATTCTTATTAGGGCAAATTGTTATACACTTTTTTTCCTTGACTAAGTAATGAAACTTGAATCTTTGAACTTTAATAATTGGTTAATAGTTTTTCTTTTTTTTTAACCACTTCAACGGCTGCCCCGAGTTAAGTCGGGGGTAATAATGCTGTTTCCCTATCTATGCGGCCGTTGAAGTGGTTAAAACTCTTTTGTTTAACTTAACTTGGTTAGTGTATGTAAAGAAGGAATTTTGCAATGGATTTTTCACTCAAGTCTTTGTATGTTACATAAAAAAAAAAAAAAAAAAATTAGGTACACAGAATGTGTTTTGGATGACAATACAAGATTTTAATATTTTTAGAACTTAATTATAAATTAATTGTAAGGCATTTTTCTATTAGTCAAGCACATGTGATACATTGCTAAATATTCTTTACAGCATATTGATGTCTTGATAGCACTGACTAGAGGTCTGCTCTGCACAGGCCAAATTTTTAGGTTCAGGTTTGGCCTGTCCATTTATGTTTTTGGCTGGTTCATGTAAAAGTCAATAAATTCATGCGCAGTCTGACTCAATTTCTACAAGGGGGAAAAAAAATGCCAATATTTCTTTACCTGCAATTAACATTCTTTTGAAGAATGCTGTATAGATATTTATGAAAAAAATTACATTATATTTCTGACTATGCCACAAGCCTGGCATATAGAGTAGTAGCATTAATGATCACTTTGACTATTACATTCAAATAAAGATTTAAAAAAGGTATTATAGTTTAAAGTAAAACAAAAAAAAATAGTTATAAAAAATTATAATTTTAAAACTTCTTAATATTTTTCAAAAATAGATTGTATGCTTTAAAAAATATTTATTTGTACTTTATTAGACTACTGTACAATATCACTACTATGTCCTCCTTCCCCCCCCCTCTCTCTCTAAAAAAAATAATAAAGTCTGGCTGACACAACCTAAAAAGAATTAAGTCCAAGCCTGGCCCGAGCTTGTGCAGATCTCTAGTACTGACATTACATCTGTAGAATATCCAGGATTTTATTTTGGAGTAAGTGTGGATGGGGTTATCTCTGAAATACTGTTTAATTTACTTTGGATATTTAAACGAAATTAGATTTATTTTGCCTTATTTATTTTAGAAGTAGCAAACTACAAAAAGGAAATTCAAGACCAAAAAAATGCTGCCACAGAGTTTTCAAATTTCAAATCGCTTTATCAGAGTGACTTGGTGAAAAAAAATGAAAAAATAGCTTCCCTTGAGCAAGAACTAAGTACTGCTAATAAAAATTTGGAGGCACTCCAGAAAGAATTAAATTCGAAAGAAACTGCATCAAAAGAATTAGAAAAGGGTTTGTACTTTTGTTTTATAATTTTTGTTATTTGATTATTTAACATGTATTGTATAAGATAATTTCTGTAAGAATAAGTATTAGTTTCATTTGTGCATCTCCAATCTTAGGTTAATTCTGCTGAGATAATGGAAAGCCATATTTGCATATATCCCACAAATACATAATTCACAACTATTTCTAACAAGATTTATACATTTTTATCTTTTTGAGCGGCGGGGAAGTTTGTGATAAATTCTATGTTATAAAGCACAAATGTGTGTTATGTATTAGTTAAGAAGGCTTAATTAATTAACATAAGCATAATTGAGGTGGACTAAATGATTCACTTTAAATAGTTTTAATTTACAACACAGAACAAGTACTTACACATAACACACAGACCACATCTACAAACTACAGTGGAACAACATTTTGTCGATAGGTGACAGTAGCTACTTTCTGTGGTGCTGCCATCTAGTATTTATATTTTGAAGTAAACACCACAGTGTCTTTCAGTAATGTTAACCATTTAACTCTTTTTATTTTTTTTCCTTCTAATTAATTTGGTCCAAAAAATGTGTTATCTAACTAAAAGAAACTTCAAAAAACATGAATCCTTTTCAATGGATTATTCTTTTTGCAGCATTACAATTTATTGACAAAGCAGTAATAGAGCAAGCAATCTCTTCTAGCTCATAGGTTCAGGTGAGGTAAAATAGTTATAAAAACAGCACTTTTTTAGGTAGATTTCGTAAGAAATACTACCTATTACATTCTCACCTAAGTTGGAATTTTTGAAAAAATTTTGCAGATCTACGCCGATCATGACTCCCAGAACCCAAAACCACCCCCAGTTCAAAACTTTATATATCTATCTATGTCACTTTTTTCTGACCACGATAACTGGAAAAATTCTGCATAAATCTCTTCCAAACTGATACATAAAATCAAAGGTCATAAAATCTCAGTCAAGTTCGTTAATGGGCAAAATCGAACCGGGGGGGGGGGACTTTTTGTGAAAACAGAAAAACCCTCATAAATTCTTTATTATTATACGTATCGAATCCGTTTAAAGTTATTATTACTTCTAGGAGAAGGGCCGAAAATGTATGTATGACAGATTTTTGATATAATTAAAAATGGCCCCAAGGGGGGGGAAAAAGGGGGTTTTAGAAGAAAAAAAAATCATAGCTCCGTCAATTCACAAGATATCAAATCCGCGTAAATTTATTATTAATCCCCTTAGTATTATCTAAAACTTTTATATTGACAAGTTTTTTATAGGACCAACCGTTATAGCAAAAAAAAATTAAAAACAAAAAAAAATCCCTGCCTGCTCTGCCTGCAAACAAGTTATTTTTCGAAGTAGGCGGTTCCAACTCCCGCATTTTTTCGAAACTGATACATAAAATCAAGGGGCATAAAATATCGGTCATGTTCGTTAACCCTTTAACGGATAAAGCACTTCAATTGCTAAAATGTTGAAATAAATGTTTGACACCGGAAATTAGGAACAAATTTATTTGTACATAAGAAAAAAGCAATATTTCACATATATAATAAATGGAAAACATTTCTATTAAAATTCTGCTGTCATTGTTGTATTTCGTAATTAAAATTTTGTGGTTTCGTACGGAAACCAATGAACGTTAAAGGGTTAATGGGCAAAATTGAACAAGGGGGGGGGGGGGGACTTTTTGTGAAAACAGAAAAAAAACATAATTTCTTAATTATGATACGTATCGAATCCGTTTAAAGTTATTATTACTTCTAGGAAAAGGGCCGAAAATTTATGTATGATATAATTAAAAATTGACTTAAGGGGGGGGAGGGGGGTTTTAGAAGAAAAAAATTCATAACTTCGTCAATTCCCAAGATTTCAAATCCGCTTAAATTTATTATAGATCCTCTTAATATTATCTAAAACTTTTATATTGACATTTTTTTATAGGACCAACTCTTATAGCAAAAAAAAAAAATCCTTGCTGGCTGGTTTCGAAGTAGGCGGTTCCAACTGCAGCATCATCGCAAAAAGGTCATTTCTTCCGCAATTCCCGACAAACAGGCGCCCCACGGTCTGCGTCTTCGAAATCTTCCTGTGCCTGTAGGCCGAGCCGTCAGGGATTTTTTTATATACTTAGTTTGCTAAAAATATAGTATTTGATTCTGTAAAAAATTACATAGAATGTGCAAATGGACATTGCTCTCGACATTTCAAGAACAATTTTAACAATAAAATAGCAAAATATTACTGATAATGGTATTTTAAAACACATTCTCAATTAACTATTCTATCCCATGCTGTGGGGTAAAATAAGTATAGAGTTACCTCCAGGTTTAAAAAGGGGCACTTGTTCAATTCTTAAGGACACCACACACACACTTTGCAGGTGGCTGCTCATTCTTCTCAGTTTGGACTTTATACATAATGGTTCAAAATCTACTTCAAATGGAAGATTCTGCCTGTTTAATCTCATAAGAAAAGATACTCATATAGCTTCCAAATCAGTGTAACCAAACCAACTATTACATAAGTTATTACATAAGTATTCATTCTATAAAACACTCTTATTTTAAGATGTTTTAAAGACTAAAAAATATCACTTTATTTTAAATTATAACTTTGTTATTTTTTTCTGAATTTGGAAGTATAATTTATACTAATCTGAGTTAAAAATTCTTAATTGAAGCACAGCAGGTTAGCTTGTGTGTATCAAATTCAGAGATCTTATTGTATGGTATCATAGCTGAAAGTAGCTCTTAAGAGAATACCAAATTCAAAAGAAAATACTGTCTAAAGAAGTAGAAAAATAAAATACCACTTAAGTTTTTGACAGATGCTGTGCACTATTGAAATTTGTTTCATCTAAAAAAAAGTTATACAGAGATCATTGTAAATTTAAAAGATGCTATAACTCAAAGTGTTTTGAATCAATGAGTTTATTTTCAGCAAACAATGCTAAAGGACAGGTCTCAAATAACAGATCAGTTTTCTTACATGTGAGCACCTGACATATGTTAGTCCAACTGAGAATTCATTTCTACCAATATCCACAACTGCTTTATCAAGTGTAAGTTCCTCTGATCGATGAACACTTATGGCATATGCCAGGGGATTGCCCATAAAACTTTGACCCTTAATTATTCAGGCCACACATCGAATTTTTAAAATTCGGTCATTTTATTATCTCAGTCTTTCTAAACTCTATGCTTGTAGTAAATTACATACACTGTATTTCATCGAGCCATTGCAGAAAAATCATGTTCCTTTTATTGTCAGGTCAAAGTAAATACTTAGGAAACTTTGTTCGCCTTCAACTCACTGCACTGCAACAACAATATTTTATATAAATTATTTTTTTTTTTTTCTCAGATGAAGAAAATCGAAAATTTGACACATACTTCTAATGTTACTTACTAGTTATGTAACTGCTTGAGTCCTGCATGCTCTTCAAATAGCCCCATGCAGAGAAATTACATGAATTCAAATTCAGAGAACATTGTGGTCATTCAATATGTACCACCTAGGAAGTGCAATGGGTGATTTAATCCAATGATCCTTTCACTGAAGTGCTGATCGAACATTTCAAAAACGTCCTCCACACCATGTGGTCTTGCTCTATCCTACACAAACTAATGACTATATATATACTAACTATAAAAAATATCATGAATTCCTTATCCAGGAACTTTCTGTATTCCTTTGCATTTTGAGTTATGTCAAAAAAAAAAAAAAAAAAAAGTCTTAAAACACTATGTAATGATATAACCAAGCATGAGATTCTTCCGCGGTTTTCCGATGTTTTGCCATTTTTTTAAAAAAAACCCGTAAAATTCGCCTAAAGATTTTTTAAAAAACGCAAATTTCACCAAAGGATTGCAGAAAAAATGCATATTTCGTCAAAGGATCGTGCGTAAAACTCGAAATTCGCCAAGAGATCGCAGAAAAAACTTGAAATTCACGTACAGATTGCGAATTTTGCCCAAAAAAAATGCAAATTTCGCCAAAAGGTAGCGAAAAAAATTCAAAATTGGACAAAAAATCACAGAGAAAATGTGAATTTTGTCAAAGGATTGCTGAAAAAACTTAAATTTTATCAAAGGATTGCTGAAAAAGCTTGAAATTTCTTCAAAATTTGCAGCATTGGATTAAAAGATTTTAGTAATATAGAAAATTCGCCACAAAATTCCAAAAAAAATTAAATTATAAAAAATTATGCAAAAAATCCAAAAACTGGCTTCAAGCTGACTGGTAAAAATTTCCTGGAATCTGGAATAACCATGCACTGATTAGTTGGTGTGACTGATAATGTTCTTAGAAAATCTATTAATTCCTTAAAAACTTTATTTTTTAATTAAACAAAAGAGTGGAAACTCTGGTCTATCATTAATTTAAGGTGGTTGCAATTATTAGCATATACTTAATTTGCTGTTTCAAGAAAAGTGTCTTACTATTTTCAAAATTTCACTTAAAAAATGTTAAAGCCAATGAAAGGTTTTATTAATATGCTGTATCTTGGTAAAATAGACTTTTTATGAGAGTCAGCAAATAATTTCTTTTTAATTTACTCAAAGCTAAATTGATGTAATATATATATATATATATATATATATATATATAAATGTCAATTATAATATTTGTTGCGCTTGAAATTCATAACTATTATTGCTGAAATGTTGTTAGTGCAGTTTTCAGCTTTTTTGTCAATCTCATTACTGGATATAACATGCCATATGAGGTTTCTTGGGATTGAGGCTTCAGACTTTGTTTTGTAGGTTTTCCTCAGTAATCATATATTCTAATACGAGCAAATCTTGTGTGCGTGTGTGTGGTTATGTATATCTATATATATGTGCAAATTTTATCTTAAAAACGGCTCTAATGATTTGGACGAAATTTTATATCCTACTGTTTTGGGGCACCAGAAAACCATTGGGCTAGGTCACAGGTTCGAGAAAATTCGATTAGTGGGTCATTTTGGGTCACTATAGGTCAGTGTCAAGCTAATTGTATCTAAAAAACTGTTCAAACAATTTTGACGAAATTTTGTATCCTACCATTTTTGTACACGATAAGACTATTGGGCTGGGTCACATGTTCAAGAACTTTCGATTAGTGGGTCATTTTTGGGTTAACACAGGTCATGTTAATATCTAAAAAAAAACGGCTCTAACGATTTTGATTAAATTTTGTTTCCTACGAGTTTCTGGCACAAGAAAATCATTGGGCTAGGTCACATATCCGAGAAAATTCGATTAGTGGGTCATTTTTGGGGTCACTGTGGGTCAAGCTAATTTTATCTAAAAAATGGCTCAGACTAGACTAAATTTTGCATCCTATGGTTTTCGGGTATAAGAAAACTATTGGTCTAGGTCACATGTTCGAGAAAATTTGATTAGTGGGTCATTTTGGTTATGGGTCAAGCTATTTTTATCGTAAACAGGGCTCAGAAGATTTGAACTAAATTTAGAATCCTACAGTTTTAGGGAACGAGAAAACTAGTGGGTCAGTTTGGTCATGGGTCAAGCTATTTTTATTTTTAAAACGGTTCAGAGGATTTGAACTAAATTTAGTATCCTACAGTTTTAGGGAACGAGAAGACTATTGGTCTAGGTCACATGTTCGATAAATTTCTATTAGTGTGTCATTTGGTTATGGGTCAAGCTATTTGCTCAGAGGATTTGAACTAAATTTAGTATCCTACAGTTTTAGGGAACAAGAAGACTATTGGGCTAGGTCACATGCTCGACAAAATCCGATTAGTGGGTCAAGTTAATTTTATCTAAAAAACAGCTCAGACTATTTTGACTAAATTTTATATCCTATGGGTTTCGGGCAAGTTCGAGAAAACTTGATTAGTGGATCATTTTGGTCATGGGTCATGATATTTGAACTCAAAGCTAATTTTAACTGAGCATAGCTCAGTCCTCCCTGCTCGTGATAACTTTATTCAGGCTACAAACCTAAACTCACTGCTCACTAACAAAATGCACACATCTGCAGTTGCCTGCTTTGAAGATCACATGCTCCAAGTTTGACTTATCTTGCTCATACCTAGCACAATTTTATAAGCCATTTTTTTGCCCCAATTACTCTTGTAGGTATCATCATTAATTATTTTTAACTTTGATGTTGGCAGGCATGAAAGAGTTTCTCTTTGAGGAGGAATTCCACGTTTTGAAAAGCAGTTTTGGACATTATCTGAATTGATGCAAAAATGCAAAGAAACTATTGTAAGCCTATAAGAAGGGGGGGGGGGGGGTGTGTTCTGGAAATTTTAATATTCAGACTTTTTGTCAACTCAACTCCTTGGAGTTTGTCTGTTTTGCACAACAATTTTGAAACATCAAATCAAATATGAGATTATATTGTAAGCATCTTAAAGTCATGTAAATGAAGTTGATTAAAGTATCTTTCCAGAGAGAAATTTTTTTTAGATTTTAAAAGGGGGAAAAAAGTTTTCACAAGGTTAATTTTTTAATAGAATATTATGTCCTATTTATACAGCACTTTTGGATGATGTTAGTGATGAATTTCTGTAGCAAAAATTAATTTTATGTGCATAAATGCATATATTTTACATCTAGAACTTTTTCTTTTGAAAAAAGAAGGAAAAGAGCCAAACCAACCAGAATAATATTTGATTTGAAAAATTAATCATTGTACTTCAGATAAGTTCATCAGATATATTTGGAGACACCTTTAGCAAATTGTCTTCAAATTTCTTTTTTGATTCAACGATCCTATACATTTTATTGTTGGTTTAAATTTTTTTTTGTTCTTAATACTACTTTCTAAGTTAGAAGAAGAAAACAACAATCATACGTACAGTTATATTTCATTCTATTGTATAAATAACTGTTAAAATGTGTCAAAAATATACAAGTTTGACGCCATTGTATATATGGAAAAGAAAAATCCACATTTTCCCCTATTCCACACTTTTATGCCTGTGTTGCTCTTCTTGGCAATTTTCGAGATAAAATAACAAGTTATCGATCTGCTTGGTACTTTTCAAAAAGTTTTTTAAAATACCTTTTGAGACTCATGGCTAAGCACCTCATGAGTTGCTATAACCTGTCCGACTCAAGGATTTATGTAAGATTAAATAAATGTTTTAAAGTTTTACGTTGTGGAATTTTACCTTAATCTATTTTTCTTACTTTATTTGTACAGAAATTAGTTCACTTAAACAAGCAGTTTCTAAGATGACTGAAGAAATACAAAAATCTGAGTCATCAAAACTTGAAGTAGAAAAAAAAGCTGCTACATTAACTGATGAATTAAAAGCTAGCCAGGATAACTGCCAGCAGCAGTCTTCTAGACTAAAAGAATTAGAAAATAGTAAGTGTTTTATTATTTTTGAGTTAAATATTGTATTTGCTGCATAATTTATCTAATAAGTATAATTTGATGCAATTGTTTTAAAGATTGTAAATTACAGTCGAACCTCGTTAATACAAAATTGAAGAGACTGCGAATTTTTTTCGTGCTAACCGTCACATTAGTGGCGCCATTTATGTTAGATATAGAAACTAAATGAATTAACTTACAAATATATCCCTGTTCTTAAAATCATAAATTAATAAGAAATTGAAAAAATTAATTAAAAAATAAAACAAATTGATCATTACTTTGGGCAGTAATAAATTTATTTACTTGCTATTCTTTTTTTTTTTTTTTTTTTTTTCTTTAAGTCAGTTATTGACTTTTGCTTCAATTTTTGTTGAGTACTTCTTTTACGAACGTACGGAAATAATCTTGTTTGTCTAATGCTCGGGAAGCATCCTCTTGTTCCATAATGAAACATTGTACAGTTTTCAAAGCTGCGGTAGATTCATTTAATGACACTAAACTTTTCCGTTCTGTGTCGATTTCTTCCTGCTCTCCTTACACTTGTGTTTGATGTTATCTTTTTTTTTATCTAATACAGCATTTATTTCTTCATCTGGCATCACATTCGAAGTCAGCTCATCTTCATTTATGCAAATGTACTCAGAAAAACAAGAATTTCTCATTTTTCAGCTACATATATTTTTGCAGATAATTCTATGATGTTCTTTGAATCTTATCAGTCATCTGTTACAACATGTGAAATAGCTCTCACCGAGAGCACAAGCAAAAGCCTGTGCTTTCTCTTGCACAACTGCACCAGTAAAAACAATGTTCTAACTTCTTGCCTCTTTTATTCACGGCAAGAGAGCAATTTCAATTTCTTTGTTCTTTCCTGTACACAGTCGTTTTCTTATTGGTTCAAATTGACTCACAGTATAAGCCACTTGAATCTTTTCTCGGACTTTTAAAATTGTAAAGAGTGTGCTGTTGTGTGTCCCATACTTACTGCAATTTCTGATTTCTTTAGCACTTTATCGCTGACTTTGTTTAAAATGTTTTGCTTGGTTTCTAAAGATGAGCTTGATGGTTTCGACTTTTCTTTCATAGAATTCTACAGAGCAACTACAAACAGAGTTTCAATTATGTAAGTCAGGTAATGAAATAGGAATTATCACTTCTTTCACCCAAAAATATAGGATTTTGGAAATCTTGTTTATGGTTTATGTCACTGTCAATACAGTCAAACAAGTAATGGAACAATTGCTTTCAAAAAAGAAATTCCTTCATTCAAACTTTCATTGTGACCGATGATCTATAGCTGATATGATTAGTGTGGAACAACTTTCGCACATCAGAGGACAAAGAAAAACAGGGATTAGTCAGGAATTTGATATTACACTATTTTCTGAAACCCTTTTCCAGTTCATGAAAAAAAATTCCATTTTTAAAAAGATGTGACATACAAGTTTGAAATATCAAAAACTTTGCATAAGGAATCAAGATCATAAGGATTCAAGCTTAAAAAAAAAAAAAAAAAATCACTTTAAGCAGGATTTTCCGAAATTTCATTTCTTGTTAAACAAATTAATTAACATTGATTTTCAGACTTATCTGACAGGACTTCAGTATTATTTCGTGTTAAGTGAAATTTCACATTTAGCAATTGCGTGTTAACAAGGTTCGACTGTATTTTCTTTGAGATTATTCTTCCACTGTGATTTTTGAAACTGGCTTGTAGAAAATCCAGAATTTCTGCACAGTTTGAAACCCGCATAGCAAAAAATATTCCAAGTTTTTAATTCTGGTTTTTCTGATATTATGAGAAGTTGTCAGGTATGCTATCAGCTAATTTTTTTGCTAATTGATGAATTTAGCATTGTTTAAAAATTATTTTTTGCTAAGATCTGGGAAGTAACTCATAAATTATCTACTAGATATAAAGTCCTTCACAATTCATCTTGAGAAAATCAATGACCAATTGCTGATAATGACAGAGAATTCATTTTAAATGAAATTGATTATTGTATAAATCTCAGTATTACTTTGAGAATTAATCATTTTCTGTAAAGTTTTCAAAACAATTGTTTACATACTAAAAATAATTTGAGGGAGAGATGGGGACAGTGACAGATGACTAATTTAAAAACAAGATACAGTAGACTCCCTCAAATCCACCACTATAAATTCTGCAAACACCGGATATCCACACATTGTTGTAGATGTAAACAATGAAACTTACAGTTAAGATGCAGGGGAAAAATTCAAGATTATTTTATTATTATACTATATCATTCTATGCAGATTTTAATATGTATTTCTGGTTAATATGACTGAACTCATGCTTTCTCATGAAGGAAGTATAAATTTATTTCTGAAAAAATTCCAAGATAGTGCTTATGTTAGTGACAATCACGATCTTTTTACCAAATACATTTATGTATTAATCAAGCTTTTTTTTATGATTATGTCTGTCTAAACATGAAATCGAACATTATTTTATGATTTTGATGTAAATGATTAGCTACCTTTATGAGGCGAGTTTCATTGAATAATTCATCTCATCATTATTATGCACATTTTGTATTGCATTATTAATTATTTACCTAGCCTTTACATTTAATACTTTACTTTATTGTAAGCATTCACTATAATTTTGCGTGCATTAGTAATTCCAAATTATTGTTTAAAAAATGTAAACAAAACAGTGACCAGAAATCTGCAAAATTCTAAAATTTGCACAACTTCTGGTCTCAAACTATGTGGATTTGAGGGAGTCTACTGTACATTAAATGTGGACAGCACTCGGAAATTCTAAAAATTTTAAGGTTCCCAGAAAAATTTATGTGTTCCCAGTTTTTTAATAAATTCAGAGCTTAATGAATGAATATATTGTCTTCCATAGACACAGTTTTGAATAATAAACAAAAATTTCAGTTATATGGTTTATCAATTAATGCTTTGACTGCTTTCTATCCAGAAGCACCTCCTCCCTCTCTTCATATTCTTATAGATGTATAACTTAAAAGGGAAATGTTGCATTATATTTGCGAACTAATATTAAGCATTACATGTTGCATTTACTTATTCAAATGTATACTGAACAAATAATTAATCTATACTAATAAAATAAAGTTTTACTCTGTGTGTGTGTCTGTTGCCGATGGCTAGGAAAATTTAGCGCACCTAGAAGTCTGTAAATTTAGATTTAGGTAGTCCAAACCCTCTCTTGGCGCACCTGACCCTCAGAATTTTAATATTTTGATAATTAGAATAGATATTAATTAGATTCTCATTAACCATCGCTTCTAAAATGACATCTTTTAAATCAAAATGGCAAATGAAACGAACTGGCACATTGGATTTGCAAGCAGAAATGAACGAATTCGAAATTATTTTACTAATTAGCGAATTTAAAAAAAACTAATTAAGATATCAATTTGAAAATTTCTGAGCATATGTAAAAAAATATTCTGCATCTGACTATGTGATTTTTGAAAAATTCGGTAGGTAATTTTTTTTTTAAATTTATGCAAAAATCTACCTGCACCAGTGAAAACAATCAGAGAAAGTTTCAGACTGTTATGCCAATATAGCCATATGTCATACTTATTGGTTCTTATTACTTTAAATAAATATATTTGGAAAAGGGTTTTAAAGTGAATATTATTAATTACCAATCTTTGCCTCATCTATTTTTTAAACTAAATTATCTTGAGAGTTCAACCATTAGGTATCCCGTTCCATCACATTCATCGTTCATCATGTTCAAATTATAAACAAACAGGCTGGTAGTTTTTCTCCTTATGCTGCATCCTTGAATTTTCGTTTTGTTTCACAGCAGTACTGTGATACGCCAATAGATGGCGGTATCTGTCCATGACACATGCGTTTCGGCCGAGAGCCGTTCGCTGCATAATCTAGAGGGCGGCGTTCTCCACTTCCGTATTGCATAGTAGACGAAGTTAGAGAGAGATATAGGTATTTAAAGATGCCTGTCGCTCTTATTAGTTAGTCGATATAGGAGTGTGTCGGTGCGATGTTTCATTGCTTTGAATAAGTTGTTTTTTCTGGCCAAGAGGGAAATGAGCATTTGTTATTTGAGAAGTAATTTGGAGATGCGTTATGGTGAAATGCAGAATGTAATAAAGAATTAAAGGGCTTGGTTCAAGTTGATAAAAAGATGACGTGGTTGACATTGAGTTTGTTTTTCATCGAATCATAATTTTTATAGTGAAGTCAGCTGCCAGAATGACGATAATGTTTTTCATTAATTGAGTATTTTCAAACGTGATGTGATGGATGGAGGAGGTGGAGACGAAAGCTTATTCTTGTTTTAATGGATTGCTTTTAAACTGGTAAGGCTAGTCTTTATGTACGAGAGATTGTTGTAGGACTGTTGACATTTTTAAACGTGTATTAGGAATGACTGGAGGTGAACTTTATCCCTGTTTAGTGATGACGTTTGTCCGGTCGTATTAACAAGTCTCTATTCAATTGAAGTTGTCCGGTATTTGTGATGTAACTATTGATGGATGTAACTAAAGATGATTGGTGCTGTTATTAATTTTATTTTTCGTATAGTGGAATAGTGGAAAAAGAGTACATTGCTGTTGAAGGAAGCAATAACCCCAATATTCAAGAGATAGTTCTTTTGGGTCAACATTAAAGATTAATAATAAAATTTAATAAAATAATTCATCTTACTTTAAAAAGGAGACACACAGCCTGTTGTAAAGAAACGAAGTCATTCTTGCTTTTTAAATCCAAATTCTTTATTAAAGATCCTTGTAGCACATATCAAGAAGGCTTTACTTAAATAAATCCAGTTGGCCACTGTACCATGAGAACTGAAAGTCTTTAACTTTAGAATGGCGAAATATTGATCTAGTTGACGGCATTTAACAAGATGTACCCCAAACTTCTTGAGAATACGAAGAAGATATTTCTTGGCAAGCTCGTTTTAAATAAATTATTAACAATTTAAATCATTTAATTTAAAAATCACTGCATCAAATTTAAAAAGGCTTAAAATGTAACTATTAAAAACTTTACTGAACTTAAAGAACAAACTCGGCATGAAAATGCGAATCTCCGTTACCGGAGAACGCGCCGATAAAATAAAATTTCCGCGATCTTACATGATCGAATTTTCGAATACTTCTGACACAAAATGTCGTTGTACCGATATAAAAATGACCACCACGGGGATCACACAGGTAAAATAAAGAAAGAATTAAATTGATTTGATAATTAATTATTGCCAAAATAAAAATAAGAAAACTTTAGATTCCGTAGAAATGGCACTTGAACGCCGCGCCGTACATTGTATCGGCAGAAAACAGAACCAAAACATACGATGCAGTAGGCTGCGCGCATGCGCAAAAGAGATTGTCGGGCGCTGAGCAAAGGCATGGGAGAGAGGGGGAAACGCTACCAAGAGAAACAGCGTGACGGCGAGGAAGAGGAACTGACAACAGCATACTCAGTAGCATAAAAATTACAGAACGGCAAATAAAAATTATGAAATTGTGATATTTCATATCACAGTATTTGCTTTCTTTTTGGTTAAGGCAGTGTAGCTCAGGATTAGATAACATGCTGGAACAATTTTATCGTTGCGTATCAGTATTTCCGTAATAGTTAAATCGTATTGAAAAATAAAAGTAAATTAAAAGAATGTGCGTAGTTTGTATTTGAATTAAAGTTTATTTTGTAAAGTAACTTTTTATAATTTTGAGTAATAGATTTAATATAATAAAAGGATAATATTTAATTGTTTTAAATTAAAGTTTATAAAGATAAATATTAAAGTTAACTTGATTAGAATTTTAAACGTTGTTAAGTGGATAAGAGTTATATTTGAACTTAATACTTAAATGAATTTAAAGCGTTAATGTTTGTGTCTAAAAGTTAATTTATGAAAAACTAATTGAGGGTTTAATTGAACTTTTAAAGTTATTATAATGTTAAAGTTGTTTAATGATACCATTTAGTTATTTGTTTTTATTTGATATATCGGCATGACACCTTCTTGGAGTTCCAGTAAAGCAAAATCTTTGATAATATTTTTGATAAAACTTTGTAAGCTATGAATTAAATATTTGGTGTTGTTTTTCTGGTGATGTGATATATATTTAGTGAATAAGTCTAGTCATTTTTTACAGTTAGCTAGTATATATATATACAACAGAAATGCAACTCTCATGTGTGCTTAACGCTCCACGCATTCTTTGTCCCACCTCCCCCTTTCGAAAATCGCTGCGGTCCATAGGAGAATACAAATTTATCACTTCCATTTAGGTTCCCAGCCGGGAACCTGAGTTGAAAAGATACGTTCCCGGAAATGATTTTTAGGTTCCCCCGGAACACTATTTTTCGAGCCCTGAATGTGGATATAAGCTATAACATAAAAATGTAATAACTTTTATGTTATCTATGGTGATACAATGAAACTAACATAGAAATAAATCAAGTGTGGGGGGGGGGGGGATAATGAGGATTTTGTAGACTTAAGGCTTAAGCTTTAGGAGATACTAGACAGCAGATATGTGTTATTACCTGTGGAAATCTGCAGGATCCTAGGCCAGGCTAGCAAAATTAAGTCAAACTGTCAAACAATCCAGGCCAGCAGAGTAAATAAAAAAAAAATAATAATAATAATATAAGTCAGGCCAATTTAAAAATAAAGAAATAAATTTAAAAAAAAATTGCCATTGATAAAATAGAGGGGCTGGCCAGTACCAATTTTTTAAAAAAATCTATCTAAACCAACAAAATAGGAACAATTTTTAATGAACTTGGCTGGGTGGAAAGTAAGTTACAAATGTGCAGCACGGTCCGATGGTAGTTTGACAACATTAATACAGAAATCTAACAAATCCAGCATAGGGATCTGCATTGGAAAGTTATAGCATGTCTGAGCTCAGGCTTAAATTTTTCAGCAGACTCATTCCCAAGCCATGTTCAAGGTTAAATCCTCAACCCCCCCCCCCCCCCCCCCCCCCCTTATATTCATGGGGGACCGGACCTAGACTTAATTGTTTCCAGAATGTGTTGAGCAGGCTTCTTCTTCTTCTTCTTTTTTTTTCCCCTTGTAAAAGTGACAGTGACAATGAACTTTTGTTAATGGAATCTTTGAAAGCATACTTTAAAAAATTACACAGAAATATTTTCAAAAATCTATTTTATTATTATTAGTATACAGTTTTAAAAGTTATAATGTTGGTATCTTCTTTTTTCTTTTATTTTAAACTACATTAATTTTTTTAACGAGTCTATTTGGATGTAATAGTCTAAATGATCATTAATGTTTCTAGTCTGTATTCTGTGGCTTGTGAGCATATAGTCTGAAATATACTGTAAAATTTTTGCATAAAAATGAATCAATATTCTTTTAAAAAATCTTAATCGTATGTTAAGAAAAATCAGAATTTTTTGTAGAAATTAAGTTGGGTCGAGCCAACTGTGAAAATATAAATAAGCCAGGCTGGGTCGAACTTAAGTTTTTATGCCGAGCCGGGCTTGGAAATCTTGGCTTCTGCAAACCTAATCAACAGCCCATTAAAACAAAAAAAAAAATTATCTTTAATATTAAATTTAAAAATAGTTTTATCCCTTAAATATGGAAAACAGACTCCCCCCTCCCCCCCCCCAAAAAAAAAAAAATATATATGTATATATATATATATATATATATATATATATGTGTGTGTGATCACTTTATTTAGTATATGGAGGCACTTCTTTAAACATTCACCTTTAAAATAGGCATACACTTTAGGTTTACAGTTTATACTTAAATATATAATTTTGAAATATTGTAAAATATTCAATTTATTTTTCTTTTCAGAAAATGCTGCTTGTGAATTAGAAATTCAAAAACTTTTAAAAAATAAAGAAAACCTGAGTGATTCATCTACCAAAGTAATAACACTAGAAAAAGAACTATCACGTGTCCAAAGTGAGTTGATAACTTTAAGAGAAGCTAATAAACGAATTGAAGGAAATCTAATAGAACTGGAAGAAAGTAAGATTTTTGAAAATAGTTTTTAATATTTTAAAAACACAAATTGCACAAATTGTGCTTATTAGTTGCTAAAATCAGTGTAAAAATTGTTTTAAACTCATAAAAGAGCTAAAATCCTACATGTTTCGGCTTTAAACTTAAAGCCATCATCGGGGAAGAGGAACAACACAAACGACTACTGATCTTTTAATTTTCGACACGAGAAAATTGAAATCAACAGTATGGAAAAATTTAAATAAAATAAGCGGGCGCTCTCTGTTGCCAAAGAGCGAAAAACAAAACAATGAATTAACAAGGGGTTAAAAATGTATCCCATAAACTAGGTATGTTGAAAGAAAAGTTATCATTACAAATACAATCTTTTCTAATTTTAATTTCCAATGATTCCCTAATGGCGGCTTTAAATGGGTTATTGAACCTATGGATAATTCTTGCTTTATCGAAATTAATTACAGTATTATTATTTTTAGCGTAAAACCGGGAGAGTGCAGTGGATAACCTTCCAAATTTTATGTCGTTTTTATGCTCTTTTAACCTTTCCAAAAATTTTCTTTTAGTCATACCAATGTAAAAAATTATACTATTATTATTTAAGCTAATGGGGATTTCATAAACACCTGCGAATTGATCAGGTATAATTTTAGTATAATTTTTTACATTGGTATGACTAAAAGAAAATTTTTGGAAAGGTTAAAAGAGCATAAAAACGACATAAAATTTGGAAGGTTATCCACTGCACTCTCCCGGTTTTACGCTAAAAATAATAATACTGTAATTAATTTCGATAAAGCAAGAATTATCCATAGGTTCAATAACCCATTTAAAGCCGCCATTAGGGAATCATTGGAAATTAAAATTAGAAAAGATTGTATTTGTAATGATAACTTTTCTTTCAACATACCTAGTTTATGGGATACATTTTTAACCCCTTGTTAATTCATTGTTTTGTTTTTCGCTCTTTGGCAACAGAGAGCGCCCGCTTATTTTATTTAAATTTTTCCATACTGTTGATTTCAATTTTCTCGTGTCGAAAATTAAAAGATCAGTAGTCGTTTGTGTTGTTCCTCTTCCCCGATGATGGCTTTAAGTTTAAAGCCGAAACATGTAGGATTTTAGCTCTTTTATGAGTTTAAAACAATTTTTACACTGATTTTAGCAACTAATAAGCACAATTTGTGCAATTTGTGTTTTTAAAATACTAGTTAACAGTGTAGTGTCCAAATGGATTCAATTGTAGTTTTTAATATTTTATTTCTAAGTAATTATCTTCCTCAATATTAATTTAAATTTATATTTTTAATTATTCTTTGAAAATTGCAATTTAAATGGTATTACTTAACATATCTGTCAAAAAGTCCCACGACTCACAGATGGCGCTACAAATAAAAAATTCATATATGTGTTAGATAGTACTAACCTTCTAAAGATAAGTGAATAATATTTCGACATGAAATTTTGATCATTAGTTATCGAGATATTGAAGTTTTAGTGACGCTACTTTTGATATTTTTAAAACAATGGGGAAAATAACTGATTTTGTGTATTGATTAAACATTGTTTTTTGATGAGAAAAAATACTGTTCAAGCTCAGCAATGGCTTGAAAAGTGTTACAAGGAATCTGCTCCGTCAAAATGAACAATTTCTTGGTGGTTTGCTATGTTCGAACGTGGCTGTACAGTCACTGATGATGCTAACTAAACATTTGGGACATCCAAAAAAGGGGACTACAACAGGAAATATTTTTAAAGATTCTCAAGATTGTTTTAGACAACCATAAAGTGAAGTTGCAGCAGATAGCTGACATCATAAAAATATCAAAAGGCAGTGTGTACAAAAAGCTGTTTTCCAAATGGGGGCCATGTTTGCTCACAGTGGAAACAAAAGCAACAATGTGTTGATGATTCAGAGTGCTGTTTGAAGCTGTATAATCGGAATAAGCAGGATTTCTTTCATCGGTATGCGACAATGGATGAAATATCGATCCACCACTATACTCCTGAATCAAAGATATCATCAGCTGAGTAATTAACAAAAGTGACAAATTGGTGTCTCGTTCTGCTCATGTCGCTCCAAGAGATTAGGAGGCAGACTGAAATATTTATATTGTTTTAATCGATATTTTTAATGTGTTAATTTGATGTTGGAACTCTGACGTGATAGTACCGTCAAAATGACTAATTGGTTTTTGATATCAAAATGAAATTTTTTTGCAATTTATTGAATCAAATTAATTAACAGGAAAATAAAATAAAAGTAGAAATCAAGATTTTTCTATACTGTATATTATTGTCTATGTATCTTAATGTAATTCAATTTATTCTAGGCAAGCAAAAAATTAAGAATGAGGAAGAAAGGTACAATTCATTAGAAAATGACTGTCAAAAATTGAAAGAATCAAATAACGGCTTGATTTTAGAAAAGGCCAATTTGGAAAAGGAATTGCATTCTACTAAAGATAGTATGGAAAGTTTACAGAGAACTAATTTAGAGAAATTAGGGAAAAAAGAAAAAGAATATGAGACATGTGAGTAATGATATATGCATTTCTCAAATTTTTCACATTTTTTACATTTATATTTAGTTTTTAATGTAACATAACTTTAGAATACCATTTCATTTCCATCCCCCCCCCCCCCCCCCCCAGAAACTACTTTAAATTATTCTATGTTGTGTCACTCAATATTCAGCTTATTTTTACTTACAGTGGGACGGACATCAGATATTTTTTTTATCCTTAAATTAATAACTTTTCAAAATTGTTAATGTTTCTGTTTGCACTATTTTTTGTCATTTGTAAGTATTGAATTCTACACAAACAATATAATTTTTCACTCAGCTTTAAAGCAGGGTTTAAGCTGGATTCAAAATTTCTATAGTGAAAAAGCTTAAAAAACAAAAAAATTCCAGTATGCATATTAATATGCATTTCTCCACGCTTCTTCACATCTTGATATGTTTTATTTACATTTGCCAACTAAACATTAAAGATTAATCATGCAACTTTAAAAGATTACAAGTAATTTTCAAATTAACATATAAAAAATATTCTTAAATTATCAGATGAAAAAGTAATTCATATCTGTATATGCAGTTTACGCAGATTGTAACGATATATGATTTTATAGCTGTGTGTTTATATAAAAACTGCAATTTCCTAAATCATCTGTTTTTGTTTGTCAACTAGAGAAGCTATATTTGAAATTTAAATTCTTACCAGTCTTCATGAAAATGTAAGCAAAAGGGAAAAATTGATGATATCCTTTTTAATAAAAGAAAATATTTATTTGATCATATAATCGTTTGATTATATAATTTAATAGATCAAACATTTTTAATCAAAAATTTTACTTAATAAATGAAATCAAATATGTACCCCATTCAAACAAAAAACTAAGTAAATTTTCCAGTTCAAAACAAGTTTATTTAACTTAGAAAAAAATGTAAAAGTTGGCAGCAATGGATTTGCCCTAATAAAGCCCTTCAGAAATCTTTCAGTGTCACTGAAAACTTTTTGTTCTTAATGTTCAAAATAACACGGCAAGCCATCCATGGTCTGCAAGATACGGCTTGTAGATTCCGTACTTCTTATAAAATCATAATTATTATTATATAAAGAGAATCAACTTTATTAAAGCATGTTTTATAATTTTTAAAACATTTTGGTTTACATTTTATAATTTTCCTTTTCTTCATGTTAACTCATTTCATGATAGAATAGGGAAGCAATTGAGCATGGAAGCTGATTTTTACCCTTCCATAATATCCATCTTTTCTCCCCTGCTCCTTCTGACTTATTCTTCTCTTAGCTGGGTTGCATCATGTCATAATTTTGTGAAAGATGTTTTTGTAAATGTTAAAATACTATGGCTTAAAAACTAAAAATTTTGCCCTCTGCATAGTCTTTTTGCATTTTGTGAAGAAAGCAATCATAGCAGAAACACTGCTTTTAAAGACAATATAAGAATTTTTTTTTTTTTTTTTTAATGTAGATTTATCCCCAAAATTAAAGTGTTTATTTTACAACATTGTATCATAAATTCCTTATCATAAAGGCCTTTAGATATCACACATTCTGTTTGTAGGGCTGCCATTTGCAACTAAAAGCAACTATTTTTAGTATCAGGCTATCAGGGCTACTATTTTAGCCTAAATCCTTGCAAAAATGAGCAAATTAAAGAAAAATCAGTAAAAATAAGACTTTTTTCCAATTCCAACTACTATTTTTATTTAAAAAAAAAAAAAAAAAAAAAAAAAAAAAACTTTTATCAATCTTAGAATGCCGACTCTTCTTCTTGTTAGAGTTTCGTTCATCTTACGAAACCCTATTCGTCTCGCCTCTCTATCTGTCCATCACAGACTCTGTTCTCACAAACTGTGTAAGGGCGATTCCACACTTACGTGTTTGACTTTTAGAGAGTGTTTTTTTGCAAATTGAGACAAATTTGGAAGTGAAATTATTTAGATAACGTTTTACTTTTTAGCACTTTCCAACCTAGTTGAAAAGTGCTTATGACTTCGGTTTGTCTGCCGTCTGTCCGTGCTCTAACTCCCGTAAATATGCTCGGATTGCTCTGCAATTTTTATATGGTATTGTCGTTATCTATAGCATGTTCCCTATTGCAACGGAAGTGTTTTTTTACGGGGACACTCAAAAGAATTTCGTTACATTGCGGTCTATCGGGAAAAATCATTTGCGGTTTATTTAAATAATGTTTCACTATTGTAAACGCATTGAAATTTATATATATCACTAAGGTGCATTAGAAGAAGCTTAATATGGAATAAGGTGTGCATAGCACTTATAGTTACTTTACAGGGACAGTCAAAAGAATTCCGTTACATTACGTCTATGGAGAAAAATCGTCTGCGGTTTATTTAAATAATGTTTCCCTATTCTAAACGCATTGAAATTTATATATATTACTAAGGTGCATTACAAGAGGCTTACTACAGAATAGTGTGTGTATAGCAGTCATCGTTCATTTACAGGGACACACAAAAGAATTCTCTACTGTCTGTTAGCAATAATTCCTTGAAAGTGCGTTTATAAGTTACTGAACGTGATTTTAATTTTAACTCGCTTTTTGTCTGTTATGTGATATGTATAAATTCTGTAGATCCTACACAGGGCAGCACAAAAGTTCGTTAACACATTTCCGTTTACTGACAGAAACTCCAGAAGGATAATTTTAAACTGTGCTACGCGTTTCCTAACTAAACTAAAATGTAGCATCCTATGTAGTATATATACAAAACTATAGATCCTATACAGGGCTGAATAAAAGTATTCGGATATTTTGCGAATATTGTATCTGTTGGAAATTCCTGAAATTATGTTTTTAAATATGTTATGCGTTTTCCAAATTGTTTACTTAGATGTTATCTTTTAGCTTATTAAATGGTATGTTTTGTAAAATTATTTTGGAAGCGTTGGAAAGTGCTACATAATCTATGCTTGAAGCATGATTTTTCGTTCTTGTTTTATTGCTATTACAGGACACATACAGAATCATTTTTGTAGTGACACCTTTAGTCTAAAGTAATAATTTTTAAAAAAAATTAATATTAAAGTCGTTGTCATGTGTGTAATTTTTCTGAGTCACACACGTAACAACTTTACTATTAAAGAAAAAATAAATAAATAAATAAAAAATGTTATTACTTTAGACTAAAGTTGTCACTACAAAAATGATTCTGTATGTGTCCTGTAATAGCAATAAAAAAAGTAAAACATCTAAATAATTTCACTTCCAAATTTGTCTGAATTTGCTTTAAAAAAAAAAAAACCTCTCTAAAAGTCACACACGTAACAGTGGAATCGCCCATAAATTAGAGACTTGAAATTTTGTGTACTTACAGATGTATACTTACTGTCACACTGAAAATCATACAAGTTTGAAAATATCTTCATTAACGCAAGATATTAATTAAAACCCTAAAAACCCACTCATTAATTGAAAAAAATCTTCAACTAAAGCATAGAATTTAATCAAACTACAAAGAAAATTCTTTCTGAAACTCCAGAAAAGGGAGAAGGGTTACCATAGTCAGGGTAATGGAAAGATCTGGCAGCCACGAAACCACAATTATCGCCTTTTCAAACAGATCGAAAAAATAGTCCTATGCATGCTAAACTCATGATATCAGGTAGAAAAAAAATCGCAATTTCATAAAATAAAATTGTAAATTTTAAGTCAAAATGAAAAAAATCAATTTTTATCTTATGAAAGATGCAGGTGCGAGAAAAGAATGAATTAAAACCATGTTTCTTTATAGTGGAAAAATTCTGGCTCTATTAATTTTTTTTTTTAATTTTGCATTTATCGATTTGAAAATTATACATCTATACGTATTTTGCAATGACGAATCCAGAAATCTAATTTTCATTACTCTGATATTATTAGATTCTGAAATATGATTTTTTTATTTTTTATTAATTGAATCGCTTAAAAAGAATTTTTTTAACATGTCAATTCTAGATCAGACATAGTCACTTTCTGCAGAAAGGGAAGAATTGTTCAAATGAGGCATTTGAAAAGGATTGAAATTTCTATAGGCTATATAAAAATTCTTTAAATATTGGATTTTTGGATGTGAAAATTACCCATCTTTGCTTAAAAAATGGGCTGGGATTTCAGATTTTCTAAAAATTTTTCGAATTCAGCGTGTAATTTTTTATTTTACTAAAATCCTGATTTTTGTGTAGGAAACACCAAAGCGAGCTTCGTCCGCTTATCAGGACGGTTCAGATATTTAAAAATGAAAAAATAAACCAGTAAATTTTTATTTTATAAAAAATATTACTTATTTTTGGAAAATGAAATCTATTTGGATTTATTAATTAAAAGATAAAGTGTTTTGATAGGAATATTAAACGAAACCTTTTGTGCGATCTTCGATCACACTCATCTACTTGTTTTTTCTTCTTTTTTTTAACCAGAACTCTGAACGTTACATTTCATAATCAATTTCTGTAGTTTTTTATTTAATTTTTAAAAGTTTTTTTGAGAAACCTGAGTTTTTCGTTAGACTCCCACCTATATGCTTTACAGTGTATTAATTTCAATTTTCTTTGTTGCTTTAACTTTTATTTAACGCTTTAACTGCTGTATTAATCACATGTGATTCACTCACTTTCAAGATTTGTTCAATGTGCTGTATGAATCATATGTTTCTAGCCTCATAGGTCATAGCATAAATATGTTTCATATTATAAATTTAAATTAATAAACAATCTAAAATAAATGCTACTTAGAAATAAGATATATTTAATTAAATAAAATTTATGGTTGAAATTGGTATATGAAATGGAAGACGTCTAAATTGCTGTGGAACTTAACATGGTTCAGGTATCTCAAAATATTTTAACATTATGGCAGTGAGCATGATAATCTTTGGCAATGACCAACTGCTGTGCCGTGCCAATTGGTGTGTCATGATTTGCTATGTTCAATCATTCTCCATTCCTGTAATAATAATGGTTATTTTATTAAAATCTTAAGACCAAAAATAAATAATCACACAGTGCTTCAAACATATCAATTGTATTCTATAATTTTTACAGTAATTTTTAATTCCTTGAATTTGTTTCTATTATTTTCCTCTCTAAATTTAAAGTATTGTTTTACTAAAGGCCTGAGGTGTCAATCAAGTGTCTAGTGTTGTTTGAGCCTTCTTTTTATACTGTCACAAAAACAATTTTTTCTTTTATTCATTAGAATACATATAGAAATATATAACTGTATAATTAGATAAATCTATATATATATATTTTAACATCATCCTACTCTAAAAGTCTAAAATAATCATTATAATCATTACAGAATCAAACACTGATTAAAAGAGAGAATTAATTTAAATGCATGCTAAATTTGGGGTACTCAGAAACCATTGATTTGTGGTTTAATATGGCCTTGATTACTAAAAGAAAGCCATGTTTTCTGTCACAATTTTCAATTTAATAACATATTTAAAATGTTGAGAATAACAATATTTTGTCTATCTCACTTTGAATGGCTTTATTGAGCTCAATGGTGGCTTATCATACTTTATACCAGTTTTCTATTTCATTTTACATAAATTCCTTGTGAAAAATACGTCAGTTATGTATACAACAGTTTAATATGTTTGTTCTTATTCAAGTGCATCTTTTTCTGGTAAAACTATTTTTTATAGACAGATTTCTTGCTTCAGTTCATTTGTATTTACAAAATGGAATTAAAACTGTGGCTAATAATAACATGAGAACATAAAATGTAAGATGAGATGAAGACTTACATGAAACAATTTTGATTATTATTTTTATATCAAATAAGGATTCTGTCCCCCCTTTTTTTAAGTAAACAAACAACTAGTTTTGGCTACTTTTTTTTTCGTCTTATCTACTAAAGCAACTATTTTTGATGCTATTAGGCAGTGGCAACCCTGTATATGAGTGAATTTTTACTTTCAACATGAATCTTAGTTGCATGAAGCATGTGTTGCTCCAAAAAATTACACGGCGTTTATCACAATGCAATTTTCCAATCCTTTTTGCTTTTATCCTTGCTTATAATTTTTAGTCTTGAATTGTAGATAATCTAAATATTTGCTAGTCCGAAAGAAAACCCTAGTCTCAATTAATTTGGCTTAACATTGTTCTACTTAAAATTCAAAGGATGATAATCTTGAATTATGTCTCCATATTTAATGATAAACTTCATGTTCATCCTGTTTTTATGTAGTGGTGCATTTTTGTTTAAGTAATTTTATTTATCACATTTTTACTAAAAAGTGTCTTTAACGAATAAAGGTTATTAATTTTATTTTCTAGTAAATCAGAAATACAAGCAAGACTTGCAAAAGTGGGAACAAGAAAAGTTGTCTGCAGACTCTAAAGTAAAGGAATTAAATGAACAATTACATCTAACAACTGATAATATAAAATCTTTGCAAAAAGATATTCTCGAGAAATCATCTAAGGTTCTTGAACTTGAAAATTGTAAGTACTTAATTTGCTGGCTATTAAGTAAATTGTAAATTTAAAGATTTATTCATTATATAAATAATAATTTGTATTGAAAACGTTATGTTATCCTTGTGAATGTGTTTTATTTTATTCTAGTGCTTAAAAAGTATGATATGGATAATGAAAAACTAAAGCAAGATGAATTATGGGTAGATTCTCAAAAGAAAGCACTTGAAGAAAAATTGAATGTGGCAACTAATAATGTTAAATCCTTAGAACGAAATATGCAAGAGAAGATATCTAAAATTCAAGAACTAGAAAATCGTAAGGAAATATTTGCTTGTAATTAAAAAAAATCATTTAAATGGTGTTATGTGGGTGTGTGTGTGTGTATCTATAATTTCTGTGTAATTATACTAATACCATTTTTTTAAAAATCTAGTCATGGCAAAGTAGTATAAGATAACTGTGTTTTATTCTTTATATATATTATTTCTTTATTGTTTTTAATTTTATTTGAGTAATTTATTTCTTTATTTGAAAGAGAAATTGATACAGCAAATAAATTTTCTGAACCTATAATTAAAAAAGTTTTTCAGGAGGAATGTTTTTATCTTTATGACTAGAAAATCATTAAGTAATTACTTATTATAATACTGTCTTCATAAATTAATTTTTACATATTAACATGAAACTTTTTATGAAAGATGCACATCCACATCTTTTACAATAATATAACCCATCATTAAATGGCTCTTTTTGATACATCTCTTTTCTTTCGTGTCTCAAAAAAAAATATTTTAATTTAATTTTGCATCATATTTAAAACATATACTACCATTTTTATGAACAAAACCTTTTCACAAGTAACCTTTCACTTAAAAAAAAAAAAATCTATGATTTGTGTTGTTATTTAAAAAGACAGGGTTCCTACAGGTCAGGGAATTAAAAAATTGAGGCAAAAAGTCAGGGAAATTTCAGGGAATTTTTTTAATATTTGAAGAGGTCAGGGAATTTTTGATGTACTACTTTCTAACAGGATCTCAGTTATCATTGTAAATGAAGAAATTTTGAATTAATTATTCCCCTGATATATAATTTTTATATAAAATTTATGTAAACTATGCAACGATGTCATAATTTGAAAAATAATTAAAAATTGGAAATACATGCAGCACTTTTTTTAGTATTTATCTAGAATAAAAGAAGAAAACATATAGCATACACGAAAATGACACTGTTCTTTTGGAAAAATTTGACTTAACAGGGAGCTTTTAGTTCAGATAGAGCATTAATATTAAGGAGGGAAAAGGATAGTTTTAAATTATGTGAATTAAAATAAATGAATACAATTTTCTTAGATTCTAAAACAAATATTATAAAATCTAAGAGAAATTTTGAAAAAGTTAGAAGGGAAACTTTACAGTTTGGTAGTGTTTGTTAGCAAGGGGCTAAGCCATTAATGACCGGCAACTTTCAATTTTAGACATTTTGTGAAATAGTTAAAAATGTACTTGTCAGATTCTTCTGGAATTTTAGTATTAAAAAGAACAGGTTTGACTTCATATTTATCAACGTCGATTTGATAAGGAATATAATTAGGGGGCCAAAAAAAAGTTAAAGAAAAAAATAATACTTGGGGTCACCCTGTAAAATAAAATGCACGAAATGATCTATCGCTACAGAATATACATAGGCAGACATTATACAATATGTGTATTCATTTGTGTAAGAATCGCATGTATATTAATAAAGATATAGCGATTTTTAAAAAAAATTCTTGCATGTTTTTTTGCTTATAACATATTGGGTTTTTAACCAAATTTAACGCCAGTTTCAGAAAAATTGACAAAATATAGTAGAAGCAATATAGTGCAATTGTAATGTAAATATATTAAATATTTAAGGAAATATGGGCAGTTGTATAAAATATTTTTTAATTGCGCATGCGCGAACGATAAAAATGAACTTTTTGCATAATTTAATAGTCAACTCTATGGTGCAACTTATTAAAAAAAAATCAGTCAAATATCGTAAAAATTCCGACAGATATCGGTGTTAGAGTGAGCTGTTTTTTAGTTTCTCACTAAAACTCACTAAGTGATAAGGGATTGCCCACAAATTGTCATGTTTAATTTTTATACTATATTTCATTTTTTATTGATACTTTAGTTCGCCTTGGAAAAGTTTATTGCACCAGGTTACTTTTGGAATGGTCCTTTGATTTTGATAATTCTTTTTTTGTTCGAATAAGCTCGTTAGGGTAGTTTTTCAAAGATAACTAAAGTATCATTAAAAATTGGAAAATAGTATAAAATAAAAAATGACAATTTGTGGAAAATCCCTTATTCAGCGAATTTTAGTGAGAAAGTAAAAAACAGCTCACTCTACCGCCGATATTGCTTTTAATTTTTACAATATTTGACTGATTTTTTTTTTTATAAGTTGCTCTATAGAGTTGACTATTAAATTATGCAAAAAGTTCCTTGTTATCGTTCGAGCATGCACAGATAAAAATTATTTTATACAACTGCTCATATTTCCTTAAATATTTAATATGTTTATATTCCAATTGCACTATATTGTTTCTACTACATTTTGCCATTTTTTCTGAAACTGGCGTTAAATTTGGTTAAAAACCCTGTATGTTATAAGCAAAAAACATGCATGAATTTTTTTTTAATTTTTTAAAAAAATTGCTATATTTCTATTACGATACACTCTATTCTTACACGAATGAATACACATATTGTACAATGTCTGCCTATATATATTCTGTAGCGATAGATCATTTGGTGCATTCTATTTTACACAGTGATCCCAAGTATTATTTTTTTTCTTTAATTTTTTTTTGGTCCCCTATTTGTCCTCCTTATCAAATCAACAATGATAAATAAGAAGTCAAACCTGTTCTTTTGGATCCTAAAATTCCAGAAGAATCTGACAAGTATATTTTTAAATATTCGACAAAATGTCTAAAATTGAAAGTTGGCGGTCATTAATGGCCATATAGTGTATATTAAAGCAGGTGTGATTATGTTCAGGTTATATACTTGAATTCAGGTAATTTTTTCATTTTCAGTACAGAAATTCTGTTTTTTCTGATAGTAAAATTCATAAAATAAGACTAAAATATCAATTTCATATGATTGCTAAACATAATTAAAATTCATGTTTTTCATAATTTGACCTCCCTGTAATAAATTATATGCTCACTCCCCCTTCTTTTCCATACAAAAATGTTTTGTCGCTAAAATTTCAGGTATTTTTTCATGAACCTGCAATCACCCTGATTAAATTGATGGTGACTCAGAAAGTATAACTTTCCTGCTCCTTTTGATTTAGCAAGCTCACAGAGTAAGGACATTTAAACCGAGACTCAACTTCACCTGCAAAGAGCGACTGCAGCGGATGACTTCAAAACTAAATCATCGCTTTTGTGATTTTTATCTTCGTGATTTCCATTTAATTGTAACCCTATTCTGCTTGGCACCTTTTGCTGTTGTCATTTTCACATGTGCACATTTTCGGCGTTCGCTATTTGATTTTTGAATCTTGATTAATATTTATTATCTGACGACGTGTGTGTGTGTGGAGGTGTTAATCTCTGCTTGTATCCATGATGAAACAGAGTAAGTTAATAACACTATGCTTTATCAATAATCACTTTCTGTCAGGTTGGTCAAAAAAGGGATGTATGATTAGGTATTCAAATGAAACAGAAGCACCAAAATTAAGACTATCTTGTTATTTTCAAATTATATATGCTACATGATGGTCCTAAAGCAGGATATGCTTAAAAGTGCAACGTATGTCGCAGAACAGTGGGCTTCTCGGCAGAACATTTCAATTTTTTATTTTCAGTAAAAATCATCATTCAATTATTGAGGAAAAGTGCAAAATTCATCAGGCAATCTTCGGGGGAAAAAAGTATGAAATTCGTCAGGCAATTGTCAGAAAAAAATTGCGAAATTTGTCAATCAGTCGCACGAAAAAATCTCAAAATTCATCAATCAGTCGCGGGTAATAAAATGCAAAATTCGGTAGTGGACTGTTACGCGACGGCTGTGTATTAATTCTATTTTAAAATTTAAATATCTTTAATTTAAATCTTTTGCAATTTAAATATTTTAAACTCAATATTTTATTAAGTCCTAATTTAAATATTTTAAATTATTTATTTCTAATATTATTATTCAATTTTCACTTTAAAAGATAGTCCTTTATAAAATACTATTACATTCATAATATTTCTGCATCTTCCTTTTTCAATATCTTATCTAACGTTTCTGTTTAGTCTAGAAAGGAAGAATCTCCCTTTTTCGCCTCTCAGTAACATTCCTTTCATAGCGTGTCTGCGCGGGTGCTGAGGTCATTGACTTTACGGTTCACTGCTTCAGCGACATGCACCCGTTCGGGGATTTTGAACACAGCATCGGTTAATTGCGATTAACCCGATCACGAATATTTTTTTCTGATTGGAGGAACTCTTCAGTCCCAGCGGTTGAGATAATTTAACTGGCTTTTAACGGCTAGTGTTTCCCGCGACTTCTTAAAATTTTTCGTAGCGTTCTCTCTCTTGCAAAATGATCTTCATGGAATAAGGATGTAAATTTGAACGTCTATAAAATCTTGGACCGATCGTTCGAACTAAACGGGTTCGACGATCGGTACCGTTTAAAATTTCTAAATTATAGATTCCTTAAAAGGATAACTTAATATACATAATAATTATTTAAATAAAATACTCTGTTTTATAAGTCATAATAACTATGAGATAGTTACTGAATTTGAGATGAGTGCTGGAAGTGAATGCTAGCTATGAATGTCATCTAGTATTTGTTCACTGAGTGTGGAGAAACTGACAGTCACTTTTGATGTCCTGCTGTATACTCTCTTCAACCACCTACTTGAGTAAGATTTATAGTTCATCCAGAGGCGGTAAGATATCTTATATATTTAATTCGTTGATGCTCTAAAGTATCATACGAGGATACTGCTAACCAAGTACTGAATGCTTCAACAATTAAGTGAACACCTCATTTTTTTAGTTCTTATAACGGAACATGCTTCAACAATTAAGTGAACACCTCATTTTTAAGTTCTTATAACGGAACTTGTGCCTATTGAGATGACCCTAGGCTTAATCATTTCAAACTTTTGATGTCAAGAACATTTAAAGCTTTGATAAGCTCTTCATTTAATGTTTATGCATTGTATAAGACAAGATATCTGTTCATGAACAATCTAATTTCGCGATTCTTCAGTTTCATCTTATTTTCACGGTACTTCTGTAGTATAATGCACTATTATAATATTCGTACAAGACGAATATCGTCATACTCGTATTCATGTCATTAAGTAAATTTTCTATAATGTTTTGCAAAGTTGAAGGAATGATAATATAATGTTCCTGATGATTTTATTATTACATATGTAAGGGGGTCTGCGCAGTACTTTCCAATTATTTCTAATATTTTATAATAAAGAATTTTAGTATTATTTTATTTGTTTGATTGTTTATTTCTCTAACAAGTGCATGATAAGAATTTAGAATTATCATAGATTCATTGATATTTTCGATTCTAGTTCTAGTTATATTATGTATGGATTAGGTTTATGGATTTTTATTCAGGTAAGATATCTTTCTGTTATTCACCATGAACGTTCTTCATTATATATTTTCCATGTATTACCACTATACTTATAATAATTATTTTGATCACTGGCTCTTCTTCAAAAATCTCAAATTCTTCTCCTTTTTGATATTCCAAATTTTAAACATTCCCCCCTCTCTTTTACTTTCCCCCCACTTTCAAGTAATTCTCTAAATTTTAATGTAATTTTAATTCACCCCCGGTACCATTTCTTTTTATCGTTTCATGGACCATCAGGAAAAATCTCCAAAATTATTCAATCAGTCATGGAGGAAAAATCCTGAAATTCATCGATCAGTCACGAGAAACAATTGCAAAATTCGCCAGTTGATCACAGGGAGGGGGGATTGGAACATTCTTTAACCAGTCGTGAGGAAAAAATCATGAAATTCGTTCTTTTTTACTGCTGCAGAACATTTTTTGATGAGCTAAAGATTCATTGCAGCAGTGTTGAATTCAGACACTTTTCTCCGGGAAGGATTTCTGTCGCTCCGGGGAGGAAATTGCAATTTTTAACAATTAAAAGCATAAAATCTCAAATCTTCCAGAGAGGGAGGAGGGGTCACCCCCTGAATTCAACACTGCATTGCAGAACGCTGAAAAATATTCTGCTTTGGGGCATGATGGTGTGCAATGGAGCCATGTCAACTAGTTCTCTGACCATAATACACAGGCTCTGCCAGTGCTTTGAAGTCATCATTATTGACAGACTACTTCTTGGCTTATCCTGCAAGATTAATGGTTTCATAAGTAGTTTGGTCCATGTCTTAGAGTCTGACACCTGTTTTTTGTTTTGGAGAATTATGTTGCATATGTTATTTTTCAATTAGTGATTAATAAAAAATAATAATCTTAACAAATACTTTATTTTTGTGTTTTGTTTAGAAATAAATGCTTATAAAGTAGAAGTAGAGAACCTAAAAAATGAACAGGAAAGTCTAGAATCTGAAAATTTGGAACTGAAAAGTGAAGTAGATTCTTATAAAGAAAAAGTGAAAGAGGTTGAAGAAAAACTTGTTTCTGCTGTAGAAAATCTTGAGAGTGTTAGACAAGCCAGTCAAAAATCAACTGAAATTGAAAAAGGTACTTATATTTTCTGTTTGTATCTATGTTTCAAAGATCTTTATTATATATGTTTGTATATGACAAAAACATATAAAAAATGAGTAAAGAAGCTAAGGTGATAAACATTGATTTCCTTCTACTCTTTCTGACAGGGAAAAAAAAAGAAAAATCTCTTTTCAAAAATGTTTTGTTTTAATATAATTTTGGATTCATATTGTCCCTTTGATTTTTGTTTGAAAACTTTTTAAATGTGTTGTACAAAATCAGAAAGAGGCTTATTTGGCAAATTTTAATTTATTTCAATTTCATCAATTTGATTTTTATACTATTCGAAAGTTGTAATATAGTCAAATTGTTTTTCAAAGAGATATTGCTGAAATGGGTATCTTTTGGCCTGAAACTAGTAAAAGTGTCTCTAAAGAATTGTGTGGTAATTTATTTCTGACATATTCCAACAAAATAAAAATAAACAAAAGTATAAAAACAAATTTTTTTTTTTTTATTATTATTATTTTTTTAAAGTTGTTACACGTTGTGGTAATTCTCATAAATATTTCTTCCTATATTATTGCTCTGAATAGTTGAACTTAAATTGTAAAATTTAATCTTTTAAAAAAGCTATCACATTAGTATACATTGAATGTAAAATATTGAAATTTTATGTTATCTGTTTTAAAAAATACATCCTGTTAATTAGTTTCAGATGTTTCTTTCTTCCTCTCTGACTTGCTATGCCGAATTTTCATTTTTCTTATTTTGTTGCCTAGAAATTAATGCCTACAAGCAAAAGGTAAAAGAATTGAAAGAAACTCTAGAGTTAACTCAGAAAGAAATGGATGATCTACTGGTAACAATCTCTGAAAAAACAAAAAAGATTGCAGATATTGAAGCAGAATTATGTTCATGTAAAGATCAGTTGAAATCTACAAAAGGAGAGCTAAGTGGAAAAGATATACAATTGAAAGACTTGAAAAATGGTAAAATTCTTTTTATGTTGTTTATTATTTTATTTATTTATATTGTTTTATTTAAAGATAAAATGTTGAACAATTCTAGTACTTTTAATCATTATGAGAATTTTTTTCCCTTTTTTGACTTAAGAGTTTTTGTTTTTGGCTATTATGTATGTTAGTATGCCTGTCATGCCGGTGACGTCAGGTTTATGGCAACCCTTTTCTGTTTCTCTCTTCTACTGCGCGTGACGGAGGAGGTAGTAGAGTTTGGCGGGAGGCCAAAGTGGAAGGTCGCGTGCATGCGGTGGGCATGTTATAGAAATAAATAGAATAGTTTGATCAACTGAATAATATTGTATCTACGACTCCTGTGGTTATTGGTCATCTATATTTATATATATTTGTGTGTATGCTTCATGTTTTCTTGATGTGTCGTCCTGTCTACAATAAACTGGTTTATTGTCAAATTAGCTGCATTCTCTTCTGACAGTAGCAATACAAGAACAAAAAAATGGTATCCATAAAATTTTGCCTCTGAATTAAAAAAAGAAGTGAACGACGAGAAACACGAAGGAAAGAAGGTTATTTATAAAGGTGTATCACACGCTCTTGTACTTAGAATCAGAGCTTGGATTTATGATTGAAATAAGTTGCATGTTTTTGTATGTTTATTCCTGAAGCAAATAAAAAAGAACTTGCAGAATAGAATAATGTTTGAGAAATATTTATGAAGATTTATATATATCATTATTGGTAGTATGAACTTTATTTGAAACGAGATAGTATAGATATTTTTAGAGTATATTTATAGTATTAATAAATAAGTGCTAAGACTAAAAACAAAAATGTTTAATATTAAAGGGTTAAGGAAAGAAGACTTAGTTGTTGTTGCCACGGAATTGGGCCTAAAAGTAGAGAGTGAGCACAGGATAATTGATTTAAAAGCATTTTTGAGGGAAGTGATCAGTATTCAAAAGATAATGAATTTATAAAGGAATTTTTAAATACAACGGTGTCAGACCGCATAGAAAGAGAGAAGCGTGATGCAGAAGTTGTGAAAGTCGACAAAGAAAAGTCTAAGACAGAACAAGATACGTTATTAGAAATTGAAAGAACTAGGCTAGAATTAGTTAAAGCTCAGATAGAAATGGCTAAAATCCAGAGCGAGTATAAAAATTCTGATACAGGGATGGATGGACCTAAGCCTAATTCGTTAGAAACACTAATCAAAAGCGTCAAAACTTTGACTATTACAGTCCCCAGCAGGCCCGAATCATGGAATTTATTTTTTACTTCGCTAGAGAAAGCATTTGAAATTAAAAATGTCGCGGAGGAATTAAAGGTGGAGATTTTGTTTAATTTGGTAAGAGAACGGGCGTCGCGCTTGTTAGTGTACGCAAACACGGAAGAAATGAAAGATTACCAAAACGTTAAGGCGTTAATCTTAAAAGAATTTCAACCCACACCAGAGGCTTGCCTAGAAAACTTTCTTTTTGCGAAGAGATCGAGAAACGAAAATCATATGCAATTCGCGAGTAGGCTCAGAGCCAATTGGGATTTCTATTGTGAACTGAGAAAAGTAAATGATTTTGACAAGCTTAATGAGTTAATTGTAAGCGATAGATTATTAAGTTCACTAGATTCGGAGACGCGAAGCTATGTCAGGATAAAACAATTAGATAATTGGTTAAAACCACGACAAATTGCGCAAGTATGTGACAATTGGTTTACGTCAAAGGGTAGAACATTTTCGGAATTATATGATAAACCGATAAAACCCTGCAATCATGACGAATCCGGAACTGGAAATTACAATAATGGAAAATATATACCACCCCATGTTAGAAATAATTTTAATTTTCGTAGCGATAAAAAATTAAACACACCAAAAGAATGTAGACTTTGTAAACAAACGACGCATTTGCAATTTTGTCCGAATAATAGAGAAAAAGATAAAATTGGCAGTTTGCAAAATCAAACAAAAAAAAGATTCTTTTGTTGGAAAAAATAAACAGGATGATAAAATAGTCTCCAAGGTTGAAACACTCTGTTTTGGAAACGAATCAATAAGTACACAACCACTTCAATTTGAACAGTTGTGGATAGGGGGAAAGGAGATTAAATGTATTATTGATAGTGCGGCAGAAATACCTGTAATAAACTCTAATCAATTACTGGATTCATTTAGAAATAATGAAAATTCAAAAATTCAGTAATATCGGCTTTTGGAGAAAGAATAGTTGCTAATCTTATGACACTACCAGTAGCTTTAAAATCCGGAGAGTCAAGTTGTATATTTAACAACAGTGTAGACGTACTGTTTGCCGTTACGGATAAATTATATGGGACATGTATTATAACACCGGCAGTTTATGAAATATTACAGTTAGCTAGTAAAGAGGGAGGAAAGGAATGTTCTTCGGAAGATGATAAACAGAAATGTTCTTTGGCGCCAGTAAATGATACGCGATCGGAAAAGGGAAATGAAATTGAAAGAAAAGAGGGGGAAGGCAACCAGATGGAGGGGGATGATATAAATATTGAAAATTTATGTTGGCGAGGCGAAAATCAAAACGCGGAAAGAGAATTAAGGATTAGTTGTATTGAAAAGAAGGATAATAATGGAGATTTGAATGCGGTTCAGAGATCGGACGCGAGTATATACAGGGAGCAACAGAAGAGTTGTGAAACATTACAGGGTGCTTATAAAGACGCTGTCACGATGTAATCGCAACATTTTTAGCGCAATCGCGATGTGTACGATTGCACGTGTTCAATTTCCCATTAAATCTCTAAATTTATTAATTTTAATATGTCACTTGTGATCACGTCACCACGTGTTAGCACGTGGTCGGCCTCTTCATCACAACGTGTCTGAAATGTTTCACTACAGACGCGGAAAAAGGTAAAAACGGGTTCATTATAGTAGATAATTGGCTTTATCATAGAGAAAGAGTCACGGGGGATTGTGTTACGCAATTAGTTGTACCAAAGGTAAGGAGGGGGGAAATTTTAAAAATTGCACACGAATCAATTTTTGCTAATCTTGGCATAAAAAAAACAAAAGAAAGAATTTGTTATTCATTTTATTTGCCGAATATGTCGCGGGATGTAGAGGACTATTGTAAATCTTGTAAAGATTGTCAGTTAAGGAGTAGAGAGAGAGCTAGCGATCAGATACCCATTGTCCCAATTGAGAGACCGGAGCTTCCGTTTGACGTTGTAAATATTGACATAATTGGAAAAATTGAACCACCTTCAGCGCGTCGACATCGATATGTACTTACCTTAGTGGATCAACATTCGCGGTGGCCGGAGGCGGTCCCGTTAAGAACAATTACGGCTAAAGCTACGTGCGATGCATTATTAGAAATATTTATGCGAACAGGGATACCCTGCGTAATAGCGAGTGACCAGGGCAGGAATTTTGTTTCAGGTTTAATACAGGAGTTTCATGCTAGGCTAGGAGCGGCTCCTAGATTTGCGACGCCAGGGCATCCGCAAAGCTCGGGATTAGTGGAGCGATATAATCAGGTTCTGAAACGCATGCTACACCATATAATTCGGAGCAATTCCAAAAATTGGGATAAACACATTCCTTATTTATTATTTGCCTATAGAGAAATTCCGAATAGTACCACGGGAGTATCGCCATTCAAATTAATGTACGGAAGGGAGGCGAGGGGCCCATTAGCAGTATTGAAATCTACATGGTCAGGAGAAATACCACTACCCATAAATCTGGGAAAGAGCGCAACTGAATATCTTCAAGAGTTAAAAATTAATTTAGAAAGGGCGGCGGAGCAAGCGGCAATAGTAGCAGAAGTTAAGCAGGGCTTTTATGCGAAGTACGCTAATCGGAGAGCGATTTACAAGGAATTTAGACTGGGGGACCAGGTATACCTATAATCCCGGATTCCACGAACAAACTTTATGCTAGATGGACGGCACAAGCCGAAATTGTAGCACGGTGTAAGCCTGATTCTTACAAAGTGAAATTAATAAACGGGAATGTTAAGAATATTCATGTAAATAAAATAAGAAAATTTATTCCTAGGGTACGGGCGGTGGAAGTAATCTTCGAAAATGAAGAAGAATTAGGAGAAGTCCATCCCACCCCTAGTGTGAATGATAATCCAAACTTGTTTAACATAGAAGAAGTAGATTTAAAGCACTTAGAAAATACAGAAAGAAAAGAGATGTTAGATCTACTATACAAATATAAAGATTTATTTTCAAAAAAGATAAAGATACAAATAGCTAAGGTAGGAGAGCACAAAATTAGATTAAACGGCGAAGAAATGAAAAAGCCATATGTTTATAGAATTCCAGAGGCGTTGAAACCACAAGTAGACAAACAAATCGAAGAAATGCTAGAGTTAGGACTGATTGAAGAGAGTGATGCAGAGACGCCACACCCGGTAGTGTGCTTGATGAAGAAAGATGGGGCTCTTCGACCGTGCGTAGATTTTAGGGCTTTAAATGCAATCACTAAAACTGACTATTTTCCGATGGAAAACGCAACGGATCTTTTGTTCAATATTGGCAGGGCCAATGTAATAACTACAATCTACTTGCTGAAAGGATATTGGGCCATTCCGCTGGAAGCAGAAAGCCAGGGTTTAGCATGTTTTAAGACTCACAGAGCTCAATATCGCTTCAAAGTGATGGCCTTTGGGCTCCGGAATGCAGCTGCGACCTTTCAGAGAGAAATAAATAAAGCACTTTCAAAATACAGAAACTTTGCTAGAGCGTACATCGACGATATCGCTGTTTTTTCAGTAACATGGGTAGATCATATTACGCATCTTGACACGATATTCTCTAAACTTCGAGAAATACGGTTCTCGGTGAACCTGAAGAAGTGTGCCTTTGCGAAAAACCAGATTAAGTATTTAGGACATGTCATCGGGTCCGGCAGCCATCGAACCGATCCAGACAAAGTTGAAGCCATACGAAAGTTAGCCGTTCCACAGACAAAAAAAACAACTTAAGAGTGTCCTCGGTTTGTGTAATTACTACCGCGATTATCTGCCTAAGTATGCCGAAACTGCATACCCATTGACAGAACTTACTAAAAAGAACAGTTCCGAGGAATTCTCGTCTCGTTGGTCTCGTCTCGTTGGTTAAACTCTAGGTCTCGTTGAGGCACCTAGTCTTTATACACCTGTGATAGGGTTACCATTCACCATTCAATGTGACGCATCTGCAATAGGCATCGGTGCATGTCTATCTCAACAGAAAGATGAGAGACTATTTCCAGTCAGTTATGCCAGTCAAAAGCTCACCAAAACTCAACAGGCTTGGCCGACCATTGAACGGGAGGCCTATGCAGTTATCTGGAGTCCAAAGAAGTTCGAGACTTGGATTTTTGGTTCGCCCGTGGAACTTATCACCGATCACAATCCACTGACTTTTATCACCAAAAATGCTCCCCAATCTTCCAAACTGCAGCGATGGGCATTGGCTTTGCAGAAATATGACATTCACACTGTCCTGGTGCAAAGTTGACGAACGCTGATGCACTATCGAGACTGGAGACAACAGACTAATAAAATTGACTGTAGACTTTTTATGGACAATTAATGACTTTTATGAAAAAAAAACTTTTGATAGTTCACAGTCGTTTGTGTTGCAGCTGTAATTCTATACCATCTATTTCATATTAATTTGTATTCTGTTTCTTATTGTTATTTGTATTTAGTATTATGAAACATTAATTGTATTTTTATATTGCAGTAGCTAGCAGCGAGAGTTTCCAGAAATGGTTCAGGATGTTTAAGTATTTTTTTTTTTTTTATTTCTTTTTATATATATTGTAGTTATTAATAATCATTAGTAGTTTACTGTTAAAGAAGGAAGTACAATGACGTCACCAGTCTGGATTTCAGATTGCAAAAGTGGCATACCCCTTTTCCAATCTTAGGTGGGGGGTGTCATGCCGGTGACGTCAGGTTTATGGCAACCCTTTTCTTTTTCTCTCTTCTACTGCGCGTGACAGAGGAGGTAGTAGAGTTTGGCGGGAGGCCAAAGTGGAAGGTCGCGTGCATGCGGTGGGCATGTTATAGAAATAAATAGAATAGTTTGATCAACTGAATAATATTGTATCTACGACTCCTGTGGTTATTGGTCATCTATATTTATATATATTTGTGTGTATGCTTCATGTTTTCTTGATGTGTCGTCCTGTCTACAATAAACTGGTTTATTGTCAAATTAGCTGCATTCTCTTCTGACAGTAGCAATACAAGAACAAAAAAAATGGTATCCATAAAATTTTGCCACTGAATTAAAAAAAAGAAGTGAACGACGAGAAACGCGAAGGAAAGAAGGTTATTTATAAAGGTGTATCACAATGCCATATCATTATCAATGTTGAATCATCATCCTAGGAGCTCAATGGAAATATATCTTGTGTAAAATAGCACAATGACTTTTTCCTATGAGGAAAGATGGCATAAAAATCTGTGACAAAGATAGTTTAAATCAGCTTAGTTACAAAAGCTGAAAGTAAGATTACAACAGTTTTACCATAGAACATGCCATGTCTTCGATCTGCTCAGATGGCTTTCCAGAGTGCTCTCAAAATTATGGTTATTTTTCAGTTTTAACTTTGTACATCAAATCTGTAGATATCAGATCATTGTAAATATCTATACAGTACAAGGTCTCAAATCCGGACATTCAAATTTCAGAATTCTCCAAAATCCAGACAATTAATTCCTCCATTATATTTTATCTCATGAATTTCATTACCTTTAACCTTTTGTGTTTCTTTAATTAATTCCAGGAAATGATATGTTTGCTTAAGATTATACTTGCAAATATTTTATCCCTTTTATTTACATTTCCATTTTAACAAGACTATCTTTTAACTGTAATTTTAATCTGTGTTTTGTATATTTGAACAGAAATTTGAAAACATAGATTTGGCATGACACCTTTCATGTGTATATAGCATTCTTTATTAATTTTTATAAAGAAAAATATTGTCATCTTGCTTTTTCTTTTTAGATTTAGTTGTGTCAAATGTACAACTACAAGAAAAAGTAGTCCAATTAGAAGCAATTGCTGAAACTCTTAAAACAAGAGAATCAGAACTTAATGCTATAAAGAAAGAACATGGGGAACTTAAATGTACTTATGAAAGTATTGCCAGTGAAAAAAATAAGCTGCAACATTGTCTAGATTCTGAAAAACAGAGTAAGTCTACTTTGTGTTAATAGAATAAACTTGTATTGATTATTTGTGGAAAATTAAATGAAACTTTCCAAAATTATAAGTATACTTAGTATTTTTACTTTTTTTTAATAATGTTTTAGTTTCATCTTTAAACATACTTCTTAATCTCTTAGAAATTAAGTGTTTTCTTTCTGTGTAAGTAATTCTATTTTAATTCATTGGCAAAACTTACACTTAAAAGATACGTGTATTTTAGTTTACTAATCAAATAAGTTTGGGATGTATCAAGGAAAAAACACTTTTTTTCATTTTGAGTTGAATACAATACTGTAAAATTTTATGAAGATTTCATGTATGTATGTACTTTTCATTTTTTTATAAGTTGATAATAATGATTTTAGCTGCATATTTTTAATTTTGTTGAGAAACTTTTTTTTAAATCTCAAGTTGTATATATAAAAAATCTGATTGTGGCAATTGATTTTTTTGAGTATTGTAGTGTTATTTTATATGGTTTCTTTTTTACATGAAAGATTCAACCTTTATCCCCTGTAGCAAAATCGCAGCGACACGGCGACAATGTCGCAGAATGAGAAAGATTTTTTGCAGAAAAAAATTTCATTTGGGAAAAAAATATATTGATGGAAAGGAAGAAGATCCATTCAACAGCAAAAAGATCTTCCTTATATGCAAGAACGCTATTGGTAAGAGCCCCGTGGCAGAATGTACGCGATGCTGCGACGGGCATCGGAGACTCTTTAGGGCACTCTTTAGGGCACCTGAAAACATACAGCGATGCTGCGGACGCGCTATAGCGCGTAAATTACGCAAAAAAAGGCAAACTTCGTCGAAGGATCACGAATAAAACGTCCAATTTCGTTGAAGAATCGTGGTAAAAATGCAAAATTCATTTAAAGTTCGTGGAAAATGGCTAATTTTGTCGACAGATTGCGATAAAAATGCAAATTTTGTCAAAGGGCCGCAGAAAAACTTGATTTTCACCAAAAGACTGCAAAAAAAAAACCCATGAGTTTCGTTGAAGGATCGTGGAAAAAATGGGAATTTCATCAAAGGGCCACAGAGAAAACATAAATTTCGTCAAATGGCCGCAGAAAAAATGCTAATTTCGTCAAAGGATCACGAAAAAAGTGCGAATTTCTTTGAAGGGCCACGAAAAACAAAAACGTGAATTTCTCATCTACACTCAGCCTGAAATCGACTCTAATCAAAAGTAGAGTTAATCCGACCTGCAACAAGAAAAATTATTGCCGAGAGGGGATTTTCTCCCCTCCCCCTTCTGCTGTAACCTTTCAGAATTTTTTTTTACTCAGAAAGGCAGATAAATGCTGATGCCTTAATTAATTAGCACTACAACTACAACAGCAGCAAGCATATATTTATATGATATATTGCATGTTGCAGACTATTTTTGAAAACATTAGCGTTGCAGACACTTGAAGATAGTTCTGCCACTGGGGGTAAGAGGTGACAGTCTTCTGTGGATTGGCCAATTTTTGTCCATCTGATTTTTTTTTATTTTTTTTTACGCCCTCCCTTACTCTACAAACTTTAAAGTTGAAAATCTTTATAAATGTTAAGTTCTAAATTCTACCCAGTTTTTTTACTATTGTTTTGCTCTTAGTGTTTTATCTGTTACTTTGAATTACTAATACATAAATAGCAAATCATCTACATTTACTTTCCCACTGCAATTTCCGATCATAACACTCCCTCCTCACAAAGTTTAAGATCTCTGATAGTTTAAAACTCTGATCAATCATCTACATCCCCCCCCCCCCTCAGAAATTTTAGTTTCCCTCTCTTTGCCCTCCTTCTCTTCTCTCTCTCTCTCCAGCATTAACCTTTAACTGTTGTGACAAAAAATGTTGCATAAATACTGCGAGTGGTCTCTGAGACCGCTTTATCGAATAATAAATAATAGATTCGATTTACTCATAGCATACTGTTTCTGTACTAAACTTTATGTACAGGATTATTTTAATTGACATTTCACCTGTTCAGAATTCTCTAGCAATAGTACTAGGGCTCCAAATGAAACAAAATTTCTCTATTGTTAAATCATTATAGTATTTATAGTTAAACTGTGAAAAATGAAATTAAAAAACAGTGGTCTGTGAGACTGCTAACAACAGTTAAGGGTTAACAAAGTTAATCTTAAAAATTCTCAAGTTTAATTTTATGAAAATTGTGTCCCTTTGTTTAATATTGTTTTACCTTAGTTCTTTTATTTGTTACTTTGAAATACTAATACATACATATACATCTAGATCCCTCCCACCCTCAAAAATTCCGATCACTTCCCCTTTGCTTCATCATCACTGTTTAATATCTTTTAAAACGATGAAATAGAAAAAGATTCTGTTAATAAAGTTTGTCACAGAAAGCATAGTAATTTTCTGCTACAGGGTCTTTATCCACGTTGGGGAATTTCAAGATGGCCACTGTATTCCAGGCATTGCCTAAAAGATAGATCCTTTCACCCTTTCTTTTCTGAAATAGTCGGGTATATTTCATTTTCATTTCTTTTCCAAAAATAAAGGACTTTTGACTGACTCTGCATAATTTATGTATATGTCTCTAGTTGTACAAAAATCTAGACAACCAGAAAATAGATTTTAATTTCATTATTCTGTATTGTCTAATAAAGTACTACTTTCATACTCAATGTGGCACCTGTGGATGTCATGCCATCCTATAAAGAATATATTGGCACCCTTTCAAATGTTTTCCCTTTTTAAAAGCTGATTTACTGTAAAAACATCATTGTTTTCCTGATTTTTAAATATAAGATGCATAAAGTTTTGTCTCTTTGCCTTGCAAAAAATTGTCAAAGTCCTCCTTACCCCCAAGAAATATACAGTGCTTAATTTGCTGCAATTTATGTTTTTTAATGCTCATTTACTTTTACATGGGCCCTTGTATTGTAAGAGCCTTATGGCTACTACTGTGGGATGTAAGTACATCTGTCATGTAGTGCCTGTATTGCTATTACTATTATAGTGAGATACCAGTGGTGATGACCAAGCCATGCTTGGTTAAAATTAGCTTGCCTCATAGTGACCCCAAAATGACACACTAATTGAATTTAATCAAAATCGTTAGAGTCGTTTTTTACATAAAATTAGCTTGACCCGCAGTGACTGCAAAATGACCTACTACTCGAGTTTTCTCGAACTTGTGACACAGCCCAATGGTCTTCTCGTACCCCAAAATTGTAGGATACCAAATTTAGTCAAAATCTTAGAACCGTTTTTCAGATTTAAATAGCTTGACCTGTTGTGACCCAAAATGACCCACTAATAGAATTTTTCCGAACATGTGACTTAGACCAATGGTCTTCTCGTAATCAAAAATGACGGTAGCATAGAAAATTTAGTCAAACCCGTTAGAGGCTTTTTTTGAATAAAATTAGCTTTACTCGTAGTGACCCAAAAATGACCCACCAATCAAATTTTCTCTAACATGTGACGTAGCCCAATATTCTTCTCATAATCCAAAACGGTTGTATACAAAATTTAGTCAAAATTGTTTGAACTATCTTTTAGATAAAATGAGCTTGACCTTGACCCATAGTGACCCTCAAATCGAATTTTCTCGAACATGTAACCCAGTCTTCTCGTAATCTAAAATAGTAGGATACAAAATTTACTCAAGATCGTTTGAGCCTCTTTTTAAATAAAATTAGCATGACCCTGGCCTGTGGTGACCCAAAGTTTCCCATTAATCTAATTTTCTCGAACATGTGATCCGGTCCAATGATCTTTTGATACTACCCCAAAATAGTAAAATGCAAAATTTAGTCAAAATCGTTAAAGCCGTTTTTTAGATAAAGTTAGCTTGACCCTGACCCGTAGTGACAGAAAATGACCCACTAATCGAATTTTCTCGAATATGTGACCTAGCCCAATGGTCTTCTCATAATCTAAATCAGTGGGATGCACAATTTAGTCAAAATCGTTAGAGCCATTTTTTAGATAATTAGCTTCACCCACAGTGTCTCAAAAATGAACCACTAATTGAATTTTCTCGAACATGTGACCCAGCACAATGGTTTTCTTCTAACCCAAAATGGTAGTATACAAAATTTAGTCCAACTCGTTTGAGCCACTTTTTAGATAAAATTAGCTTGACACTGACTCGTTGTGACCCACTAATAAAATTTTCTTGAACATATGACCTAGTCCAATGGTCTTCTAGTATCCTAAAATGGTAGACAAAATTTCATCACAATCGTTAGAGCCGTTTTTTAGATAAAATTAGCTTGACCTTTATCCATAGTGACCCAAAATGACCCCACTAATCCAATTTTCTCGAACATGTGATCTAGCCCGATTGTCTTCTTGTGCCCAAAAATGGTAAAATACAAAATTTAGTCAATCTTTAGAGCCGTTTTTTAGATAAAATTTGCATATATATACACACAAGCACACAAGATTTGCTCATATTATAATATATGACTTTTACATATTTCCAATCATGTGCATAGTGGCAGCCGTCACTGTTTGCCATCAGCTGAGGTGCATCACTGCTTACTGAAAGGTTGGACAAGCCTGGTCTTATGTATGAGTTTAGCTCACCTAAACCTCATATGAGGCTCTTAACTGAAGTCATAAAACAATGGTTTGAAAACTTCTTACATCTAACTTTGACTAACTAAATCTTAATATGTGGCTTCAAATTTGTTTTAATTTTTGATAACAAATGGCAACATATGATTTTTTCAGAACTGAAACTTTCCACTCAATATTCTTTCAATACCAGGAAATCTGAACAATTACAATGGGAAAAGAAATTATCCATTTAAAAATATTTTTGCCTTATACAACGGATAATGCTGTTTGAACATGATGAAGCAAAGTATCTATAACTCGTCCTAAATTAGAATACTACCAATCAATGTGTTAAATTAATTTTATAACAAGTTTTCTTTTATGCTGCTTAAAAGTATCATCAGGACATAAAGAGTTAATAGGATCACTCTGTCATAAACAAATCATAAAACATAAACAAATTGATCTTTTACTATGTGAATTAGAATAACACTTTAAATGTATTGATACAAAAAATTGTTTTTCATTTATTCTTTCATGATTCGTATGCAAAAGGGTTGAAATTTTCAATACTTTTTTTTTCTTTACAACTAGGGGGCTCTGCCCCCTGCTCGCTACGCTCACCAACTCCCATTCTGATTTCACAGCCTCTTAAAACCTTGTAATGTATCCTGTTTTAAAAAAATGATGATGATATCACGAACGGCGACTATCTTCTGTAATCAGGTTATAATGCTTTTTCATTTAACTGGTTATAATGCTTTTTCATTTAATTCAATTTTTTTATTTTTAATATTCATGTGTAAACACAATTTTTATTATGTAATTTTCTTTATTTCCTGCTTTCAACACATGAATGGTAGACATCTTTCATTATTTTTTTAAATAGTCTCGCGCAAATACATTTTTTATTTGAGATAAAACATAATCCTTTGCGCTTATTTAGAAATTGGCAACAATATAAAAAAATGACTTTTTCAAGAAAAGATTTTTTACTCCATTTTTAAGGATTTTTTGAGTTTTTAATTGTCCGACCGTGATAATTTTTTTAATTTTTGAAAGCTTGTTATATTTCGCATCTGGTGGTATGATTTTCGAATCCGTAGGATGGCTAGGAAAAAGGTAATAGCTCCTCAAAAAAGTCCTTAGTAAAAAAGTGATGAGAATAACACTGAATATCTACGCAGAATTTGATTGGTCCATTTCATTTTTGGCTCAGTTCCAGATTTTTTTTTTTTAATATAGAAGGACTTATTTATAAAACCTTGATACACGCGTAATTTTTGTGGTAGCTAAAAGTTTTAAGCAATCTAATTTGTTCTAAAATTTCCCAGAATCAGTACTTCCAGTGTAAATGTCATTACACAAACTAAAATACAATTAAATGCACATTTGAATACTTGGTAACCAAATTCTTTAATTTTACAATTGTGACCAACAATGTAATTATTTTGTGAGGTGTTTTATAACTTTTTGATAATTTAATATCTGAATGCTAAGTTTTTGCTTTTGTTTTGATTATCATAAATTTTATGGAAGATAATCTTTTTTTTTCTCAGAAAATCAGTAAAAACCCAACTGTAGTTTGTTCCTTTGTCACTTGAGGCACAGAGAACTTACTTCAGCAAAAGCAAAAAAACATTCTGCTTGTACAGATGGCTTTATAATTGCTGAAAGTGCTGTCTGCTTTCTATGATAAATACAGTTGCTAATTAATTGCTTCCAAATTATAGTTGTATTTTTATTTATTTTCTGGGGGTGAAAAAAGGTTTTGCTTCTTAATTTTACACCTATTTACTTTCCGATCTCGAACTATTCTTCCAGAAAATGCTGTTTAATTTGACCTAGGTTAAATAGAAAATTTATTTGATATATCTTTATTTTATTTATTTTATTTTATAACTATAAAACTTATTTGATTTTATCACTAAAAAAATTTCTTGTTTGAAATAGATATAATCTGGGTCAAATTAACTCATATTTTATGGAAGAATATTGGGAGGTTAGCAGATATGCCTCTAGCATATTTACTAGGGATCAATCTAATGTTTTTTCCTTGGGTCTCCTTTATGTAAAAATGAAAAAATATATATATAATCAATTCGGACTAAGTATTTATTAATACTAACTTTTGTAAGTCCTTCTATTAAATTTTTCCTTTCTAGTAATTTTTTTTTTTTTTTTTTTTTTTTTTTTGTAAATTACACATTTCAAATCTTAAGACTGTTCTCAAATTCAAAAGAGCCACTTTCTGAATTCATTTTTCTTTGGAAAAGCATGAAATTGGCAGGTGTTCTTATTCAAAAACAATGTAATTGAAAGATGTTCTCCATATTTAAGTAAAGGTCATAGATCATACTGTCAAAGTTGGTGTGTGGCAGCACAAGAAAGGGAAAAATGTCATGCGACAAGTATCGCTTATAACTCGATAAGAAATTAATTTTTTCAAAATATCTGTTTCGACTCCAAATTGCTTCAATAGCCAGGCCTGCCAATTTTATGCCTTTACATTTAAAAATGAGTCAGAAAGTTTCACATTGTTGAGCAGAGAAATTTCAGGACCACCTCAACAAGATAAAAAATTTATGAAGTTTGCATTTTTGAAATAGGATTTTCTGAAAGAATTCCTTTTTATAAAAGGGAATTTTATGTTTGGTCCCTTTACAAATAACAGGAATTTTCTTGAAGGGTTCTTTTTTACAAAATGGTATTTTGTCAGAAAGACCAAATTTTTGGCTTAGATTGATATCTGTTTACTATTCCTGCTTTGAATTTTCTGTGTATTATAAAAAAATATATTTGTTTTTTTCTTATGTTCCAGATTTGGTTCAGTTAAAGAATGATATGGAAGAGAAGAAATCTAAGATAGAATCAATTACTAAGGAACTTCAAAAAAAAGAATCTGAGTTGAGTGATTTGAAAGATAAAAATGAGAAACTGATCCTTGAGATTAAAGAAATTGAATCTGAAAAGAAGTGTTTGGAGAAAAAAGTTGCTGAAAATGAGAGTGAGCATCATTTGTTATTAGGCATTTGTTATTAGTGAACTATCATTTGTTGCAAGGCCGCACTACAGGGTTTGTACGGTCCTTGAAAGTCCTTAAAAATCCTTAAATTTTCCTAAAGTAATTTTTGGTCCTTAAAAGTCCTTATTTATGTATTTATTTATTTATTTTGCAAAATCTGCAAAAAGTCCTTAATTTTATTCTTCTATTATTTCTTAATTAACAGTGAAAATCTTCTATGTTTCAGTAATTTCTAATTTAAAAAAAAAAAAATCTAAATTCCCCTCTTTTTCCCAAAATTCCCCTCCGCCCTCCAAAAAAAGTACCCAAAGTTTAAAATCTTTAAAACTTTTCAATGTTTTAAATTTTTTTCTGCTCTATTACTTTATTTTAAGAATTAAAAAAAAAATTCATCTAAATCCCCCCTTCTGATATTTTGCTCCTCCCCCCCCCCCCACACACACAGTACCCAAAGTTTTTAAAAATCTTCAAAACCCTAAAATTTTAAAACTTTTCTACTCTGCTCTATTTGTTACTTTATTTTGACAGTGAATAATCTATCATAAAAATTTCTCTCCCCACCCCAATGGAAATTTGGTGTCTCCCCCCTCTCGCTACTTTTACCAAACACACAAAATTTAAAAGTCTAATTTTTTTTTTTTTTTTTTTTTTTTTTTTGTAAACCTTTAGTGAGGTAAATAAGTCATTTAATAAATTCTCCCCACCCCTCCTAAACATTTTTTAGCATTTTCTGCTCTGTTTCTTTATTTCAACAATAAATAATCAATCACATAATTTTCTCCCCTTCCCACCAAAATTTGTTTTCTCTTTACCCTTCCGCCATACCAAACATACAAAATTTAGTCTTTTAAATCTGTTTAATTATTATTATTTTTATTTTTTTTGTCCCATATTTGTAAATTTTTAGTAGGGTAAATAAATAAGTCATCTAATAAACTTCCTTCCCCCTCCCAGCCAAACATACAAAATTTAGTTTTTTAAATCTGTTTAATTATTATTATTTTTTTGTTTGTCCCATATTTGTAAATCTTTAGTAGGGTAAATAAATAAGATTCCCTCCCCCCCCCCTCCCCTCCAAAAAAAAAAAACTTTTTTTGCCACTTGCACCTCATCAGCTCACAAAGTTTAAAAACTTTAAGTCTTCCTTTTTGAATTTTCTGCTCTATTTGTTACTTTATTGTAACAATAAATAATTAACCTTCTAAAATCCTCTCCTCATTTGAAAATGCAGCTTTTCCTTAGTGCCCCCTTCCCTTTTTAAGTTTTAAAATTTTTATTTTTTGTTTCTGTTTTATTTATTAATTTTGTTAATGATAAATAATTTATCATAAAATGAAAAACATATTTTGATTCCAAATCTCTTCAGTCACCTGCCAATTTTATGCCTGTGCATTAAGAATGAGTCAGAAAGTTCGCACTTTTGAGCAGGAAATTTGAGAACCACGTTAACAAAATAAAAATTTTATGACGTTTTTTTATATGATTTTCTAAAAGTACTGTTTTTCTGTAAAAGGAAATTGTATGTTAAGTACCTTTACCTGGTCTCTTTATTGGAATTTTCTTAAGGCTGCTCGTCAATAAACTTCCCGATTCCCCTCGCTAATGTTATTCCTATGAGCGTAGGATTCATTCATATTTTTAAAATATCTCCCCAGGGAATTAATATTTTTAAATTCTGTTTTCTGTGTACTGTTCTTAAAGAATGTGTCCCTTTTTTTTTAGTTATCAAAATATTTCTAAACTATGTGCTTAATTTATATTTTTATGTGTTAAAATCTTAGCGAAACTGAATAAGATTTTAACATTTCATATAAAATTCAGTATATGTTTTAGAAAAAAATTGACAACTAAGAAAAAGAGACATTCTTTAAGAACAGTACAAAGAAAACAGAAGTTAAAAATATTAATTTTCCGAGGAGATACTTTAAAAATACGAATGCATCCTACGCCCATAGGAATAACATTAGCACGGGGAATCGGGAAGTTTACTGACGAGCAGCCTTAAAGGGTTCTTTTTTACTAAATGGATTTTTGTCAAGAGGACCCAATTTTTAGCTTAGATTGACATCTGTTTACTATTACTGCTTTGAATTTTCTATGTATATTATAAAAAATTTAATAAAAAATATATATTTGTTTTATACTTAAGTTCCAGATTTGGACCAGTTAAAGAAAGAGATGGAAGAGAAAAAAATTAAGATAGAATCAATTACTAAGGAACTTCAAAAAAAAGAATCTGAGTTGAGTGATTTGAAAGATAAAAATGAGAAACTGATCCTTGATATTAAGGAAATAGAATCTGAAAAGAAGTCTTTGGAGGAAAAAGTTGCTGAAAATGAGAGTGAGCATCATTTGTTATTTGCAAGTCAGATAAAATAATAATAATAATGTCATATGTATGTATAAGAGTGTGCTTAAAAATGTTATCAATAATATAACTAAATACAGTAAAATCTGTGAAAACTGAATCACTAAGGTTCGGGGGGGGGGGGGGTCATATTAGTAGGTATAATTGTATGATATTACTTCCATCAAGACCTTGTAATTTATTTATACAGACAGGTTCCTTTTTTTTTTTTTTTTTTACTGTATTAAAATATAAAGAAAAGTGAAGTCTTGTGTTTAGACTTTTATTTAGTATTGCAAGTACTAAATTTATATTTTAAATTTCTATTGATTCAGATATTTTTTGTGTTTACTGTAGCACAGTATTGGTGAAAAAGATATTTGTGACTCCCCCATATAAAATAATGATATTTGTTTACAAAAATTTTATGTATAAAATTTCTGAAATTTATATACAGGTTTCTCTTGTATGTAGTTGTAGTTAGTATGGTATTTTTTTTCTCCTGAAGCAGTCCCTCAATTGGTGTGTAAGGAAAGCAAGGAATGAATTATCCTATTTTGTCAGCCAAATTGTTAAGAAAACAAATAAAAAATCTGACAAGAAATGTGATCAATAGAGCGACAATTAGACAACAGCGTTTATTATGGAGAATTGAACTTAAAATAACCTTTTTTTATGTTTATTGATTGTCACTTATTAAATTAGAACACACATTAATGTTAATAGATGTTCACTTAATATAGATAAATTTTAGTTTAAAAGTGTCAATCAGGGTATCTAGCCACCTAGATAACCTGGAAAAGTCAGTGAAATTTACCATTCCTGAGGAAAAGCCATGGAAATTTGAAAATTCTGAGAAAAAGTTAGAGAAAATTAAAACTTCCAAGAAAAAAATGAGGAAAAATTTTCTTATTATACAACTAAGGATTTAAAATTGCAGTACCAGGAAAATCAAACTTGTCTCTTCATAAGTACTATAAAGAGTATTTTAATGTCTCTTGCAAATTATTTTGTCTGGCCCCTTTCTGTACTTCCTTGTAACTCAGAGATTTTCAGTTCTAGCTTCACTGAAACTTTGTATTGAATGTTGTAGGATCGATTAGGTGTTTCAGTCTGTTTACTTATCTTTGTTTGGAAACGGAACACTTGTTAGCTTAATTTACTGAGCATTTATTTGTATTAAAATATGACAAATCAATCTGTATTTAACTGTGACTGATGTGATAAAGAATTTCATCCAGATTGGACAAAATAGATAAAACTATGCTAAAATATTTATCTTCAAAATGTTTAGCTTCAACTGTTTGTAAATTTTGTTTAAAAAAAAAAAAATCAGTTGTGAAAGTTCCACTCTCAAATTTACTACTTTTAAGATTTTTTGTGTGTGATATCACAAAATCTTGATACCTGGAATTTTTTTTTTAATGGTTTGGAAAAGTCAGGAAAATTTGTTGCTGATCTTGAGTAGACACCATGGTCAAATCAAGCTCTAATATGTACTTTTCAAAAGTAAAACATCGAAAATAAAATTGTTGTATATTTTTATATTTGATTTTTAAAAAGTTGCAGTTTTTTAAGTGGATGTATGTTTTGATTAGTGCAGTAATATTGCAGGATCAATTAATCGCATTAACCCTCTGACCGCTTAATTTAAAAAAAATTAAATTAAATTCCTTTTGACCAATATATGTGACCAGTATCTCCACTATTATTACATATTTCTAATCATCATGTGTTTGAAATATGTAGTAAATTTATTATTTGCATTTTCATTCATTGACTGTGAAATTTTTTAAATTCTGCTTCAAAAATATTGGATGATACACATTTTTGTACAAATGTCTTGCCCATGGAAATCGCATAATAAGCGGTCAGGGAGTTAATTGAGGAAAACCTGTATATCATAGCGCCAACTCTGCCAATTTGAGAAAATCCCTGAAATTCCCCCAAAATATTAAAAATTTCCCCTTTTTTTTTTTATCTAACTTCTGATTATGTTTATAAAAATTATCAGTTTGCAATTATTATCTTTAATCAAGATATTAAGGAAATATTTATTGCAATTACAGATTTCTGTCTGTACGAAAAAGTCGTGATTTTCTACAACTGGGCATACATTTTGTTTATCCCATAATAAAATATTCTTATTTATTTTGGTAATGGCTTGGATTGATCCGAAACAAGTCAACAATCTAATAAAACTTATTTTACTGTTTCTAATGTTTTTATTTTATGCATTTTAGCAATTAAAAGAAGTATATTATTACAAGGTATTATAATTTGTGATGTCTTCTTAACAAGATCAATAATTCAAGAAGTATGCTTTTTTAAAAGCCCCCCTTTTTTTGTAAATTGGAATTTTATGTAGGGTCCCTTTATATTAACTAGAATTTGCTTGAAGGTTTCTTTTTACTAAATAGAATTTTGTCAAGAGAATCCTGTTTCATTTTTTTTTTTTTTTTTTTTTTTTTTTCGTATATTGACCTCTGTCTACTATTGCTGCTTTGTATTTTGAATGCATGTTATAAAAAAATTTCGGTTATAAAAAATATTTGTTTTATACTTATGTTCCAGATTTGGATCAGTTAAAGAAAGAGATGGAAGAGAAAAAATCTAAGATAGAGTCAATTAGTAAGGAACTTAAAAAAAAAGAATCAGACTTGAGTGATTTGAAAGATAAGCATGATAAACTGATCCTTAAGATTGAAGAAATTGAATCCGAAAAGAAGTGTTTGGAAGAAAAGGTTGCTGAAAAAGAGAGTGAGTATCATTTGGTATTAGCAAGGCAGCTAAAATAATACTAATTACGTCACATTCAATTGTAAGATGGTGCTTAAAAGTATTTTAAATATTACCAATAATAAATCTAGATACGATAAAACCTGTTGAAGCAGAATCACTAGATTCTGAGGGGTGGGAATAATAGTTTCAGTAGATAAAATTGTACAGTATTACTTCCATCAAGTGCATGTAATTTAATTATCATAGGCAGGCTCCATTTTTACACGTTTCACTGTATTAAAGTATCGAGAAGTGGAGTTTTGTGTGTAGAATTTTATTTAATATTGCAAATATATTAAATTTATATTTTACATTTCTATTGTTTCAGTTATTTTTTGTTTACTGTAGCACAGTTTTAGTGAAAAAAAAAAAAAATGTTGTGACTCCCATATAAAATAGTAAGATTTGTTTACAAAAATTTTATGTGTAAAATTTCTTAAATTTATATACAGGTTTCCCTTGCTTTATACAGTTTCAGTTGGTGTTGTATTTGATTTTTTTTTTTTTCAATTGGTCCCTCCATTAGTACATAAAACAAGGAAAAAATTATCCCATTTTGCCTGCCAAACAGAGACAAATTGTTAGGGAAACAAATCAAAAATACGACAAGGAATGTGACCAATGGTGTGACAATTGAAATAAGATGTTTATTATGCAGAATTGAAATTAAAATTACTTTTTTAATGTTTCTTGATTGTCACTTACTGAATTTGCACACACGTTTCCATTAATAGACATCCATATAAATTTTATTTAAAAAACTGCCAAATCGAGCTGTAATGTGTATTTTCTAAAAATAACACATTGAAAACAATATTGTGGTATATTTTTATAATATTGTTATTTGTGTATATTGGGTTTTTAAAAAGTTGGCTATGGATCTTTGTTCCAATTTTTCCCATTGGATGCATGTTTTGATTGTTCACAGTTTTGATTAGTGCAGTAATATCATGGAATCATATAACCACGTTAATCGAGAGAAACCTGTATATCATATCTGCCAATTTGAGGCAAAACCCTCAAAAATATTTAAAATCTCTCAAATTTTGTTGTTAAAATCTCTAAATTCTGCATTATGTTTATAAAAATTATCGTTTTTCGATTATCTTTAACCAAGATATTAAGAAAAAGATAAATAACTGAGTGTCAATTCGTCATGAAAAGTCGTGATTTTCTGCAACTTGCAGAAACTGCTTAAGGTTAGACAAAAATCTTTTCAAGTAAAAGTAAAGAAAATTTTAGAACATCCTTGTCACATGCATAACATACTTGCGGGCACCAAAAGTGGTCAGTGTATTATCCATTCTTAAGCATCAAACTAGTTGTAAATAAGCTTATCAGGCGAATACTTAAAATAAGAAAGAAAAGTCATGTATGTGAAACTGTTTTATAGTTTTATGATACGCTTCACATTAAGAAAATATTGTTACAAAATCTTAATCTTTTGATGTAGTGAAAAAAATGTATGCATATACACGTTGGAACACGCTTGCAATTTATTTAGGAAATATCTGACAATCACAATGTGTATCACAAAAGGAACCAAGATGATCATCCAAGGTTGGTTAAGAGTGTTTGACAGTTCTTCGATAGCCTGACACGGATTTGCTTCCACTTCCTCACTTAGCACATCATTGTCTAAAGTTGTTAACCTGATCAAAACGTATCAGAAAGATAAAAAAATACTGAATATGAAGTGGGGAACCACTTTCATACTCTAGTATTCTAGGGGCCATTTTGATACTATTTTTGTACTGTTTAGTACTTACTGTGAGATTTTAGGCTATAGTGTATAATATGCAGTTCATTTAATTTATTTTTCTGTCTGCTTTGGAAATTTAAAAGGATTACAAAAACAGACCCTGAAGGACCACAGAAGTGGAGACCACTTTTATAAGTCAGAGTGTTCTACTTGCAGGTTACCTTGTGTAATTTCCAATCCCATCAAAAACATACATGTGAAAGAAGGCCAAGTTCGTTAACGGTTTCGCTAATAAAAGAAGTGATATCTAACCGGAAACCAAGTTCTTTCGAAGCTCCTTAAATCATAGCTCCTATCATGCATAACGTTCTTCAATTGCTTAAAATTATTTGTTATGTTATTTGCTACTCAATAGAGCGACTTGGCAAGTTTTCACCCACCAACTTTAATCTTTGAGTCTGAGTACAATTTAGTCTAGTATGTCATTGGCAAAGATGTAGTCAATCAAGTATTCGAACAAGTATGTCGAAGTTAAGGTATTGATAAGTTAAAGAAGTGATTAACTTTAAGTTCAGATCAATCTAGTAGAGAAATTTGAATAAGAGAAAACTTGCCAAGTCGCTCTACTGAGTAGCAAATAACATAACAAATCATTTTAAGCAATTGAAGAACGTTATGCATGACAGGAGCTTCGAAAGAACTTAGTTTCCGGTTAGATCTCACTTCTTTTATTAGCGAAACTGTTAACAAACTTGGCCTTCTTTCACATGTATGTTTTTGATGGGATTTCATTACTTTTTGTACGGTTACAATATACTTAAACACTATACTTAATGGTTTTTAATATGTTTACAAGTGACTATTTTATTTACATGGCAACATTCAATTTAATTTAATTAACAACAAAATATTTGACTGTCAATTTGCGGCAGAAATTTGTATTTTAATAAGTACAGATGTCATATACGCACCACATTGGCACAATTTTTTTACCCTGCCAATTTGGCGAAAACTTTGTTTTTGAATATTAGTTACAAATAGCATGCAGTAATAAATATAATAATAAATATAAATATCACAATAAATCATAAATATTAACACTTATTAACACATAAACAAAATAAACGGGTTACCATGTTTGGCATAAAATTGCCTTTTTGTTGCAATCGTGATAATGTGGTGCATATATGACATCTGTCCCCAATAATCATATTGACATAATTTTACGTTTTACCATTACAGACTCATTAACATATAAATCAACAGTCTGATTCATATTTGCAAATAAAATGACGAAACTATCCAAATAATATCAAACAAATAGTATAAAATTTACAGATAATTGAAAATTAAATCGGCACTGTTTTTATAGTAATGTTGCCACAAAAATAAAATTCTGGAGTATATCATGCTCAACAATGATTATAAAAAAATAAATAGCACAAAAGAGATAAAGTGTGACATCCCCGCATGTTTTATTTTATATTTTATGATTAAAAAGCAAAATTGAAATTGCAATGTTTAGAAGAGAAAGAAACCATGGATTGTCCCATGTTTTTTTTTTTTTCAATGCAATTAAAATACGATTGTTATTATTATTTTTTTTCCCCTTGCGTGTGCCATTTTGTAAGTTTGATGGAATAAATAAGCTGATATTTTGCCACAGCTACACTGCCTAGACCCATGGTAGCTACACATCATGATCAATATTTATTTGAATCATAGGAATGACTCTCTTTTGTTTACATTTTTAATTCTGGGATTAGACGAATTTCAACTGTGGATGTCTCGAAATATATGCGTATTTCGATATATGTATTCTCTCAAGATGTTTTTGTTTTTCCACAATGTGTCTAAAAAGGTAAATTTTATGCATCATTACTCAAAAAATTAATTATCTGAAATTAGCCCAAAATGGCTGATAATCAAATATTTTGCTGCAAGGTCAGACCGGATTCAACATTTGGCGCTTTTTTTGCCAAATTAAAATTTCGCCTAATAGACGTAACGTTAAGGTAAAAATGGACACCCCCAAGTGGGTAATTAATCGATTTTCAGAATTTTAATTTTTTTTTTCAATTTTTTATAATGTAAATGAACTTCTCACCAAATTTTAAGTCTGTCAGTGCAGTAGATATATGAAATCTTTTTTATGAGTGAGTGAGTGAGTCACTGATAAAATTATCGCTTATCAGACATTTTCAAATATCATTATCTCGGAAACTATGCGTTATTTATAAAATTTTGGATTCTGGATAATTAAGGTAGCCTTACTACACATTTAAAATTACAAGTACACAGGTCAAATAGATTTTCAGTATTAGAGTGTCGAAATTTTGGCGAAAACAGCTCGAAATGGTTCGTGTAAATATACCGATGGCCGGTGTATCGACTTTTTTGCTTTGGGAACTTGGCTGACACACTGCTGTGTGTCTAGATCTCTGATCTTTCCATCTATAATGTGTGATATAAAATTTATTTTTTTTTGGGGGGGGGGGGGTTCTGTCTTTTTTGGAAATCTAAAAATACCACAAGGGAAGATCTCAAGAACTGTTTGAGGCCTACAGACCATAGTTTGAATAATGCTGCTCTAAAGTACTATATTACCATCAATATTGATTAAATATTTTTAAAAAATTTGAAGTAAATCAATTGAGTGTAGAAGAGTAAAATTGCATTAGGACTAAAAAAAGTCTCTAAAAAAATTCTTTCTTCATTAATACTTTTCTTTTTTTTAATCATTCTTTTGCAAGATTGTTTGCTAATTGGTACAATCACTGCTGATTTTTATTTATTTTGACTCCAGAAAAAAAAATACTAATCATTACATAAGTATAAAGAAATTCTATATCAAATGAAGCAACAAGAAAAGCACAAGAAATTATAAAGTAAGAAAATGAAAAACTTTGAATTGACATAAAATAAATCATGAAACATTGAAATTTTTCTACCTGCATGTGATTACATGTTTTGAACAGAAATTTGCTCTTTTTCTTTTAACTATATGTCTGTACATGTACATTATATGGCGAAAAGAAAATATGGTGTTCCATGCATTCTGCCAATGCATTTTTTAATTTATGAAAAACTAGAGAAAATTTTTATTATTTTTTTTCTTGTGTGTTAATTCAAAGTTTTTACTTAGTGTGGAACAGCGGTGAAACACTTTATTAACCTGTCTCTGCTATTGTTTGCACTTTCAAAAAGCTTTTTATTTATTTATTCTTTTATGTTTAAGTTTATCATGTTGGCTTAACTTAATAGGGATATTCTTGCAGGTCTCTCTGAAGGTAAACTCAAAGAATTGAAATCTTCTTTTGAAACAAAAGTAAGTTGAAATAAATTATTATTCTTCAATTTGCTTTCTATTTTGTATTTTTTGTTTAAATGTTGCCTTTCTTAATCCTCTCATACATCGTGCCTACTATAATAATTGATGACTACTTCACAGCTCCATGACATGTGTTATTGTGATATTTGGAAATAATTGAAAATTGAATGTACAAAGCAGTTTAAATAAATTTTAATGTTGTCTTATATCCTAATCCTAAATAGATTAAAATATTATATTATTTTATTTTGTATATATATTTTTCATATATGAGAGGGTTAATTTATAATTAACTTCCAAATAAGTATAAAAAGAAAATATATATATATGTATTTTTTAAATATACGCTTTTATAAGCATTCAATGTTTAACTTGAAAATCACACCTATTTTCGTGGGGGTGTTTTTTCCAAAAATTTCTGTTACAATATGTTAATTTGGTATGCGCACTGAATTCAGTTAAATTATGGAAAATTCACAGCTTATTTTCATGCTTGGTAGACAGCTTAAGTGAGTGAATATATTCACTCACACAGAGATATGATCTCAGCAAATTTGAGTAAATGGTTTTAAAATGTTTTTGAATGGCAATGGCTGGAACATATGGATTACAATAACAATGTATTAAGCACATGGTTCTAAAGCTGAAAAAAACAACTCGCCAGTGGGCAATTAAACTTTGAAGTATGGTGATTAACAATTTTTCAAAACCAAACAAATACAATTTTTTTTTTTTCAAAAAAATTTCTCCAAATAATAACTTTTCTTTATTATTAGATTTAATAAAAAATAATAAAGTAACTTCTACATATTTGCTTTTCAATTTTCAAATGCCACTTATGTATGTTTGACCTGTCGATAGAAAGTAACTAACCAGAAACTGGCAACTGAAAAAAATCTCTTCTACTGGCCAGTAGCTACTTGCCAAAATTTCTTATTTCCAGCTTTAACATGGTACAAGAAGATAAGTACTGCCAGACAAGCATATTGTATGCCTTGAAACTCAGTCCTTAAATAAGATGGAGAAAACTGAATATTCAAAATCATGTAACACAGTCTGGATGAAATACTTCATAAACAGAACTAAGGCATAGAATGTTTTCAGAGTAACTGACCCATTGATGTTGTTACTAGAAAAACGTCAGGATGTTCATACTTTTTCATTTCTAGTAGAGAATTCTTTGTATTTGAATTTGACCTCTAAAATAATTTTAAAACAGACATTAAGTCAAGATCGTAAAATTTCCAGAGGAATTTTTTTTTCAGATTTTGCAATTTATGGGAATTTTATCCTCAACTTACAATTTTTTTAAGGATATTTAATCAAGACCCAGAAATACTGCTGTTAATGTAAATTTTGTAATGTTGTTTTTTTATGTATAGTTTGCTATATTCATTTTTTTTTTTTATATATAAATATATGTTATGCAACAGTTTAAAAGGAGGTTTTTTTTTTAATGATATTATGAATTATACATCTAATCCCCCCCCCCCCCCCCCCCGTTTTTTCCCCTTCTTTTTTTAGATGTTAGAGGAGAAAGAACAGCATACAGTTGAAATTGAAGAGACTATGAAATTAAAGCGTGAAGCTGAAAATGAAAATGAAAAACTAAAAGAAGAGAATGTGAAATTTAAAGAACAGATAAAATTACTTGAAGAAGAGCTCAAATCTTTTGAACAGGTACATTGATTAGTTAATTTTAATGCATTTAATTTAAAAATTATTCCTAATGTTGAGTCAAGCTTTAAAGACTGGTCACGTGAGTAACAGGTCAGGCTAAGATGTTCAGTCTATTATTCTTGATAATAGGAAAGTGGGTAATGAAAGAGAATTCTCCCCTAGTTTTTGTTTTGTTGGAGATGCCAATAGGAGGATATTGGCAGTTTCGTATTTACTTGTTTCCAAGATTATAAAAAAGGATTTTGCGATTTTAACTACATAAAAATTATAGCTTTCTCTTTGATAAAGAGGATATCTTTAAGCTAAAGAAACATGCTTTTATTGTTTAGATGTTTAAATATGTATTCTTTTTATTTATCAAATATATTATGAAACAATTTTAAATGGTATAAAAAATAAATAACGAGAATGTAAGAAATATTTTAATTCTTGATTCAACAGAAATTCTTTTGTAAGAGTATCATCTCATTTTAAAGAAATTGTATTTCGATAATTAAAAATATGTGGAAAAGCATTTTACTTTGTCCTTTTTTAAAGATTCAGAGTTGCGATCTTAAAATTTATTTTTCTTAGTTTGTATCTCTTCTTAATCCAATGCTTATCTCCCTTCAAAATTATCTTTCTTTGAATGTTGGTCAAGCAGTATGTAATTTGTAGATAACAGAGATCATCTTACCCTCTTTCCAGTACAGTTTAATAATTTTCAAATTTATTCCTTTAAATGAAATGGTACTATTCAAATATAAACTTGCAATGGTTGATAACTACCAAATTTAATTTTAAAAAATTGATTATTTTAAGAAATATATTACAAAACTATGCTGATTGTTACAATGTAGAAGATTCACTTTGCTCATTCTAATTTATAATTTCTGAAAAGTTATTGCTTTTCATTCTTAAGTACCACATAAAATCTTCTACAGTAAAACCTCCATAACGGACACTCCCGAATAGCGGACACCTCTATTTAGCGGACACTTTTGTGATCCCCAAAACCTGTATATTTGTACATTTTTAACTCTCAATAGCGGACACCTCCAAATAGCGGACAAATTCTGTGCTCCCGAGGTGTCCGTTATTCAGAGGTTTTACTGTACATGTTTTAGATTTTCAAAACTCTTAAGTATAATTTCTTTCCTTTTCAAAATGCTTACCAAGTCACTGTTTAGATAGGTCATAATTTTTTTAGTCATTTTTTTTCCCAGATGGTCATTGAAAGCCACTAATATAAAATATATAATAATAAATAAATAAATGAAATTTGAGTGAAAAAGGTCAAATCATCACTTTTCTTACCCATTCCTCATTTTCTCAGTAGTTGAGTCAGATTCTGAACATTTTATAATTTTTTTCTCCTTTCTTTTCTGTTTTTTTTTTTTTTTTTTTTTCATTTTGCTTTGTTCTGAAATATTTATTTTGGTTTGGTTTAAAAAATTCAGAAGACCCATTTACATTCTCTGTCATTGTTATAATTATTTAAGCTTTGAAGTAAATATTAGCTTACAAATGTATGTCTTTTTCAGGAAAATCCACCTGAAAAAAATAAAGAAATTCTTTCAAAGGTAAGTAAATCTAAAGTTTTATTGTTTTTTTAAATCGTAAAAACCTGCATTTTTATTATAATTTTAATAGTATTGTATTGCTTTAGCTAATTATTTGAAGCAGATAATTAAGATTTAAAAAAAAATTCAAATAAGAACCTGTTTTTTAACATTAATTTAGAAGTAAAACAAGAACGAAAAATCATGCATCAAGCATAGATTATGAAACACTTTCCAACACATCCAGAAAACTGTAACGAAACTTCGCCGTTAGATAAGGTGAAAGAAGATATGTAAGTAAACAGTATAGGAAATAGGGCCGTACCGAGTACTCTGTATTTACTCGGTACTCGGCATACTCGGCTAATTTGCCGAGTACTCGGTACTCTGCTAAATTTTGGGCCGAGTACCGAGTACAATACCGAGTAGTTGTAAGAATTTCATTTTTAAGCATTATTATCATTTTTGAAGCCAAAGGAATTTATAATTGATCTGTAAAAGTTATTTGAATATAAAAATATATAATAATATGCAATTATTCATAAAAACTATTTACTTAGTATATAGAAATATGTTTACAAAATACAGAAAAGTTAAGAAAAACCAAAGCAATTCAAAATTTAGTTTTAATAGTTCACTTTTTAATGTCCCTTTCATTATACCATAACCCAAATGATTGGAACTTTCATTTGAGCTTTACAGTGTTACTCAGAATGGCAATAACAGTTTCATTACACTTTCCAGTAATTGCTACTGAACTGTAGTTAAATTTTTTTTATCTTACTTTCAGTAGCATGAAGGCAAAGAGGCTGCTTTAATTCATGCAATATTTTCAACATATTATACTTTGAGTTTCATCTTATGGTTAATTACTGTAATGGTTAATTTTTTTGGATTCAGACAAATGTGACTGAACTTTTTTAAAATTTGAACATGCAGCTATAAAGTGGTTAAAATGTCCATCAATGTTTTTAGCTATAACTAACATGTCAGAAAGCATGTAGGGTAGATAAACCCGATTTTATTATAAGTTGTACATTGTGAATAGTGCAAGCCACACTTTTAACATCAGCTTTTTGCATTATTCAATGACAATTTGTATTATTCAAAATTACAGTAACCAATAACCATTTTTGACAGACTGATTTCAGGTATCAGAGTGAGTTAGATAAATTGAAGAATGGGTTTTAATTTCACATTGGCTAGTTTTACTTTTATTTATTAATTTTTTTTCTATCCTTTAAAAATAATCGTACTGTTTTAAATTTTTTGAATTTTCAAAAATAGTCTTTAATAGGTGCATAATTAAATTTCAAATTAAATTAGTTAATTTGAAATTTTTTGTAAAATTAAATGTATGACTACATGCTCAAGAAGTATGTTTATATATATCTACACACACAGACATGTTATTTTTAAGCTCACTTCATGTGCGCATCAATAGTTCTTTCTTACACACAACTACTCGGTACTCGGCCGAGTAGTAAATGGCCGAGTACTCGGCCAAAGTGCTACTCGGTACGCCCCTAATAGGAAACATATAACAGATTTAAAAGTCCAATTTTAGCAATTACCTTTGATAATCAAAAATGTAATTGAATTAATTTGTGCAGCCCTTTATTATGATCTATAGATTTGGATATGTACTACATAGCATGATAAAAATTAATTCATTTAGAAAATTCACATTTAGCAATTTTCACTAGTCTATGGAAATGCAATTGAAATCTTTTGTACAACCCTGTATATTATCTAAAGTGCACACCCCATATTAACCTAAAAGTTAATTCAGGTAAAAAATGCATAAGGCAACTTAAAGTGAACTTCCAGCAATTGCCAACCTTAAATGACAATGTACCTTGTTCTTTGTGTAGCCCTGTATATGAATGTATTTATTTTCTACAAATATACTAACTGTTGTTCAGCAGGAAAATGTGTGACACAATTAAAAACTACCCTAAGCAATTCACTCCCATAGTCTGTAATACCTATAAATTCCCTTGTGTAGCCCTGTATATGATCAACCGAATTTATACACACCACGTACCATGCAAAAATTTAGTTAAACTTAAAAACGCACTTATTGCATATAGACTATAATTATTGCACTTATACTGTAACAGATATCTTTTGTGTGTCCCTGTAAATGAAAGATAAACACAATGCACACCATACTTTTAAGTGAGCAATTTAGCATACAAATTTCATTATGTTTGAAATAGTGAAACATCATTAAATTATACTGCAAAAGATTTTTTCCTGTACATTTTGACATATAAGTTAAAACTTTGAAAATGTATAAACATTTTAGAAATTAAACGGAGATGATTTTTTTAAAAGTAAAAATTATGTGAAAAATTTATATTTGAGCAAAATATAACGCAAAATCAAATGAATGCATTCCCATTTTGTAAATTACACAATATCTATGACATAGACTAGCCGCATTATAATAGCATCTCTATGGCAGATGCTATGGCACTTGAACTGTTAATGTAATGAGAAATTCATAAAATTTCTTGCAACTTTTTAAGTTATACCAGTGTAAATATAAAACTAATTAACATGTTATCTTGATTGTAGTCTATTCCCTCAATAAACATTTGTAAAATAATTTTTAAAAAATTCAAGGCATTTCATGCATTCTTTTTTGATATAGGATGTTTTGCGCACAGTAAAAATCTGAAAAACTTCATTTTGAGAAAAATCTAAAAATAACTTTTAAATGCGGTTCTTGCTATAAAAATAATTATTATTCGTTAAAGGTTTAATTATATACTCCATGTATTTTCTTGGACATGTAATCCAAATTAAATGCTAAATCTCTAAAAAGAAGAATGTAAACATACATTTCAGCTTACTTCTGATTTGCAGAACGATATTTCTGGTTGTGAAATTCTTTGGTAAGCTGTAACAGATGTAACTTTAAATGGCTGTAACTTTGGTTGTAATTCACATACAGACACAATTAAGGCAGAATTCGATAGATAAAAGATAAAATTTTAATATTGCAGAAATGAAAAATCAATATTTTTATCAAAGATTATGTTTTAAAGGTATGTGGATACCTTAGTTTTTTTTTTCTCTCTCTATTTATAATTTTTTTGTAACAATAATTATATCTAAATTGCTTCTCCCACACACACACCAAAAAAAAAAAAAATCTGCTTCTCTCTACTCTCCTTCCCTCCCTCAACACAAAAACTTTAAAATCTTTAAAACTATTTTTTTAAGATTTTCATGTTGTATTGTTACTTTGTAGCAACAATTAATATATAATCATGTACATCTCACCTTATAATTTCAATTCCCCATCCCAGAAAAAGAGGTGAATTTATAGACATGGAGAGGAGGAAGGCTTTTTAGTTTGTTTAGTTTGGTTGTTCTCATGGCTGATATTTTATTAATGGGGTTGGGGGAGTTATTTTAGAGAACATGTTCATTTTAAACATAAAATATACACATGATTCAGGGGGTAAAAACAACCAAACTGCAAAAAATATGAAAATTTTTGCTTTCCTCTCACATATTTAGAACCCCCTGCCCCTCACTTAGGAGGAAAAAAAACAGAGCAAAAATTTCAAACGGGATGATGATGATTTTAGAAGAGTTATACTTATATGAGATGATGTAAGTAAAATGAGTTACCTTACTACAAAATAAGAAATAAGGCAGCATTTTAAAAAAATAATAAGATTTTAAGCTATTTGCTGGGTGGAGGAACAGAAGGGGAAGTGGAACTTTTGGGAGAAAGGAGGGTAATTTAGATGACTGGTTATTCATTTATTTTTACTAAACAGAAACAAATACAACAGATTTTTAAAAATAGAGTTTTAGATATTTTTAATTTTTTATGTGTGGGGGGTGAGGAGGGGGGAAGACATTTTGGACTAGAGAGAAAATTTTGGTGACAAATTATCTATTTATTTTTACTAGAGAGCAATAAATAGAACAGAAGATTTCTTCGAATAAAAGTTTTACAAATTTAAACTTTGTATTCTGGGGGGGATGAAGGGAAAATATGAATTTTAAAGGAAGGGGCTTATAATTTAGATGATATATTTATTTACTGTTAATAAAGAGCAACAAATATGACAGAAGATTTTTTTTTTTTTTATAAATAGTTTAAAAGAATTTTGTTTTGCTAGGGTGTGGCCAAAAGGGGGAAGCAGACATTTTGGGGGTAGAGAGATATTTTAAATGGTTGATTATTTATTTATTGTTACTAGACAGCAACAAATAGAGCACATATTTTTTAATAAAGTGTTTTAAAGATTTTAAACTTTGTATCTTGATAGCAGAGGGGAGGAAGGAGAAGTGTAACTTTCAGAGAAAGAGAGAGGGGAGGTAATTTAGATGATTCATTATTTACTTGTTATTAGAGAATGGCAAATAAGACAGAAGATTTTTTTTTTAAAATAGAGTTTTAAAGATTCTTTTTGCTGGGGGCAAAAGGAGGGGGAAGCAGACACCTTGGTGGTAAGATATTAGAGATAATTTAAATGCTGATTATTTATTTTTTGTTACTAGAGAGCAACTAATAGAGCATTTTTTTTTTTTAAAGATTTTAAACTTTGGATGGAGGGGGAGATTGTAGTTTAGAAGATTAATGTTTTACTTATTGTTACATTACTAGCAGGTAGCAAGAAAGACAGAAAATTTTAAGATTCTCAAGGTTTTAAAATTTTTGTGTTGGAAAGAGCAGTGAAAGGAAGCAGACATTTCATGCAGGAGGGGAAGGGGGGGGGGAATTTCACTAGCATATAAAAACCTATGTGGAAATCTACCAAAAAAGTCAGAAGATTGAAAATTATCTCCCGTGGATTTTCAAAATACATTTTTTGTGCAAAAAAAAAAAAAAAAAATTGTATGTATGTGGGGGTGGATGAAATGAAATGAAATGGAAAAGAAAATCAAAATTGCTTAAAAAGGGAGTGGGGCTTACTTTCGGGATTTTACAGTAAGCCTTTCCTTTTGTGATGAGTGTTGATGTCAGGGGTAAGAATCTTCCATATCTTGAGACATTTCTGCTTTTTTTACAGGGGAAAAAAAAATCATCCACTCCTCAACTGTTCTTATTACTGCTTTGAAATGTCTTGCATTTGTAATAGCATAAATAATACTATGTGAGAAAAATATGTCATTTATTTGCTCATTCAAAAGATTTAAAGGCACCTTGAAAGCTTCAAAGAGCAAAAGAAGAGTTTCATGAACATTTTTAATACAAAGCAGAAAAATTTCCAAATACTTCCAAAAAGCATTTCTAACTATTATTTTGGTTTAAGAGGGCCTCCAAAAAGCTGCTGGGCTTTGGGCCCCGGACAATCTTAATCAGCTCTGAAAACACTTACATTTTAATCTCCAAATTGTCATAAAGAAAAGCAAAAATAGCCTTTCAACTGGGAATTATGTCGTCTTTCAATTTATGTTTAAAATAAAACTAGATGGAACCCGTCAAAATTTGACGGCAAACAACTTGATAGTACCATAAAAATAAAATTTATAGTTGCTTTAACTTGACAAATTTCATAGTGGGGAGGATAATATGATTAAGTGGTCACAGACCTTTCCAATGATATATAACATGAGGGTTGTGTGCAAAATTTAGAAAGTACCTCTTGGGGGGGGGGGGGGCAAAGTGGGGAGATGGGCATCGGAGATGCATAATATGATATAAGTGGTCACAGGCCTTTCCAATGATATATAACATGAGGGTTGTGTGCAAAATTTATAAAGTACCCTTTGGGGGGGTGGGGGGGGGGCAAAGTGGGGAGATGGACATCAGAGATGCATAATACGATTAAGCAGTCACAGACCTTTCCAATGATATATAACATGAGGGTTGTGTGCAAAATTTATAAAGTACCCTTTGGGGGGGGGGGGCAAAGTGGGGAGATGGACATCGGAGATGCATAATATGATTAAGCAGTCACAGACCTTTCCAACAATATATAACATGAGGGGTGTCAACAAAATTTATAAAAGTGGGGGGTGGCGGGATGAACCCCAGAGATGCATAACATGAATAAGCGGTCAAAGACTTTTCCAGCGATATATCACATGAGAGGTGTCTGCAAAATTTAGAAAAGTGTCCCACTTGGGGGGGGGGGATAGACCCGAGATGCATAATATGATTAAGCAGTCACATACCTTTCCAATGATATATAACATGAGGGTTGTGTGCAAAATTTATAAAGTACCCTTTGGGGGGGGAGGGGGGTGGCGGGATGGACCCCGGAGATGCATAACATGAATAAGCGGTCAAAGACTTTTCCAGCGATATATCACATGAGAGGTGTCAACAAAATTTATAAAAGTGCCTTCCTTGGGGGGGGGGGTGGCGGGATGGACCCCGGAGATGCATAACATGAATAAGCGGTCAAAGACTTTTCCAGCGATATATCACATGAGAGGTGTCTGCAAAATTTAGAAAAGTGTCCCACTTGGGGGGATAGACCCGAGATGCATAACATGAAAAAGAGGTCACAGGCGTTCCAACCTGCAACTTTTTCTCGAAGGCATTTGACAATATTAAATTTTTTTTTACCCAAGACAATTTAACGATATTCTTAATTTTTTTGCGTAATTCGTCAAACGTTCATGGAAAAAATCATGAAATTCGCTAATCAATAGTTGATAAATTATAAAATTCAACAATCGATAGCAGTAAAATTGGTCAATCGATAATGGAAAAATCACAAAATTCATCAAATGGTTCACGTAAAAAAAATTGTCCTGCACACTGATGATATGATCAAAAGGGTTTTGAAGTATAGGACAAAATTAGCACTTGCCAAACAGCGAGTAATGCTGAAAATTTGGCAATGGACTTTATTGCCACCACTGGTCAAACATAATAGTCACACTCACCAATTGCGATGATTGAATGGAAAAAGATTTTTTTTCTCCGCTGTCGCTCGACAAATTTCGAAACCATTTGGCGAATTTCACAATTTTTTCTCCGAAATTGACGGATTGTGATTTTTTTTTCTCGAAGCCATTTGACGATATTCGAAAACTTTTTCCCCCGAAACCAGTTGATGAATTTTGCGATTTTTCCACTGTCGATTAATGAATTTTGCGATTTTTCCGCTATCGATTGACGAATTTATCAACTATCGATTAATGAATTTCATGATTTTATCCATGAACGAACAAATTGCGCACTTTCTTTCCGCTAATGTTTGACACATTTTGCCCTTTACAATTCAGCCAATGAGTTGAACGTTGTTTCTTTCCAGAAATGTCAAGAATGAAACAATGATTCTTTAGGATGAATTTTCTTCGTTCGATGCACCATGGAAGAATGTGTGCAATGCAGCAACGGGCGTCACAGACTTTTTAGGGCACCTGCAGACTAAAAACATCTAACCAATCTTCGCGGGGGGGGGGAATCACAGATTTCGTCAAATGATTGAAGAAAAAACACTAAATTCATCAAAGGATCATGGGGAAACATGACTTTCGTTAAAAGACATCAGAAAAAACAATTATGCAAAAGGATAGTGAAAGATAAGCAAATTTTGTCAAAGAATCGCAAAAAAGGAAAGTTCACCAAAAGGTCACGCTTTTTTACTAAATTTCGTCTAAAAATTGCGGAATAAAGTGTATTTTATCAAAGAATCGCTGGAAAATGCGAATTTCGTTAAGGATCACGAGAAAAATGCGAAATTCTTCAAAGGATCGCTGAAAAAACATGAATTTCGTCAAAGAATTGCTGAAAAAACATGAATCTCGCCCAATAATAGAAAAATCATGGTTCATAATCATTATATCTAGTAGTATATGTAAATACAGTTTGTGATATAAGACAAAATTAACACTCACCAATCGGCGAGTAATACTGAAAATTGGTAATTGATGTTATTGCCAGTACTGGCTAAACTTAATAGTCACACTCGCCAATTGCGATGATTGAATGTAAAATGAAATTTTTTTCCCGCTGTCACTCAAAGAATTTTTAAACCATTTGGTGAAGTTTTTCCCGAAACCATTTTGTGAATTTCCCGATTTTTTCTTCAAAATCATTTTTCAACAATATTTCATTTTTCAACAGCGAGTAATGCTGAAAATTTGGCAATGGACTTTATTGCCACCACTGGTCAAACATAATCACAGGGGAAATCACAGATTTCGTCAAATGATTGAGGAAAAAACACTAAATTCATCAAAGGATCATGGGGAAACATGACTTTCGTTAAAAGACATCAGAAAAAACATTAATTATGCAAAAGGATAGTGAAAGATAAGCAAATTTTGTCAAAGAATCGCAAAAAAGGAAAGTTCACCAAAAGGTCACGCTTTTTTACTAAATTTCGTCTAAAAATTGCGGAATAAAGTGTATTTTATCAAAGAATCGCTGGAAAATGCGAATTTCGTTAAGGATCACGAGAAAAATGCGAAATTCTTCAAAGGATCGCGGAAAAAACATGAATTTCGTCAAAGAATTGCTGAAAAAACATGAATCTCGCCCAATAATAGAAAAATCATGGTTCATAATCATTATATCTAGTAGTATATGTAAATACAGTTTGTGATATAAGACAAAATTAACACTCACCAATCAGCGAGTAATACTGAAAATTGGTAATTGATGTTATTGCCAGTACTGGCTAAACTTAATAGTCACACTCGCCAATTGCGATGATTGAATGTAAAACGAAATTTTTTTCCCGCTGTCACTCAAAGAATTTTTAAACCATTTGGTGAAGTTTTTCCCGAAACCATTTTGTGAATTTCCCGATTTTTTCTTCAAAATCATTTTTCAACAATATTTGACCCAATACGCATGCGTAAAAAAAATCGCCGGCCAATGAGGTGAGAGTCTATTACTGTCTCTATTAACGTGTTTGGGATCATCACCTGTTTTTTTTTTTTCTTGCACATTGCATTAAACCTAGGAAGGTATTTATATAGAACTCACTGTGGAGTGTTTAGAAGGTATTTATTTTATTTATTATAATTTGTATGAATACTTAGGTGTCCATTTCGGATTTACTGTTTAAAAATGAATTTAGGCTCATTTAACATTCGCGATGGAAATTGTGTTTTTAGATCTCTATCATTTTGTATATATAGTACAGAAAATAATTATTCAAACGTACGTAAAAATATCGTAGAACACGTAATACAAAATTGGACCACTTATAGTCCGTTTATTATCGGGGATGAATCTTATGGTGTTCCGATTGCTAATGAAAACGATTATGTAAATATATGGTTCTTCATAGAAGTATGTGCTTCTTCACACTTCAATAGAAGCATTGTTTAAATTAATATAATTCTACAAATATGATGCAGTTTTAAAATATTGAGTAATGATTAATATAGTCAAGGAATCTACTCATATACGTAATTAAGTTTTGGTGCTTCTCTATTATCTCATCGACCACTTTTCATAACAAAAAACTATCGCCAAACTGTAACGCCAAATAAACGGGAGAACGTTGTCATTAATACGCGCAAATGTTGAATTAAAAACCACTTGATGACATAACAAACACGTATAATGCTTCCGACATCAAGTAAATGGGACTGCATTTTTGGCATTTAATCATACAGTTTGGCGATAGTATTTTGTTATGAAAAGTGGACGATGGGATAATAGAGAAGTACCTAAGTTTTTTATACCAAGTTTGAAAATTTATCTTTTTTTGAAATTTAAAAAAAATAACAGAAAAAACATTACAAATTTGCCCATTTGCTCAGCGGTCAAAGGATTAAGAAAATATTAATGATTAGCGGAACTGGTTCTAGCTATGAAGTAATATTATTTTGCTCAAAAACCCCCAGCAAAAAAATAATTACAAAGAATAAGTAATCGTCTTTAAATATACAAAAAACAATGTGATTAATGGCCAGGATTCTTTACATATAACATTTTTTATATACAAAATAAAAACCGAAATAACCTCATTCATTTCACCGGATGTCAAAAATAGTTTTTTTTTCCACATTCTTGGGCAAAGCAATCAATAAAATCACCAATTTGTGACAAATTATGAGTTTCATATGAATCGCCCATGAACGGACATGCAAACTGGTAAAAAATGAATGTAATAAATTAAAACATTCAAGATTTGTATACATACAAACAATACAATGTAAATATTAATATTGTTTGTATATATACTTCTTTGTATACATATATTGTTTGTATACATACAAACAAATATAATGTAAACATTATTCAAATATTAAGAGTTTGCAAATCAAAACATTCTAAACATTTGTATACATACAAACAATATAATGCATACATACTCTTTACAAATAAAATAGCACACTTATGTAATGACAAAACTTTTAAATCGAATAGAGATAATATATTTATGTTAAAAAATAATGCTAAAGTTCAGACTTACATATATTATACATTCACATAAAGCTAGTCACATTCCTGCATATTTATTAAATATTTAGTTGCTAAATATAGAAATAATATTTTATAATTTATATTCAGGCGCTCAGATTCGCTTTTTTCGAACACATAATAATAAAAATATTACTACCGTGCGTACTGTCTTTTGACATTATATTTACATAATAGTTTTCATTAGCAATCGGAACACCATAAGACTCATACCCGATCATAAACGGAATATAAGTGGTCCAATTTTGTATTACATGTTCTACTATATTTTTATTTACGATTGAATAATTATTTTCTGTACTATATAAACAAAATGATTTGATTTCGCGAACGTTAAATGAACCTAAATTCATGTTACACAGTAAATCCGAAATGGATACCTAAGTATTCATACAAATTACAATAAATACCTTCTAAACACTCCAGAGTTTTTTATATAAATATATTCCTATGTTTAACGCAACGTGGAGGAAGCCATCAAAGAGCGTGTTCAGCTTACACGACCACAACGACCATGGTCGAAGGAGACTGGAAAATGGAGCTGGTCTTTAAACATACAGTTACAGTGAACTTGAGAATCAAATGCTCAAATCACGCATTTGCCTACTTATATTAATATTTCGTTGCACGTTAGTTGTGTACTTGGTGGGTGAATGGTTAAAGCATTGACTCTCTATCTAGATAGTGTGAGTTCGAATCCCGTGCTTTCTTCAAGTTTTTTTTCTGCTTTTTTATTTAAAAATGTTTTGTCAGTTGCTATATATTTTTCATGCTAAATGGTAAATTTTGACATTAATAACAGTTCCAGATTAATATTTATTATTAAAATAAAATACTTATTTAAATATTGTATTTCAGATTTTTTTAAAGTGTTTATTGGTTACTTTGTTTTTCATGATAAATGGAATATTTTTAATAAAAGTAAATTTTCATATTAATAACAACTACAGATTTATTTCTATTGTTATTATAAAATACTCATTTAAATACGATAAATGGGCAATCTTCCGATTAAAATTTTCTTTTACAGAGCTTTATAATATTTAAATTTTTATTCCAATTCGTTAATATTTTTTTAGCAAATAAGAATTGTGCAAAAACATCTGTACGCATACGATGGGTGTGTGTTTTTTATGGAGTACCTTATTGGTTTATTATTACTAAAACTAAAATGCAAAGCAATATAAAATTCAATGTGTAAAATACTATAAAAATAAAATTATACTTATAACGTTAAATTTTTAAAAAATCAAATTAAAAAATGAATTTTGATAATTAAATATTTAAGTTTCAAACAATTTGTTACCGAAATAAATGTTTTAATAAGAATATTAGAAACTCTTTTTATCAAATATTTTAATTTACTAATACAAATGAAAGTCATAACATGTTGATATCACAGTTTTGTTATATTAACAGTATTCCATTTTAATGAAAATATAAAGCAACTGATGAAGCCCTTTTATATATTAATAAAAATTGAAAAGAAAAATCTAAAATAAAAGAAGAGGCTTATGATCCAGGTTCATTTGTTTAGTACGACAAAACATCGTAAGTGTATGTAATATTTTTTATTTAATTTTTACTTTTGAGTGCTTGTGTCTAGTTATTTTAAGGCTTTCTGTGTTAGACCTGTTGGGAGACGACTTTCATATACGATCCTTAATTATTTTAATATGTGTATTTCCAAATAAAAACAACTGACATCTCTAAATCAGTTTTAACTTTTCAGATAAATTATTTGCATAGAACAAACTTTTGAAAGTTCCAAACAAAAACTAAAACTTTAGAGTGCTGCCAAATTTGAAAAGCAAAATTACATAAAATTATGAATTAGATAAATATAATACAACGAGCTACACCTAATATGATGACCGTATAAAGACTATAAATTATGCTACAGCAGACCCACTGAGTTATATAGAATTATATTAGAGCTCAGTGGTTAGGCCAAAAGCTGACACAAATCGGTGATCGAACATCTGACTTGTCATCAACTTATATGTCACTAAAACTGATATATTAATCGTACTCCGCTATTGTTATATTTTATATACTGTTTCGTTAAGAAATACGAAAGTTTAAAAAATCAGTTATAAAGTTGAAAATTGATAGATTTCCGATCAAACTGTTAAAGGTGTTCAATCAACCTTCCAAACGAAAAGCCCAATCACGTGATCAAATCGACCACAAAATTTTTTGGGTCAAGAGAGCGAAGTTTGCGCAGGCGCATCGGGCTAAATCAGATCACGTGATGCTTTGTTGTGTCACGTGATGTTTTGTGTTCATGATTCCTATTATGATATTCCTATTACAAGAGCCACTTTTTTGGAAGGATAAGGGCTTATAGTCGCTGGCTTCACTTATTATAAGGCACAGAAACAGAATATAATTCAATTATGGCTTATTTCCAGGCTTCTAAGGTGACTAACTCCATGTATATTTTCTCCTTCGACCATGGTCGTTGTGGTCGTGTAAGCTGAACACGCCCAAAGATCAAAACAACAGGAGTTCGAGTTGATCTTGATCCCAAATACGTTTGGAGACAGGAATATACCCTCGTCTCATTGGCCGGTCCTTTTTTGACGCATGCGTACTCGGTCGAAATTCGATGGAATATTTGACATTATTAGCAAACTGCTTTAAATAGATGGATAGGCTTGGGGGGATCGTCTTCATACTGAAATTGTACCAAACTTCAAAATTTTCAATCCGTATACCTAATTTTGACATATTTCGATTTTTCAGCAAATTTTACCTTGTGGGTATCAAACAGGAAGACATTAAATAAAGTAGTTTAGAAATTGTGTCAATTTAAAATTTTGTAAGCCTAATGTTAAATTCATTTTTAATAGTTACAAAACGAACTGAAATTTGTGTAGTGTTTTAAGTATAACTCAAAAACTACTATGCGAAATGAGTTGTAATTTTGGATTTGTATATTTGAAGGTTCTAGGAATTTATTTCTGTTGAAATTTTTATAGGTTACAGTGCATTTATTTTGAATACTATACTCCGTTCGCTGAAACGAGATAACGAAAGTAAACAAATGCGCGTGCGGATTGGCGATGCTTAAACCTGGCGCTGTGCCAGAAGCGCCAATTGTTTGAGCCTCTGCTTTTTTTCTCAAACGGCTGTTTGTTTCTTGTCTTTCACTTTTAAAATTGACGATTTTTTTCGATTGATTTGGTATTTTATATACACAAATGGAGTGTGAAAATTCTTCTTTGAGCCCGCCTAAGAAGAGAGTAAAAAGAAAAGCTTTGAGTAAGGTGGAGAAAGATATGATTTTAAATGTATACAAAACGGAACTTGAATCGAATCCTGAACTTCCGATTTCTCATATAGGAGATAATGCTGCTCGTATAACAGGCGTAGGTAAAGCTTCTGTTTTTCGAGTGTTAAGAGAGTATAAAAAATGTGGTGTGTTAAACTCGCCGAAGAAAATAAAATTACGTAAACGTGTTTTAGAAAATATAGATGATTTTGATAGGAATGCTATTAGGAGAAAAATCCACGAATTCTTTTTGAGGAATGAATTGCCAACTATAAATAAAGTTTTGGAAGTTGTAAATGATGACCCTGATTTGCCAACCTTTAAAAGGACAACATTTTATCATCTCCTGAAAGAATTAAACTGTAGATATTCACGGAGAGGACAAGAGAGTACTCTCATTGATAAAAACGAAGTAATTGTGTGGCGAAGAAAATATTTAAGGCAAATCAAATCTTTCAGAGAAGAAGGGCGCAAAATATATTATATGGATGAAACTTTGTTGAATGCAGGCCATACAGTTAGTAAAGTTTGGAAAGATACCTCAGTAAAATCATCAAAACAAGCATTTTTGTCTGGTCTTTCTTCCGGATTAAAATCTCCTTCCGGAAAAGGAAAACGGATGATAATTACCCATATTGGTAGCGATTCTGGTTTCGTGGATGTAGGGCTTCACTTATTCGAATCAAATAAAAATAAAGATTATCACGAAGACATGAATTCAGAACGTTTTGAAAAGTGGTTTGGTGATATCTTATTTCGACTGGAAGATAACTGTGTGATAGTAATGGACAATGCTCCTTATCATTCCCGAAAATCAGAAAAAATACCGAATACTTCGTGGAGAAAACAAAAAATTGCTGAATGGCTTTTAACAAAAAATATCCCTTTTGAGGACGGAATGTTAAAAGCGGAACTGTTGCAGTTAGTGAAGCAAAATAAAAATAAATATGACAAGTACGCTGTCGATGAAATGGCAAAAGCACAAAATAAAACTGTCTTACGATTACCCCCCCTATCATTGCGAGCTTAATCCTATTGAACTGATTTGGGCACAAATAAAGAACTTCGTTGCGAAAGAAAACAAAACATTCAAAATGCCTCATGTAAAAGATATATTCTCTCAAAGTATCAGCAAAATTGGCACTGAAGAATGGAAAAGATGCATTCAACATGTAACCAATACAGTGGAAAAACAAATGTGGGATTTAGATAATGCTATAGATAATATAGTAGATTCCATTGTAATTAATCTAGATTCAAATAGTTCCGATACTTCAACTTCATCTTCTGAATGATTTATGAGGTAAGTGGGCTTCAATAATGTAAGATATAAATAGTTTTGTACTATTTTGTATTTAACAAAATTAACTCCTGATGATTTTTATAACAATGTTGAATTCAGACGGTTTGCCCCGGGAGGAAATTCCGTTCGGGGCATTAAAATGTCCCCCTCCCGAAATATTTCAGATTTTATACTTTTAATGGTCAAGAAGTATAATCCCCCCCCCCCCCCCCCCCCCCCCCCCCCCCCGCAACTATATAATGTCTCGTCTGGAGGCACAGAAATCCCTCCAGGAAAAAGTATGTCTGAATTCAACACTGTTTAAAATAAATAGAGAATAATTTATATTTTGTCGTCTTAAACTTTTACATTTTTTGTTTAAAATCTCGATGTAAATCGGTTAGCAACTTGTGTTGTTTTCATATAGTTATCAAAATAAATGTTTAAAAAATTAACAAATCGAAATAAAAAATAAAATTCGCCAACCTAGGGATTTGTGCCAAATGTGTGACTCCTTGGCGATTTTTCTGCAACCCATTTGTTTACTTTCGTTATCTCGTTTCCCTGAACAGACTATAATTTCATAATTTATATACTTTGAAATTAATATTCAGAATAAATATATGTATTGTAACCTATAAAAGTTTTAACAGAAGTTGATTTCCAGAAGCTTCAAATTTGTGAACCTAAAATTTCAATTCATTCTGCCAAGTAATTTTTCAGCTGTGCTTAAAACACTGCTTGCATTGTTCATTTTGTAACTATTAAAAATTGATTTAACATTTTTAAATCGCCGTAATTCCTAAAATTCTTCACCTAATCACTTCCCTTTTGGTACAAAATCGTCTGGAAAATTCAAATATGAGGTCAAAATTAGATATTCATATTGAAAATTTCAAAGTTTGTCACAATTTCAGTATGAATATGACCGTCTAAGCCTAATTTTTTAACATAACTTGAAAGAACATGTAATTCTCAATCGAATGGCTATTTTTGTTTTTCTCTATGACCTATGGCAATTAAATTGTAAGGGTTGTTCTCCTCTTAGTTTTTCTGCTTTTTACATCATGACAAAAAAGTACATGTGACCATCAGCAGTCAGGCAGCAGTGAAAGTGTTAATGAGTGATATCATGACCATAATATTGAATATAAATTTTTTTTTTTGCATGAAGAAAATTGGGATATAAACTAGTTTCTGATATAGTATATTTTACCAAAAAGATTGATTTCAATGTTGATTGCATTAATTAACAGTAAAAATACCCTATTATAAGTAATTTTGCATTAAACAATAACATCTAGTTATCACTGTTTCTATCAAAGTAATCAATCATGATTTTTACATCTTAAAGAAATATGAAAATGTTTTATCTGTCTTGACATTTTGTTTCAGACATTTTATAAAAATATAACCATAATTATCTTGTATAATTTAATATTTTGGTTAATGCATTGTAGTAGTCCAAATAGCAGAAACAATGTAGCATGGCAGACACTGCAGATTTTTTAAGACCTTGGAGATAAGTCTAACAGCTATCTAATTATTTTGGTTCATAAACATGTTGATCTCATATTTTTTGTGTTATATCTGTATTATTATTATTATTATTTACTGTTTCATAATATATTTAAAATATATCTTACAATCTCAGGCTAAGCTTTTTCTCAACCAGCATTTTTTCAGCATTTTTTTTTTTTTTTTTTTTTTTTTAAGTCATGCCATACATGTATTTATAAACATTTATTAAGTTTCAAGTGTGCACTTGCTTGTCAATTGCTTTTGTACAAATTTCCACCTGTGTTTTTATGAATTTGTGTTTTATATGTGTTGTCTTATATTTAGGTCCCTACCAAACCTAATACCAAAGTGCCCACCAAAACAAATTCATCAAAGGTATTATTATTATTGTTTCAATTTAGTATATTTTGTTTGTGGTATATTAAATATTAAAGTTGAATTTTATTAATCTTATATTACTTGCAATCTCTGGAGATGATATTTTCCAGATTTTCTTAGAAATCTTATTTTTACAAACAATAGTGGGATTTTCTCAGTGTATGGCATTTTTTAAATATAGATTTTCAGTATTTTAAATAAAAAAATTATTTATTTCTATCTATAAGTGATCTAGCATCAAAACAACGAATTTGGGTAGTTTTCACAACTTATTAGATTGTTTCTTTTCTCTCTCTCTCTCTCTCTCTCTCTCTTTTTTTTTTGGGGGGGGGGGGGAGCAGCATTAGGAAAAGAAAATTTAAAAGCTAAAGACATTTCAGTATTCTTAACACCCCAACTCAATTTATTTCTATTTAAAAAGTTTTATTCTTACACTTATTTTCAAGAAAATCTCCCTTTTCCTCTTTACTTTAAAACTGTAAAAACAGTTTGTTTTCTACATATTTGGTAATGTTTATTTACACCTGTATTTCTCAAAGTGTGGTATGTGTATCCCTTAAGAGTATATGACACGTCTATGTTGTGAAACAACATGTGACATGGTACCAATGTTGGCAAAAAATATATATTTTTTAATTTATTTATTTTTTACCCATTTTGTTTGTGGGTGGAAAGTGGGGTTAAAAATATGATTTCCTATTGCATATACATGCATTTCTATACTAATAAAAGTAAGTTGTTTGCCTGTCTCTCTCTCTCTCTGTGTGTGTGTGTGCAATGGCTAGAGAAATCTATTGCACATAGAAGTCTGAAAAATTAGGCAAGGATAGTCTAAAACCTGTCTTGGTTTACCTGAGAATTAGAAATTTAATCATTTAAAAATTAACCTAGATATATATTAAAAACTGATTAAACATCGCAAAAATGCGATCAGAAATAAGCGAAAAAGGATCCTTTTTATCGGAATAAAGAAAGGAGTACATTTCTGCTTAGATTTGTACCTCGAGCCAAGGTTGCAAAAAACCAATGAGATGTCTTCTTTGAAGCGGGACCCCAAAATTTTCATTTTTGCATTTGTGATATGGCAGACTGGACACTTTTCAGGACCTGTAAAAAAAATTTTAAATATTGCATTTATCGATTTGAAATTAACACATCTTATGTGCATTTTTTAACGTTTAATCAAAATATCTAATTTAAAAATTTTAATTTTTCAAGCGAGATTTCGATTGCAGAAAAATAATTCTTTTCAACGTGTCAATTTCAATTCCAGACATCATTTCATGCCGGACATAGTGATAATGATCTGTTGAAGGGAGAAAGATATGAAGTAAGCAATTATAAGTTTAAGTAGAAAATTTTAATTATATGCAAATTTTTAAAACTATATAAGATATGGTTTTGAAAATTGGTATATAGAGGCAAAACGATACATGGTTAAGATTTTCTAAAAATTGAAAAATTCAGCCAACAAGTTTTTATTTTATAAAAAATTCTATTTCTTTTTTCTGAAAAAATGAATAAAATGGTAATTGATAATAAAAGAATCTCAGCTAAGATGTTTAAACAACATTATGGGTAATTAAAATTTATCTGTTAGAGAGTTATCTTAATTATTAAACATTGCCACATGCTAAAAACTTAATTTTAAAGGGTTTTATCGACTTAATGATAATTACCTGGGTTTGTTATATTTGTAAAGGTTTTCGTTGTAAAGAACAGAGCTATCTGCAACTAAAAACGATAGGTTTAAAGTACTTGTTTTTCAGTGTAAGTCACAATTTTGTTTCTACAATTCTCAATCTTACGTTTATGAGGTTAATAAAGACGTTCGTTTAACCCATACATTTTGGTTTTTCTTCGCAAACTTTCTACACGCAATCGAGATAAACTGTAGTAATACTGTTGGTGGTACTTGCTTTACAAACATGCTTTCTCCCACATCACCTATATATTCATTCCCGATTCAGAACACTGTATTTGCTATCAAGAATTTATTTCCATGGCAACAACACATTCCATTGAAATCATATCGAATGACTTCAGAATCGGGCCCTAAGAGCTAGATTGTTGCAAGATCTCTTCACCTAGTTTTAAAATATGATGCATAAAATATTCTTTAAATCAGACCATAAAAAGTAATTTAATCCGGGAAAATAAAACTTCATAAATGTAAAATCGTCTGCAAACTCTAATACTGCTTGTTAAATTCATGCCCTGATCTGAAGGGCCCACTGTGACATAAAAAATATTGTTTGGGATTAATTAATTAGGAGAATAAGGAATATATCGTAATAGTGAACTTTTAAATATTGCAGTTGTGATTAAAATAGCAATTAACCCTGCACAATTTATGCATCTGTTCTTTAGGTCAATATTCTTTGAGAAGAGAATCAAAATAATAATAAAATGAATTAAACGGTCTTACTTGAGTGAAGAAATAGATGCAGACTATAAATGATGAATACCATAAGTTGGATCCAATAATGTTTATTACATTTTCTTGAAGGAGGAAGGATGAGATGAAATCAGCTGCACATCGTTGCTTTAAAAAGTACTGGCTCAAATTTCGTAAAATTCGAAGAATCTTTAAAATATTCCTTCTGGCAGAATCCAATAAGGGATGTAGAATTAATGACGAATTAATTAAATTACCAGTTGATTTGAAACTTTTAAAATATTAAACTTAAAATTTACAACAGCATTTTTATAGAATAATTAAAAACTGAAAACGTGAAATTGATCTCCAAAGAATCAGCGCATGGCGATTCTAGGATACGAGCGCCGGCATAGCCAGGCTTCAGACCAGACGACGTTTAGCATAAAATTACAGCATCATTTTTATTAAAATTCTGTTGGAAAAATGCGCAACATTAGTATAAATACCCATAACAGGGGTGCACAAATGTGAGAGCAAGATTAATTTAAACTAATTTGTTGATTAGGAATTACGCGAAAAATCAAAAGAGCAAATCAGAAACAAATTAACATTTAATAATTAAAAGAACGATTCTAATTTGTATTTGAAAGACACGCCCCTTTCGCATGCAGCGCCAAAGCAAAACAGCTCCCGAAAACATACCGAACAAGAGCGGCGGTGACGCATGCGCACAACACACGCGTGCGGAGTGAGAGCCGCTGAATGACGATGGCGTCACAGCTCAGCGCCGATTGAACGAACTCAGGAGGGATGGAGAAACGCCGTGAAAACACTGCTGAAAAAGCAACGTACAAGGAGCGCGATCGCTGGTAAAAAGGCATTTTAAAAGAACAGAAATTAAACTGGAAAGGCTATAAAATAGAAATACATTGAGCTGAAATAAAAATAATTAAAAAAGATAAAACTGTGATATATCTTTATCACACCCACTGTGGCTGAGTGGTCAAGGCATCACACCGCTAATCGCTTACGAGTGTAGGTGCGAGCGGGTTCGAATCCTGCTGGCTCCATTGCACACTCTTTGTGGAGCTCCTGGCTGTATTTCTGTGTGTTGTAAATTTCCTTGTGTGTGCTATCTCATCTGTGTATATATTGACGCCAAGCACACAGGTCAGATGTATGTTAATAAAATGTCTGATCTGAACGCTGTGTTCCACTATCGAAGAATTTGTTGTTTCCATGGCAACAATGCATTCCATTGAAATCATATTGAATAAGTTCAGAATCGGGGCCTAAGAGTAAGATTGTACTAGCGAATGAGACGCACTCCATAGCCTTAATCTCCTTCCTTCGCATCAATGCTGAGTGACGTCAGTTTCAGCCTCGAATGAGCACCAACCGCTGTCAGCGCCATCTGTTGTTTAAAATTCAAACTAAAATCAAGAATCATAGTAAAAAAAAAACTCCCGACATCATACATAACCCTCCTGGAATAATTTTTTTAATATCTGTCACCGTTTGCTAGTTATTGAATTTTAAAATCCATCAGTCATTTTTGGGACACCCGGTATTTGATGTACTTTGATGAATATAATTTATTTTCCCATTGCTATTCAAAATTCAAAACATTTTCCTTAAAGTCTTTGCTATCTGCGATGTCTGATTTTTCTATCAGGGTACTAAATGAGCAATTATTATGTTTTCTGATTGAATTCATATATTCAAGTGATACCCTTTTTTTAAGGAATTCCTGGAATAATTCGATATTTAATAATTGAGTCTTTATACATTCTTTTGAGGAAGGAGTATTATGTATTGTCACTTGACACTTTTCTTCCAATCTCGCAGTTCCAAAAACAGTGCTAATGAAATAATCAGAAAGAAAAAAATATATTTATTTGCTTTTAGACCCTACTGAAAATATTGATCTTAAAATACACAGTAACTTTACAAAAAGTTGTTGTGCACTAAAAGATTTAAACAACCTTAATTAAGGATCTTTTTTTGTAAGCTATGTTACAATACACATTTCTTTTCCATGACTAAATTAAGCATTGAAAAAAATTATATATTTTTTTTTTTTTTTTTTTTTTTTTTTTATGAATCTTTGATGCTTCAAGCAAGCCTTAACTCGATTTTTTTTTTCCCCATTTTCCTGCAAGATTCAAGATATTGGGGTTTCATTGTGTTATAGAGTGTTTAAGCATATATTTTTACATATCTTAGTAAGTAAACAGGTGCTTATCCAATGGAATTTTGATTTTAAATTTTAGTTGAAAGAATGAACTTTTCTAGTTTTTTTTTTAATCTGCAATATATTGTGTGATTGATATTAAAAGCCAACACCAATAAAATATTTCCTCTACTTTGGTTGTGGTAACTTAAGATCATCTTGTGTGATTAATTGTTGCAAATAATCTGCATTTTTTTAAATAAAAGTATTTTCTGCTAAATATTAAATATTTTTTATTAATTTCATCTTTGTTAGTAACAGTTTTACATGTTTATATGTGTTGATCATGTTTTAAGATATTTAGGTCATCAGATACGTTCATCAACACATACTAATTTTCATCCTACAGTCATACAAACATGACCTAGACTCACTATGTCTCATGTTGACTGTTAAGATAAATTATTTAAAACTAGAAATTATTTATAGCAAATAATTTAAAACACTTAAATTACATAAAATGAAAAAGGAGGAAATATTATATTTGAGCTGTTCTTAAAAAAAAAAAAAAAAAAAAAAAAAAAAGTCCTTTCTTTCTTTTCTTTCCTTTTTTTGCTGGAAGAAAAGTTGGTTAAAACCATTTGGTTTAAACTTAATATTCATTGAATGTTACAAAAATATTGTAAAAATGCTCTAGATGTAAAAGATGACTTACAATTCTACTTCAAGAAATTAACAATGAACATTCAAGAAATATGCACCAGTCACATTAAAAACTTTTGCTACCTGAAAGCTTACATTAAATGTAAAATAAAATATTTATTTGAATGCATATGCTCTTTTCCTAATTTTCCTTTTTCCATTCATGACTCTTATAAGTAAAAGAAAAGGAAAGATAGGGGTGTACCAGGTACAGGCAATTCTTCAAGAGGTATATGATGCATATAAGTTTGAAATCTACTGTGTACTATAAACTTTTTGCTTGTTTAAAATGTATTTTTCTAAAAGAATTTCTTTTTAATGAAACATTGTAAAAAAATTTCCTTACTAATTGCTTTAATTGCTTATTTATGTCTTAGGATGCTAAGAAGACTGGCAATAAAGAAATTGGCACAAAACCTAAACTTACTAGGGTATAGAAATTTTTTTTTATTTTTTTTCTCTCATATCTAATCTTTATACCTTTCATGAGCGCCTGCTGAACAAAATCTGGGAAGGGGCTAAAAGTCAGAACTCTCTTTGCAAGACTATTTTAAACATATCAATATAAAAAGCAATATAAAAATATAACAAATAAGAACTACTAAAAATCCAAAAGCAAGCATCTACTGACTTTTTTCAAAATGAAAAATTAAAACAGTTTATTATTGTTTTAAGTTTGTTTGAGATAATTAGTCTGAAATCCATTTAAGATAATTTCTAAACACTTGAACATAAAAAGAAAAAAAAACTAAAATTGTCTTCCAAGAGCAGGGGGGGGGGGGGGGGGTCTGAACTAGCCTCGTGAAAATACTTTTGTTCCTTTTTCTCTTAGTGTTTAAGTATTTTAAGTTACTTGAAAATGATGAATTTTATTTTTTTCAAAATCTTCAGATAAAAATAAAAAAAATAAATTAGACAATTAAATTTAAAACTCCTGGGTGGGCAATTTCCCTCATCTGTTCTTGTGTGTGCCCATGTACCTTTCCTTATCAGTTTTGTGTGTTGTGATGAGCTTTCTGATAACTGCTGGGGGAAAAAAATGCATTTGTGCCACTTCTCTCTCTTGTAATTTTTTACCAACCCATTTCTTTATGAATTGGTTGATGTATGACTGGAATGTGATATCTAAGTATAATGTGAACAATAAGCTACTAATTTTATGCTAGTTTCTCTCTGTCTTATATATATTTAAAGACTTTTTTTTATACTTTATCAGCAGTGCCAAGCTCTCACTAATCTTCTGTAATATGTTGGTTAATTAGACCCAGGTTTAATATGTTTCGCACCAGAAATTTTTTTAAGAAACAAAATTAAATATATTCCACGTAGAAATTTGAAATTAAATAAATAAAGATTCATCAAATAAATTTTCTGGTTTGAAATGTTGTTAACTTAGGTCAAATTAATCCTCATATTATGGAACATTAGTGGGAGCTTGGCATCTCTGTTTTATTATTGTTGAAAATACTATTTAAAATTTTCGGTATAATCAATGAAATACACCAAAGTTAGGATATGTTTTAAGAATTAGAATCTTTCAAAAATAATGCCAAATATTAAATGTGGTTTTCTTAAAACTATAGTTTTTTAATTTGTGTACAAGATATCTTAAATACTGCTGTGGGATGAAAATCTTCCTGTATCTATTATTTTCTGTATAAGAATGATACAGTACACTCACAATTATCCAACACTCACAGGACCAGGGTATGTTGGAAAATAGAAATTATCAGATAACTGGGAGGATCAGTTTCATTTTCTAACTGTACAAACATTCAAACTATTAATTTAAATTACTCTAAATGAAGTAAGCTACTGTCACAGAATAAAAGAACTGTTGTGAATAAAATAAGGCAAGTTTAAAGAAAAAATTCTATGTGCTTTTTTAATTTTTGTCATAAATAGAAATAAGATAATTTCAAATTAAAAAGAATCATTGACATATTTTTGTTTTCTCTTTAATTTTCTTTCTTTGTGATACAATAAAATAGTAGTACATAAAATTTTAAAAGCTATTTACAACAAAATTTCTGATTCTAATATAAAAGCAGTTACATTACATCTGCTTCTTCCTGATTTTCAAGCTATTTTTGTAACCAAGAAGAGTTATGCAGGAGGAAGGGGTGAGAATTCTTCTGGATTTCTGGAATTGTTCCATCTATTTTAAATGATTGTTGTGACAAAATTCTGTATTTAATAAAATTTACAATGCATTGAAATAATTCAAAAAAATTGTAATTATTTATTAGCATTATTACTGCATTTAAGGCTTTGTATAATGATTATTCGTTAAAAATTTAAAAAAAAAATCAGAGTTTTGCAATACAGTTACTAGCATCTTTGTGATGAAATATATGTGAGAAATGTCAGATAATTGGGGGTCTACTGTATATTCAAAATTACTTTTTGTTTCATTATAACAATTTAAAAGCTTTGTCTACATACAGTTATTTTATAAATGTATCTTTTAGGTTGCCAGTAAAAATGAAATTAAAGAAACCGGAAAATCACTTAAGGTATAAAACTAAACTTGTATATTAATCTTAATTTTATGAAATATTGTCCATCTGTATACTTGCAGTTTTATTTCCAGATTAAACTTTTGATAAAAGATGGATGTTTTTTGGTATTTTTCATAGCAAAATATATTTGTGCTATTTCTTATCTTGATTTCTATTTATCATCATTAGCCCATTTTATATGGGAAGAAAGTAGATTCTTACATATTAGCAATAGAAAATCAAGCAAAGACTATGAATGTTCTCATAGCACCAAGGGATAGAAAGTCTTTGTTAGTGATGGCTTTTTTTCAAATGTTGTTGATACAAAAACATTGGCGTGACAGTTTTGATATTTTTACTAATTTTAAAAAAAAAAGTGTCTGTTAATGGTAATGGAAAATCTACCGCATGTAGAGTTCTGAAAATTTGGATGAGGGTAGTCCATGTCATGTCCAAATGCACCTGAGGCTCAGATTTTTCATTTTTTTATAATTAGCCAATATATTCATTTAAAACTATAATGCCCAACTCTAGGTTCGTTTGGATAGATTTTCATTTAAAAATATAAAATCATGCAAATTCTGGGGTGTATTCTGCAAAAGGCAGTGGAATCCACAACATTAGGTTCGTTTGGAAAGATTTTCGTTAAATATAAAATCAAAACAAAATATGCTGTCCGTGTATTTGTGTAATATATTCTATTTTCTTTCTTAAACTTTTTTTTTTTATAAATCTGTTACTTTTATACTATTACTCGTACTAGACATTAGACACTATTCTTCATCTTCAAAAGCTTATATTTAGGCTTTAAAAGGTGTTTGTGCATGGGGGTATGTAACCCGTGTTTTTATGTTACTACAAACCACCCATGTCTTTAAAGGTTAAGAAAATGGACTGTATAAATAATGATTCTTTTTTATGTACTACTATAAATCAGAAGCATTGTAATTAAGAAAAAAATCTCATTTATTCAAATTTTATAGAAAAAAAATATTTTATAGATGTTTTGTTTCAATTTTGTATTCTGAACTTCTTTATTGATTTTTTCCAAAGCTGTGAAAATAGTGTCATTGACATTGTGAGCCATCAAATACCATTTCAAAGTATCTAAACTGCTAACTGTTTCTTAGAATGTTGCATGCTTCATCTTTATTTCATCTTCTTCATCCGATCCACTACTACTGCTATTAACCCATTAGCGCTCAGTGTCCTCATTTGAGGACAGTTATAAAATACTATTTTCAGCAAGATTTTTTCCCTTTCACGTGAACTAATTCTGGCATGAAAAATGGTAGATGACAGAACAATCATCATTCACTGGGCAGGTGTTTTTGGAACTGTTCGGCTCCTTTGTTATTTTGAGGATTTTGATCAACACGTGCACTTCTTTGAATTCATTATTATTAGATGATCCATTTGCCTAGAAAGTAAAAATTTTCTCTACTTTATTGTTAATTATATTCCCTTTTTATGTTCGAATATATTTTGGATTTCTTATTTGGCTTTAGTTTACCGAAAAATGGTGTATTATTTTGCTGTCTTTGTTTGAGGACGCTGGGCATTTGGCCAAATTATTTCTTTCGGTTCCACCTTTTGTGTTATGTTTGGGCAAAATGTGTAGCAATGCAATTTTTTTTTTTTTTTTTTTTTTGGGGGGGGGGGGGGGGGGGTAATTTCTTTGACATTTAAATATAAAGAACGATTCATTATTACATTTGTTAACATACAATATTTCGTATGTGTAATTTTTCTTTTAAGATTTTGAAGTCTAAAGAAATTGCTCGGAAATATTTTAAAACTCTTGAAGAGGCTCATGAGTACTTATTTTCCGAGCAAATTGAAGCAGATATAATTGCAATCCCTCCAGATTTTGATGAGCTAACTGATGAAGAGGATTTTGACGATGATAGCACTGCCATAGATGAAATGAATTATATTGCTGGTACTGCAGAAATAGAAATTCCTGCAGAATTACCCGAAGATGAACATAGAATCCCTCCTTCAAAAAAAAATGTAAGATTCTTATTTAAAAAAGGGCAAAGGTAAGTCCAGAATATTCAACTTTTATAGAAGATGTTTTATTCAACGAATGACTGGAAAACTTAAAGATGAGTTGGGTTGTTTGACTGTCAAAGCAGATATTTGAAAAAATGTTTACGTAAATTTTTGGTCTAATAAAAACTGAAACAATTCGATATGCCACTGAAATTAAAAATATCTCAAATTACGCTTTATTTATCTCATGAGGATTTAAAAGTTTTTATTGGATTTTTAATTTTTAAGTTGCTACCATATTTTGCCAAGTGCAAGAGACTATTGCTCTGAATGTGGATTTTAGGTGTTGCTTTAGTGAAAAAAAAATATGTGCTAGAATTTCTGTGAAAATTAAAATCCGTAATTCATTTTACAGACAAACACAAAAGCTAAAGAAAATACACAGATACCAAGCCTTTAAAATTAGACCAGTGATGGATAAAACTGAATGAGAGTTTATTATCAATTTTTCAAACACGCCTTTCCATTGATGAAATGAGCACGCGTTATTTTGGACATCATTGTCTAAAGCAATTCGAATTCACTCATTGGAAACCAATAAAATTTGGTTATAAATTATGGGCTATCCGTTTGAACATTGGATACTGTTACAAATTTAATCTCTATGGTGGAAAATCTTGTGTAGAGGAAAATGGACAACATCTATTAGTAAATAATATTTTACCAGAAATTTGTGTCATATTTTTTGATAACTTTTTCTGTAGCTATTTTGTAACTATGTTAAAAAAATTCTGGATATAGGGATTGTGGTAGTATCAGAGACAATAGAACTGCAAAGTTCCCATTAAAATCCACGAAAGAAGTGGAAAAAGAAGCTAGGAAATATTACAACTATTGATTCAAAAAAGAAAATGAAATTCTTATAGTTAGATGGAATGACAACAAAGCTGTTACAATAAGAACTGATTTTGAGAAAATATATCTAGTGGTACAAGTATAGCGCTGGTGTACAGGAAAGAAAGAAAAAAAATTCTGTTCCACGGTCATCTATAGAACATACTTACAATATGTATATGGGAGGAGTCGATTAGCATGACTGGTATGTAGAAACACTCAATATCAATAAGACGAAAGAAATGTTATTGGTGGTTAACTCATATTTGTTGCACAAATTAACCAATGAAGAGAATAAGAAATTTTCAATCAAGGACTTCTGCCGCAAAATCACAGTCACCTATTTAAAAATGCGAGAAAATATTCTCTCCAAAGTTGTCTGTCCAATCACTGTGTCATCTTTAACAAAGAATTTCCAAGGTGTACATTTCAATGTAAATAGGCATTTTTTTTGTAAAAGAGATACACAAAGATGTCAGCAGGAAGGCTGCAATGCAAAACCTTGTACCTATTGTGAAAAATGCAATGTAACACTATGCATCTCTTGCTTTCCTATATTTCATGCCAAATAGGTATGTTTATTATGAATACTTTAGATTTAATTAATTTTGATTCTCATCTTTAAATTATCTGTAAAAATACATGCGATGTTTGTTATTATTTGCTTCTGTTATTGTTCTACCTACTTGTAAATTTCAACATTCCTGTATTTTTCTTATTCCTAACATCCAGCGTCCTCAAATAAGAACAGGCACTAATTTTAAAACTAAATGGTAGATATCTTAAATTTTGCATTTAACATACTTAGGATAAAATTTACTAAAATATATGAGAAGCAATAAAATATTTCAAATAGAATTAATTTACGTGTTAACATGTTAATAACTTCCCTGTACACCACAAGATATACATATTCAGAAAATTGACAATCAGAAAGAATTTCCTCCCATTCAGTTATTTCATCATTTTCACTGATGCCATGTAGATTTTCCAGCTGGAAACCTGCTTCTGAAAAATAATTACTGATAGTGAGTTTAGTAACTGCGTTCCTTGACTGTCGCACGAAACTCATTGCTTCAAGAATGTTCGGAAAATTTCTACCTTTTTTTCTGTGAGTTTTCCTACTTATTATCAAGAAGTTTTCAATATTGAATTTTAAATGATTGAATAATTCCCATCGGTTCAGAGGATGCTTAGAGGTACAATTTGCTGGAAAAAAAAACACTTTAAGATTCGGAAAATCATAATCTGTGAGATGAGCAAGACACTGATAATGAAACGAACAACTTCTTTTTAAAAATATCATTTTCTTATCTTAGCCAATTGGCAAATAAGACCACAGTCATCCAAGATTTTTCATTTGCGTTGTATTTCATTGGAAGTGTTTTGACAGTTTTAAAATATCTTGGATTTGCTGATAACGTAAAATGGCAATTTTTCGATACATCAGAATTCGCTGCTAACAGAACAGTCAGGCGAAGTTTTCTTCTTTTCCCTCCATGACACTTTTCATTTCGAAAAACAGTGTTTTATCTGTCTGTAAATTAAAAAAAAAGACCTGTCTCATTAAATATATTAGGAGAATACCCCTTAATGAGTTCAGGTAATGTTTCTGATTTCCATTTTCTTACAGATTCCGGATCAACATTTCTTTTTTCGCCACACATAACTTTATGAAAAACATTGTGTCTTTTAGGTAGCTTTCAATACAAAAAAGTATAAAGCTACCTATTGCAGCCGTTCGGAGGAAAGCAGTTCCGGAAAATTTCGAAACATTTTCACCGATCATGACCCCCAGACCCCAAAACCACCCTCCGTTCAAATGTTGATTTATATATATATATATATCCATATATATATATATATATATATATATATATATATATATCTGACCTATGTCATACGATAACGCTCGTATTTATAAATCAATTTTGATGAAACTAATTGTGTGTATTAAGCTCACCGATGTCTCGACCGAGTTCGTTGGCCAGCTTGGTCCGCCATTTTGTTTCAAGATGGCGGCCATTTAAAAATTTTAAACTAAAATAAATATACAAAAAAGTTAAAAATTCAAATTTACTTTTTAATTCAGTGTTAGGCCTTGAAACGAGGATTCCAGAGCATTTTTTGTTTTACCTCTATCTTAAAAAACGGCTGAGATAGAGCAGTTTGAAATCCTAGTGTGGCTGACATTTTGAAACAAGACAGCACATTACAAAAATTTTCATTGTTGTAATAATTTTCCCAATCAAACGCATAAAACTATGTATTCATATCCGTTAGCGCCAAATTCTCGCCAAACTTGCCGACATTTGGTGAAATATCGCCAAATTTGGCGACCAAAATAAGTCTTCATAAATGAAGCCAATTTGGCTATTGCTCAATAATTTGGCGAATTTCTTATTCAAATTCAGTATTAACGAATCTTTTGTAAACGTTTTATTTGCATTTTAAGTTGCTGTTTTCGTGTAACATTAGCTAAAATTTTAAAACTAAGATATAGGAAAGCTACCTTTTCCTCCCGGTACAGGCCGGAAGGACTTTTTAAAATCTATTCAAACCAGCCTCCTGAAGGAGGTGTGAAATCTTTCACTTCAAGTTTTTTTTGCAATTCACAGTGCTTTTTCTTGTAAGAGTGGCCCACTTACAGCAATGTTATTTCCTTGTGCTGTAGTGAACCAAGACATCAACTTTCCTTCTACATCAAAGTAGCTGCTTGTTTTTATAGATTTTCTCTGAAATACAGATCTTTCCTCATAATATACATAGCATTCTTCAATTTCTTTTATATTTTGTACAATAGTTGATAATGTGGAATTTGTAGTTCCAAGCCTATCTGCTAAACATTTCTGACTTCTAATGTTTTTGACCATTCTTAAAATTGCAATTTTTTTATTTATTGAGAACCTTTTACATTATTATTATTATTATTATTATTATTCAGCCCTTATACTAGCGCAGATTTCAATAATGTCTATAGCAGATCACAGGAACTTTGTAAATGAACATTTTAATGACCTCTCCTACTCCTTACTTATTCATTAGAGAAGGGGATGAACATATCTTCAAAGTTAGTCAAGGTCATGTGGATGTGCCGCCGCTTTTCTGACCCTGCACCTTTTGTAGGTGAAGCAGGTTTTAAATAACATTGAAAAATTTACAGAAAAGAAGAGGGGCCAATTCGGGGCTTTGGGCTTACGTCTTTACGCTGGTTTAATAGTAGACACCCCTTGGTTGGTTGTAACATGAAATAAGTATAGCTACCAATTTTCATCAAAAAGCAAAAAGGAGTGGGCATATAACTTGTTTTAGATAGATGATTGGGAAAATAAGTATACAGAAAAATGCTTGCATAAAAAGTTGCTTCCCATCCCACATGAAACTTTAAGTTCAAAAAGTGACTAAAAACATTACTAGAAACTTGAAGGTGCAAATGTAGGCTAGAACATTACTGTATAAGAGGGCTTCAGTGATAACACAGTTATTATAACAGCTAAATATTTTATTATTTGATGAAACATGATGAAACTTTACACAAACAAACTGTAGACTGACCATTTGTCAGTAATATGTAAAAACAAAAATGAAAACATGCATAATTTAACTTAACCTTGAACCCAATCAGAGATGATAGTGATATTAAATTACGATACCTTTTTATCCTAATATCAGGAGTGTTAAAGTAGATTTTTGCCAGTAAAAGAGCCATTTATAAAGATGTTTCATCTCGGCATTTCTCCTCTAATCCCTTGAAATGAGTGTGTATTTCTTTTGAAGAGTAATAATTCGACAGCATATCGCAATGAAAATGCTATAACACATGGTTAAATTTCTTTACTGCAGCTTCCAAAGTGGAAAGATGATGTTTTAAAGTTCGGTAAAAACCAAAACACAAGCACACCGCATTTGAAAAACATGCGGGTATTTAAACTATCCAGCTGAGCGAACAAACGTTGCCAAGAAAAAATAGTGAAACTTAAAGATCGCGGAAGCTGGTCTCTAATTGGTTCAGTGTATAAATGATGAAAGACTTCACAATTTGGGAAGTCCTCCCACTTGTTACTTAGCTAACGAAAATTTTCTCCGCGCAGGGAGATGGAGCTGCGATCTACGTCAATTGCAATGACGATCGTTGAGGCGACGTTCCATGCGACAACCAACCAACCATTCAACAGGCGAAAGGTGGTAAAATGTAAACATAGCGCGATTTAACTAAGAATTTATGAAAAAGGAAACGTAAGCGGAAAGAAATTAAATTACTTGTGTTACTTTAATAAATTATCTTATAAATTAAATAGACTTACGTTTTTAAAGGGGGGAAACTTTAAAATGAAAAAAAAAATGCCAAATTTTGGCAGAAGCAAGGGAAATTACGTTAAAATTTACCTATAGGTTATTCAACAGTCCTATATTCCAAACACTAGAGAGCAGTCGTACATGGGCTGAGGGAGCATAGGGAAGAAGGTATTTTTCTAGAAAAGATTAAGCGAAAGAAAACCAGTGAAAAAGTAAAAAAATTGATAAATATCAGAAAATTTTTTCAATTTTTCATTGATTTTTACCTCTAAATTGTTATATTTATTGTTACATCAAAAGTTATTTGTTAAATCAGGATTATAAATTTGTTAAATCTAAATATTTTTCCTCCCTTTTCTTTAGGACCATAAAAAAAGTGTTAAATTAAGAAATTAATTAAATCTGTGTTCGACTGTGTATTTCTGCAATAACGTGTTATATTTATTCAATGTAAATAAAAAGTATATATTATTCCTTCCAATTGTAAGAATTTGTAAATTTTATTTTTATGTAGTGCTTGTTTTAAAGGGTATTTCTCTTTCAGGCTGCCAGTAAAACTGAAACAAAAGAAACTACAGAAGCAACAGAAACTAAGGAGTTATCAAGGGTATAAATATAGTTTTTAATTTTTATTAAGAAAGTTTATGTTCGTACTTATTATTTTTTGTTTGAAATAGGATCACCTCTCAATTCAATGTTAAGTAAAAAAAATCTTGCTAATTTCACACTTGGTTAATTATTTGCAGTTCTTTTTCTCCCTTTCTCAAAAATATTAAATACTGGGACTTCAATCTAATACTAAACAAGATAGATTAAAAATTTGAGTAACACACTCTTCAAAATGGGTAGAGCTGATGTAAGAATAATTACAAGTAGACTGTTAAAAATAAAACATTTTATATATATGTGGATATGTGGCCACTGAAAGTCCTTGGACAGCTGCTCAATTTCAGATACTGTTGCTGACAAATGTTTTTAGGAAATTTGCAAGGGTGTCAATTATCAATTCATGCTATAGCTATGGTTAAGTCAAACCAAAATCGGGCAGAGTCTACCAGTTGGTTTAGTGGAACTAAGACGACTTAGCTTTGGTAGAAGGCAGCATGCTAACAATTCAAGTCTAGAAATTGTCATAACTTTTGTTGGAGCGACAGGTCCATTTGCTACAAGCAAGTTGATTAGCTATTTCATTGGTGTTGGACACAGTTTGAATATATATTACTAGACCTTGGAAGATGCATCAGTAAAGCCATTCAATACCACAGATTCAGCTTCATAAAGCACCGTGGCACTTTAATTGATTCTAATTCAGGTATAGTGCCCCGATGAAGATCTTGCATTGTTTGGGAACATGTGGAAGTAGTTTTTCATTCCATTCTAATCTAAGTAACCAGAATTCTTGCAGAAAATTTTTGGCTTTAGCAATCATTGGTCCTAGAGAGTCGTAAATGAGTGCAATTTAAGAAAACATACCTTGTTTGGTAAAACTATAATTTGCACTGATATAGACTTTGTATGTAAATATATCACTTGAACTGCATTAAAACATACCTAAAGTTTTATTTCTTCAGCATTTCGATCAAAAGGAAATACATGAAGTTCAGTAAGTTGAGCTTTATTAGTATGCCATTTGTGTAAAGAAATTCCTCCTTTTTGAAGGAGTTGAGTTAATTCAGACTGAAGCAACTCAAATTCGTGAGAGTCTGATGAATCAGACAGACAGGCATCCATATAGAAATCTCATAGCACAATTTTTGAAGCCAATGGCACGCTACGGTTGTTAGTACTGAAGAATATTAGGGCTCTGGTACTTTTTTTGTTAGAAATTAAGACCTGACTATTATACAAATTTTCTATGACAAAAACAGTGATGCTTAAGCCTAAGGTAAATTAAACTGAAATGATTTTCCCATCATTTTAAAAATAAATAAAATGATAGACTAATGAATAAATAAAATAATGAAAGTGTGCATTAAAAAAATGGAAGCAATGATGAGGATTTAATACCATAATATGAAATTCTACCTATGAGAAAAGTTTAAAATATAAAAGAGAAAATATGTATTAAAATTATGTTTTGGGGATATAGATGTTATCTATTTATTTTAAAGACAAATATCACTGGGGAATTCATGGAAAGAGATTTTTCTTTCATCATAGTCCACTGTATTTTTAACATGATTTACATAAGAGATACAGCAATAAGTCATTTTGGGTTAAAAGTAAAATAAGATCATGATATAAAAATACGTCTTGAACACATGAAAATTTGAAAACTTATTAACATACAACATAACATAAAGAAAATGAGAAAACTCATAGGGAAAACAAATTTAAAAGTAATCCTGTTATTAACGTTAGATGGTTCTAGTAACAAGACTAACCATGTGGTTTCAAATCACATGTAAAGCAGTAAAAAAAAAAAAACTTTTTGATTACTATGTTTATTATTATAATAAGGGTATCTTGGTTTAGATATATGATTTCAATCAAAATTGTAAAAGATAATGTTACCCCTGAACCCAGCCCTGAAATTACTTAAATATGTGTTGTCATTCCATAATAAGGCTTATAAATAGTAAAATTCTTCACTGAGCTCATTGAATCTATTGCTGTAATTGGTACCTTAATTGGTATAAAATACTCAGAACTGAAAGAAAAATTATGTTTATTTACAAGTATAAGTTTTCATGCATGCATGATGCATTAACAGCATTAAAAGCACAGAGAATAACAAGTTTGAGAAAAGTGTTTAAGGTTTTAAAAAAAAAAATCAGTTTTTTTTTTTTTTTTTTTTTTTCATTTTTTAAGATAGTTTGTTAATTTTATTATTTATAATTTATTTAGTTAATTATAAACAATATAGTTTATAAAATCCATGCATAAATGTTATGAAAAATGCACAAATTTTACTTCAAGTGTAATTTTCTCTTTTTGATATTTTCTGAGTGTCACAATAAATGAACTTTGTCACCAGCAATGGACTTGTGTGCAACACTTGAGGAAAATCAGCCTGATGGAAGTGGCTCGAAAATCAACTGCAACATTTCACCCAGATAGGCAGACAACTAACAAAGCGAAATAAAAATGTGAAAACAAAAAGTAACCTTATTTTAGGTTTTCAAATAATTTTTTTATGAGTAATATTAATTTATATAATTAAATTTTTAGCAGAGCTGAAATTATACTGGAAATTAATGAATGTAACGAAGGAAGTGAATTTTCACTTACTTCCACCAACAGAGTGGAAAAAAATGTCCAGACCGTGAATAGAACCCGGACCTTTGGTATAATGCACCAATGCTCTACCATTTGATCTATCCAGATGATATCCAGTCTGGCATTTCCCGTTCCTATATGTTGGTAAGGCTGCAACTTTGCAGCACAAGATGGAAAGTCATTCATGAGCACACATCTTTAGTGACTTCCATGAGACAAAATAAATTCTAGCATCGGGAGAATATATATATAATTAAATTTTTAGTAGAGCTGAAATTACGCTGGAAATTAATAAGTATAACAAAGGCCTTTGTTCAATGTTACTCATTCATGTCTTCTGGTTACTCATATCTTCATGTTTTCTGGTTATAAATAAATGACCAGTATCGAAACCTTTCAATTCTTTCCCCTCAGGTGTGTTTCCAAATTTATAGTTTTCAACTTTCTTCAATGTTGAATGAAAGTCTCCTGAAAAGTTTGAGAAAGTTGGTGTAAAAGTATTGTATGACGAATCCTTTCCATAATGTAATTTGCTATTATTCATATGTGTTACTACAGTGATTCGACATTATTATGTATGCAGTTTATAATATTTTCTTTTATTGTTAAATACATTGTTATATGTAATTGCATAGTGTTAAATCCTTACCTTTTTATTTTCTATAGGTTTCATCTACAAGATCTCTCCGTCATAAAGAGATAAAGTTTCTTGATATATCTGTCAGTAGCATAGAGGTATATGGTGTTTTTATTTTAAAATAGTATGTATTGGTATTTATCAATCGTAAGCTTTACAAAGAACAGAAACTTTCTACAAAAGTTGGCACATCTAAAATTATCATTTCTTTATGCACTCCAAAAAATTGGAAAAATTATATTCTTCCTTTTACATTTATACACCTATTTCTGCTTCTGTTCATTAAAGTCACAATAGCTCATAGACAATAATGAATTTTACTTAGGACATTCAAAAATGATTGATCCCCACCAGTCGCTGAGAGGTTCTGCTCTCAAAGCTAATAGACGGGAGGTGCTGGGTTCAAACCCCTGTCGCGCTCGTCAACCTAACCGTTCAGAGTTTTCCGTGGTTTTCTTCGAACCTTGTCGTAAATACAGGTTAGGATCCCTTAGAAAGACCCCCACGAAGGGCACTCTCCCCAAGGCCTATATCCCTCGTGTTGATAATTGCCTGTCATAAAATCAACCAATCAAAAATGATTGACACTAAATATTTTTCTTATGCAGTATCCATTTATTGAAAGAAAAAAACGGTATAGATTATATGAAAGGTAATCTCAATCAATGTCTTCAAGCATTTAATCATTCCAGCAGTTTGGTATTTCTGCAGATTTTATTAGACTACTTGACCAAAACTTATCAAGGAATTTGTGCCTTCTTTAAAATGTATGTTCTAAAAAAATAAGTTGAGATGTGATTATTTTAACTTAGTGGTCATTTGCATTAAACATATTCAGATTTTTTTTTACAATTGATAAAGAAGATCTTCTTTAGAAATTCATTTAGAGAAAAGACTCATTTCATTATTCATGTAAACTGACATATATTAAGGTTTTGGACAATCAGTGTTTCCAGGAAGATGTTATTGAACTATAAATTATATTAAATCAAGAACACTTTTACATGGAAACTTCATAGTCTTTTTTTTTTTTTTTTTTTCCCTGAGATATATGCTATGTATATCATTTCTTTTCTTTTTTTATGTCTCTTGTTGAGGAGAATAAATATATTCTGTTACAGAAAAATGGGTAAATCAAATGAGATTTTAACAGACCACTTTTACAAAAGATATTCTTAAAAAAAAGAAAGGAAAGGAAATTCTTATTAAATGAACATCTATTTCCTTTGAATTGAATAGGATGTGTTAATTAATTTACAGTTAAAAATTAAGTTATGAATTTCAAAGATTTAGAAAAACTATTATAACAAAAGCAGTTTGTTGAAGACTTAAGAATAATCTAGGTTTGTTGAAAATATAATATTTAATTGAATTTACCATATTTGGATATTGGAAGAATATGCGTGTGCAAACAAAACTCGTACTTCAATCACAATTTTTTAGAAGTTTTTTAACTCTGAGCAGTTTGCACGTTTTTTTCCATTTTCCATAAACAACTTAAATTAGTTGTAGATATAAATATTTTTAACAGAATTGTATTTTAAAATATATGTAAAATAAAATGATATGAAGTGTATTTTAAAAACAAACAAGGAAAGAAAATTTAAATTTTCATTAGTTTTACGAACATTTTAATGAAAATGCAGGAAAGTCCTCAGACGCTTAGAGGATTAAGTAGTATCTTTTGAAATTGTGACCTCTAAGTAGGACAAACATGCCAAAGAAAATTGTGCAAATTGTTTTGGTCAATAGTGTATATTAGGTTTTCTCCATAATTAGAGAGTTGCCAAAGCTACATTTATTGTGCACTTAAAATACACTACCTGGTTAGGTAGATTAGAAAAATCTTATAGGACTAGTATATAACCCCTTCAAAAATGACGGATTGTTGATCTGTGTTTCATTTTCATAAGACTTCATACAAACAAACAGCATGAAGATTTATTATTGAAAGGTTTGTATTGTAGAAAAATAAATTTTTAAAATGACAAATGATTTCTACAAATAAAAATAATGAGGATATATATATATATATATATATTTTTTTTTTTATTTTTTTTTTACTCAGTATTAAATTTCTGAAATAGTTCAACGATTGGACAAAACATTCAAATTAAATATTAACAAATCCATGTGCGAAAGTTTTTGTAAAATAGTGTTATCAATGAGTTTTTAAACAGCTTGACTCATCACATAACTCATTGTTTAATTACATAAGCAAAGTTAAATGGAAATTAAGCTGTACTATGCATTTCTTATATTTTAATTACGTTTGATAAGAAAGAATCATTTTACAGTATATGACCCATTATCCGGAAATCCAAAATCCAGAAAGACCCGAAGTCCGGAAAGAAAAATTTGAAAATTTTCTAAATTTGTAAATTTTTACTACAATTTTAGATTTTCTGAAATTTTTCAAAAATTTTACCGATTTCTAACTTTTTTTTTCAGTCCATTGTGTTTCGATGTTTAATCACTAAAATATTGTTACTTCGGTGGCAGGTGAACTCGGTATCCCCCTCTCTCTCTCTCTCTCTTTCTCTTTCTCTATCTCTTTCTTTCTTTCTTTTCGAAATTAAAAACAAATCATTTTTCTCTCAAATTTTAGTTTAAAATTAATTTATATTATGATTCGTTAGAAACAAAAAATAGTTATGTATTTATTTCATCAGGGGTGATTCTGTTCAAGTTTTCCTAAAAATTTAAGGCATTCGGTTTCGAAAATTTTAGTCTTCAGTCCAGAATTTCGAACATCTTGAATTTTGAACGATCGTCGCCGAAAAAAATCATTAATGTCTATCGTTCGCAGAAAAAATAGACAATTTCGTCAAAGGATCGAAAAAAAACGCTAATTTTGTTAACAAATATCAGAAAAGCACAATTTCCGTCAAAGGCTTGCGAAGAAGACGCAAATTTGTTCCAAGGACTTCAAAAAAATGTAAAATTTCATCAAGGGATCACAAAAAAAAATTGTTAAAGGATCAAAAAAAAAAATGCGAATTTCTTCAAAGGGTCTAGAAAAAAAAACACAAATTTCTTCAAAGCACTGCGAAAAAATTTCGAATTTCGTCAATCTCAGAAAAAACTCAATTTTTCAAAGGATTTTGTCAAAGGATCGTGAATAAAAAGCAAATTTCGTCAAAGAACTACGAAAAAATGAAATTTCGTCAAATGATCGTAGAAGAAAAACGCAAATTTTGTCAAAGAATCAAAAAAAAAAAAAACATGAATTTTGTCAAATAATCGTGAACTTCGGGAGAACCCGAACTCCGGAAAATTCCAAGACTCAGAAATCCTTTGGTTCCGAAAATTCTGGATAATGAGTTTTTACGATGGAAGTAAATTTCAAAATCCGCCAGTAGATGGCTCCAATATACTGAATCAGCCTCAAATCTCTCCCTACGAAATAAATCACCGCTACTTGTGGAGGGGGGAAAAAAAGTGCTTACAGAAAAAAATGTTTGCCGAAATGTTGATATGCAATTTTTTTATGAAATAGATTTTGAAGGTTTTAAACAAAATTAAAAGCTTTAATATGCTTTTACAAATATTTAAACAGCAGAATCAGATGTAGCATAAGTTTTTCACTAAGCCTAACATGGCATTTAACTATGGTCGATTCGCAGACCGGAGTGGTCGTGCCCGGAAGAGTTACAGTTTCTTGCCTTCGGATTTTATTATAAGTAAGATACCTTTTTTTTTTTTTTTTTCCTTCATGCAGAAATAGTGGTATGTGGCAAAGTTTAATTTGTGCTGACCTGTTTTAAAATTTTATTTTGAAATCTCAGGTATCATAAATTCTTTTCAATAAAACCTTTCTTTTTTTTTTTTTCTTCCTAAACTTTTATGCAGCATTGTAACGTATGGCTGTCTCTGATTTACTCTTCCTTATCAAAGCAAAAATCTAAAATGATTTTTATATTTAATGCAACTTTTGTCATTACTTATTGACAAATTGTTGCTGTTTTTGTGTGTGTGTGTATTATCATTTGTTAATTATGAGGTAATATTTTAATATCAGTTATATAAAAAGGAATTTTCATGAATAAATCTCAATCAAAAGTTTGAAAATTTACATATATTCCCACCAAATATCTTGATTGAATAAGCAAGTTGAGCACTTAATTTTACACCAAGTTCACTTGAAGAATTTCAATTAAATTTGACTATGAAACATGCTTAACTTGCTCTGATTTTTTAAGACATGTTATAACTTTTTTTTTTTAAGACATGTTATAACTTTTTTTTTTTTTAATTAATTAAAATTTCTCCTTTTTTTTGTGTGTGTGTGTTTTTTGCAAATGAAAGAGCATATCTTGAAGTTTTAAAAACTATTTTTTATTTGGAGATTGGTTGAAAAATGGTGCTCTGGCAGCCTTTGATACAGGGGTATGAAAAAAGTGAAGCACTCTGCGGTACCATATGAATCGTGGAATCTGCTTATCTGTCTCAAATAAAAATCTTAACATTTATGTTATTTTGTAGTTCTTCTCAGATGGGTTTACCGATTTTTCGATCCTGGAGGAAATGGCGGTTGTTCAAATTTCAATTGCAAAAATTTTCAGATTTGAATCCTGCAAAAAATATTTACATTCGGAATATTGAAAAACGCATCCGTGAGGGACTAAAATATAGTATATACTATAAAAGCGTAAAATTTCTACCAAATCGGTTGACCTAATTTTGAGTTCTACCTGGTACCGATTCAAAAAACAGGTATAAAATGTTACAACAATTTTAAACAAACATATTTAACAGTGATAATTTTCATATAACATAAAATTATCTATACCAGGCCAATTTAATGAACCCTCCCAGACTTCCTCTTTCTCTATTCTTTTGTTTCTACCTGTGCGCATCACACAATGCACTAAAAATGAGCCTGTTCACTGCAACACCAAAAGACTGGTAACTTTTGAGCCAATAGGAATTTTGAAAAAACTGCTTTACCACAAATTTTTTAAGAGTTAAAAATATGCAAAAGAAAAAATCAATTTTTAAGTTTTAAGAAATCTGTGTTTTATTTTTACTTAGCAATGAATTTTTCTCACATTTCTTAATAGAAGAAATTTCATTCAAGATCTTTCAAATGTGAAATTTCATTAAATCTTTTAGAATTTAATTTATTCAAATTCTTCTCTTTTTCATATAACAAAACTATCCAGTCATCATTGTCATCATATAAGAAATTAATTAAAAATTCAATTTTACAGATTAACATAGTTATAGCTATTCTTATAGTTTTATGAGCCTTTGTCTTTCCAATTTTAAAACTTCAATATTATTTTTATCATCCATTTCATTTAAATTTTAAACAGAAAAAAAATTTTGTTCATTCATCTCCAAATATTCCAGTGGTGATGCAGTTCAATATTTTAGAAAAATGGCAAGTTTTATATCCCCAATAGATTTTTTTTTAATATTGAACACGGTTTTTTCCGTTTTCAATCTGATGTATATTTCTCGAGTTATTCGACTGTTTCCGTACTTTTCAATGAAAACAATTGTCATTGCATTTTACTCAATTTCAGTGCCATCTACGATTTTTCGAATAAAATGTTAAATACAAAAGTTACCTATTTTTTCCTGTAGAATCTAAATCTGCAATAAAAAAAGGTGGTTACTATTTACTATCTAAGAAAATTTGTGTGATTCTTATTAATACTATTCTGTGTGGCCTTTGCATGGTCGATATTATTAATATAAAGAAACGTGGGCTATCCCTTGTCTATCCATTGTCGTCGTCCCCCCCCCCCCCCCCCCCCTAGCGCACAGTGGGGCAAAATCCCGAAAAGCTGGCCAAAATATGAAAATGTGTTTCAAATTGCACGAAACTTCGTACACAGATGTTTTTCAGAGTGCTGATTACGATTCCGTAGTTAAAATAATAATTTTATAAAAAATGGGCGATATGGGCAAATCCAATATGGCAGACTAAAAATTTTAATGTTTTGAAAGTTATTCAATTTGTATGAAATTTCGTATACAGGTGCTTTGACGAATGCTAATTATGATTCAAAAGTTAAAATTAAAAAAATATATATATGGCGAATTAGTATAGATACTGAAAGCATGCAGTAGAAAATTGTTAATAACATTTTAAAATTGTTTCCAGAATAATTTTCTCATTTAAAAATCTCTTCTTATGTAGAAATAGTATTAATCGTAAATATTCCCTCATGGTAACGTTTCGTGATTTTCATGTCCCTGAAAATCGGTTTAAATTTGCAACTTTTTTAATTATGCCCAACCACTGGCAGAAATCTGACAAAACTCACAATTCTTATTCTTTTAAAATATCATTGTACAACTGTGGCAGAAAGACATGAGTACTTTTTCCCGGTAATTCTGGAAAAGGACGTTGTCATGCAACCAATATCCTTCCAACCCTTTTTTGTTTTTAAAAGTAAACGGAAGTGAAGAGAAGAGAGAAGGAATGGTGGTTCGTTCGGAGTAAGTAGGATGTGGAAATGCATCCGAGTATATTTTGGTTTTTAAGAAGTAATGTGGTTTAGGTGGAATTTTTATGAATATTAGTGAAAATGTATATAGTGTATATTATTGTAAATACCAGCTCTCAGTTTTAATAAACTCTGTATTTAAAATTTAAAAAGAAGAATCAGTGCGTCATTCGGCCGTCATGATATTACAGCACGCTCTCATAACGAGAACAAGAGTTATTTCTACGATTTAAAATAATAAAAGTTGTGATTTGAATCGCAGTGTTTGGATTACAAAATAGAGGTGAGCTATTCTTTTTTTATCATTTGATTGTGTAGTAAGATACTGTTAACTTTATTCGAAAATGTTTAAAAACGTAACTAAAGCAGATTTACTTATTGTTCTGGAAGAAATAGGCGAAGAAGCTGATGCTAGTAAGAGAGTACCTGAATTAAAAGATTTGTTATTGAAATCTAAAGAATACTTAAAAGATAAAGATTTTGTAACTGAATTTTTATCGACTACAGTGTCAGAAAGAAAAAATGGCGAGGAAGTAAATAGATTGCGTTTACAACAACAAATGAGAAGCGAGAATTTAACCCATAACGAAGGGGAAAATAATACGTCATTATCATTAGATAAATTAATTAAAGCAGTTCAAGTTTTGGTAATCCCAGTGCCCAAGAAAAATGAAACATGGAATCTTTTTTTTGATTCTTTAGAAAGAGCGTTTAAGCACAAAAATGTTCCTAAGGAATATAAATCGGAAATTTTGCTAAAATTAGTAGGTGAAAAAGCAGGAAATGTTCTTGTTTATATTGATGATGAAGAATTAGCTGATTATGATAAAATTAAATCTTTAATTTTGAAAGAATATGAACCGTCCCCATTTACTTGTTTACAAAATTTTAGAAACGCTAAAAGATTACCTGGTGAAACCCATCAACAGTTCGGTTCGCGATTAAGATCCTGTTGGTTAAATTATTGTAGAATTCGAAACGTTAAAGATTTCGATTCACTTATTAATTTAATAATATCAGATAAAATTTTTGAAACTTTAGATAATGAGCTAGCTACTCACATTGCAGTCAAGCAAGGAGAAAGTTGGCTTTTGCCCGATCAGTTATCGAAAGACTGTGACATTTATTTTACTGCAAAAGGCAGGTCTTTCGAGGAAACAAAATTTGAGAAACGGCCTATTTATCGTGAAGTGAATAATGATAATAATACTAAATATGTTCCCCCACAACTAAGGAAAAATCAAGCTACGTATGAGAACAGACACTTCTCAAAATCACGTGATTGTTATATTTGTAATTTCCCATTACACCTAGCAAAATTGTGCCCAAACAGAAGAAATAAGTATGATAAATCTTATACTCAAAATGATGATCAGGGTCAGAGAAAACCGAAAACGCAACAAGATAGAAATAGATTGAATCCAAATAAAAATAGTAATGCAGTAGTCACTAATGTTAGTTCCAGGCATTTACACATGAATGATCAATTAAACGAAGTTACTCTTTTTCCTTTAAAAAAAATCATTATTTATGTAGAAGGTAAAGAAATAGAAGCTATTAATGATTCCGGTACCCAAATTAGTATTTTAAATACGTCATTAATTCCCGATCTGAAAATCGAAGCTAAAGGTAGTATTTTGTTACAATCCGCTTTCAAAGAAAAAGTACAAGCAAATTTGGCTACTATACCCATCCATTATAAATTACCTAACAGCGGAATTTATGTTACCTTAAATACGCTTTTTGCTTTCACTGAAAACTTAAATGTGCCTTGTTTATTAACTCCAGACGTGTATAATGCTTTGATTGAACTTCAAAATGAAGAGTTGTGTAATAATAGTCAACTGCAGGAGTTCGAAGGTCACGAAGCTAAAAATAGCTCAGACGCCCCACTGGCGAAAGAGGAATTAAATGTTTTATTTCTTCAGAGAATAAACAAAATGATCGAAATGATGAATTTTCAGAGTTTAACAAGTTTTGTAAAGAACAAAAAGATTGCGCAACTTTAAAGAATTCATTCAAGGACGCTAAATTAGGAAAAAATAATTTTTTGATACGGGATAATTTATTGTATCATAAAGAAACTATTTGCGGTGATAAAATATATCAGCTCGTGTTACCGGAAAGTTACAGAAGTAAAGTATTAGATTTAGCTCATGATTCAATTTTTGGAAACCACTTAGGGATGCGAAAAACTAAAGAAAGAATTAAATTATCTTTTTATTGGCCGACTATTTCAAGAGATGTAGAAAATTATTGTAGAACATGTAAGAACTGTCAGTTAAAAAGCCCTGAGAAACAAACAGATAAAATTCCGATTACACCTGTTGTCCGCGCACCATATCCATTTCATACTGTAAATATTGATTGTATAGGTGAAATTATTCCGCCGTCAGGAAGGAAGCATAAATATTGTCTTACCTTAATTGATCAAAATTCTAAATGGCCAGAAGTAGTACCATTACGGAGTCTCTCTGCGAAAACGGCGTGTGATGCTTTATTAGATATTTTTATGCGCACCGGAATTCCTGAAGTTATCTGTTCAGACCAGGCCACTAATTTTAAATCTGAATTGACTAAAGAATTTGAGAACCGGTTAGGGGCATGTCCTCGCTTTTCAACTCCATCATACCCCGCTTCAAATGGATTAATTGAAAAATTTAATCGTGTGTTTAAACAAATGCTACATCATGTAATTCGTACGGATCCTGTTAATTGGGATAAACATATTCCTTTTCTACTTTTTGCCTACCGTGAAGTGCCAAATTGCACAACTGGAGTATCACCGTTTAAGCTCATGTATGGTCGGGAAGCTAGAGGTCCCTTGGCAGTACTAAAGTCATCATGGTCAGGTGAAATCCCCTTACCATTGAATCTTAGTAATTCAGCAGTAGACTATTTACAAGAATTAAAAATAAATTTGGAAAGAGCCGCTGACATTGCTTCTTTAACTGCTGCAGAAAAACAAGAAAATTACACTCGCTATTTCAATCGTCGAAGTAGAATGAAAGAATTTGAAAAAGGTGATTTAGTATATTTACTTATCCCTGATTCTACCAATAAATTATATGCTAGATGGACAGGACCCGGAGAAATACTTGAAAGAATAAAACCACATTCGTATAAAGTGAAATTACCTGATGGGGGTGTCAGACATGTTCATGCGAATAAAATAAGGAAATTTAACGTAAGAGTACAGACTGTTGGGGTCATTTTTGAAGACGATGTAGAATTTGGTGAAATTCACCCAACACCAATTAAAGCTAATACTTCGAATGAAAATAATATAGAAGTAGACCTTAGTCATCTGGAGGTTGATAAACAATTAGAGTTAAGTAAACTTCTACAAAAACATTCACCATTATTTTCAGGCAAAATTCAAGTTGCCAACGTTGGAGCACACAAAATTCGTTTATTACCAGGTGCGGAAAGAAAGAAACCATATATTTATAAAATTCCGGAATCGCTAAAAAATGAAGTGGATAAGCAAATAGAAGAGTTAGAGCATCTAGGACTTATAGAAAAAAGTGAAGCTGAAATAGCTTATCCGGTCGTATGTGTCGCAAAGAAGGACGGTAGCATGCGCTTATGTATAGATTTTCGTCAATTGAACACAGTGACAAAACCTTTTGATTACCCTATGGAAAATGCAACTGAATTAATTAATCAAATAGGAAGTGCTAACATAATTACATGTTTAGATGTATTAAAAGGATATTGGGAAATTCCTCTAGAAGAACAGAGTCGAGATCTTACTTCTTTTAAAACCCATCGTGCTCAATACCGATGGAAAGTCATGCCTTTTGGATTGCGCAATGCGGCTGCCACATTCCAGAAATCGATCAACAATGCTCTGGATGAACATCGTGAGTACAGTCGAGCATATCTGGATGATATTGCTATTTTTTCAAATGACTGGGAAAATCATCTGAAACATCTTGACGCTGTTTTATCTAAATTAACTGATCTGAAATTCACAGTTAATGTTAAAAAATGTGTTTTTGCAAAGGCACAGATTAAGTATCTAGGTCATGTCATAGGAGGAGGTAGACATGAGCCCGATCCGGAGAAGTTACGTGCCATTGAGACAATAGAATCGCCTAAAACCAAAACAGCCCTCAGAAGTGCATTGGGTTTATTTAATTATTATCGTGACTACATAAGAAATTATGCTGAAATCGCCAAGCCTTTAACGACTTGTCAAAAAAGAAAATCCTAGAAATCATTCCGTGGTCTGAGGTTGAAGAAGAGGCTTTCCAAACTTTAAAACGTTCATTGTGTGAAGCTCCTAAGCTGTATACACCAGATCCTAAAAAGCCTTACACTATTCAAAGTGATGCCAGTTCTTATGGAGTTGGTGCTTGTCTATCGCAAAGAGATGAGAAAGAAAATTTGTGTCCTATTAGTTTTGCTAGCCAAAAGCTCACTAAGGTGCAACAAAACTGGTCGACTATTGAGTGTGAAGCTTATGCGGTAGTGTGGGCATTAAAAAATTTGAGGTTTATGTGTTTGGTGCTGAAATTGAACTAATAACTGATCACAATCCCTTAATATATCTTCAGAAATCTGCACCTCAGTCTGCAAAATTACAAAGATGGGCCTTATCTCTACAAAGATATAATATAAATATTTCTCATTGCCCAGGTGCAAAATTAAAAAATGCAGATAGTCTGTCACGACTAGTTACTGTATAAGGATTATTTAAATGATACTTTATTTTGTGTTTAATTTTGGTATGCAGTATTATATCAAGTCGTCTTTCCATCTGTTTTGAATTGTTAGTGTTTTTTTTATATATATTTATTATATATTCATTATAATTATTATAACAAGGCTTCTATACATCTGTTTTGAATTGTTAGTGTTTTTTATATGTTTATTATATATTCATTATAACTATTATAACAAGGCTTCTATACATCTGTTTTGAATTGTGTTTTTATATATATTTTATGCTGTATAGTTGTATGGTTGCTATTTGTCAGATTTTGCTTCGCTTTGCGTAGCACAATCTTATCGGGGGGGGTGTCATGCAACCAATATCCTTCCAACCCTTTTTTGTTTTTAAAAGTAAACAGAAGTGAAGAGAAGAGAGAAGGAATGGTGGTTCGTTCGGAGTAAGTAGGATGTGGAAATGCATCCGAGTATATTTTGGTTTTTAAGAAGTAATGTGGTTTAGGTGGAATTTTTATGAATATTAGTGAAAATGTATATAGTGTATATTATTGTAAATACCAGCTCTCAGTTTTAATAAACTCTGTATTTAAAATTTAAAAAGAAGAATCAGTGCGTCATTCGGCCGTCATGATATTACAGACGTCAAATAAAAAACGAGGATAGACAAGGGATAGCCCACGTTTCTTTATATTAATAATATCGACCATGCAAAGGCCACACAGAATATTATTAATAAGAATCACACAAAATATTTCTCTTTATATTCTTATCAATAACAACTCTTTTTCATTTCAAACTGATTTTCAAAGGGTTGTAAAGCATTTTAAGAAACTTAGACTACAACCTTGTTTTTCAAAAGCAAGCTCTTTTTTTTAATTTTTCAATTTTTGAATAAATAAAATTTTTACTTTGAGCACGAGTTTGAGCCTGACAAAAAGAAAAAAAGATAACTGTATCACACTTTAATTAAAGCCTCTGTTTTTACAAAACTCTTTTTCAGATAATAATGACAACACAATCACTGGGGATGGACACATCAATAAAACAAAAACGCTGCCATTTTCGATAAAATAACTTTGCACAAAGAACTCCTGGCACTCAGCTTTGGCAGAAGACCACAGCAACGCAGACAATAAAATTAACTTGTAACACATGGGCTACCTTTTACAATTTCAGAATTTTTGAAGCGACTAAAAAAGTGACATTTCTACTTGTTTTGCAAAAACCTGCACGAAATGTAAAATGGCAGTTTTTGGCAGCTGGTTTTTTTATAATTCATTAGATTTTATAATTCATGTTCAGGACATCATCTCCTTAAATTTCGCTGCGGAACACTGTGGAACTTATAAACTTTCTAAAGAGTCATTCCATGTCAAATCAACCAAAAATTTTCAATATTCAACCTGACCATTTCAGATTTTAATGAAACTATCAGGAATCATTCTCCCTGATGATAGAAATGAGAATATACTTTTATAATTGTTTTATCTCAGTAAATTTTCATACAATTCATTTTTTTAATTTCAAAAAATCATCATTTTTTGGCTTGTATAAATGTTTTCAATTTTAAATGTCTCAAGTTCTATCAGGCGTAGAGAGTTGTTTGACCCCTCAGTTTAAAGAGAATTTCATAAGGTTTAATTTGATATGCAAGTTGACTATGCATGATCTTAGAAAAGTTAATTTTAATTTTTTAAATAGTGTTTTTTAAAAATTTTGAAAAAAATGTTTTTTGTAATATTATAATCTTTAAATTCTGAAGTTTTAGAGTGCGATTTCAATGGGATCAGCAGTTATAAAAAAATAATGTTTAAAATGAATAAAACAATGATCTCTTTATCTTTAGCACAATCATAAAGTTGGCGAGGTGCTAACTTTAAAAACCAGTCCCAATTGGTGTTTAACATTAGTTTTTTTTTAACATAACTGCAAATCCCATTGAGATACCACTCTAAAACTCTCAGAATTTAAAGTTTATAACATTACAAAAAACATAATTTTTTCAAAATTTTTAAAAAACACTATTTTAAAAAATTTTAAATTTTAAAATTTAATTAAATTAACTTTTTAAAAACCAAGCATAGTCAACTTGCGTATCCAATTAAACCTTATGAAATTCTCTTTAAAATGAGGGATCAAACAACTATCTACGCCTGATAGAACTTGAGAAATTTAAAATTGAAAACATTTATACAAGCCAAAAAATGATGATTTTTCAAAATTAAAAAAATTACTTGTATGAAAATTTACTGAGATAAAAAAAATTATAAAAGTATATTCTCATTTGTATCATCAGAGAGACTGATTCCTGTAAGTTTCATCAAAATCTAAAATGGTCAGGTTGATTCACTGGTTGATTTGACATGGAATAACCCTAAAGTTTGAAAACAAAAAAATAATATTTAAAAAAATATTTTTATTAAAAATAAACATGACATTATTAATTTTTATGCGCTTATATGAATATAATTTTTCTTGCACATGCTAATAATGTACACACCATCATCGCGTGAATCCATTTTACAGAATTAAAATTGGATGATATGGAAAAATGTAGCACGTGTTTAAAGGAACCGCTGTTTTGCTTTTTTTGTTCACCTCAGATGATACTGCCCCAAGCATCACTTTTGAAATGATGCATGTTATCAGGGAAACGTGAAAACCTTTTTCTAAATACAGATTCTGACCCTCCAAACATTATTCTAGCCAACTGAATAATCAAAATTCCCGAAATAGTAACTTTATTTTTCGACTTTTGGCCAGCTTTTCGGGATTTTGCCCCACTGTGCAGCGGGGCAGAGTTGGATGTGCAACTTTGATATCTCTAAATAGATTTTTCAAAACTACTGAACGTGCATTTTTCTGTTTTTCAATCCAATGTATATTTCTCGAGTTATTTGACAGTTTCCAGACTTTTCAAAGGAAGCGATTCTCACTGCATTTTACTCGATTACAGCACCATCTACGATTTTCCAAAGAAAATGCTAAATACAAAAGTTACGTATTTCTTCCCATAAAATCTGAATTTGCAATAAAAAAGGGGGTTACCATTTAAGATTTCAAAGTTGTCCCCCCCTTTCCCCTGCCCATCAGGGGGCAGAGTTGAGAGGCAACCTTGATATCCTTAAATAGATTTATCAAAAATATTGAACATGCATTTTTTCGTTTTTCTATCCGATATATATTTCTCGAATTATTCGACTGTTTCCAGATTTTTCGGACACCCTGTATATTAAAATAAAATTATATTAATAATATATATATTATCTATTCCAGTGCATAATGTGCACTTTTGATACAAGAAAATTGATCGAAATTTACTGGTGCATGTTATGCACTGATAATAAAAATGAAAAATGAAAGAATAAAAATTAGTAGGGGGGAAAATGATAATCATAATAATTATAATGTCTAATTTAATAAACTTGTTATTTATATAGCAAAAATATATATATATCAGACAGGGTTCATACTCATCAGGGGAAACCTGGGAATCAGGGGATAAATTTTGTGTCTTAAAAATCAGGGGAATCTCAGGGGATTTTCCAAAAAATACCAAAAGCCTGGGAAAATTTCGCAAAATGATCGGCTACTCTGGGAAATGAGGGCACTCGCTGCTGTCCACATGCTTCGTGAAGTAAAAGCATGTATCTGCAAAATGTTCAAAAATTTATAAATTTTGCAAAAAATTCTTTAACAAATCAGTAGTTTGTGCTTCAGAATCAGCTGTGAACTTGAGAATGGAACTTTCACAACTCTTAAGATTTTTGTGTGTAACATAACAAAATCTTGATACCTAGAAAATTTGCTGCTGATCTGGGGGAAAAAAAATATATATATATATATGTATATATATATATATATATATATTTTTTTTTTTTTAACCTTCTGATGTAAAAACTTAACTTTGGTGATTACCTCTTTATTTATTTTTTTATTTATTTTTTTTGGGGGGGGGAGGGGGAATACTTACTAAGTTTTTAAAAATGTTGTTAATTGTCAACATGGGAAAATTAGTCATCCTGGAAAATACATCAGGGGATTTTTTGGGGCGAAATGAGTATGAACCCTGTCAGAGTACATGAAAAGTAATAGGTATTATACATTACAATAATCTTTATTTTTTGCTATTTATTTCATAGAGGTTTATGTTAGGGGAACCGTCGGTAGCATAATTAATTTTCTATCTTAATAAATTGTTATATCAGTCTTCATATTTTAATATACATTTTCATCTTTCGATAATGGTAAAAAAGGTTTGTTCAGCTTACCTGAGAACGGCTTTTGCGCAATGTAATATCCACAATAATGCACTGATATTTATCCTTTTGATTCATTGAAGTGTCGCTGTATGGGAGTAATAAACAACATTATTAGAAGACAGTAATATTGTGTGAAGTAAGAAGTAGATCCATTTTTCTTTGAATATAATATTATTATTGTAATTCTTGGCTTTATATACACATTTAAATCACGTTTTGGAGGCTGCATAAAAGTGCTCCAATTTTACATTATATTTGGGATATATACAAGGGCGTCTTAACTGTTCGACTACATTTTAGATTCTGAGAGATTGTTATTGAGTTCTAGCGCAGTAACAGCTGTAGGTTAAAGTAGGGAGGTCTGCAGAATTTCTCAGCTGATCAGTTTCGACAGTCTCTGGTTTTATTCACTATGGTTTGGTTTGCAGCTGCGGTTATCACTTGAAGTACAAACAGTTAATTGGGGTCTGGTTTTTAACATGTTCTAAGTGTTCTTTCGATCGTTCACAACACGTGGAGATTATTAACAACGGCATAAAAAGGTTTCTCCGTCAGTTTATTTGTAACAAATATGGATTATTCTATATGAAATACTCTATCATTTATAATTATAATGAGGTAGCATGAGGTGAGCAAAATACCATAAATATTATTTGAAGCCATGTGTATAAATATGTAGATTAAATGATTTCCAATACCTTTGTGGTTTTGCTATAATGTTAATTATTATTACTGTTTTATGACCAGTTTTTCTTGATTAATAATTTCTGATACATATTTTACAGTCACCTGATGTATCCAAGAGAAGTCGGAAAAGAGTAAGTGTTTAATTTTTTAATACTAGTAAAATTTCTCTCTTAACGCTTGGTCATCAAGATTTTACTTATTTAATTCATATTCTATTTTAGTGTTCAATTATGCTAAATTTTTTATTTGCAGACGTCTGACGAAGATTTTGATCCATCTAAAGAGCGTGCATTAAAGAAAATGGTATGTGTGCTGCTTTTTTCTAAGCATGATTTTTTTTTTAAATTCAGAAATTAATTCCAATTAGAAATAAACATTCATGTTTTTACCAACCTAACTATACAAAATATACCATAAAAAAGATGGAGCATAATTCACAATTTTGGAGGAAAATAAGAGCTTCTTGCTGTTGAAATTTTCTATATAAATAACTAAAATAAATTTTTCTTTTAGTACATTACATTGAAAAAAACAATAAATTCATATTATTTGGGGCAGTCTTTTGTTCTTTATTGTGATGATGGGATTTCAAGAACAAAACAAGGCTGAAAAATATCATTATTTTTCTTCTCACAAATGAGTCAGCAAGCATGCCATTTATTAAGAGCAATTGAAATCCTTTAAACATTTTTTTGTCCAAAGTTAGTAATAGATGAAGTGGTAAAAATTATCAACTAATTGATTTTACCATGGTCTCTCTCTTACTCCTATTGCCTGAGGATATAAAAATATGTTTTTCTTGACTGCTAGTGAAATGCCTTTGACCTGTTCATATGTGTTACAACCAGGGCTTTACAAATTTGATAAAATCTGGTAGCCAGCAGAAATTTCCAGTCGCCAGTAAAAAATGCCCCCCTCACTCCTCACCCTTCATTAGTTTTCAAAAAGACAAAAGGTTTTGTATGAATTGAGAAAACATAATAAAAAGCATAGTTTAGAATAGTACATAATTTAGAAAGTTAATATAAATAAATTTTCTAATGAACTTAGATATCTCTACGGGGGAAAAAAAATACTGTGAAGTGAATGTGATAGATTAATCAGTTTTAATTCTGAACACAAAACTTTGATTTGAAACTTACAAAAAACTTAGTAAATAGCAGCCTTTTTTATTCTGATCATTTAAGCACATAGTTGGAATATTTTTGTTTATCTGTTAACTTTTATTTTATTTTTATTTTGGCTAAGTTTTAATTTTGTTTTAGAATATTTGCTTGGAACAAATGCTGAACCATTTATATATTGTTTTAAATGCAAACAGTTTAATCGTTGTAATCAAACTGCATAAAACAGATTTTTACAAAAAAAATTGATTGAAAATTATTTTTAAACTCTATAAAATATCAGTAAATTAAGATAGTTTTTTAACAAATTGCATTTGAATGTGTATTTTTTTCCCCCTATTCAAGGGTATAAAGTTGAAAATGAGCTACATTTAGAAGTTTAAAAATATTGCAGTAAAAGCAAAATTTATTGGTCATATCATTTTCAATCAGCAAAATCAGCAAAATTTATTGGTCATCATCAACATGACAGCATTACTAGTGGACGTGTTTTTGCTTTATAATAGAGATTGATAGATTTATAAGGAGACTGTGTCATTTCTTATGCATTGAAAAAAATATATATTTTTTTTTGTAGTTAGGATTTGTTTTGAGACAAAAGTTTACCTAAGAACAGAAGTTTCAGAATTCCGTGAAATATACTGCTTGTTTATTTCCCCTTATTAAAAGAAATAATAATGACAATAGTCTAAAAATTCCTGTAGACTAGGTATAATAAAGGTTATACATTTGCAACTTAAATATTATATGGGTTTTATTTATGTACAACATTTAGTTTACTGTGCTGTGTTTTATTTATTTTATTGAAAGATCCTTCTTGTCTGTCTTGTGTAAATTCAATCATGATATTTTGTGTTACTAAAGTTTTTAAACGTTTTAGAAATCTAGTGAAGAAACCAGCAAAATACCTGTTAAAAGATCAAAAAGAAAGGTAAAAATTCTTTGTATATATGCTTTATATGTAGGTGATATATGCTCTTTTATTATTTAATTGTAGTTAGTCACTTTTAAAGAATATTATTTCTTGTGAAATCACATTTATTCTGTTATAAAATTGTTTTTGTTATTGAACCTTTTGTAATCCAATCTTTATCTTGTGAAAGTAAATCAATTTTTCTAAAACACCCACAATTACAGCTTTTTATATCAAGGGCTTGAAAAGTTTTCTTTTATGTCTTAGAGCTTACACTGTAAGCCATTTTTTTTAAATATCAAGATTATAATATTCAAATAAATAAAGAGGGAAAAAGGTTAATAAGGTATTTTAACAACATGAATGTTTACAATATAGTAACATTTTATAGAAACCTTCTTCAAGAAATGTCTTATTAAAAACTATTTCTAAAACTATTTCTGTCACTTTTATAGCATAACAATGATATTCATTTTGCATGAATGCAATAATATGAAAGGTGCAGCTATATTTTGTTCTCCTATCTTTGAACTAAAAGTATTATACTTTATCTCTCTCCTTTTTCTTCCCTAAAATAAAGTAGAATCACATGAAATCTGCTCTGTAAAATTTATAATCGTTTTCTTTTTTCCTATTCCTTTTGCTGTTGAACTAATTTTTTACTTGTCAAATTATTACTCTTCAATTAAGCTCGTTTTAAAATAATTATTTGTTTTGTAGCTTACAAATGATCAAACTGAAAATCTTTCTCCTGTGCAGAAGTTCGCAAATTCCATTAGCACAAGATTTAAAGCTGTGGGTAAGTGCATCTTTTTAAATAGGAATTCAATAGTTGTAAACTCAATAAATGTACTGATAATTTTGCAACCAACTTAAAAAATTACTATTTTTAAAATGAATAGAATTGTCTTCAGAAACTTTTTTTTTAAACCAGTTTCTTATGTGAATTTCAAACTTTGACTACCCCACAGCAAATATTAAAATTTAACAAGCAGCACTTTAGCCTAGTTTCTTCTCCCGTACACATGCATACCTTTATTCATCTTAGATTTATTTTTAAAATTTGGTTCCATTACTATTATAAATACTAGATCTATCTAAAACTGGTTAAATTCTATAATTGAAAGTTATAAAAATACAAATAAGTATAAAAGTAAAAATAGCATTTTAAAAAAATACTCTTTTACTATCATTCAATGTTTATCTTGAAAATCATGCCTAATTTCATGACTGCAATTCATGATTTTTCCAAAATATTTCTGTTATGTTACATTAATTTGGCGTGGGCAGCGAACCAGATTATAGATAATTCACCACTTTTTTATGCTTGGTAGAAAGTGCAAGTTAGTGAATTTATTATAAAACATCTTTTTTTTAGGTGCGTTTGTAATTATATAAATACGTAGCACCTATAGTCGTCGTCTGCTCTGTCCGTCTGTCTGCATATAACAGCACAAAAACTACCTATCCGAATGATTTGAAATTTAATATATATTATCATTGTAGAATTTTGCCGAATCATTTCAAATTTTATGAAAATCTAATCAAAACTTTAAAAAAAGATATTAATAAAAGTTTTCTTTATTCTATTAAATCCTATCGTACGTAATCTATATAATAAAAGCGCAAGTCATGTGACTGAGGAAAACAAATACGGGCAAACCACTTCTTTGCCAGGCGGCCATTTTAATTCAAAATTATTTTTTCGAATAAAATTGCATAAAAGTTACATTTTTAGAAAGATAGTTGAAAAAAATTGTTTGTTTGAGAGATGAGTTACATTTAAAAAAGTATAGATTCTGAGGTAACTTCAGTGGAAATTACGTTAACAGCTGAATATCTCAATCTATTAGAGTAAATAAACACAGGATATTCGTTCATTATGAGTCATAAAAATATTAAACCATGGACGTAATCATTCACAAAGAAAGATCTCCATGGTAAATTTTACAGTGCAGTCTGGTGTAGAAAAAAAAAAATTTCGCAGTTGTAAATGTGGCATATGCAATAAGAAAAAAAAAAAAAAAAAAAAAAGGCATGTACATTTGCTCATAGCAGACGATATAATTCATTTCACTGAAATAATAAGGATGATTTTTTTACATTGTGAAACTAGTTATAAAACGAACGCACCTCATATGTTACATTTAACGTACAATTTCCAACTTGTTAAGTTAGGGCAACAGGAAAGAAAAAAAAATTATTGTAATTTGTTTTCTCAACATATAATCATAATTTAATATTAAATTGTTAATTGATAAATGTGAGTTTTTTAATTATTACACTCCTTATTTTGTAGTTTTATATTTTTTTTTCCTTTTTAGTGTTTAAAATATTGCATTGTTGCAGTTTCACAGCCAGTTGGCCTATTTTGGCGCATAATTAAATCCATTGTTGTTCCCTACAGAATATTTGGCGATTTATCACCTGTGGCAGGCTAATGGAAAAATGCTTCCAAAAGTTATTAATTTATAATTTATTTTCTAAAAAAAAAAATTAAGAAGTTGAATTGCATTTGAAAACACACCTTTGTATATAATTTTTATAATTCTAGGACATCAGGAAGTGAGTTAAAAATATATTACAAAATTACATTGTTACATGCGAAAATCAAAGTTGAGTTAAATAAAAGAGTGTAAAACTATATATTGAGCAGTTATTTTTGCTGTACAGTAAACTTCCGATTATCCGTCACTCACGGGACCGACCGGGTGGCGGATAATCGAAATAGACGGATAATCGAAAGACCATTATTAAAATCACATTTCTATTTTCTGGTTTATAAATAACAATATTTAAACGCGTGTTTTTTTATTAGCTGTGTATTTCATGAATAGAAAACACAATTAATAATAACAAATAAATTTATGAGAGTAATTTAAAATTTTACACAGTAAATAAATTACCTGTTTTCATCGAAAATAATTCGTTTTACATGTTTGTTTGCAGTTTGCTTGTCCTTTTACAGCAGCAAGATTGCGAATTTTACGTAATAAAAGTACTTGAGTTGCATCGGCTTCATCTTGCATCTCAAACCAATTAATGCACTTCGAGAGTATTGTCTCCACTTCTGCATGACTGACTCCTGGGTCATCATTTTCCGATTCATCAGATTCATCCGCTTCAGGTTTCCCTGGATTCAAAATATTTTGGATAATTTCGTCATCCATAAATTCTTCATAACCAATATCATTGTTATCACAATTATGCCAGTTTTTCATTTCATCTGCAGAAATATCTTTTAAACATGGTACGTTTGATTCCAAGGTCAGTATCTCTGTATCATCATCAGGTACATCTTCTGTGCTGGTAGTATTGGTAGCATCTTCCGGTGTATCAATAGTGTTGGGCCACAATTTTCTCCAGCTTCTCTGGAAAATCTGTTCAGATAAATCATTCCAGGCATCAGCCAAGTTGTATATGGCATCTTTGATAGTGTATGATTTCCAAAAAACGAAGACATTTGATTCATTATCAGCGAGTAGCAGCTTTTGAATTAAAGCTTTCCGATAACGTTTTTTCATCGATTCAAAGACACTTTGGTCGATTGGTTGTATCAGTGATGGTGTATTAGGTGGAAGAAATAAGCACTTGATGTTACCGTCAGTAGATTCTAAATTTTCCGGATGTGCTCCTGCATTATCAAGCAACAAGATTGCTTTCTGAGGAAGATTACTTTTTTTTAAATGTGCTTTAACTCCGGGAACAAAGATATAAAAAAAAACACTTCTTAAAAATATCTTGCGTCATCCAGGAACTTTTTTTACTGTAATAATTGACAGGCAGTGCTTTCATGTTAATATTCTTAAAAGCTCTATAATTCAGGGGGCGGTGGATGCAGTTTAGCTGACGTCACACAAGCATTTTTCTCGGAATAGCGCCGCCTCACTCGGGTTCACTGAACATGCGTGTTTTTGTTGTTCGTTTCAGATTGAAAAAAAAAATGGAAAGGGGGGGGGTGGCGGTTAACCGAAGGTGACGGTTGATCGAATGGCGGATAATCGGAAGTCTACTGTATTCATATTTTCATGCTACACTCTTTCAAATTTCAATCTTGCTATTAAACTTTGGTATTAAGATTATAGCTAACTGTAACATTAAAATATAAAATCAATATGCAAAACACGTGTAAGATGATTGAATTCTTTTTGATATTTTAAGGATATGTATAGACCTGAGATGATATGTAAGAAATACTTGTTGGATTATCCCCACTTTCAAATCAACAGATTTTATTTTAAGCACAAAGAATTTATTTAGTTTGACAATTTTTGGGATTAAATATTTGTGTTCTTTTAATAATTTTATCTTTTGCTTTCAGCTGAAAATGTCTCAAGCAAGATATCGAGTCCTCGACTCACTAGGGGAAGGAAAAAGCTTTATAATCCAGATTCAGGAGCATCCTCTAAAGTAAGTTATTTATTATGTATGTTAGCTGACTTTTGTTTTTAATAAAGCACGTTCTTGACTGTTCTGAAAAAAAAAAAATTACTCTTTTAATTTGCTAACTATATATTGGACTTGTAGGCTCATTTTTCAATAGATTTGATTATTACAAACTTTCCCACCCCTTTCCTGTTTCTTATTTTTAAATGTGCAATTGATATTCTGCTTATAAATATCTCTATCCTGCTCTTCTGTTTTATTTTATTTGCTTTCAAATTGCCAAAAATATATAATCCTCAAAATACATAATCTTTTATGTATTCTCCCTCTTTCTTAGTCCAAAAAAATCATCAAATATCATATTAAAATTTTATTCTTTTTTTTTTAATATATTTTTATTTGTACATGATATTATCCCATGGCAGAATCATTGTGACGATACCTTCAAAGGTTCTTTTAGAAAAGTTTCGCATTTTAAAAAAAAAGTGTTTTTTGGGAGGAAGGGGGGAGGAATCTGTTCAACAGTACAAAGACCGCTACTACAGTCAACAAAAACTAAATTTGGCACATCCATAGACTAAAATCTTTCATTTAAGGCAAAATTGAAGTAAATTGTTGCTGAAAAAATCAGCTTTTGCAAACTAACCTCGAATTTGTATGATTTTATATTTATTAAATAAAAATCTTTCCAAATGAACTAAGGGGTCCTCCATTATAGTGATTGATGATTTAGTTTCTGAAATTAAGATACATTAAATTTTCAATTCTGTTCAAAATCTCTTAAGAAAACCTAAATAATAAAAAATGCACCACTATCCCTCTCTTCTAAAACATGAAATAATGCTTTCTACTATTGACAACCTGTCTCGAAAGCACAATTCTCTTAAAATGCAAATGGGGGGGGGATGGGGTACCCAGCGATTTACAATTTCACAATGCAGAAAAAAAATTATTTTGTCATTTTGAAGAATTGAGGAAAGCCCGGACCAGTGTTGCCAGTTTGGCCTCCTTTTTTATAAAGAAATTTCGAATTCATACCAGAAATTGGTAATGGTATTTTTTGCTTTATTTAGTGACAAGACATTTTAAAATTACATACAGTAAAAAAAATTTCTTTCAGAATTTCCAATATGAATTTGAAAATTTTCATTAAAAATTGAGGCCAAACTAGCAACTCTGGTCCAGATAGGCATAGACACAATCAACAGCACGGTGGAAGCTCACCATTTTGCGATTTTCATTAAGATTTTTAAATTATATCTTAGCTAATTATCAAAAATCCAAAAACTGGTTTTAAGGTGCATAAAGCTAGGCATGCAGGTACCTTCCAGCCAAATCTTGTAGCTCTATAGCTGCACGCGGCAATGCCTTCAGGAAACACTGGGCAGATACACACACACAAACTTCTCTCTTTATTATTGTAGATTATTTTAATTTTAATGGGGTAGTTTTAAAAGCCTTTATTTACTGCAGAAAAGGGGGAGGGAAAGGAGAATGAAACACAGAATCCCTTATGCTCAGAATGTATGTTGCTGCTACTATTTCTTATTCTCCCCCTGTCTCTTACTTTAGCATTAGACAATGGACTCTTTTTATGAAGCCTTGAAAAAACCATGTGCTAAATCTTTTCTGACTAAATATGCTATTCTGTATGTTCGTTTTTACAATTAACATGTTTATCCTTCTTGTATTTGTTGTTTCTCAATAGAGGTTTTAACACTTAAATTATCTCTTCTTGCACCCTCCGCCTTCCTCTCACACATGCATACTGTACCAATGGCGTAATGCCAAATACACACAGATATATTTGATGGCCAAATCTCGTCATTTGAAGTTGATAAGTGATAATGTTGTTTTTGATAAGAAAAAGTGAAACTGTTAAGTGCCCTGTTTACTGTTTACAAATATGATTCTGCATTAAAGTTTATATCAAAAAAATTTTTGTGGTTTAACTAAAGTTTTTTGTGGATCATTTATTGCATATCTTTCTGCTTGTAATATTTTTATTAATATCATCTTTTAGACATTAGTAATTTTTTTATAGTCAAAACATATCCTTGAAATATCAAAAGTTATTAATTTTTTAATTGATTATAATTAGCTGATTGATTGATTGATTTGTTTTCCTGTAAAATTACTATCATTAATTTAAAAAACAATTTTTTTTTTTTTTTTTTTGCAAAATCGCATAACTATTGCATTTTTTATTTTTACTTCTTGCTGAATGATCATTTTATAGTTTGGCTATTGCCAAAACTATACAAATGAAAATTAGTGAAATCGCTTCAATAGTTTCCCAAAAAAAGATACTTCCTGTGATGCTGCAGATGCACCATAGCGCATCATTTAAGCAAAAAATAAAAAAAAATTGTGATGGTTTCTTCTGAATGCATATTTCTTATCTTGCAAAGAATAAAATATTTTGTGGATAATCACTAAAAGGTATATTTTATATTAAATACATCAAATCTAACTGCTTTCTTTAAAAAAAAAAAAAAAAAAAAAACTTGTTAAACTAGTGTTTTTGAAGTGTCTGGTTCCTAGGAACCCTGGATTCAGAAACTTAGTAACATCACTTACTGCTGTTTAACATGTTTAACTTATCTGCTGTTTAACATGGAATTTCACAAGTGTTGTCGCTCCCTTAAATCTTTTCTATATGGATGAATACATTAAACCTGATGCTAATTTCTGAATAAAGAGAAGTTGAATTGGAATACAAAGTCTTTCTTAGTGAATAAAATTACTGTTTCCTCTAAATTTGTGTGTGTTCAGACTAGGGTTATTTAATTTTCAGTCCCTTACTCATATGTTTTTTTTTTCTCATTCTCACTATGACATCTATGTAGTATAATTTACTGTTTGTTTATATAAGAAACTTGATATTTTGTACACATATACTGGATCTATTAATTAGATCAGTATTTTTTTAATCCTTTAATCAGTTTGAAAAAAAAAAAAAAAAAAAAGGTGACGGGAGAAAATTGATCAATTTAACCTGTGTGCAATCTAACAAACTGGAAACATTGTTGCATATGAAATTCGTGGTATACTTGGGTAATACATATTCAAGAATCAGTGTATATATATATATATATATATATATATATGTGTGTGTGTGTAATTTAATAGTTATTAATTGCAAAAAGTTTTGTATGTATGTATATAGATAGATAGATAATTATTATTTATTTTTATTTTATTTTTAAGAAAAAGAACATGAAGAGGTACTTGTTTACATAGATTTTTATGTTATTCTTGTTACAAGAATGCAAAAAAAAAATGTTTTTCTTCAAAAGAAATTTTAGTAGCAAATATAACAGTGCATGTAGGCACATTCAAAAATTTTCATAAGTATTGTTTGTAACATATTCACAAGGTATAACATTTTAATTTGATTACAAGTTAATACTAGTCCCAGTCTTGAGCTTTTAGATAGATTTTTGAAATAACATTGCACTTAAACATAAATCCTTGTCAAAGAATGTATTTTACCAGCAATTTTTTTTTTCCATACGTTATGAGATGATTGTTTAATGTTAGATTTCTAATACCATTTTAATGCCTAAGCAATTTATATTACCATTTTAATACAACAATTTTCGAATTGCATAAGTACTTACTGAGGTAACTACAATTCATTTAACAGTTTAATAAGTTAAATTTATTATCATTGTAAATCAAATTTAATTTTGTTCCATTTGTCTATTTATTAGGTTACAAGAGCAAAGAAATGACGAAATAATGGATTGTACCACTTTTACTCACTGTGTGGTGGTGTAAAATATTTTAATGAATTTTATATGAACTGTAAATTTTATGTACTTATCAATTTTTGAGTAATTCATCTCATTTTAAATAAAAAACTGAAAAAAAGTTAGAAAAAAAAGTTTCATTGATTTGTAGAAATTGCTTTTATTTTCCTCACTTCCTACTTAAACCAAAGATCGTAATTGGAGAGCTTACTTGAAGAAGGTATTATAAATAGGTGAGAACGATAGAGAAGATAACAAACATTAAATTGAGAAAATTGAAGTGAAAGCTTTTTGTTGGAAATTTTATTGATTTATTTTCTATATGGTAACATATCTTTTATTATGCTAACAGATAGCACTAAACTCTTTCAGATAAACTTACTGACATTTAATTTTCAAATATTAAAAAAGGTCTCCTGTCTTTAACACTAATTTTAATAAATATTTTAGTTTTACCATATGTTAGAATACCCCATAACACCTTTATCCATAAAATAAAACAGTTTTTGGAGAAAATGTAGCATAATCAATTCTTTTTGAGTTTTTTAGGGGTGTTTGTTTGGAGGAATTTCTCAATCGGGGGGATCACCGATTTTGTGCTTTTTGTACTAATCAAAACATTGCCCACATTAATAAAAGGAGCATCTAAAAAAAGGTTTGTCGCATTAAGCAAGGGATCTCTGTATTATTGAACTTTATATGTGATGCAAGAATAGAAATAACATATGCATAGTTCACTGGGGGCAATTACTTTTCAATACAACCTCATATGAGATTGTCTTGGATGAATGAGTTAAAAGAAATTGAAAGAATATGATACAATTACTATTAAAGGTGTAAAATATTATGAAACTAAATATGCTCATTAAAGGAAAATAATAGTTTTTTCCCCCCACTTATCTTTCATAAAGAATAGTTCTGTTTATAGTTTATATATTTTTATTTCATACAGATGTAAATTTTTGGACATTTCCTTCTACTTTTTAAAATCATAATTTTATTTGCTTATTTATTTCTTTGCTATTCTCTTAAATTTAATTTCAAAAAATGAAAGTTTCTAAATTTGTACAATACCGTAGCTACACTTCAGAATATAGCTCTTGTATGTTCCAAAGACTAAATTGTGTTGTGTGAAAAGGCACTTTCATACAAATGTGTTAAAAATCATTTTATTACCATACAGGTTATAATGTCTTGAAAATATTGTATGAAGTTAGTTTCAGAGTTTGCATTTTTCAATTTATGTTAGCTAATTGTTCAAGTTGTTGCAATTCATTACACTTGTGTTGTTCTTTGCCTCATCCATTAAAATTGTCTAGATTCAGCACCTTCAACCTGTGGCTATCAAGTGTATTGTAGTGGGTCATTGTGTTATTTTGAGTATTAAGAACGAAAAGTATACAGCAACATCCAAAGATTTCTGAATAGGCTTTTTAGGGCAAATCCATAGCTGCCCACTTTTGTGCTTCTCTTCACATCATGTAAACTTGTTTTGAACCAGAAAATTTATTTAACAAAATGTTTGTTGTTTCTATGTGGCACTTATTTTATTTCTTTTGTTAAGTAATTTTTTTGTAGGTATGGCAAATATCTTCTTTAGATTTAAAAAAAAAAATGATACGAACCAAAAATCATGCATCAAGCATAGATTATGAAACACTTTCCAACACAGAATCCATGTGAAATCATCCAGACCATGTTGCTCAATATTTTATATATTTTACCTATTAATTTACAGTTATCTTAGCAACCTAAAATAAGGGTTAAAATTTTTTTAATCTTTGGAATTTTTTTTAGGCAGCCATTTTTTAGTCGTGTCATATGTGGTTTTTCATGAAAATAGTACTTTACGGAAACCCTAAGAACTTTACTCTATATAATAGTTTTTAAAACATTTTGATATATTTAGAAATAATAAAGAATGAACTAAATTTTCATAATAGGTACTTTTCTGATAACTGTTTAAAAAAAAAATGGATAAAATTGATTTAAAATTATCACTTTTACAGTGAAAATTTGCATTTTTAACATAAAAATTTTAATGGAAGAATGTAAGACTCATCTTTACATTTATTTTCTTGAATAGATGCCTTATTGAACTATCTTTAGAAGTAGCGTGAAACATTTGGAGATACTCCTTCTTTTTCTATAATTAGTCAAACTTGGCGACTTGGTGCCAAAATGCTAAATTTAAGATTCAATATCTAAAAAAGGACTAAATGAAAATTTAACAGGATAGCCTTCTTATAGGTGTAAATATGTAGCAAAAATATTCTAAGTGATATGTATGTAGTTTTAGAAATGTGAAGCCTCGAAATTGGCTTAAAAATTCCATTTATTTACATATATTCCAACGCCAAGATGTCATCATAATGCTTAATTTATTCTATTCCTTTCTTCAAATGCTTCTTTTTAATGTATAAATAACTTTTTTACATAATAATAATAAAAGTTACTTTACTCTCACAAAAAGTAATACATATTTCATTTAATTTTAAGATTGGCTTTAGCTGAATGTTCTTAAGTATTAATTTCATGTTCTTAAGTATTAATTTTATGACTAAGCACACTTTTACTCATCCTATCCTGTGTTCTTGCAATATGTCAGTGCATAAACATATTATGTCTTAACTTGTAAACTTTAACTGCTAAATTCAGTGACTGAGAACAACTTTTCATATCCTGTCCTATTTATTTTTAATGAGCCAATGCACAAATGCATTATGTTTTAAACAATAATTTTAATTACTGTACATTTCATTTTATGATTGAGAAAAAATTTTCATGTACACTGTTTATTCATTCATTGTATAAATATATCATGTAAAGTAATAAACTGTAACTTTAACTATTGCATACTTAATTCTATGATTGAGAACAAATGTTCTTGTTCTATCCTGTGTACTTATGATGAGTGAGTGAATTACATCATGTTTTAACTTGCTCATTATCACAGCTTATTTAGCTTTTCATTGGGTGAGTTCAGTTGATATTTGCGTTATCTAGTGAAAGGGTGTGTATTTTAATGCCATTTCTGTTAATTTAATGTTTTATTGTGATTTCCACTATGGCCTGTTTTGTGGATGTTCTCACTGGTGAGCAGTTTCATAAACAAGATTATCAAATTGTGCCTAAAGAAGTGATTAGAATGAGTGAATTGTCAGAAGATGATCAGATGTTGCTTAAACTTAGAATATCTAAAGAAATAGATAGTATTTGTCATTATCACAAGTATAAGTATCTTGTCAAATTTCACCACATTTTTGGGAAAAAGTGTTGTGATCCATTACAAATTCATAAAAAACCTATTAAAAATGGATTGAGGAAAATTCTTTTAGAACATTTGTCTAAGCTTACAAATCTGCCCATTGATTTAATTCCAGGTAAGTCACTTTGTCCTACCTGTGTTACTAAATTATTTGTGCCAAAAACTCATGAAGAAAAAAATAAGTTATGATGATGATACCGAATTTAACCCTCATTCACATGAATTGATAGATGATAAAACTTCAGACACAGTTGATATAGTATGTGGATCATTAGACTCATCTCCTATGCATAAAATAATGAAATTGAACAAAGATCAAAGACTCACAGCATTAATGAAAAAAACTGAAAATATTTCTAGTGTTGTCAAAAGAAAGTTAGAAGAGACTTTTAGTGAAGATTTGCAGGAGAGCACACCAGATGCCTCTTCATCATTTAACGATGAATATGAAAATCTTATAAGTAAACTGAAAGAAAAGTGTAAAGTAACCAATAAGAATGAAAAGGTAAAAAATATCAGCTGTTACCAGATTCTTGGTCTCGTAGTAAAATAAGCAAGGAATTTAATGTTCCTGAATATCTTGTGCGGCAGACAAGAGAATGAGTAAAGGAACAAGGTATTTTGCCAAATTTATCCAAAAGAGTGGGTCACAAGTTACGCGAGCAAGTCATAAACTGTGTGGTGGAATTTTATCAAAATGATGTAAATAGTAGGTTATGTCCTGGGAAAAAGGACTATGTTTCAATGGGAAAAGTAGACAGTGAGCGAATACACAAACAAAAGAGACTTATTTTGTATTCATTAAATGAATTTCTATGTTCTGTTTAAAGAAAAATACCCTGATATGAAAATTGGGAGATCCATGTTTTGTTCCTTACATCCCAAATGGTGTGTGCTTCCAAGATCCTCTGGGACACACAGTGTTTGCATTTGTAAGTATCATCAGAACATAAAGCTAATGATTGAAGCTGCAAAAATAAATGCTACTTACAAGGATTTACTGAAATTACTTGTTTGTAACTTGAACAATGAAAGCTGTATGTTCAATAAGTGTTCAGAGTGTCCAGGGACAGAGGCATTGCTAGATATTTTAAAAAATGAAATTGACGAAATGCCAGAAGAGATCTGCTTCAAACAGTGGGTTAACACAGATAGAGCAGAGCTTATAACCCAGATAAAAGCAACTGGCGAATTTTTAGACTCAGTAGAAAAATTACTGGCTTTAAAAACTCATCATTTTACTGCTAAAACACAGTCTCAGTACTTCAGGGAGTTGGAAAAATTAACATCAAAAGAATGCGTTGTTCTTGCAGATTTTACTGAAAACTATACATTTACAATTCAGGATGAAATCCAGAGTTGCCACTGGAATAATCAACAGGCTACATATAATACACCCATTTGTATACTATCACAAAAATGACGCAAAAGTTTGTTCCAAGAGTATATGTATAATAAGCGATCACTTGGTACATGATACAGTTGCAGTTCACACTTTTCAGTAACACTTAATTGATGACATCAAAAATATTGCACCCTCTGTTGAAAAGGTTATTTATTTTACTGATGGTTCAAGCAGCCAGTATAAAAACAAAAGAATTTTGTGAATGTATGCCATCATTTCAAGGATTTTGGGATAAAATCAGAATGGAATTTCTTTGCTTCTTCTCATGGAAAAAATGCTTGTGATGGGATAGGTGGAACAATAAAGTGAGAGCTAACAAGAATTTCCCAATAGCGAGCATACACAGACCAAATTTTAACTCCAAAAGATATGTTTGACTACTGTTCCCAAAATATTTCTGGAGTTTCCTATCAATATGTTTCAAGAGAAGAAAATTAGAAAATAGATTCCAGTTCTGCCAACGGGTTCCTGGAACTCGAGAATATCACCGATTTATGCCATTAAGTGAAAATGTTATAAGATGTTTTCTAACATCAACATGTGAAAAATATAATGATCATGATATTTCAAAAATTTGTGAAAGCTCACTATCCTTCAAAAAGAATGATTATGTTGCATGCATATACGATTAAGAAGTGGTGGATTGGAAAAGTTCTTGAGCTAAGTGAAGAAAACAATCACCTCTATATTCAGTTTTTTCACCCATATGAACCAAAAACATCTTTTCAACTGTCCAAAAATGACACAGTTTGGGTACCAGTAAGGAAAGTGCTCCGGAAATTAACTCCATTGGAACTAACTACAATCATTGGATGCAGCTACAATATTACTGAGACACTTTGCAATGAAATATCTCAGATATTTATTTCTATGAACGTAAAGTGAAATTTAATATTATATATTCAATGTAAAAGAGTTATTTATACCTTAAAAAGCAGCATTTGAAGTAATAAGAATAAATTATGTATTTTAAGAGTTCTTCTTGGTCTGTAAATATATGTAAATAAATGTGATTTTTAAGCCAATTTCGAGGCTTTATATTTCTAAAACTACATACATATCACTTATAATATTTTTGCTACATATTTACACCTGTAAGAAGGTTATCCTGTTAAATTTTCATAAAATTTCATTCAGTCCTTTTTTAGATATTGAACCTTAAATTTAGAATTTTGTCGCCAAGTTTGACTAATTGTAGAAAAAGGAGGAGTATCTCCAAATGTTTCATACTACTTCTGAAGATAGTTCAATAAGGCATCTATTCAAGAAAATAAATGTAAAGGCGAGTCTTACATCCTTCCATTAAAATTTTTATGTTAAAAATGCAATTTTTCACTGTAAAAGTGATAATTTAAAGTCAATTTTATTCAAAGTTTTTTAACAATTATCAGAAAAGTACCTATTATTATAAAAATTTAGTTCATTTTTTACTCTATATAATGGTTTTTAAAACACTTTGATATGTTCAGAAATAATAAAGTTCTTTGGGTTTCCGTAAAGTACTATTTTCATGAAAAATCACATATGACACAACTAAAAAATGGCTGCCAAAAACAATTCCAAAGGTTAAAAAAATTTTTAATCTTTATTTTAGACTCCAAAGATGAAGACCTAATTTCAGCAATAATTAACATCAATAGTTGGAAAAATATCTGAATTCGTTTGTGTAGTCCTGTATATGATGTATAGTTTTGTATATATACTACATATACATAGCATGCTAAAATTTAGTTTAAGTAGAAAATGCAGATCACAGTTGAAAATTCCCTTTCAGCAATTTCCATCAATAAATGGGAATGTACTGGAGATGTTTTGTACAGCCGTGTATATGATCTATAGAATTTATACACACCAAGTAATATGCAAAAAAATTTCTTAGTACAACTGAAAACTTACTTTTAAAAATTATTGTCCGTAGACACTACTGTAACAGAATTCTTATATGTGTCCTGGGACAACTCCAGTGGTGTAGCGTCAGGGGGGGGGGGGGGGCACGATCATGTTACTACCAGTATAATTATATACTACATTTGGCTTTATTTATTCTTTGAATGGTATGAATTAAATAAGGCCAAATATAGTATATGAAAATACTGGTAGTAAAGTGATCGTGCCCCCCTTGATGCTACGCCTCTGGACAACTTAGAACGTGAAGCGAGTAAGATGGTGTGGTAGCATGAATTTCATGTTCAGTCACAGACATATTTAATGGATGAACTGATGATTTATTTAAAATAATCTATAGTTATCAGTCATCAAAATAAAATCTATAACATATTTGAAATTTGTAGGTAATGCGAATTTCGGCTGTGGCTGCACAGATAAACTTCCATTAAAGTTTGGTTAATATTATACAAAGTTTATGAATAGTCAGTAAGTCTCTATAGGTATTTCACAAGAACTTATTTAAACGAAAGGACATTTTCCACTTAAGTTCAAAGGAAAGTAGATACCCTGAGACCAATGGCTGGTCTTTCACTACTGAGCTCTTGGCTTAAAACAATCGTCGCTAAAACGCTAAGCATAGGTCTTAATACCCTGAGCTCTGAAGTAAAAACAAATGCTACGTCTACTCGTTACAGCGAAATCACTTCCTGACTCTATCCTTCCTCGCTTTGCCTTTTTCCTTAAATTTATTTTGTGTCCTGGAGAGAAAAGAGAGGGGGTGGGGATGACAGCGAATCGCAAAATGTTTCTCCTTCACTCCATTGTCTTGAAGCTGAGTTTTTTTTAGTGCCTCTCGAGCACTGATCTTTCATTCAACAGAGAGTTTTTCATCTCAGACTACCCTATTACCACAACTACACAGCAAACTCCTAGTGGCACCTAGCTGAGCCCCTCTCTAGATGGTAATTTGATAATTGATAAAGATCTAGCATAATGAATTTTTAGTGTCAAGATCTTTCTCTAGCACTGTCACAAGCTTGGTTAGCCAATGACTTATCGGTTTCTCTGTTCCTGGTTATCCGTGGAAAACTGTCTTAACTAAAATGCTGAGAATATTTCTTAATTTTCGATATGTTACAGTCTCTGTAAATGAATGTTGAATGCTATGAACACTGTATTCTATAGTAAGCATTTTTCACTTCACCTCAGTGATATATATCAATTTCAATATGTTTAAAATAGTTAATATCATTAAAATACACCACAAACTATTTTTTTTTTTTCAAAATAAACCGTAATGTAATGAAATTCTTTTGAGTGTCTTCGTAAATGAGTGATAAATTCTATGCACCCCATATTGCAAGCATCTTGTAGTGCACCTCAGATATATATATATATATCAATTTCAATAAGTTGAAATAGTGTAACATCATTAAACTACACCATTTTCCCTGTAAACAGACTACAAATGCTGTACACCTCATTTCTAATACTGAACATGCCATAGTAAACATCAATAAAATATATCAAATTTCATGGAAATATTTACACGAGTTAGAGCAGACAGACAGACACAATTTATAAACACTTTTCAACTATGTTAGAAAGTGTTAAAAACAATGAAAAATCATGCGTCAAGCATAGATTATAAAAAAATTTCCAAAACTTCCAGAATACTTTTTTAAAACTTCACTGTTTAATAAGGTTCTTTCTTTGGTTTGATGATGTTTAAATATGCACATTTGAAAACCTAATTTCAAAATTATCATAAATAGTCAGAAAAATATCCAAATTCTTTTGTACAGCTTCATTTGATGCTTTTATATGATCTATGTGTGCTCCTGTAGATGTACGATGAATGGTATGCGCAGCCTATTCTATAGTAAGCCTCTTGTAGTGCACCTCTGTGAAAAAATATCAATTTCAATATGCTTGAAATAGTGTAACATTTTTAAAATACACTGCAAATGATTTTTCCCTATAGACTGTAATGTAACGGAATTCTTTTGATTCTCACTGTATATGAACTATAAATGCTATACGCTTCATTTTCCATACTGAACATGGCATAGTAAACATTAATAACATATATCAATTGCATGACAATCTGAGTTTATTTACGCGAGTTAGTGTGGACAGACAGACAAACCAAATTCATAAACACTCGTCAACTACGTTGAAAAGTATTAAGAGAAAAAAAAAACTTGTGAACAGCCACTTGGTACCTATAATTTTTCTCCAACTCAGATGTTTGAGAATTGAATTTTCTCCTTTCATGCCACGAAATACTGGAACTTTTTGAGACAGACAGTACAACTTTATGCTAACAGCTCCCGATGGTATAAATATGTACTTTCTCATGTATCATTAAGCTACTGCAGTAAACACAGTAGTTCTAGCATCGTTTGCTTTCTTGAGTGCTAATTGGTAGAATATCCATATGTACTGGTGCTATTATTACTATATAAAGTAATTGTATAGAATTTCTAGTGTTAAAATTAAATATTGCATCCAAATTTAAATAAATAAAATTATGAATGGAGAAGAAAATGAGAATGCTGTAGTTTGTCAGTGTCTATATACAAGCTTCCCCTGCTCTTGTAACTTTTAGGCATAAAGAATTTTGTGTGTGAACGGTTAAATACATCTAATCTAAATCTTTTAAAAGGTTGCCCTGAATTATCATTCAAATAACTAAAAAAATATTTGATGAGTGAATACAACAAAAATTGATAAAGCCTATATTTGACCTATGATAAATATATTGGATTTTTTTTCTTCTTAAAGCACTTTTAGTATTGTGTGATGAAATTCTAGGTATTCTGGTCTTTTATAGTCATGCATTCCGAAAGTTTATTTTTCTGCTTTCTGACCATTTTTTAACATTTTGGAATTATTGTGCAGAGTTAGGCAAAATTTAATCATTTAGACTATTAAGAACTAATAATTAAATCGATTGTAAGTTATAAATTTTACAACTGATGATTAACCAATTGTTAATTGCCCATCTATACAACTAACATTTAATTAATCATTAATTGTGGATTTCAGTTAACAGTTAGTTGCAATCATGGTTTTTGAAATTATTTACTACTTAATTTTTAGAGTTTAATTACGTACAATTAAAAGTACGTAATCAATCATTAATTTATACTGGATAATTATTACATTCCATTATAAATAAGGGCGTAAACAAATAAATAAGTTCCAATTGTATTTATGTGTGTTTTTGGAGTATCTTTGAAAAATGACAGGTTTTCTAACCAAATAGAAAAAGTTTGTCTATCCATTCACCTTCGCCTTCTAACTTTCATAAGAATGCTTCTTGGATAGTTAAGAAATGTAGCAATATTAAGGAGAAGGATCAATATAGTGTTTGTTAATGAAAATGTATATATAGCATTTATAGTTTCTTTTTGCATGACCAATCAAAAGAGCCACAATATTTTACTGTAGATGATAACTGATTTAAATACATTTCAATAACTTTATATTCTTTCAGACTCAATGTATGTTATTGCTGTGTATTGCAAAAAAAAAAAAAAAAATAATATTTCTGGCTGTTTGATAGGGCCACACAATTAAAGTTCAGATATATGTCATAAGCAGTAATTTTTAAAAAATACTTTGTTTTACTTTTTCAAAATTTCATGATATTGGCCTTTGCTGAAAATGGAGCATTTGACATTTCAGCCGTTTAAAAGTAGAATGGTGGAAGTTACTAATTTTGAAAATTTGACTTAAGTGCATGGAGTGTATCTAGACATAGGAATCTCTATATAAATGATGGTTGCCTGTAAATAGCACCTGAAGATAATTTTACCCCATAAGAAATTATTGTAGCACATCCAGAAAATCCTTGTTTTTGAGCATCTGTAACTTGCACCATTCAGCTTTTAAATGCCTCATTTATAATTTTTATATGGGGCTTCGCTTCACATAAAAAGCTTGAATATGTTTGTGTCTATTGACAGTAATTGCACAAATTAGATTTTAATGATGTTAAACTATTCTCACTGTGGAAATTTTTAATAGAAGCAGGGCTTGACAAATGCAGTCACCAGGTCGACCAAGTTATTTAACCAGCAAATTTTTAAATAATAAATTACAGTCGAAGCTTGTTAACGCGAGCACTCAAGGAGAAACTTTTTTTGTTTGTGTTAAAAGTAGTTTGTATTATCCGAACATAAATACATTACATACAACTGGACGAGGCAATCGAAAACAGTTCGTGCTAAAAGTAATTCGCGTTAAGTGTGTTCGTGTTAACAAGGTTTGACTGTACTTGATTGACTTCGACAAGAAAATAAGCAAGAAAAAAAATTGTTTTCTAGCTTCACGATTTCATCAATTAACACCACCCCCCACCCCCCCCCCCCCCCCCCCCCCCCACACACACACACACACATTTGTCAATCAGCATTTCTTAAATGTGCCATTTAATTCAGAATTTACAGTTTTTTTTTTTTTTTTTTTTTTTTTTTTTTTCCTTTACAGCGATATATAATTTTGAGACATTTCATTAGAAAAGTTTATCTTTTTAAATTATGTACTATTCAGAACTATGTAGCTAATAATGCTAAAATATACTTTTTTTTTTTCTATTAATTCATAATAAACCTTTGTGCTTTTTAAAGATCAGTGACAGCAGAACAGGAAGGAGTAATATTTTTTACTGGCAAATAGAATGTTTTTCTGCTACTAGATTTTATCAAATTTTTAAAGCCCTGATTATAAGTATGTGTACATCTATGGTTCCTATGGAGGGAAGCACAAAAAAAGTTGAAATGTGTTATTACTGAGTAGTTATTGTTTGAAGTGGTTTCTGTGTGTTTTCAAGCTATGTACAATTTTATTATGTTATATGATGCATGCAATATGTGTAGTTTTTGTACAGGATTGAACAAAATACATTTTAGTGATGTAATATGTTTAACAAAGAAACAAAGTTTTAACATGCTGCATATAGTGAGTGTATGTAGTTATCTAGATATTTTACAAGGCCATACAAAAGAATTTGGAAACATTACTGCCTATGTGCAGTTATTAAATTACTTTTCATTGATTTGTACTTTATGAAACTTAACAGAATTTTGATATGTGTGCAGTATGTGAAATTTCTGAAAACAGACACACAATGCAGCATAAAAAAATTCCAGCATGTTCATTTCAATAATCTGTCTGGCAATCCAGTGACAGCTCATGTTTGGAAAAGTAGGTGAAGAGTATGAAAAGTTGTTTTGGATTCTCCAATGGAAGACTATGGTTTACCAAGGAAAGGGTAACTATTTAGTAACAATTTAAGAATCATGCTTACACATTTTCCAATAAAATATAATAAATATGTACAACAGTACAGCTTTCACAATGAAACACAATTTTAAAAACACTTGTTAAAAAGAAAAAAAACTTTGATATTCTTGATTATACAAATTAAACCTTTTTGACTGTGACATTAAAAAAAAAAAAAAAAATCTCTTCACCTTCATTTTTTGCGATATCAGCACTCTTGTTGTATTTTTTCAAACTTCAGTCATCAAAATTTAAATGTTTTATACCAGTGCTGTCCAACCTGGCACACGCTATTCATCAGAAAAGTCTTACAGAAATATTTGCCTTATTTAATTACATATATTCAGAGATTAAATAAGGCAAATATTTCTGTAAGACTTTTCTGGTGAATAGCGGGCGCCAGGGTGGACAGCCTTGTTTTATACAATGAGCTTTATTATTTAACATTGAAAAAAAAAAAACATCAGTATGTCAATTTATCTTCTTTAGCTTTTCTTTTGTTTAGAAAATCGACAATCTCGGAAAGTAAACACTAACTCGTTTAGGAAAGAAAAATGTTTTTCCTTTAATGATTCTTTTTACTGCCATGTAAGCTTATTTACTGTTCATTTGTTGTTTCTAGAAAAAGGTTTTTATATAATAGAAACTTTGGAAGATCACTTGACAAGCCTCAAGATCTCAAAATGAGTCTTTATGAAAAAAAAATGAATTCATGCACATATTTCTGTTCAAGTAGTAGAGAAAAATAATAAAGTTAACTATGAATGTGAAAATTGGCTTTTTAATAACATGTTCAGATTTATAATGACAGTTTATTAAAGGATACTTAATATTATGCTTGCATTAGGCTGAGACAATAGTAATTGATTGTTAAAACTTTTATATGCAAATGTCTCCATATTTAGCACTCATTTTTTTTTGCTGATGTTACAGAAATAGCATACAAATACATAAAAAAGCACAATAACAATATAAAATATTTACAGAGTTGATAAAGTAATATAATTTATGTCACAAATTAAGCTTTTGCAGTAGGTTTGCACTGTTCCCATTTGGGAAATCTGATTGAAATATCAATTAAAAATTAAAAAATTATTCATATTGATTTTTAAAAAATAGCAATTATAACAGAAAGAGAATTAATTTTGTCTTTGCACTTATTAAAATTACAAAAACCGCTTTTTTTTACATTTAACATAATACACAACTGAAAAATCTATATAATTTGTTTAAATTATCTAATACTTCTAAAAATTGATAGATGTTCTTAAAACAATTCATATTGTTAAAAGTACATAAGATATATTAATAAGAAATGAACTTTCTATAATTCAACAAACTTTCATGTTCCCAATTGGGAAAATAAATCATAAAAATGGTTGTTATATGTATAAAATTATTAAAATCTATAAATAAAAAATTTTCTCCCCATTTTAATGATTTATATCTTTAAATTAAAGCATTGGGAATGCTGAAAAAAGTACTTAAAAATATACCTGGGCCTGAACTCTGTCAAAAGTTATTAAGTTCATGCTTAAGTTTTATATGTTAAATCAATTCTTCTTTCTTTCAAAGATGCAAATTTATCAATTATGTCATCATAAAATGGTTGTTTTTTCATCAACATCAATATCACATCTTTCTGGATAGAAATATTTGCCAAAGAAGTGTGTCTTTCTTGGGATATTGTATTTCTGGAATAAGTTTTTATTCTTTTTTGGCAAGACTCCACTGACTCACCTGTAGATGGAAGACTTACAATGATTGAAACTAATTTGTAAGCTTCTATAAATATATCTCTAATTTCATGCATCTCTCGTATGAGTTTTTGATTTGATATGTTTCTCAAACTTTCATTGGCATATATTAAACTTAGTTCATTCTTAAGACGCTGGTAGTTGGTAAATATATTACCATAAAAATGTTTCAGACTTTCTAAAGCATTGGAGGGAAAGCAAGAATTAAAATCTGCAAAACAGCTTGTATCAGCAAGACTGATAAACTGCAGCTTTTCACAATCTTGAAACCTGTTATCCATCTCCATGAGAATGTGATCCAAAATTTCAAAATATAATTGCTTATAATTTTGTAAAATTGTTTCTGAAAGAGCAGCACATTTAAAGTCTGTGATCCTGTTTGCTTTTTCAAAAAGTGTTTTGAAATGTTCATCGTTTCTCTTATACTTCAAAACCTCAATTGTTTTTTTAATTTCAATTACACAGTAACTCATGTTAAAGGATTCTTTCTGCAAAATTTCAAATAATAAATTTGCGTGATCGAAAATTTCATTAAAGGCTACTGCCAAAAATGTAAATTCAAAATTGTTCAGGTCATTTAGGAATACTCGAGCAAGATTAATTATTTTTGAATCTGATTGTTTGCTATTTGATAGAAATTCAAATACTTCTTTAAGTTTATCCCAGTCATCAATAATTATGTTTAATAATTTGGAATTGGAAGACAACACAGTTTCTGCAATAGTTGGAATTTGCCTAGCTGTTGCTGATGCTGATGTATAAGATCTCTCAGCAGAGTGATGAAAAATTGAAGGAATTCCGGAGAGGCTGGCAAAAAAAATCCGACATTTAGCAATTTTTGAAAGACTCTGCTGTAAAACAAGATTCAAATGATGTGTTAAACAATGAATGAAAACAGCTTGTGGAGCTTTGTCTTTAATTTTGTTCTGTAATTCATTTAAATGTTCCGACATTACACTTGTTCCATCATAACATTGTCCTATTAATTTTTGTTCATAATTAAATTTCTCCAAAATTTGATCAAGTATTTGATATAAATTTTCTGATGTTTTTTCTTCACTTACATTGTGAAAACCCAAAAATCTCTCAACTAATGTGCCTTCAGAATTAATAAATCTTAATATTAAGGAACACTGGGAAGTCTGATTTATATTTGTGGCATCATCTACTTGAACAGAAAAGAATTGGGATTCACTTATTTCATTGTTCACATGATCATCAATATAATCAGAAATGCACTGGATTAACTCATTTTGAATCATTTTCAATTCTCCTGTAAATACATTCTTTATCTTTTCATATTGGGTTTGTATTTCTACAGGACTTCTTGATATCAGCAATGTAAGCAGTTCCTCAAAATTGCCATGATTTACAACATTGAAACTATCATCATGCCCACAGAATGAAAGATCTTGTTTACTCAAGTATAAAACAGCATCAATAACTGTCTGGAAGAAAAGTCTGTTCAAACGTACATTTTCATTGAATTGAATTTTGAATAATCTGGAGTTTTCTTCTAGAGCATCAGCAAAAGTGTTTTGATTTTTTTCAAAATCTCTTAAACTTAATTCACATTTTAAATGCTCTCCAGAATCACCATGTTTATGTAGTGATCGCGTTATATTTGACAAGTTTGAGAAACCCTCTTTATTCCATGTAGAATTTTTATTGCTGTAAAGCAGGCAGGGCCAACAATAAAGTTTTTCTAATGCAGTTGAACTACATAACCATTTATATTCGGTAAACCAAATGTTTTTAAATTTTAGAGTATAACATTTTCCAATTTTCTTTAACTCTTTCTTGGCTATAAGTGTTAATGCTTTTGTTGGTCTTCCATGATGAAGCACATCCCTTTTATATTTATCCTCCCATCGTTTAAATGGTGTTTGCAGTAAATTACAAACAATATCATTAGCAGGATACATACTATCTTTTGTTGGTAAAATATACAAAATATATATTAATTACAATTTACTAACGATAGAAAAAACAATTCATGTTTATGTAACTAAATGATTGAATTCGGATGATTTTCCAAAAAGGTCTTGGTGAAGTATGTAATGTCCTAATCAAAATGCTCTTCACTTCCCTGCTTCGTCCCCCGTAATCTTTACGAGAGTCATGCCCAAGGCTTTTAATCATAGGAGGATTCGACAACTGACGTCACAGTTACCATGGCAACTCCCCGTGTAGGTGAAGATCTTTGGTTAATTCCGCTTTATCGCTGCACCTCTTCAATGGAAAGAATGGAATCGTTTCAACTCGTTGATCTTGTTGTGGATTGTTACTTATTGAAAGATTGATGCAAATTCAATACATAATATATATATATATATATATATTAATTTATTCAAAAGATTTTTAATGTTAGATGTGAAGAGACGCTACTGTGTACAGCCCAGTGTTGAATTCAGGGGAGGGGGGACATTCCCCCCGGAAGATTTCAGATTTTATACTTTTAATGGTTAAAAAGTGCAATCCCCCCCCCCCCGGAGCTACAGAAATCCCTCCTGGAGAAAAGTCCCTGAATTCAACACTGGTAAAGCCCCAATCCAGTGCTGCAGAGAGATTGGGGTGGGCGGAGAAAAGTCCCCGTGGCTCCCATAAAAGGGACCTTTCCTTAAGTACTACCATGGAACTACGAACCAACTAGGTAATCATTCCTAGTTCCATGAGTACTACATACTTTATACAAAGAATATTTTTTCGGTACATTCAAAGTTTAGATCTTATTTTGCGTAGAATAGGAATGAAAAAATACGCTACTCAAAATAAATATATACAAGTTTACCTCTATTCTATTAGTGCGTTTAATTAATCTCGCGATATTACCTCACTAATCCAAACCAAGACCCCAAACATACATCGAATGGGACTACAATATATCTGCAGCCAACTTTCTGAAAAACTCAAATACATAAATAAACTGTATATTACGATATTGTTTTAGATGTGTTATTGTTAGAAAGTACACAACTTGATTTGAAATTTTAAGTAAAGTTTATTATCTTCATGAATTTCCATTAACATAAACAAACATGCTTAATAAGTAGTAACCGAGAAACATTGAAAAGTCAATTTTAATTTTGCATTACTACAATTCTTTAGATTGTTTATATTAGCCTACTTATCATTATATTATTTTTTTTTTAATTGCATATGATTTAAAACTTATTCTAATACATTTTGATTACTTCAAAGTAAGCGAAAACTTATAAATTGCTAATTGTGCAGTTTTCTTTCTTTTTGGAATGCATCTTACGGTATCGCAAAATTCGATTTTCTAATCCTCGGTGCATTTTCATAATTACACTGATGTCTGAGTCTATCAAATGATATCAGTAAAATTCCAATTTTTGCAAAGTTTCTTAAAATTCTTTTAATGTTATTCCCATTTTCTGCAAATTATATTTTCAAAAATCCGACTCCTATCTGGAAAGGGAAAGGGGTCGCTCTTTGCGCGCTAATCGAATCTTTGCCCGCATGTTTATTTTGATTTAAAACATTCTTTTTCAAAAATCAGAGTTTATATAGGCTTTTCCAAGAAAAATTGCGTGTACAAAGAAAATAAAAAGTTCCGGGCTATATGCATTACTGTTTAAGTTCGTGTGGAAAATTGTATACAATTTGCTTCTACGGCTATTAACACAAACATACAATTACATGTGCATGTCATTACCTAAATGCTATTTTTCACAGAAATCCCAAATAGTATATATATATATCATAAACGTTAATTTGATTTAAAAGTGAAATTTTTTAGGGATATTATTAACATCTTAAATTTCCCTTTTTATTTGATTTCATATATATAGCCCGGGCCGGGGCACTCCCTGTGTTAATCCGAAATGTAACAATCACATAAGTACTTAGATTACTGCGAAATTAAATTAACTGAAATAAATTATCCGGTAAAACCTCCCAATAAACGATACCCATGGAACCATAGATATTTTGTCCTTTAAATAGAAGTGTTTTTATTATTATTATTATTATTATTAGGAGGTATGGTTGAACTATTGAATAAATAAGTAATATTACAATACATACATAAATACGTTATGTAATTTAAATTCGATCGAGATACCTAAAATTCTAGATTATAAAAATACAATAATTCAAAAGATTGTACTTTAACAATTTATTTAAAATTAGTATCAATTTAATACAAACGGTTATTTATTATTGAAATAGTTGTAGGAATTGAAATAGTTGTCAAGGAATGTATAAAAACGTGACCACTTACATCCGTTTATTTAAAGTATTCATTTAAATAAGTATGTCTTGTAAATTTCGTTTGACAAGCATATTTCTATTATTATATGCACATTAAGTTTTTTAACTAAATACTCCGTATAATCTGGTAAAAACTTAAAACAGGAAAAAGCATCCCTTTAAAAGTGATTTTTTATTATTTGCAACAACTGATTAGAATTTCATTAAAGATTTTTTATTATTTGCAACAACTGATTAGAATTTCGTTAAAGATTTTTTTTGTTGTTGTTGTTGACGTTATCTCATTCTATTTCTCTTGAGATGCCTTTAAAATAAAACTTTTCATTGAAAAAAAAGAAGAAAAAATCATTTTAGATTTCTATTTTATTCATTTATTGGGACAAACCATCTTTTTTCCACTACCCTTAAATGGGAGGTCCCCTTATTTAAATGAATTATGTACACTATTTTGAGGGTCTGAGATCTTGGAAGTTGACCATTATCAGATTTTTTTCCCCATTTTAGGTAGCTTTCAATACAAAAAAGTCCTTCCGGCCTGTACCGGGAGGAAAAGGTAGCTTTCCTATATCTTCGTTTTAAAATTTTAGCTAATGTTACACGAAAACAGCAAGTTAAAATGCAAAGAAAACATTTACAAAAGATTCGTTAATACTGAATTTAAATAAGTTTCGCCAAATTATTGAGCAATAGCCAAATTGGCTTCATTTATAAAGACTTATTTTGGTCACCAAATTTGGCGATATTTCGCCAAATGTCACAAATTTGGCTAATTTTGGCGCTAACGTATATGAATATATAGTTTTATGCGTATGATTGGGAAAATTATTACAACAATGAAAGAAAATAATTTGCGAGTAAACGCCTTAATGTGCTGTTTTGTTTCAAAATGTCAGCCACCCTAGAATTTCAAACTGCTCTATCTCAGCCATTTTTTAAGATAGAGGTAAACCAAAAAATGCTCTGGAATCCTTGTATCAAGGCCTAACACGTAATTAAAAAATAAATTTTAATTTTTAACTTTTTTGTATATTTATTTTACTTTTAAATATTTAAGTGGCCGCCATCTTGAAACAAAATGGTGGACCAAGCTGGCCAACGAACTCGGTCGAGACATTGGTGAACTTAATACACACAATTAGTTTCATCAAAATTGATTTATAAATACGAGCGTTATCGTATGACATAGGTCAGATATATATATATATATATATAAATCAACATTTGAACGGAGGGTGGTTTTGGGGTCTGGGAGTCATGATCGGTGAAAATATATCGAAATTTTCCGGAACTGCTTTCCTCCGAACGGCTGCAATAGGTAGCTTTATACTTTTTTGTATTGAAAGCTACCTAAAAGTATAAAGCTACCAGCCGTTCGGAGGAAAGCAGTTCCGGAAAATCTCGATATATTTTCACCGATCATGACCCCCAGACCCCAAAACCACCCTCCGTTCAAATGTTGATTTATATATATATATATATATATATCCATATATATGTATATATATCTGACCTATGTCATACGATAACGCCCGTATTTATGAATCGATTTTGATGAAACTAATTGTGTGTATTAAGGTCACTAATGTCTCGACCGAGTTCGTTGGCCAGCTTGGTCCGCCATTTTGTTTCAAGATGGCGGCCATTTAAAAATTTAAAACTAAAATAAATATACAAAAAAAAAAATGAAAATTCAAATTTATTTTTTAATTAGGCCTTGATACGAGGATTCCAGAACATTTTTTGGTTTACCTCTATCTTAAAAAATAGCTGAGATAGAGCAGTTTGAAATTCTAGGGTGGCTGACATTTTGAAACAAAACAGCACATTAACGCGATTACTCGCAAATTATTTTCTTTCATTGTTGTAATAATTTTCCCAATCATACGCATAAAACTATATATTCATATCCGTTAGCGCCAAATTCTCGCCAAAATTGGCGACATTTGGCGACCAAAATAAGTCTTCATAAATGAAGCCTATTTGGCTATTGCTCAATAATTTGGCGAAATTCTTATTCAAATTCAGTATTAACGAATCTTCTTTGCATTTTAACTTGCTGTTTTCGAGTAACATTAGCTAAAATTTTAAAACGAAGATATAGGAAAGCTACCTTTTCCTCCCGGTACAGGCCGGAAGGACTTTTTTTATTTAACTCAATTTTGTTTTAGGGAGCTTTCATTACAAAAAGTAATTGCAGCCGTTTGGAGGAAAGCAATTCCGGAAAATTTGGTTTTTTATTTCCAATTTAAATATTTCCAATCTTATTTTTTCCAATTGTTATCTGGTAATAATTCAGTATACTTGGTTGATTCTACTGTTCTTAGCATCATGCCAGTAGAATTATGAAATACTGAATTATTTTTAAAACACATGTGGGTGCAACCAAGCTGACGAGTACATCTACATGTGTTTTTTCATATCCAATTCTTGTTTGTTCTCTTGTGGTCCAGTTTTCCATTGTATAATGTTCATATTTGATTTATTAATCCATTTGTGTTTACTTAATAGCAACTCCAATCTATAAACTTTTTTTTTTTTTTCCCTTTCTCTCTCTTTCTTTTTTTAAATATTATTCAGGTATGAGTAAATTTGGCCAATTACCATTGAAGCACATGCTATGGTAAAATTATGATTGCACATGTTAATTATTAGATATGTGGTATTCTGTTTACACAATATCATTATTTATCTCTTTGTAGATTAAAGTAGAATGATATTAGAACTTGATATGTATTTTGAAATTCATAGATATTATAATTATATATATATATATATATATATATACAGGGTAAGTCAAAATGAATATAGCGATTACAAACGGCTATAACTATTTAATGGAAAAGAATTTATCGATAAGATTAACACAGAATGTAGACGGAACTTCAAAATTTTGTATACATACGCCATAGATGTTCTATGTCTCTATGTGACTTCCCTTGGTCACACGGCCAACATCTAGGCGGTAGTCTATTTCACGCCATACATTCTGAAGCATTTGTTCAGTCACCGACGCAAGCGCATTACAAATGCGTACTTTGAGTACTTCAATTGTTTTTGGCATGGGAGGCACGCATGGCTTTCACATAAATACACAATTTCTGCTCTTGGGCACCGAGATCTCCGGACTTGACGCCCTGCGATTTTTTTCTATGAAAGACAAGGTGTATGTGCCTCCCTTGCCTAAAACAATTGAAGAACTCAAAGTACGCATTTGTAATGTGCTTTCGTTGGTGATTGAACAAATGCTTCAGAATGTATGAGTAGTAGAAGAATGTATGTTTCGCTCCAGCAGGCGCTATGTGCGCGGAGCCGGAGCCGGAAGTAGCAGGTGTGGACACCGGAAGTTCTGCGAACGGTGAAGGTCACCGGAAGTCGCAGGTGCTGATAACAGGCATGTTGAGACAGGAAGTGATCCTGAAAGCGGAAGTAAGACAAAGGGATTACGAGATAAGGATAGGATGAGACGTATTTTTTATGGGTTTTAATCAGATTCTTTCTTGACAGGGAAAATTTTTCTACACCAGATGTGCTGATGTCTCAAGGTTAGCGGAAGGGACAGGTGATGATAACAGACATGTTTATACAGGAAGTGATTCCGTAAGTAAGGCCGGAAGGTAATTGGAGATAACGTTTGGATGTTCTACAGCAGATGTGCTGACCACGCAAGGTCATAGGAAATGACAGATGTTGATAATACACAGGTTGAAACAAGTATCTTTAGACAGGAAGTAATTCCGTAAGTAAGACCGGAAGGGATCAGGAAGTGAAATGTGATAAGACTTTCTGACTTTATAAAAGTTTAATATGAATTTTTCTTTTCTATAAAAAGGGTTTTAATTAGATTCTTTCTTGAGAAGGAAAAAAAAATTTAGTTTTTTACATTTTTTTAATTTTATAAAAGTTTTTTTTTTTTTTTTTTTTTTTTTTTAATTTTATAAAAGTTTTTATGGTTGGTGGGCGTGTGATTTTAAGTGTTTAAAAGTAGATGATGTATATGTGGGGTATCATTTGTAAACATGACTTCGAGAGAGGAAGTATTGAGTGTTGTGTGTCTGTATATAACAATCTGCATTGTGTATTCGTTGATTTATGTGTTTACCGGTAGTGAAAAATTTAAAGTGGATTTTATACTGAATTTAAATGAAACGGGTAATTTATCTGTTTCGATATGATGCGATTCGATATTAACGTCTCGCGTAATAAAATTTTATGTTGTAATGAAGGCGATTTATCCGATTCCAAGTCACGCAGCAAGTTTTGGTGGTGTAAATGCCTTGTATATTGCTGCCAAAGGCAAAGTCAAGAAGAAGACGATACAGAAATGGTTAAGCGGAGTCGACTCGTACACGCTTCACAAACCGGTTCGAAGACATTTTCCGACGAATCGAGTGATTGTGTATTCGATGGATCAACAATGGCAGACCGATCTGGTGGATCTCATCAGTTTACAAAAGTACAATCAAGGGTTTCGTTACCTACTGACGTGTATAGACATTCTCTCTAAATATGCGTGGGTGATTCCCTTAAAAACGAAACGAGGAGAAGAAGTTGTGAAAGCGTTTCAAACTATTTTTGTAACGAGAAAACCCAAGGCGCTTCAATCGGATGCTGGACAGGAATTTAAAAACCAGCTTTTGCAAAGATTATTAAAACAAGAAGGCATTCGATTTTTTACGACACATAATAATACGAAAGCTTCAGTCGTTGAACGCTTTAACCGTACCTTGAAAACTAAAATGTGGAAATATTTTACCCACAACCATACTTATCGTTATATCGATGTGTTAGACTCATTAGTGGATAGTTATAACCATACCTATCATTCGAGTATCAAGAGAACCCCAGCAGAAGTAACACCCGAGAACGAAAGCGATGTCTGGTTTACTTTGTATGGAAACTTGGAAAATGTGAAAAGAAAACCTTGTATGTTTCAACCGGGTGATGTGGTGCGGGTTTCGAAACAGAAACTGACCTTTGAAAAAGGATACGAAACCAATTGGACGGAAGAACTGTTTATAGTGACAGAGTGTGTCACAAGAGATCCTCCTGTCTATCGAATTAAGGATTTGATGGACGAACCCATCCAAGGCACCTTTTATCCCCAAGAACTTCAAAAAGTCCAAATGAAAGACACTTATACAATTGAAAAGATTTTAGAGAAACGTACCCGTAAAGGTCGAGTGGAATATCATGTGAAATATAAAGGGTATTCAAACAAATTTAATCAATGGATTCCCTCGTCTGATTTATCTTCCTTATAAGGGAGTGCAAGAAGGTTGAAAGCGCATTTAGCAACATGTCGTTCTACTTGACATTACCCTCGGACAGTTCTAGGAATTATTTTCCCGAGAATAAAATTTCACATTTTGTTACTCGATTACCCGCCCCTATCGAATTAAGAGGAGAATGGGAAGTGGGTCTTGTGGAATTTATTTACCCGCATACCTGGTATAATGTGAATAGTACGACCAATCTGATTGGATTTGACTTGAACGACGGAAAGACTATTGGTAGACGCATCCCCCCAGGATTTTATGAGACGGTACCGGATATTTTGAAAGCCATCTCTATTAAAGACATTGAAAAAAAGATTTCGTTCACCTATAATAACGTTACGAAGAGAGTGACTATCAACGTGCGAGAAAATGCTAAAGTGATTTTGGAAAACGGTCTGGCACAGATGTTGGGATTCGAACCGTCTGAAATTGAATCCTTAGATGGAAATGTAGAACAAACTGTTACGAGTTCGTATGTAGCAGATCCGTGTGCTCATTATAGAGTGTTAATGATTTATTCGGATATTGTGGAACCGCAAATTGTCGGTGATGTGTTAGCCCCCTTGTTACGAATCGTGAATGTAACTGGAAAAGACGGAGAAGTGATTTGTGCGACCTTTGATCGCCCGCATTACATGCCAATCAGTCGAAAATCATTCGACTCTTTAGAAATTGTTATAAGGACGCACCTGGGCGAATTAACGCCATTTGAGCGTGGGCGGTCGTACGTGAAACTTCACTTTCGACAAAAATATCTCTCGTGATGTTGGTTCCCTACCAGTGTTGTGCGAAATCTTTTGAAGATTATTATACACAACAGTTGGGGCATGGTTTAAACTATTACCAAGGCGCCCCTTTACAAAGAGGTTATGGATTCGGCGGATTGTTTCGGTCTATTTTTCGTGCTGCGGTACCCCTTTTCAAGTCAGGGGCGAAAGCCGTAGGAAAACAATTGTTTCATACAGGTGTAGATGTACTCAACGACCTATCCCGAGGCGAGAACATTAAAATAGCTGCCAAACGACGATTTAAAGAAGCTGGAAAAAACTTAACAGATAAAGCGGCTACGAAAGTGAAAACGATGATTGGTTCCGGTCGCCAATATAAAAAGAGAAAGCGACCCGCTAAAGTAGTCACTCAACACAAAGTCAAGAGAGCGAAAGTACACGATATTTTCGGCTAAAGATGACTGGACTTATTCACCGAGATTCTCCTGCCTGTGCTAAATCGGAATTGGACCTATTTTTAATCCCGCCCACACAAACGGCTATTGAAAAAGGATATTACGTTGAATACCACCCTCTCGCTAATATTCGCGATGGGGGGCCTGTAGAATTTCTAATCTCAGGAACCGGTGAAGATTACTCGGATTTATCTGCTTCTTACATTCATGTGAAAGCGAAAATTGTGAAATCCGACGGAACGGATCTACCTGCGGGTGAACCGGTTGCCTTTATTAATAATTCTTTAGATTCAGTTTTTCAACAAGTGGATGTGAGTGCCAACGACCGTTGCATCTCCTCTTCTAATAATACCTATCCCTTTCGTGCATACCTCGAATCGTTAGTGAACTATAGTGAAGATGCTAAAAAAACTTTGTTAAGCTGCAAGTGTTTTTACAAAGACGAGAATTTAGCAACATCGGATCCCACTAGCAACGCAAACCCTGGACTTAAGAAACGCTATGAACTGACACAAAACAGTAAAACGTTGGATATGATTGGTCCTTTACATTCTGATATTTTTCAACAAAATCGCCTATTACTGAATATGGTGGATATGAAAATTAAAATGACTCGAAGCAAACCCGAGTTTTGTTTGATGGTGAAGAAAGATGCCGCTCGACCCTTCCACGACTATAAAGTGATTTTAGAACATGCCTCTCTTTTCATTCGGAAAGTGAAAGTCAGTCCTGGTGTGTTATTGGGTCATGCCAAAGCCTTGGAAAAAACAACTGCGAAATATCCCATCGATCGAGTTCTGTGCAAGACTTATTCCATATCGACCGGTAGTAAGTCGTTTATGCAAGATAATGTGTTTTTAGGAACCATGCCGAAACGTATTATTATTGGACTTTTAGATAATAGTGCTTATACGGGACAATATGATTTAAATCCCTTTTACTTTCACCATCACAACGTCAACTTTTTAAGTGTTTATGTGGACGGACAACCTGTACCGAGCAAGCCTTTGGAATTGGATTTCAAGAATAACAATTATATAAGAGCTTATCATCGCCTGTTCTCTGGTTTTCATCAAGACGCTGGGAATTATTTAACACGTGAAGACTTTGCTAACGGACACACCTTATACGTATTCGATTTAAGTCCCGATTTATGTGACGGACCTCATTTAAATTTACAACAACAAGGTAATTTACGCATCGAAATTAAGTTTGCCGAAGCCTTAGAAAAAACAACGACTGTGTTCATTTATGCTGAATTTGAAAACATTATCGAAATTAGCAAATCACGTCACGTGATCTGCGACTTTCCCAACTAAATGAATTCACTGCAAATTGAGAAGATTCTTACAGAAGACCCTGTTACTCGAAATTATTTTTTGGGTGTGTTTCCAAGTGATCAACTCCCTACAAGAATCGAGAACTATCCTGCCTGTTTTATCTGCAATGTGGACACGTCTACAGAACCCGGAAGCCATTGGATAGCCTTTTTTATGTCTTTGTCTCATCGAGTTGAATTTTTCGATTCATACGGAAATAAGCCTACCTTTTTTCAAGGACCTATAGCGAACTATGTACAACGTTTTTCACGAGTCAAGTTTAATCCGCTTGTTTTACAAACCCATGTGACTGCCGTCTGCGGGCAATATTGTATCTTTTATCTTTTTTCTCGATGTAGAGGTAAAACTTTGAAACAATTTTTATCCTATTTTGTCACAGAAGATCTGTCGAATGACCGACGAGTTTATAATTTTGTAGCCAAACGTTTTGGCATCTATGCTCCTTTTTATCAATAAATGTCTGTGTAAACTGTAAACCCCTGTGTCTGTGATTATTTAAAGTGTGTTCCAATGAGTGTTTGTTTATTAACGATGGAGTTTCCACGCTTTCAACACCCTTGTACGATGCTTTTATCGGGTCCCACACGAGTCGGTAAAAGTTGGTTTTTACGCGATTTGTTAGCAGAAAGGACCCGTATGTTTAACCCACCTCCCGACAAAGTCGTCTGGTTTTACGGAATTCATCAAAAGCTCTTTGACGAAATAGAAAACGTAACTTTTGTAGAAGGTTTTCCAGCAGATTATCGCAAGTATTTAGGGACCGATTCCCATATTATTTTAGATGATTTAATGGCGGAATGTGGTGACGACGAACGACTCACCTATCTTTATACAAAGGGAAGTCACCATTTAAATATTAGTGTTTTATTTATCACGCAAAATTTGTTCCACAAAGGTAAAGAAATGAGAGGTGTTTCACTCAACAGTCAATATTTATTTCTGTTTAAAAATCGTCGTGACATGAGTCAAATTATTCATTTAGGCCGGCAGTTATACCCAAGTCAAAGTAAATTTTTTCAAGAAGTTTTTGAAGACGCCACTAAAAAACCGTTCTCTTATTTACTCGTGGATTTAAGAAATGAAACGGATGAACACATGCGCTTAAGAACACAAATATTACCCGGACAAACGCAATATGTGTATACCCCGAAAAAGGGTTTAAAAAGAAAATCATTTTCATCTTAATTCAGTTGCGATCATGACAGTGACGGAGAAACAACGTCGCGACTTGGAATTGATTCATACATGTCCAAAAGCTTTACGTAGACAACTTTTAAAAAAATTACCTTCTCGATCGGTAAAAGCTATCTGCGAATGTTCGTTGAATGTGTTGAACGGAAATATACCTTTATCCAAATATCAGAAAAAGACTTTAAAGAAATATAAAACTACACTTAGAAAAATTAGCATAAAGAAAGGTCCTCTGTTTCAAAAAAAGAAACTGATTATTCAAAACGGAGGCTTTTTAAATATTTTAATACCAGCTGCGTTGAGTGTGTTAACGGGACTTATCAATGGAGTTCGCCACTAAATATGCCCTCGTGCCAGAAGAAGAGTTGACTCGAAATGTGCCTACTAAAAAACAAATGACAGAATTTGATGCAGCCATGTCTAAAATACTCAACAGTGCACGACCCGATTATGAAAAAGTACAAATGTACTATGAACTGTTAAAACGGAAAATGAATTTACAAGAATTTAATGTTCCTTGGAGATCGAAGCCATTTGAGGAAGATGAACCTCACAAGACGGAACCTGAAGTGGAACCTGTTGAGACGAAACCTGTTAAGACGGAACCTGTTAAGACGGAACATGATAAACTAGAATCCCCTCACAAGACAGAAACAACCCAAGAGACTGCTTACGACGAATTTGTGATAAATTCAGTACCCAAACACATGAAGAAACATGCTAGTAATTTACTCAAGTTTCTGAAATCAAGCAACATGAAATGGGACCCGGCTGGAAATATTATGTATAATGGAAACACCCTGGAAAATGCAAACTTGGCTGAACTGTTTCATCTTATTTTTAATGTTAGCAAGAAGCCACCTGTGAAACCACCAACAGAATTTTTAAGGGCTCTTCGTGAAATGGGAGTACCCTCCAACACGATTAAAAATAAATATTTATCATTAGAAGCCTTAAAGGACAAGCCTAAAAATGTATCCCCTCGAATGAATTTTGTAAAACCCAAAAATAGATCTGTTATGAAACCTAATATATTACTCAAACCTACTTGGTCAACTTTATTTTAATAAAACTGAATTGAAATGTATCCCTTTGTGTGTTTTCTGTAACGAGTTTACATAAAAACAAATAAAATATGAAAATTCGACACTTACCCTTAAAAACACGTCCACTCTGGCTGTTGATCTTCACACAACTAACCTTACAACCTTATCTTTAGTAGGGGGCGCTGCCCGTCTTGTAGTGTATGACGTCATTTCCGGTTTGAGATAAAAATAAACTTTAAATACACTCGCACTGTTATTTTTCCTCGCTAGCAGTGGTCTGTTTATTGTTTAGACGTGTTGGGTGACGTCATTACGTATTGGTCTAAACTTGTCCAGACTTGTTTTTGTGTGGCACGTTAAATTAGGTGAGTCATTGTTTACTTTTCTTGTTTGGACATGTTTACAAATCCTTAGCATAGACTTACTAGAAAAGATTAGCTTAAACTTATTAAAAATAGATTTTAATTCTATTCTAATTTTGTCTCTTATATTTATATAGCTTTTTCATGGTGTAAATAGACCAAAATTTAACATATTTTTTAATTTAATCAGCTTCATTTTAAACACTATAAAAAATGAGTATTTATTACACTATGTTTAAAAAATAGATTTCTATTTAAATATTTTCTATTTGTAAAGTTATTTTCACAACATAAATAGGACAGAAAAAAAAATTCTAACACTCACGAAACAAGAAATTGTCTCAAAATATTAATTGTGTTTAAACTTTACAATGTTGTCAAAAAAAATGAAAAGTACAACCATTAAACAGAAACGAGCCTTTCTTCACAAATCGATAAGACTTATCTAAATAAAAGCAATTTGAAAAACCCTATGTGTTATCTAATTTTAGGTCAAGAAAGGAAATAAGCTTCTTGAAAAATCATGCAAATAATGAATGAATCTATTTCCTGTTTTAACTACGAACATTCGAGAAACTCACCCTATGTTTGTTCAGATAACATTACTATTTTGCTAATTTTAAAAACAGGAAAGAAGCTTGTTGATAAACACCTGCCTGACTTCCTGTTTTTTTAATTAGAAACTGACCCTATGTTTCTTAAGATAACATTACTATTTTGCTAATTTTAAACACACAGGAAATTGACTTGTTGATAAAACACGCACACATCCAGAATGTCTTACACTTCCTGTTTTGTTAATTAGAAACATTTGATAAGCTACACATACGTTTTTCAGATAACACAGGAAATTACCTTGTGGATAAAACACATCCGAAATGCCTTACACTTCCTGTTTTATAATTAGAAACATTCGATAAGACAACACTAGTCTTTTGCTAATTTTAAACATAGGAAATAAACTTGTTGATAAAACTATCGGAAATAAGGTTTCTTTGGAACATTCGAGAATCCTGGTTAGTGATGCAATATGTTCTAGAAAATGCCATCGAATGACGTAATCATGGTGATGCTGATAAGAAATTGAGGGGGGGAGATATGTTTAAATTTTATTGGCTGATAAGGAAAATGATTCGACCAATGACAGATAAAAGGGGAGTGTTTCAACTTCCGGTCTAAATAGATAAACAAGAACTCACTTCCCAAATCAAGTCATTCTTATTTTAGAATTTGCTTTGTGACTAGTGTTATTTTACTCAAAGTGCTATTTTACTTGAGAATTTCTTGTTTTGTGCTGAAGGATTATTTCAACTTAGCTATGGATTATTCAACTCAAGATTTACATTCTGCGTTACAGGATTTTGAAGTAAGTTAATTATGTTTGTTTAAACTATTATCTTTAAAAAAGATTAGTAATTTAAAAGAATAGTATAGTAAATGGTTTAAATTTATTTATTGTTGTGATTTTTTAAAAGCCATTTGAGTGTTTAATATTTTAAAAGAATATTTTCATATGTTCTTAATCCAAATTTAGTTTTACTTTTTCTGCTATGATATTTTAAATAGTTTAAAATTATTTATTGTTGTGATTTTTTTTTTAAAGCTATTTGAATGTTTAATATTTTAAAAGAATATTTTCATATGTTCTTAATCCAAATTTAGTTTTACTTTTTCTGCTATGATATTTTAAATAGTTTAAAATTATTTATTGTTGTGATTTTTTTTTTAAAGCTATTTGAATGTTTAATATTTTAAAAGAATATTTTCGTCTGTTCTTAATCCAAATTTAGTTTTACTTTTTCTGCTACGATATTTTAAATTATTTATTGTTGTGATATTTTAAAAGCTATTTGAATACTTTATACTTAAAAAGAATATTTTCGACACTTCTTAAATAAAAAATTAATCAAACTTTTCTACTATTTAAAAATGGTTTAATCTATTTCTAATTATTTGCATGTGTTTGAAAAAAAAAAAAAAAAAAAAATCTTTTAAGAATGAAAGAGATTAGCAATCGTAATGCATTTTTTTCTTTTTTCTCTGTCTGTTTAGAAAAACTTTGAAATATTTGTATGATAAAATTTCTAATTTATCCTTTTACTATTGAAATATATTAGCAATCGTAACGCATTTTTCTTTTTCTGTTTACAGAAACTTTGAAATATTTGTATGATACAAATTTCTAACTTAAGCTTTTACTATTGAAGTAGTTTAGCAATCGTTTTTCTTTAAAGTTTTCTGTTTACAAAAAACTTTGAAATATTTGTGTATATGTGATAAAATTTCCCCCATTTAATATTCAACTAGATTAACAATCGTAACATTTTTTGATAAAGTACTCTCTTTATTGTTTTCATAGACTTTGAAATATTTTTGTTTGAAAAAGCAGATAGTCTTATTGAGAAACTTTGTCATCGAAACGTGTTTTTCATTTTTTTTTTTTTTTTTTTTTTTTTTTATAAAGGAGGATACATTTCTAGAAAATGTTGTTAAATTTGATAGTTTTAAGATTGTTTGCGAATAGTTTAAATTTGTTTCCATAAATCTTTTAATCGATAAACTTTGTCATCGAAACATGTTTTTCATTTTTCGGTAAAGATAGATACATTTCTAGAAAACGGTCAAAGTTGACATTTTATGCCTTTATGATTTAAAATAGAGTAGTAAGTGTGTGTAACATTTTTTAAATATGAACGTGTTTATTTTGTAGAGTGTTATGGAAACACCTCTCATCGAAGAAATCATGCAAGAGTTACCACCCAGTTTATTTAACGATTTGCAGAAGATGGGTGACTCATCTCTGCAAAATTTCTTATCATCCGTGACCTCTGTGCCTTCTACCAGTACAGACATGAGCAATGTAAACAAGGTTAGTTATTATTATTATTTCAAAAATATATATGTTTAATGGGGTTTGTGAACGAGGGGGTGAAAAAATTATTTTTAAAGTTTGAAAAAGAAACATGTTTAATGGGATTCTTAAACGATTTATTTTATTAAATAAGTTTTTAAAATTTTATTATTTAAAAAAAAAAACTCAATTTAAAACTAGGTCTTTTTGATTCGTTTTCAGAGTCTGACTTGTGAAGTCTGTGGAAAATCATTTTCGAAAAAGACAAATCTAAGCAGACATAAATTAACTCATGAGAGGGTAGCCCTGAAAATAAATGAGGGTGCTTCAACATCGGGTGTGCAGACATCATCGAAACAGGTAGGCGAATTTGATTATTATTTTTACAGGTTTTCGCGATTTTAGTTGTTTTAGGTATGTTAAAAAAGTAATTCAAGTTTTTTTATATTAGGAAAAAATTAAAATATACTTAATTTTTTTTAGGTATTATACACGTGCGATGTTTGTCAAAAGTCATTCTCTTATGGAAAGAGTTTAACACGACATAAAAAAATCCATGGAGAGAATCAAAGGAAATTTAGCTGCTCTATTTGTCAAAAACAATTTTCACGAGCAGATAATTTGAAAAGTCATATGAAATTACATGAAAACCCGTTATATAGTTGTAAGGATTGTGAGCGAAAATTCGCTACTAAATTTAATTTAATGCAACATGCAAGAACTGTGCATAGTGAAAATAGTAATCTTACGTGTATGAAAAAACAAAGAGTTTCCCGATTCCCAAAAAATAATAATAGAACCACAAAACAAGCACTTGAAATGTTTAAGTCTATATACATCGAACCGGAAGAAGACTTGAAATTTGACATTTCTGTTTTTTTCGATTCTTCTCGCAATGAATTAATTCACACTTTAGAAAATGTTCTTGAAGAATATCGCGCCATTAAGTGGAGACTAATAATTAAAGTATTATTGGAAAAGACCTCGCCTGAAGGTGACGTTGAAGTTATTTCCACCTATTTTTGGTCGGACACGTATACTGATTATACGATTGACACACTTGAGGATAATCTTGCACAGGCACATCAAAAAATTTTAGCAAGCTTCGAAAAGTTTTTACAAAAGGGGTCTGGGTGGGTACTTCGTGAAGTTCAACACTTTGAACTTCAAACCGCAAAACATGCTCCTTTAAAAGGCAACAGTTACATTCGTTTACCGAAAGACTTGCGTGGAAAGGATGCTGTTTTGAATATTGAAAATTTCGAAGATGAAAAATGCATGTTATGGTGCCTGTTAGCTTCAAAAATGAACCTCCCTCATGGTGAGCATCCAGAAAGAGTGTCTAAATATGTTGATCATGAACATACGATTAATATGAAAGGAGTTACCTACCCAGTACCTTATCAACAAGTACCCCTTATTGAATCACAAAACGATTTAAGGATCAATGTGTTTGGTTATGAAGAAGGCGAAATTTACATTTTGTATGTTTCAAAAAAAACAAATGATGAGGTCATTAACTTACTTCTGATAGGCGATGGTGAAAAGTCACACTATTGCCTTATCAGAAATTTTTCAAGATTTATGGGGCATCGAAGCAAGCATTGTAGAAGCTCATTTTATTGTTTTAACTGTCTGCATGCTTTTATGCGTCAAGACCTTTTAGATAAGCATACACCCTATTGCCAAAAGCAAGCACCCCAAGTTGTTTACATGCCGGAAGAAGGCAAAAATATTTTAAATTTTACAGGTATTCACCTTCAAGCCCCCGTTCCATTTACGATTTATGCAGACTTTGAGTCGCTGATCGTACCAGTACCAACTGCCCAACCTTCCAACATGTCATCTTACAAAATGGATCTTGCCAAGCATGTGCCGTGCGGTTATGCCTGTGTCGTTGTCGGGTCCGACCAAAAAACTTATAAGTGCACACAAACACCCTCTAATCAAGAGGGTGTTTATGTTTATCGAGGTGAAGATGCGGTGGATCACTTCATCGATACGTTAATAAACATAAAAGAAGAACTTGGAAAAAAACTCCTGACTGTAGAACCCATGAATTTAACGAAAGAAGAAGAAGAAAGTTTCCAACAAGCAAAAACATGTTGCATTTGTCGAAAACCGTTGGGAACCAAAAAAGTACGGGATCACGATCATGTGACTTCAAAATACAGAGGAGCTGCCCATCCGTTTTGCAATCTGCACTTTAAACAGTCCACAACCATACCTGTGGTTTTCCACAACTTAAAAAAATATGACGGACACATAATAATGAGTAGGCTAGGCCGTTATAAAGACCATAAAATCGATGTGATCGCTTCAACGTTAGAACAGTATATTACCTTTAAAATAAAAAAAACAAGGATCCAAAATAAGCTTATCATTTATCGATTCGTTTCTGTTTCTGGCAACGTCATTGGATAAGCTATCCAGTAATTTGGAACCTGATCAATTTCAAGTTTTGTATGAAAACTTTCCTGTTCAAACAAACTTTGATATGATAAGGAAAAAAGGTATTTACCCTTATGAATATGTTAACAGTTTTAAAAAGTTTGAAGATACATCATTACCCCCCAAATCTGCCTTTTATAGCACCCTTACCGAAGAACATATCACAGAAGAAGAATATGCACATGCACATAAAGTTTGGAAAGACTTTCAGATACAAAACCTCGGTCAGTATCACGATCTGTATGTTAAAACAGACGTGTTGTTGCTGGCCGATGTGTTTGAAAATTTCCGAAAATTATGTAATCAATATTACCAACTGGATCCAGCACATTTGGTCACACTTCCCAGTCTGTCATGGCAGGCTTGCCTAAAGATGACCGATGTGAAATTGGAACTTTTAACGGACGTGGATATGCTTCTTTTTATAGAACAAGGTGTGCGTGGGGGCGTATCTCAGATATCGCATAGGTTCGCCACAGCCAACAACACAGATTGCCCACACTTTAAACAAGATGACGAAAAATCCCATTTGATTTATTTAGACGCCAATAACTTATATGGGTGGTCTATGTCGCAGTTTTTACCGAACGGAGGATTTCAATGGGGTAATCCTGAAGAATTTAATGAAAGAAGAATTTTAAACATGAATGAAAAAAGCAAAATTGGTTTCATCTTTGAAGTTGATTTGGAGTATCCTGAATCCCTTCACACACTCCACAACGAGTATCCACTGGCACCCGAAAGACTTACCGTACAAGAAAACATGTTATCGCCCTATGCGAAAAGTCTGATCAACAAGGGGTTCAAGGGTACTCCAAAACTAATTCCGAATCTGTTCAATAAACATAAATATATTTGTCATTATAGAAATTTACAACTATATTTACAATTAGGATTAAAACTAACCAAAATTCATAAGGTATTGCAATTTAATCAGTCCCCTTGGCTCGAAAAATACATTACATTCAACACAGAAAAAAGAAAACAAGCAAAGACCAGTTTCGAGCGTGATTTTTTCAAGCTCTTAAATAACTCCATTTACGGTAAATGCATAGAAAATCTTAGAAAAAGACGAAATATTGAGCTAACCAATAACACAAGAAGAGGTGAAAAGTTGGTAGCCTCACCTAACTATAAAGGCTGTAAAATATTTGACGAGAATCTCGTGGGTGTAGAAAGACAAAAGAACAGTATCTTGATGAATCGACCCATATACGTCGGTTTTACGATACTCGAGTTGTCAAAAACACTCATGTATGATTTTCACTATAACTTTATAAAAAAAATTTATAGTGGAAATCGTGCAGTTCTTCTTTTTACCGATACGGATTCTCTCATGTATCACATAAAGACGCAAGACCTACAAACTGATTTGGGGCTCCACAGCTCCAGATTTGATTTCTCTGATTATCCCAAAAGCCACCCACTTTATTCTTCCACGAATAAAAAAGTTTTGGGAAAATTTAAGGATGAATTGAATGGTGAAGCTGCCCATCAATTCGTAGGTCTTAAGTCTAAAATGTACAGCATAAAATCTGCACAAGAAGAAAAAAAACGAGCCAAGGGGGTGTCTACAAGAATTGTACGAAGAAAACTTCGACATGAAGATTATGTTGCCTGTTTAAATAACCAGACAAGTACTTACGAAGTTCAAAAAAAGATTGACCAAAGGCTGCATCAACTATACACGGTACAATTCAACAAAAAATGTTTATCTGCGTTTGACGATAAACGTTATCTTTTATCGGATGGTATAACGAGCCTAGCCTACGGACATTACAAGATTAAAGAAATTGAAGAAAATGGCGAATGCTGAAAATTGTATATATTTATTTTTCATTCTGTTGTATATCTGAATTAATCTCTACAAAGAAATTTATGGACGATGAACCTATTTCGTTGCGAAAAGTTGTATATATATTTATTTTTCATCCTGTTGTATATAATTAATCTCTACAAAGAAATTTATGGACGATGAACCTATTTCGTTGCGAAAAGTTGTATATATTTATTTTTCATCCTGTTGTATATAATTAATCTCTACAAAGAAATTTATGGACGATGAACCTATTTCGTTGCGAAAAGTTGTATATATATTTATTTTTCATCATGTTGTATATAATTAATCTCTACAAAGAAATTTATGGACGATGAACCTATTTCGTTGCGAAAAGTTGTATAAAAATTCTGTATATATTGATTTTTTACTAATCAATACAAAAAGTATTGTTTGTTGTATGTGAATCGAAGGCAACAATGAGTGGTGTGGCGGCCATGCGACCCCTGCTTAGTCAGATAATACAACCTATATAAAATTATTTAAAATTTTGTATAGGTTGGGGGGCCTTTAGCTATCACATACATCAAGCAAGACTTGTTTTTTTTTTTTTTCTAGGTTCCATGAAGCTGGATTTCCTCATAGACACTCTACAACTTTAGCAGACGTCACACATCTGATTTCCCGTATGACACAACTCTCGCTGAAGCATAATAATAATTAAACCCTTTTATTTCGTTACAGGTCTCACGCAGATGACTGGTGTAAAAGAATAGGTAAAAAAAAATGTGGCGTTATGAATTGTTTTCATAGCGGGTGGTTATGGTGGGTCCACAATTTAAAAAAAAAATCCCTTTCAAGAAAGAACCTGATTAAAACCCATAAAAAATACGTCTCATCCTATCCTTATCTCGTAATCCCTTTGTCTTACTTCCGCTTTCAGGATCACTTCCTGTCTTAACCTGTTTGTTATTCACACCTGCGACTTCCGGTGACCTTCACCGTTCGCAGAACTTCCGGTGTCCACACCTGCTACTTCCGGCTCCGGCTCCGCGCACATAGCGCCTGCTGGAGCGAAACATACATTCTTCTACTACTTGTATGGCGTGAAATGGACTACCGCCTAGATGTTGTCCGTGTAACCAAGGGAAGTCACATAGAACATCTATGACATATGTATACAAAATTTTGAAGTTCCGTCTACATTCTGTGTTAATCTTATTGATAAACTCTTTTCCATTAAATAGTTATAGCCGTTTGTAATCGCTATATTCATTTTGACTTACCCTGTATATGTATCTGATCTATGTCATACCATAGCTTTCGTATTTATGAATCATTTTGGATGAAACTAAGCTTGTGTATTAAGCTCACCAGTATCTCGACTGAGTTCATTGGCCAGCTTGGTCCGCCATCTTGTTTCAAAAGGACGGCCACTAAAAGATTTAAAACTAAAAAAAATATTTTAAAAAAAAAAAAAGGTCGAAATTCAAATTTATTTTTTGTTTAAGTATTAAGCCTTTGTACAAGGATTCCAGAGCATTTTTTGTTTTGCCTGTATTTATATATATATATATATATATTATATTACGATGATTTACCGTCATATGTTGTAGTTGCAATAACGTTGATTATAGAAGCAGGAGCACACATGGTCGCACAACGAAGTTAAGAACGTTGGTTGTTATTGAGGATATAAATATTTAGAAGCAGTCGTAACATTTTAGTTGCAGTTTCGACGCGGCCATAGCGGCAGTAGAATTTAAAACCCAGAGGCGTTTCTCCATGAATTCAAACGAACAAGGCTTTCAATTTCAATCCTTTATTAAATATTTCTCTTGGGCAGTTTCCACCATAACCATAATAGCCGTGCATCACTACGTCATCAAGGTATAGAGGGTAAGTATCAGAACATATCAATGATTCTCAAAACGAGCAGCCAGGGAGTTGTTTACAAGTGAAAATACTACTTAATTCCGAGGGAGCGCCGCAGGTAGCTGCTTTTTGTTACCCAGCGCAATAACACAAATTATGACGTAGAACGCGCACTGAACCAATGAGGAATTAAAGAAGACGCGTTATGCTACGTCATGACCAATGAAAGATAATTAGTAAAAGAGTTCGGACAGAGGTAGTGGATTAATTTTGTAGTAAAGTGACTTTAGAGCGGGAAATTAATATTCGGAATAAAAATGAAAATGGCTCTCAAAAAACATTCTAAAACCCAGAAATGATCGGGGATCATGATAGAAATTAAGAATAACTAAAAGCTTTATATTTAAGTAAATTTGGACAATTTAGAATTAAATAAAAGGGAATTTAACAGAGTTAACGATAGAGCTAAATTAAGAATAAGGATTTAATGAATATAGAGTAGTAAATTGGAATAAAACAGGGGGAAAAAATTAGAATTGTAAGAATTTGGAATAATTTAACTAAGGAAAAATGGCAAAATTTTTTTATTATTACATATATACCGCTAACCAGGCCCCTACCTGCCCGGCATGAATGCCTATCTTAACGAGTTAGTACCTGGGATCGGGGCGGAAATCGCCTGATCACAGCATGGCTGTGATCCACCTGATTTGTTGACATCGCTGCAGTGCTTGCTCTTTTGTGGTTCGCAACAGTTGTCTTTGTTTGCCGGTTCAAGGTTTCTATTTATCTTTGTTGAATTGACAGATTTAAAAGGTCTCGTAATTTAGAACCTTGATCAGGTGACGAGACCCTCACCTGACTAGGCTAAGACTCCTATAATAGGAGCTAACGCATATCCATTTTGTTTCGCATTATTGGTACACAGCTCCAGGCTCGGATTGGCCCGCCGGCCCATCGGCCCGAGGGCCGGTGCGCCCTCAGCCAGGGAAAATTTTGCGCCCCTAAGCCACTGCAATGTTTTCCCCTGGCTATAAGCATACATTCTGATTATTGTACTAAATTTGGATAATTTTCTTACGAATAATCATCAATTAAGACAAATGTCAAAAGAGAGAGATTTTTATTATCATAAAGAAATTGAAGATACATCGAAGGAATTTCCTGAATAGGAAACCAAAGCAGACGTGTTTGCATACTATTGAGGAATCTTCTTGCGTACTATTTAAGATCTTGTTCATAGGGAAAGTTTTAAAAGCCCTGACGCGCTGTGGATACTACGCCCAGGTATTACTCCCGCGCCCTGCGAGAAATTTTTTCATTGGTTCTTAAAATAATATGTTTTAGGTCTTACATTTAGGCTAAATATTTTGGAAATTTTCCGTCCCTTAGCTATTAGGCGGTCAACCCAGGGCGGTCACCCACAGTGTTGAATTCAGACACTTTTGTCCGGGAGGGATTTCTGTAGCTCCAGGGGGGGGGGGGAATTCCACTTTTTGCCCATTGAAAGCATAAAATCTCAAATCTTCCGGGGGGGGGGACATTTCCAGGCTCAGAGGGATGATGTCCCCCCCGGGCCACCGCCTGAATTCAACATTGGTCACCGAACTTGCGCCCCTTTAAAGCCGGCCCTGAATGTCCCTATAATCGATAGTATGCTTTTCGAAAAACAGTTTGATAAAAGAAAGAGATAAATATTAGAAAACCAAAACGTTTTGTGTGGATTTTGTTGTTGACTGGAAAACATACTCTTTCTTTTAGAGGAATACAACCTCGATCACATTTCTGGATTGCAATTCTACAAGCTGCAGATTCCCGCGGCCAGCGTTTTTTTTTTTTTTAATTAAAAATCCTATTATATTTTTCGGATAGTAATCTTAGATATATTTAATAACAGCATTTCTGTAATTAAATAACTAATAGAAAATTCTGGTATGTATTTTCAATAAAAAATTACTTTATTTCATCACAGAAAAATCGATCATTTAATAAAGCGATGATTACTATTCAGAAACTATTGTAGGTTAAAAAAAAAAAAAAAAAACGCTGACTGCAAAATCCTGTAGCTTACAGGATTGCAATCCCCGGGGGATTTATTTCAATTATGGAAACTTAAATATTTCCATTGATCTCTAATTGTGATAAAAAATTTGCAAATCATGGTAAGAGTGTTCTGAAAAAAGTAAATTTACTCAATTATTTCATTGATTTAAGACTACTAATAGCTATTTCCGATCTATCTTTTCAGTAGAAACTTTTTTATAGTGCGATATCAATTCAGTATTTAACGGATGCATAAAGTAATTTTTAAAGCAGATAAAATACCTCTTCCCCCTCCTGTCTCTCCTTAGGTCAAATGCTTCAAGTCTAATATTATTTTCACAAGTAAGTGTTCTTTCCACATTTACATACAAACAGTAATACATCATACATTCATCATATAGTTCAACATTCAAATACTGCTATAATGTGTGGTACTTCTTCCAAAAATATATAAATAAATAAATAAATAAATAAATGAAATAAAATAAAAATCAAGCATGAGTTTTAACTTCAGAATTTCTATTTCCATTTCCATACGGAAAGTACATTTTTGTTTTAGATATAAATATTTTTTGAACGAAGTTTGCATATTAAATCTTTTTCTGTGTGTGTGTGATGAGGTAGACACCTGCAGAGATCCCATTTAAATATACTACTTTGCTAAAGAAAAAAAAATATTTAGCAATTTTAATCAGTAATTCTAGAAGCATAATTAATTTTTGCCTAAAAAAATCGACAAATTAGCTGAAGTTTCTAATTAAAATAAGGTCAATTATTATCATATTTTATTGTTATTATTAGCGCAGTTTTTTTCCAGTAAACATGACTGTTGGTCAAATGGCAACTCATATCTTTAGACCAAAGATCAGCCAAACGATGACTCAGACGCAGTGTTAGCTGTTGGTCCAACTAATAGAAAAATCTTTGGCCAATGTCAATCGCCAAACTGACAATCGCAAGACTGCCAAACTCAATCGTTGGCTAACGAAGCTAGAAAACAATGAACTAATGATATCCCAATAATTCTGTCTTGCTTGAGTAAAAAATATATATATATATATATATAAAAGGGAAGAGTCGTAACTCACAGAAAGATGACGGTAATATACATATATATATATATATATATATATCGTTAAGGTTGTAATAAAATCTGAAATTGCTAAAAAAGTAAAGCAATGTTATTTTTGTTGTTGTTAATGGACACGACTATGGATATACCAAGCTGGACTAATGTGTTAATTTACACTCCTGGACAAAAAAAAATCAAGCTAGACTAAAGTGTTAATTTAAAGTCCTGGACAAAGCGATCCCCTCCTACTAATTCCTGTAAAAATATTTGTAAAAAAAATTATAGGTATCAATCGATTGGAAATAATGTCTACTAATTAATGCTATGCATAAATAATGTTTCAGGAGTCGTCTACATATTAAATATTATACCAACTTTGAATTTAAAACCATAACACGCATTTTTTAACCCCATTTGAGTTCCTTGGATCGAGACAGCTGGCGGAAAGGTATAGTTTATAGTATTTATCTTAAATATTCATAGAATTAGAAGAGTTTAAAGTTTGAGGATGCTAATGTTAAATACATTTGACAAACTTATAAAAATCATCCGATTGAATTTTTATTAATTTTTTAATGAAATACACTTAATTGACCTAAACATATTCCAGGCTTTTATTGTATTCAAAGACATTTTTTTTAAAGTTATTAATAAATTCACATTAAAAAATTATAAATCATGAATTGCATTAATTTTTGTATAAAAAAATCACTAGTGTGTAAGTTTACATCTCATTTGAATAATTAGTTTTCGAGATATAGAAAACCTTCTTCTGTTTTCAAAAGATCCACAAAAAATAAATCGTAATATATTACCTGAAACATTTTTCTGTATTTACTTTTATAGAAAGAAAGTTAATTATAAATTTAAAATTCCTGTATAATTTACTGGTGTCTAAATGAATGTTTTCATTACTTTTTCTTGTAGGATTTTTATTTTATTTTTCGAAATTTTTAGACAAACCCCTAACACATTTTCTTTTATAAGGCTATGGAGATTTAAGAGAAGTATATTCCCAAGTTACCTTGATCCAGGGAACTCAAAGAGAGTGTCAAAAGTAGGTTTTACCATTTGAAAAATCATGGTTCGTGCATTTTTTTTAATATGTAAGACAATCCCCGAAACAAAATTTATGAATAGAATTTAATAGTAGATATTATTCCCAATAAATTGGTACCTATGTTTTTTTATATCTTATTTGCAGGATAATTAGTAAGGGTGATCACATTTTTCCCATGACTTTGTAAGGCATCTTCTACTGACAAAAAAGCTAAAGTAGGAAAGCCGTAACCTATAGTCAATCTACTACAATGTGTTCAACTACTATTTTCAACTTTCTAGCGTTTTTGAACATTACATAACATGTTTTGGAAAATTGTGTAGCATTGTAAAGATTTGATGGAACACCAAACATACACGAGGAATATAGCGAAGTCGTCTTTCTAGACTCAATAATATTATTGGGTTGTCCGGAAAGTTCGTGCCGGTTGGGAAAATCAAATAGTACCGGAAAATTCTACCATTTAAGTATTAGACATTAAATTCGATTCAAATGTATAATAATTAACGGGTTGAATTTTCCGGTACGAATTGATTTTCCCAACCGGCACGAACTTTCCGGACAACCCAATTATATTAAACAATTTTTTTACTTAGTGCTATGCGAATGTGTTATCTCTTGTCAAGTAAAACACAGAAAAAATAAGTAAGATTGACATGAGTTATTTAACATTTTCGCGCCCTCTGAAAATCCAAGGTCTGCGCCCTTTCCCCTGGCCCAGTCCGACCCTGCACAGCTCAGCATCAATCTACCGCAGCCGGAGTTGGGGTTGCCTAAGACTCGGTTCTGATTAGCTTCGTTTTTCGACTGGGCTGCAATTCGGCTACCAAATCTGCGAGGATGCGTCAGCCTCTATTATAGGAGTTCTAGACTAGGCACCCCCAGAGGTATAATTCACAGGTAACTTGGAGGGCTTTACACCCACGACCGACTTTACATGCACCAGGCGCCTGTAGCGTACATAGATTTTCGTATTTGTCGTCTCTGTTGACCTGTCACACTCATGGTAGATTGTCGCTGTAGTGTTTATCGTCTTTTTTAGGCGGCTGATTTCACTTTTCGTTTTTATTTGTCTCTGACAGGGTTTTTAGCCGTTTTTATGGGCTCACCCCTGTTGTGGGTTGTTTCTGTCTGTTATCATTCGTTGGGTTTTGTCTCTTTCTTGATAAATTGATACCTCTAGCATGTGCTAGAGCTGGTTGTCACATTTTTGAAACTTGGCCTTCTTTCGAGAGTTTCATTGGTTATTATGTCACTATTGTGGGTTTTGTCACATTGTAACTGCCTGAGATATTACAGTTTGAAATTTTAGGGTAGCTGACATTTGGAAACAAGACAGCAGATTAAAACAAATCAGGGCGAAATATCGCCAAATTTGGCGACCAAAACTAAGTTTCCATAAATGAAGCCAACTTGGCTGTAGTTGACTAATTTGGTGAATTTCTTATTCAAATTCAGGATTAACGAATCTTCTGTAATCGGAGCATTTCAGCTTGCTGCGTTCGATTTACATTAGCTAAAATTGTAAAATGAAGATATAGGAAAGCTACTTTTTCCTCCCGGTACAGGCCGGAAGGACTTTTTGTATGTAACGATGGAATTTTATAATCGATTTTTCACTCTCATCCTGATATGCTAAAAAACTGCTTGCACAGATGTGCTTCCGATGACAATACAATATTTTTAAAACATAATTATAAACTAGATGGAACCCGTCAGAACTTGACGGGGAAAAAAAATATCATAACAATATCAGTAAAATAAGCTTCTTTATTATTTAAGAAGGGGTGGGTATGAAACAGTCTTTCAAATATTTTATTCAACGTTAAAAAAAAGTTTTAAAATGTTTAAATTAAAAGTTTTTAAATGTCCTGTTTAATCATTGTTTGTTTCAAATCCATATCTTCTAAAACGCATCCATTGTTTTAAGCTAATCAATTTTTATGTAAAGATGAAGAATTTTATTTACAATAATAAATCAATCTGCAGATAAGGGAGATTTTTAATGCTTTCAAGTGTAATTTATTTGTATGGTTTCTTCGGTTCCTTTTACATAATCAGGATGATTATTCTTTTTCCATCACAGTTCGAGATCTTTTCCCTCTTATGCAGTTAAATATCCAATAAATCTTTAAAAGAATAATAAAGTACAGCTCCTAGCATATTCTGATGCAACATATACATCAACGAATTCAACATATCAATTTTATGTTAATCATAAACAGACAAAAGTGTTTTTTTTTTTTGGGGGGGGGGGGGGGCAGATTTTAGTTTAGCGCCAAAATGCTCTATCTTATGGATAATATGATCTTATGATTTATCAGGTTTTATTTTTATTTTTTTCACTTTTCATGATGGTTATGGAAATCTATTTTCGATTGTGGCAACTTTCCCAGGAGCTATTTTACATTATTAAAAAAAACTAGTTTTCCTTGTTGAGATAGAATTGAAAATCATTTAATTCTTGAAAATTATTTAAAAAGTCGTTAAATTAAGCGTCAGTTTTCAAATCAATTTCAATCGAAATCTAATTTTTTTTGTATTTGACGATGTAAGAATTGAAATTGTAAAATGTAGTAAAAAATTGAAATTTGTAGTATTTAGAAGTGATGTAAGCGCGATGAAAGCTAAAGCGATAGCGCCGTTTGTTGTCACAACCGTTATACACTTCTAAAAATTTCTACTGTGTTTTGGCTAGGTTTGCGTCCAAAAAGCAGACTACATTTTCTAAAAGTTACGCTTTTTAAATTTTTATACTGTACCCTGGGGCCTATAATTTATATTTAGAAAAAAAATTATCCAAACACTGACAAATACAACAGTAAAAATCCCATTCTTCTACGACCAAAATTCAGAGTTATGATACTTTGAAATGTATTTGTCAGGGTTTGGATATATTTTTTTTATATACAGCGTGTCCACGTATAACCTGACCGACCTTTATTTTCGCAACCGTTGGTCCTAGATGCATACTTCCAATTACAAAAATGGTTTAAATAAGGTAAAGAGTTACTTTTAACGTGATTTGGGTCAAGAAAAACATTTATTAAAAAAATACGAAAGTTAAATTTTTATACGGTCCCCCGGTCCTATAAGTGATATTTAGTAAAAATTTACTGTGACACTAACAAGTACGACAAAGAAAGTCCCATTCATCTAACATTAAAATTGACCGAGTTCTGAAACTTTGAAATGCATGACTTATACCACTTTTTTGCATCTAAAAAGAGATGATTTCGGCCATGCTTTCAGGGGTTGTATATAAAGTACTTAAACTTATTTCAAGGTATCTGCGCTTTGAATAAATCGTACAACTATTACGATTGAGTTAATTTTTATTAGTTAAGTTTCAGATTAATTAAAATAATTGTATTTTAACATGTTTTATTTTGAAAGGATTTGAGGTTATGATTTATTTTAACAAAAATTATATTATTTTCATAAGGTTTTATTTAACTTGCAACGATCGTCTTTCCAGTTTAAAATTTGTACTCGAAGTTTCACTCACTTTCAAATGTCCAATCGAAGTTAAATTTTACATACTGCTTAAATCCGATGGCAATGTAATATTATTATGATTTTCGACGCTTACTATCTTATACATACTTATATTAGAGGATAACACAAAAAAAAATTCGGATAGATTATCGTCAACAAGTTTAAGAAAGAGTTTTAGATTAGATAACATAAACCTGCGATGGTTGTGTTTTTTAAATTTTAAAATTACGTTTTATGTATTTTTTAACGCTGAATAAAAAAAAATTACCTTCACTTTTAACCATCATATCAGGATTTTTCGCAAATCGTAAATTTCAAGGTTAAAAAACAGTGAAAAATCTGATATTATAAAATAGATGTAAGACTTTTTTATTCAGTTTAATTTTATTTAATTCAATAGTTTATTCAAATTTTTGGCTTATACTGGGTTTCTTGCAGCTAAACAGCTCAGGGGTCCGATGAGGTTGGGAGGGGAGGGCTTTGAGCTTTTTAACTTTGAAATTTGCAATTTGAGATAAATCCTAACGTGATGGTTTAAAATGAAGGTCATTTTCGGATTCAGCACTAAAAAATCCATAAGAATCAATTTTCAAAAGATAAAAAACATGGCACAACCCAAAATTTGAAAGACAGTGTAATCTAACAGCATTTTAAAATCTGTATCATTTTGTAAAGAATTGAGGCTGTTGTTTTTCATCCTTTTATTTAACAAAAATTCTGTTATTTTTATCCTCTTATATGTACAGTACAAATTGTATATTTTGCATTAATATGTCAGAATGATTATAGATTTCACAATTATATTAGATTGCAATGTTAATTTTTCTTTCAACTATTTTTTTGACATATCTGACGATTATTTATATTTCTACTACATTTGTGAATGACCCCTATTTCGCAGCAAAAAATATACTCCAACTTTAAACAGCTATTACTCGGTCAAATTTAATGTTAGATTAATGGGACTTTTTTTGTCGTACTTGTTAGTTTCACAGTAAACTTTTACTAAATATCAGTTATAGGACCGGGGGACCGTATTAAAATTTAACTTTCGTAATTTTTTAATAAATGTTTTTCTTGACCAAAATCATGTTAAAAGTAATTCTTTACCCTATTTAAACCATTTTTGTAATTGGAAGTATGCATCTAGGACCAACGGTTGCGAAAATAAAGGTCGGTCAGGTTATACGTGGACACGCTATATATAAATATAAATTATAAACCCCAAGTACTGTATAAAAATTTAAAAAGCGTAACTTTTAGAAAATTTATTGCGGGATTATTTCATAAACATAATCGTAATTGCAAAAGCGTTTAAAATAAAGTAATAATTGCTATTATGTTTATGAAATAATCCTGCCATAAATTTTCTAAAAATTACGCTTTTTAAATTTTTATACAGTAGTTGGGGCCTATAATTTATATTTAGATATTAATTTATATAATTAATTTAGATATTAATTTATATAAGTCGCATTCCAATTTTTAATAAAACATTTTTGGTTAATATCTTTGATTATTGAACTTTATTGAACCATGTTGAGAACACACTAACTGATAAATACCTCTTCCCGAAGCGGAGTAAGTACCAATCTTTAGTCAAAACATTTGAAAAATAAAGATCGTGACAGGGAATGTAACGACGTAACAGAAAATGTAAAAACCGTCACAGGAATGTCATTTTTCAAACTGGTTATAGTGGCCAATAAAATAAAGATTCCATGACATACGGTGTCAAAATGTTTTTAACACAAGAATTTTGATTCTTTGAAGTAGAAAAATTAAAGTAGCAGTAACCATGCATGAGTGTTCTTGATTGTTGAGGAAAACCATACAGGGATCTGAAGGAATTTCATATGGGTAAAGGAGCCGGTGACATCGAATGCTCCGTGATCGCGGAATTTAAATTTGTTTATATGTAAATCGATAATAAAAAGTCACTCGAACAAAATGAGCTAGGTATGACAAACCGAAAATATGTTTAATTAAATTGATTATTATTAAAAAGCTATAATGTTTTACCGTTATCGCGGATACTGATCACTCTTAGAGCATTTTATAGAAAATTTTGTCCTCTTTCAGGAAAACTTGGTATGATAAACTTTACTCTGCCGGAAAAGTCTGTCATACCTATTTTAAGGAAGCGTCCGGTGATAAAATTTCAATTGGATTTTGCTTTGAATTTTTACCGGTGGCGTTTTTATTTCGCGTCTGGACGCTGGTCAGGTGTCGGCAAAGGTGCGGGCATATTTGACGGACGCGCGGCCGAAAGCTCCGCGAATTCCAGCGGTGTCCTAATAAAGTTTGTCATACCAAATTTTTTCTGAAAGAGCACAAAAATTTCTATAAAAGGGTCTAAGAGTGATCAATATCCGCGATAACGGTAAAACATTATAGCTTTTTAATAATAATTAATTTAATTAAAGATATTTTCGGCTTGTCAAACGTAGTCATACCTAGCTCATTTTGTCTGTGTGACTTTTTACTGTCGATTTACATAAAAATTTTTTCAATTCCGTGATCAGGGGGCTTTCGATGTCACCGGCTGCCGGACTAATAGAAACTTCCTCTAAAAACTGATTTCCATTGAGCAAGAAATTATGCGAACCTCTGAATCTTTGTTTTGTCAATAAGTTGATCGTCCTTGGATTCTACAGCTTGGTCAGTACATTTTGTAAAGACTGAAACGTGCATTATCACGGTGAAACAATTCCTCGAACACATAATATTGGGTTAATTTTGTTGCACGTGATACGCAAGTAAGCATCCTAATTACGATAAGTGTTCAACCAAAAATAAAGAAAAAAAAGTTACATTTCATAGAACTTACATCTGGACCGGATAACTGACAGTAGTGATGCAAATTTATTGCCTATTAGGAAAGACTGTTTATTTCGTTTGCCATCTGCAGAACATTTGTGCTGAGCAGCGATGGACACTTATAAGGACTGTTTAGCTTGACTTTTTTAATGAGACTTTCTGTATTTTATGAACACTTGATTTGACTTTAATGATGAAAAATTGGCCATTTAGATAATGATGTTTATAACGTATATAACCTTTAAATGTAACCTACTTTTTGAGCAAAGGACGTGCATAATTCGTATATATGTTTTTTCCCTCACTCCTTGCTCAAACACCCGTCTAAGAGGGTGTAAAATGTCCTTCTCATTTTATCTTATATTAAATCTGTTTCTTATTCTTTAATGTGTGAAGATGAATATCTCTACATAGTGCACCACTACGCCACTACGGAATATATGTTTTGAAAGCAGTGGTCATCTATATAGTAAAGGCATATAATTTCTTTTCTCATTGGATACACGAGAAAAATGATATTCACACAATGACAAACAACGTTGTTTCATAATGGATTACACTGATATTGAGGTGACGAAGCTACCAAACGGTAAGGTAATTCTTATTTATTTCTATGAGATGTTTTGAAGAAATATGATTAAGTTAGAAACCAAACATAGGAGGTAAACCGTTCTCACGCCTAATTCATGTTAGGTAAAATATTTCTAACAAATTCTAGTCCCTAACCTTCAAGCCTTGAAACTTTCTCTCTCTTTAGCTCTTTACAAAATGTACTGACCAAGCTGTAGAAAACCCCTAATATCCTTCTCATATGTTCTTAAAGTATATTACAAGGGCTGATCCCAAAAAATATAGAGATATTTTTCTATACACAACAACCATGGGTTTCAGATATACTCGCAGAAATTTTTTCCCATTGCACAAATGCTAAATCGGCCACTTTTTGTAGAATTTTTCATCTATTAAACAGGAAACAGAGGAAAGCTGCTTAAAAAAAAAAAAAAAAAAAAAAAAAAATCAAAATCTTTATATGTATTTTATTTACAGGAAGTCTCTACAAAAGATAATTAAGAAAAGTCCGGCTTTTACAAAAAATATCACAGATGAGAGAACTCTGAAGCATTTTAAATCAATTTTTAATGACTTTAAAAAAACATCTCACTCTGGAAAAAAATACAATGTTTGCAACCGAAAAGTTTCACTGTATGATAATCATAGATTATATAGTCTCTGTGGTACATTGGTTGGATTGAAGACACATATTGGTAGTGTAATCAAAGCAAATTGGTGATTTAATTTTTAACACTCAAGTACTTGAAAAAAAAAATTGGAGATACAACTGGACTACTTCATAACTGTCACAGATTGGTATGATACTCAAAGGTAAAATTAGTGATTCAAGAACACTCACAACCACTTGAACTTTTTGGAGACACAGCCGGGAATTTGGTTGACTTGATCAGGAACAGTTGGTTCCATGATATATTGAGAACATATTGAACACAACGTGGATCTTAGGAGAAAGGTACAAGAAGCATAAAATTCTTGTTGATGCGCTGGTTAAAACACTAACAAACTGCTTGTGCATATACACATCTACTTATAATAAAATCCGAAGGCAAGAAAGTGTAGCTAATCATTCCGGGCGCGACCACTCTGGTCTGCGAATCGACCGTAGTTAAACGCCATGTTAGGCTTAATGAAAAACCTATGCAAACATATGGCAACTAAACGATAATTTCTTCTGCCTCAAATCATGTCTGTTCAGCATATTTTCATATAAAACATCTATATCAACATTTCAGTAATCATTTTTTTTTCTGTAAACACTTTTTTCAGAAATAGCGGTGACAGCTTTCGTAGGGAATTTTTGCAGTGATCGATATTTTGGCACCATCTACCGGCAGATAATACAAACAAATTTTGAAATTTTGTTTCCATCGTAAATAAAATTATTTTTTCTTATGAAACGTAATTAAAATATAAGGAATACCGAGCAATTTCCATTTAATTTTGCTTATATAATAAAAAAAAAATGAGCTATGTAGTGAGTCAAGCTCTTTAGAAACTCATTGATAACACTTTTTTACAAAAACTTTCGCACATGGATTATTTTTTAATATTTAATTTGAATGTTTTGTCCAATCGTGAAACTATTTCAAAAATTTAATATTGAGTAAAAAAAAAAAAAAAAAATCCTTATCATTTGTATTTGTAGAAATCATTTGTCATTTTGAAAATGTACTTTTCTACAATACATACCTTTCAGTAATAAAATCTTCATGCTGTTTGTTTGTATGAAGTCTTATGAAAATGCAGCGCAGATCAACTATCTGTCATTTTTGACGGGGGTTATATACGAGTATGTATATATAATATGAATGATGCATTCAAAAGAGATTGGTAGATCACTTCATAGGCACAAAACTACACAATTATTTGAATGCTGGATACACAATCAGGCAATCACATTTTTGAAAAGTCACAAACTATAAGAACATAAGATTCTTAGGAAAAATTGTAGAAGATTCACCGAAATCATTTCACTAGATATAATTGAGAATAATACTTCTTTTTAATGCGCTGGTAAAACTAAGAATTAGTGTTACTTTTTATATGTAAATATGCATATGTGTATGAATGGCAGGGCTGCAACAAGGGTGGTGCGGGCGGTGTCCCCGCACCAGGCACATCAGTTAGAATAAGTGCTGATAAGCTTAATTGGCGCCGACACAAATCCCTATTCATGCATCTACGATCGGTATAAAAACTAACAAAGAATTTCGCACTAGGCGCCAAATAGTGTTGTTGCGATGGTGATTAATAAAAATTGATAATCATTAATAAAAATATCTTCTTAATTATAATTTAAAATAATTTCTTATATCAAATGAGGTGAGGCATATGGCAAAATAATTTAAAAACATTTGGGTTTTGGAATAAATAAAAAGAAAAGACACTATAAAATTTGCATGAAAATTTTAAAATAATAGTAATAAAATTTCTTAAATTTGAGAAGTCTTGTATCAGGAAGCAATAACTTACTTAAAAATTGTAAAACTGGATCTAGACGAATTTACAACTTTCACAATGTGAGGATGAATCGCTATTCCTCACACATTTTACCATCCGAACTTGCGCGGATATATCAAAGGATGTTTGTGACTGTATTCCAAAAATTCGGATTTGTCCGTTTTTCTATGATCGTAGTATTCGGGAATGTTATTTTTGCTGTGAATAAATGAATGTAATTCTGATTTATACAAAATAAACCCTTTGAAAAAAATTTCTGATTAAATCCAGAATTTTGATAAATTTATAACAATAGTAGTTAGTCCCCATGAAAATGTAAAATTGGCAAATCATTACTTTTAAAGATTCGCAAGAATTTATATTACTTAAATTTTTAATTTGCTTCATTTTTTTATAAAAAACCAAGACCTGGTTTTAGTTTTTCGCATTCTATTCTATTTTACACTTCAGCATCTGGAAAATGACTTAACGTTCTTTACCTGATTGGACTACACTACGCTATATAAAACTAGTCGTTGGGGGCCACCGTAATACTTACCCATCATGGATATGCATAATGTAAAATATTAAAATAAAAAATGTGTAAACTACTTATAAAATGCATTGCAATTCGAATAAAATCGTGGCTTGATGACATCATAAACTTTAAAGCGAGACTAACGAAAAAGACAGGCTACCGCGGTGCATTCCACTTACCTTTTTTTACAGACCGCTAGAGTGACGTGATGCTCTTTTCGTACACCTGCATTGGTGGATTCGAGCATCACGTGACTCCCGCGGTCTGTAAAAAAAGATACACGTAAAGAACCGCGATAGCCTTCCTTTTTCGTTAGCCTCGCTTGAAAGGCTCGATTACTGAGTTGCGTAAGAGAAACATCCTTATAACTCCAAAAACAATAATCCTATTAACTAGCGGTCTATTGCATCTGATTAAGCGTCTCATTTCCAATTAAAATATATCTTTGAATTGAAATTTGGATGAAATACAGTGTCATGAAAAATCGAAGAGTGTGGAAAATATAATTACAAATATCTCGGCAACTCATTATCCGATCGACTTCATGCTTTATGCAAAATTTGTTTTTTTATTGTCTTTTATATTCCCTCCTTAAAATAAACAATTTCGAAAATTTTTATATACCTTTTATCAGAACGAATATTTCGAGAGTCCGAAAAAAATAGTTCCGGATAATCGAGGTTACTGAAATTCAATAAGCTTCTTCCCATTATTACATACTAACAAAGAAGGTCTCTTTAAAGCGCATACTCAGAAAATTTTGAAAAAAATTCTAATGAAGCTACTCATGTATGTGATAAAGGATCAGTCAAATTTAGCTGCGGAATCCCAGTGGAAATTCTGCAAAAAAATAAAAACTTTCGAGTATTTGGCGGAAAAATACGCGATTTGGCTTAGCAACATTTTTTCCTCGCCAAACACAAACGATCGTTTGCATTTTGAAATTGCTTGCAAAATTATTATTCGAATGCGCAATACGTAATGAATTTAAACTTAAACTATGAAATAGTTTATTATTTTTTCTATAATATATACAACATATATTAAATTTCATTATACATATATATAGATGTATATACAAAATTGTAGCTATAAAAATTTACTTATTATGTAAGTTAAACTTACATAAACAAGTTCAGCAAGAAAAAGTCTTTCCTTAAAGATTATTTGTTATAACAGCGTATTTTTTGAAATTTCATTCCGTCGCCAACCAGTGATAAATCGCCAAATAAACGAAATTTTCATATTTTTTTACGGACGTTATATCGAGGTTCCGCAGAAATTTTTTTTATAGACGTATATACACTCATGAGAAAAACATTCTGTAATTTTTTCAAAATTTTCTAAGTATGTGCTTATGGAGACCTTCCTTGTAAGTACATACCAAATTTCAAGTCTCTATCTCATTTTTTTCGAGAGATAGAGCGTTTACAGACACACAGACAAACGGCAATTTTTTTTTTCTAAAAATATGTTTTTCGGAATCTCCAGTGTCTGAAACGTGTAAATCCGTCAAAAAAAATTTTTCGATTTTCAAAACAATTCCAAGACTTACCCTATACTACGTATGATGGGTAAGTAATGTACAACTTAAGTCACGCGATTTTATGGCTATTGTTAAGATTCTCAGTTGCTATAGAAACAGATTTAGAGGAATCATTCTAGTGACAAAGAAATGGCGAGAAGTAAGTATCTATTTATTATATTGATTTTGCTTAATCCTTTATTTTTTATTTAAATATATTGTTTATTCAAAAATAAATTGTAACTTAAGTGTCATCTGTTAATATTTAAAAAAATATTGTAATTCGTAGGAAGTTTCAAAATAATACCAGTTGTCAAAGAGTTTAGAATACGTATGTATTGTGCTGTCCTCTAAAAAAAAAAACCCACAGTGAAACGTTTCCTAAAAAAAACCCTCTCTAGTACTGCATCTATAATATTTCACTAAAGTCAATTTTTTTGTTTTGTTCTGTTTTTATGCACCATTTAGAATAATGAAAATAGTTAAAAATACCTAAGAAGTGTTTATTTAGTTTAAAAATAATTTAAATTAGCAACTGCAGAATTCTGGTAAAACATGAGCTTCAGTTTTACAGATTTTCTTCTTATATTAGAATTTTAGAATAATCAACATATTTTTTTTTTTTTTTTTTTTATGTTAAACTATTAATATGTAATAAAATGCTTCATTTTCAGATGATTATGTCAGGTGTGGATTTTTTTCGGATAACATGGGTTAATTTTTTGAAAAGTGTTTTTTTTCTTTTCAAATTCTCACTTAATTGACTGCCATTTTGTAATAAAGTGATAAAATGAAAAATGCCCACCATTAAAATCTTAGTCGGAACAAGCTGTAAAAATTTAGCCATGTTTAATTTTTTTAAAATTTTTATTAGATTTTATATAGAGAAAATTAAAAAAAAAAGGGTTTTTTTTTAGAGAACAGTGCCAATATATATTTTAAATCATTGAAGAAAAGAATGGGTTACACCTTTTATTACTAACTTTTATTTAAATATCGAATATCTAATGCATTGAGAAGATGAGAGGTCTTGCATCACCTATCTTTTCATTTCTTCCAAATATTTTCTTGATTTTCTAAACCATAGGATTTGTAATATGATTCTTTTCCCAATGAACTCTGTGTCTGCACACTGAATACGATTTGACTGTTTTTAGAAAATGTCTGTCTGTGACTCTGTATGTGACAAAAATTTTGTGGGCGCTCTATCTCAAGAACTAATGCACGAAATTTAATAAAATTTTATATTCAGTTAGTCCCTGATATAAATGGGTGCTGATTAGTTTTTGGTGAAAATCGCCCAATAGGTGGCGCTGCTATGCTGCATTTTTGTGACTATCTATTATTTTGTTTTCTATCTCAAGAACAAATGTACTTATTTTCATCAAACTTCAAATTCATTTAGACCTTGACATAAATAGACGCTGATTACGTTTTGGTGTAGATACCCCAACAGATGGCGCTGCTATACCACTTTTTTCATGATTTTTACGATAGCTATATTTCAAGAAACGGAATTTCATCAAACTTCAGATTCTGTTAGACCTTCACATAAATAGATGCTGCTTACGCTTTGGTGTAAATAGCCCAACAGGTGGCGCTGCTATGCTACTTTTTTCATTATTATCACGATAACTGTATCGCAAGAACTAATGCACGGATTTTCATCAAACTTTAGATTCAGTTAGACATTGGCATAAGTTGTTGTTGATTAGGTTTTGGTCCAAATCTCCCAACAGCTGGCTCTGCTATGCTACATTTTGCAGGATTTACACGATTTTAGCGATAGTCATATCTCAAGAACTAATGCACGGAATTTAATAAAACTTCAGATTCAGTTAGACCTTGATATAAATTGGTGCTGATTCTTTTTAGTGTATGCTAAACTTGTGTGAGATAGAAGAAAGTTTTGGGATTGGCACATCCGACTATAGCTTTAAACCGGTTTACCAAAAAAAAAAAAAAAAAGAGAGAGAGAGAGAGAGAACGATAAATTCTATATCCACCATAGATTATGAAACGCTTTCCAACACTAACAAAAGTTATTATTAAGAAATTTAATTTTTTTCTACGATGAAATGAAATATCTAAATAGGCAATTTAACTCGGTAAAAATCTATTTTCAGAAATTACTGCCCATATCCGAAGTTTTTCGTACAGGTACAGCCCTATGTATGATCTACAGAATTTATTTACAGCACGTAATACACTATAAATTACATAAAATTGCATACCACAGCAGAAAAAGTACTTCCAGCAATTACCGATCATAATCGGTCCTTTAACCGAATCATTTTGTGCGTCCCTGTACATGAACAATAAATCCTACGCTCTTCATAATCTACAGAACACAAGTTGTAGCGAATTTTAGTGATCCTTTTAAATTGCATTTTGCTTGAAGTATCATAACATGTTTAAAATGCATCGCAAACGATTTTTACCCATAGATCATAATGTAAATGAATTATATTGTTACGTCCCTGTAATTGAACTATAAATGCTACTAATTGTCTACTCTGATGAAAGCATGCTGTAGTCCACCTCAGTAATGCATATTAATTTCGTTATGTTTCAAATACCTTAACATTAATAAAATGAGCCGCAAACGATTTTCCCCATAAACCATAACGTAATGGAGTTCTTTTGTGTGTCCCTGTAAAAGAACTAATTAATGCTCCATACTTCATTTTCAATACCAAACGTTCTATAGTAAAATTTCATGACAATCCGAGTATATTTACGAGAGTTAGAGTACAAACAGACAGACAGACAAACTGAATTTATAATGTTCAATCCTTTTCAATTATATTGGAAAGTGTTAAAAAAAGAGAGAGAGAGAAAGGTCAGAAGTCAGAAGTCACGCATTTAACTTTTTGACATACTGTTGGCAACCCCTTCCTGAAAAAAAAAAAAAAAAAAAAAAAAGGAAGTGTGATATTTAAAAAGAAACTAACTTTAAAATTTTCAGTGTACTAACCTAAAATTTTGACACCAGAATTCGAACCTAATTCCTCAAACTAGCCTAAATGTAATTTTTTTACAATGTTACAATGAATAATTCCGAGCATATTCAAAATGAAATAGTATTGAATTAATTTGGGTGTCGTCTCATAAGGGAAAGTTGTTCACTGTAAGATTAAGATTTAATACGAAATTTATTATTATTACCTGTAGACACGTGCGAAGATTTCGCACTGCAATATAATGCTTTTTAGATGCAGGTTTAAACGTATATAAAATAAAATAAGGAGTAAAAAATATCTGCAAACAACGTTAGTGAAGCCAGAATCATCTCATTCATTTCATCGAACTTACAGTAAAAACTAATCGCAGATAGCTAAGGCAAATATATATATATATATATATATATATATATATCAATCGTATTTTAACTGCATTAGAGGTTGACATCATCTGTTTCGGGAAAAAAAAAAAAAAAAAAAAAAAACATGGTATAAAGAAAAATAATTTGGGCATTTGAATTTAATTTTTGATTTTTAATCATAAAGATAAAATAAACCCGTGCAGCAACATCGTCCCCCTTTATCTTTTTTTTTTTTTTAAATAATTATTGTTGATTACGATGTAATGCGGTATTTCATTTTTGTGGCAACATTGATTTGAGAAAAAAACTTTCATTTAATTTATGAAAACAATGCTGATTTAATTTTTAATTAATTGCAATTTGTAATCAGAAAGTATGTTTTAACGAAATGTAAGTGTACTATGTCAGAAGCCAGTTCAAAATACTTTCTTATGGTATCTCATTTATCGTTCGGCGTTTTATATTTGCTTAGAAAAAGGGATGTTGACAACAGAAATAAAATATATGATTTTTCTTTTTCAATAGAAAATATTGTTATGGTTAGATAAATCTAAACAAATCATTACCAAACGGGAAATGATTCGGTCGAGTAAGTTTAGGAATTGTTCAGGTTGAAAGCTTGGAACTCCTAATGTTAAATTCGTTATTAAATTCCTACTATTAGCTCACACTCTCTCTCTATATATATCTTGTTGGAATTTTCAATCGTTAATAAAATATTTTCTATTCATCCATTCAAGTTCAAATAAATTTTTTTTAAACTTGTACTGGATGACAATTGATGTTAATACAGTTTTTTCAAATATTAATTCATTAATTAAATTTAATTAATTAATTTTAATTTTTATATGGGAGAAAAAAATTTCTCTCATTGTTTTCATAAATGAAATGAAAGATTTATCTCAAATTAGTGATGTCAACAAAAAATAAAATACCGCAACGATGATTATAAAATAATGTTCAATAAAGATAACGTGGGACATTAATGCTGCACGGGTTTATTTTATATATTTGTGATTAAAAAGTAGGAATTGACTTTTTTTTTTTTTAATATATATATATTACTTGTTTTTCGTTGAGGTGAGAATGCACCCCCCGCCCTTTCCAATTTTAAAAACTATTGATTTAGACGCAATAAAATAGTGCAAATATGAATTTGTATATTTACGCGCATGATTATTTCAATTAAAAAAAATAAAGTAAAAATCATAAATATATTTTGAGATCTTTTTTTTTTTTAGTTACTGAAGAACTCCTTCGGAAATGTTCTGAACACAATGAATGTGAAATTTTTACCTTAGAAGAGCTCTCTTTGCACCAAAGAAATTTGATCAAGTAAGCTTAACTATATTTTAGACTATTAAAAGGATATTATAGTATAAGTATACTCCTTCGTAACCGGCCTTACTTCAAGCGTTTTTTTATTCTAGAGTTAACTAATCGTTCAATTAGAGTAGAGTTATATCATTCTACATATAGATTTTTTTTTCATTTCTCTTTAATAGTAATTCTCATTTTTACAAAACAAAAATTGTTATATGAAATTTTTTTTTGTTAAAAAGAGGGAGGACAATTATGTTTCGCCCTTATATTACATCTGAAGCAAAAATTCATACAGTACAGTTTATTCGTATCCATATACCCACTCAATGCACACTAACTGTTAAAAATTTGCAGCACACTGTCCAGTCATTCGACCATTTTTATAGAAAACGGTTGATTAACATTAATTTAACTCTATTCTGACCCTGCCCATATTTTGGGCAGAATAGAGTTAAATTACTGTTTATATAACTGTTTGCTATACAAGCAGACGAATGACTGGAAATTTTAACAGTATACACTGTAACAGTTTCATATTTAATATTTGTCGCAGCATGTTTATAATAATTTTATGTTAAGGCTGTTCATCAGTAAACTTCCCGATTCCCCTCGCTAATGTTAATCCTATGGCCGTAGGATGCATTCGTATTTTTAAAATATCTTCTCAGAAAATTAATATTTTTAACTTCTGTTTTCTGTGTATTGTTCTTAAAGAATGACTCTTTTTTTTCTTAGTTGTCAATTTTTTTCTAAAATATGTGCTTAATTTATATTTTTATGTGTTAAAATCTTAGCGAAAATGAATAAGATTTTAACACTTGACATAAAATTAAGTATATATTTTAGAAAAAAATTGACAACTAAGAAAAAAAGAGACATCCTTTAAGAACAGTACAAAGAAAACAGAAGTTAAAAATATTAATTTCCTGAGGAGATATTTTAATAAAAAGAAAACTGCCCAGTTAAACTGACGGCATTGAGCTCACAGGCTATTCACACTAACTGTAAATTATATTCTTATTTCAAAGAATTTGAAATAAGCCCTCGAAAAATAAAGAAATCGACAATATATTAAGAGGGGGGAACCATCCCCCGTTTCTCCTTATAATTAACCAATGAAAACATAAAACTAATCAGAGAAGCGCTCAACCACAATGAACCTATATACAAAATTTGAAAAAATCGGATAATTCTGCATGAAAAATCATTTTATCTAAATTACGGGGGGGTTAGCCCCCCGTTCCCCCTTTATACTTAACCAAAGAACCCCCAAAACTAATCAGAGAAGCGCCTTATCACAATGAACATATATATAAAATTTGAAGAAAATCGGATAATTCTGCTTAAAAAACCCATTTATCTATATCAAGGGGGGTTAGTACCCCCCCGTTCCCCCCTTTATACTTTACCAGTGAACCCCCAAAACTAATCAGGGAAGTGCCTTACCACAATGAGCCTATATACAAAATTTGGATTAAATTGGATAATTCTGCATGAAAAACCCATTTATCAAAATTAAGGGGGGGGTAGCCCCCGTTTCCCTCCTTTACACTTCACCAATGAACCCCCAAAACTAATCAGGGAAGCCCCTTACCACAATGAGCCCATATAGAAAGTTTGAAGAAAATCGGATAACTCTGCATGAAAAAAATCATTTATCTAAAATAAGGGGGGAGGATTAACCCCCCGTTACCCCCTTTATACTTAACCTATGAACCCCCAAAACTAGTCAGGAAAGAACCTTATCACAATGAACCTATATACAAAATTTGAAGAAAATCGGATAACTCTGCATGAAAAAAATAATTTATCTAAAATAAGGGGGGAGGATTAACCCCCCCCCGTTATACCCTTTATACTTAACCTATGAACCCCCAAAACTAATCAGGAAAGAACCTTATCACAATGAACCTATATACAAAATTTGAAGAAAATTGGACAATTCTGCATGAAAAAACCATTTATCTTAATTAAGGGGGGTTAGCCCCCCCGTTCCCCCCTTTATAGTTAAACAATCAATCCCCAAAACTAATCAGGGAAGCGCCTTATCACAAGGAACCTATAAACAAAATTGGAAGCAAAACGGTTATTTCTGTCAAGAGTTATCGCGTTACGTACGTACATACGTACATACATACATACATACATACATACATACAGAACGGGCGGGCACATAAGCTCTCAGGCTTTGATAGCCTGTGAGCTAAAAATACGAATGCATCCTACGCCCATAGGATTAACATTAGGAGGGGAAACGGGAAGTTTACTGACGAGCAGCCTTAAATGCTCTTTTCATCTGAACAATGGGAGTGTTGTTACACTGGTAATGTTATGGTTCCTATTAAAGCTGTGTTTTCAAGATTCTGAACTAACTCGCGGGTCACATGGAGGGACATCGACGGCTCCTCAATAATTTCACAAGACTAACTAATATGCATTGTTTTATCATTTATTTCTTTTCCGGGACCCTTTTTTGAAGCCCGGGCCGCAGGACTGCAATCGTAAGTGTTATTTCATGCTAATCAGATCTGAGTGCATTTGATTTAAAGAAGATTGCATTGAGAGAACATTATTTATAAATAACTTTAAATAAGTGTAAATAGTGCCACATAAATGTATTATGAACAACGCTCGTTTACTCGCTCGTCTATGTCGCTGTATACTCATGAAGAGGTACCGGCTATCTATGGAAGCGTTTATTATTTATGTATCCCGTTTATTATTCCCTCCTTAGTCGACAATGCCATTCGAATCCCGGTTTTTGCTCGATGTTCATAGAAGGTTGGATTCCACTTTAAACAGAGTTCCTGGTCCTTTAGCCCTCGTATGCAAAATATAACCTTAGCCAACATAACTAAGCCAATCAATGCTGAGTTATCAAATAAACAAAATATGTATCTGTCTATAGGCCCCGTTGGACCTAGCACTAATAATGTCTGTGATCTATGGCTTATTTATTTATTATATTATTATTAATATATATATATTACTATATTATGTTCTAAAAAGGCTGTATTAAACTACTATAAAACTATTCTATTAAACTTATAACTACTATACTCTATTATACATACTACTACTATAAAATTATTCCGTTCTATAAAACTACTATATTATATTCTAAAAATAAGGCATGGCATCAGCCTTCCTCTTTTTTGAAATGTAAATTTTAGTAATATGAATTAATGTTATGAAACAAGTGACTAACCAATCTGTTTATATTAATAGTAACCGGTTATTATTAATATTTGTTGGTTGCAAAAGTCACAAAGGGAATAAAAATAAAATAAATCGAAAAATATAGACAGTTGGGTTTTCATTTAAATGCACAGAAACACGTGGGATTTTCTTAATAACGAAAATTTTATATCCAGATAAATCATATTTACCAACAACAAGTAGTAATGTTTCAGTTGTATTAGCAGTGTGAACAGCAGCGCAACTTAAAAGCCTACATCAGTCATGCGAAAAAACGCTCAAGCTAATGTTAAGTTTATGGGAAGGTTCTAGCGCGATTTCTCGCTCGCATTTTAATATTTTTAATTGTTTTTTTTTTTGCATAGGATAGCTGAGGTCGATCTCCAACGTTGTTAGTTTTTACTTTTTCGATTTTGGTTCCAGTTATTTTATATAAGGGTACTTTCACTTTCAGAACCGGTTCCAAAATTAAAAATGCCCGCTTATAAAAAAAACGGCAACAAAAATTAAAAAAAGTAAAAACTAACAACGTTGAAGATTGATCTCAGCTATCCTATGCAAAAAAAAAAAGCATTTAAAAATATTAAAATGCGAGCAAAAAATCGCGCTAGAACCTTCCCATAGACTTAACATTAGCTTGAGCGTTTCTTCCCGTGACTAGTGTAGGCTCTTAAACGCGTTAAAAATGAGAAATGCTGAATTTGACGGATGCCTTAGTGAGAATAGCTGTCAGACGTAAGTATAGCAAAATACTCTGCAGAGCATCGACGATGTTTGGTTTTGTAATTTCTGCCACATGATAGCTGAAATAGCGACAGACAGCAGCTTTGTGTAGTGACTACTATCGCGCTGACCTTCGGTGACAAATGTAGGGTAAAGTAGAATAAAACTGGGAAGGCGGATCAAACCGGGTATCCTGTTTTCTCGCTGATGTGTGATGCGCTCTGTTTTAACTGCTAGCGTCCTCGAAGTCGTTGGCTTTTGAAGTGAGTTAACGTCTGTGTCCGTTCTGTGCTATTGGAAACCAATTCACCTCAAAAGTTTCGATTTTTCACTGTCTTTTCTACTTTTCAAATAAAACCAGCCTGGCGAATCGATTTACTTATGTAAATCACTCTTCTATTCACTGTTAAAAATGTGCAGCAGTCATTCGACCGTTTTTATAGAAAAGGGTTACATAACCGTAATTTAACTCTATTCTGTCCATATTATGGGCAACATTATGGTCAGAATAGAATTAAATTGCGGTTATGTAACCGTTTTCTATAAGAACGGTCAAATGACAGGACAGTTTGCTGCAAATTCTTAACATTATTGCTTTCACGCGATATTTGATGACAAGTAGAAGTGTGTACGTTCTGCTTTCCAGGAGAACGTCCATATTGATTTTTGATCGTCTGTTGGGGCAAAGTCGGGTACTCATGGGTAGGGCAAAACCAGGTAGAACTGGGTAGAGAAGAGAAAGCTAAAAAGAAGGAAAGAGAACAGAAAAGACCGCAATTATTACACCCTCATCATACAAGACGGAAGAAGAAGCTGCCAGGGAAAAGAAACAACCAAGCAATTGCAAACTTTTTGATGTCGTAGCAACAACAACAAAAAACAAGTGAGTAAGTGTGATCGAAGATCGCACAAAGGGTTTCGTTTAATATTCCTTTCAAAACACTTTATCCTTTCTTTAATAAATCCAAATAAATTTCATTTAGCAACAACAACAACAACAACAAAAATCATGTTTTTTATAAAGTAAAAATTTACCGGTCTATTTTTTCGTTTTTTCGAATATCTAAACCAGCCCGCTATTATACTATGTCATAATAATATCTGTCATGTGGACTAAATGCGATATTAAAAAAAAAAAAAAAAAATAGTCTATATAAAATAGATTTTTAAACCTATTGCGTATTCCTCTATAATCCAGGTCCTACTGCCAAATTGCGTATTTTAGAAAGTGAGACTTTTTGTGCCAGCTCTTTAAAAGTATCTACATTGATTTTAAACTATATTGTTGCTAGCAAACGCCCATGTTTGGAGCTAACCTTGCCCATATATTACGGAATTATTATTATTACATAGATTATTTTATATTTTACTAGCTGTTACCCGTGACGTCGTTCACGTAACATTAAAAGAAAAATAAATGCATTGATTAAGGAAAACGTTTCACCCCCAATAATTAAAAACATATATAACGCTCTTTGTAACAAACTCCGTTTTTTCGAATATCTGAACAGGTCCGATAGCGAGCGAAGCCCATTATTATACTCTGTCATAATAATGTCTGTCATGTGGACTAAATGCGATATTTAAAAATAATAATAAAATTAAACATGTTGTACACCTTCAAAATGTTAAAATATCCGAATAATTCCATAAAATCGGGGTTTTAACATGATTCAATACGTTCCTCAAACTCATATATTTACTATTCTCTATTACTCATATTAATACTCGCTTTGTATTCTTCCCAAACATTTGAAAAATCCGTTAAACTTCCCGAGGCTAACGAAAAAGACAGGCTACCGCGGTGCATTCCACTTATCTTTTTTTACAGACCGCTAGAGTGACGTGATGCTCTTTTCGTACACCTTCATTGGTGCATTCGAGCATCACGTGACTCCGGCGGTCTGTAAAAAAAGATACGCGTAAAGCACCGCGGTAGCCTTTCTTTTTCGTTAGCCTCGTAAACTTCCAATATGACGTCAGATTAATTTTCTTTTTAATTCTCTAATGACGTGATATTAATCTGCTTTCTGTACATACCCATACTCATACTCCTTGTAATAGTGAGAAATGTTTGAAAATTTCAATATGACGTCATATTAATCTTTTTTTCAATTGGTGAAACTTTTTATTTCATTTTCATTTTTCACGTGGAAATCTTTCAATAGAAAATTAATTATTGTAGAAAGAATTTTATTGTGGATTTTTAATTGTTGGCAACTGCTATAACGAAAAATGTTTAAATTTAATAAGAAAGGGCTGTTAGAATTTTGTTTTTTTATCTCTCTCTATATTAAAATATTTTTTTTTTTCAAATTTTATTATTTTGAACTTCATAGTAGGTATTTAGCTATAAGTACACAAACTTTCATGTCTCTAAGTTATATAGTTTCTGAGAACGGTTCTGTGACTGACAGACGACGGAGCGGGAGTAATAGGGTTTGGTGATATGAACAAAACCCTAGAAACAGTTCAGAAAAAGCCAAAAACATCAAATCTCTTTAACAGTAAGAGGAGGAGAGCTCAGTCGAGGAAATTCAGACCAAAACAAAACAAAAAAGGTATTACGTCAACAGGAGAGCTCTGCTGGGGAAGATGACGCCCCAAGTGACGCTTGACTATTCTGCAATTAATTGTTTCTTCACTTAACAAGTGGGAAGGGTGGGCACAATGTTCAGTCTGCAAAGAGTGGGCACACGAGGAATGCAGCGGATACGAGCAGTTCGATGTTTTCGCTTGCGATTTTTATGGCATGGTTACCGACAAAATAACAATAAAAATTGTTTGAAAACTATAAAAAAATGACTGACCCTAAAACTACATATATGTTGCAAAGTTAGATTCAAAATTTATTTGTTTTACCCTACCACCAACGCTCAGAGCTGTTTCAGATGGTTCTGGAAAACGCATTTTCCCAAGTAGAGATGAATTTTCCGGTGGCAACAGGTATGGTTTTTCAAGAGCCCGGATGTCGCCAAAAACTGTCGTGGCGGTTTTACTCTTCTCTTCCTTAACATTTCTAGCAATTTTTTTTCTATAACGAATTTTAATCGTTCGGTATATTTACCTGAAAATCATATTGTGCTGCTGTCGATATTAGCTTTCGAATTATTTAAATTTTTATTTTTGACTTTTGAATCACTTTGTATTAAGGGTCCTCTCCCCTCGTGTGAAAAGACCCGCTCGCTAGTGTTAATCCTATGGGGCATTATTTTTCTAATATCTCGTTAGCATTTCAATATTTTTAAACGATAGTTTTTACATTGGATAGCTGAGATCAATTTCTATTTCCGCCGTTGATTACTTTTTTGAATTTCTTTGCGGATTTTTTTTTATGAAGATATTTTTACTTTCGGAACAGTGTCCCATAGGATTAACATTAGAGAGTGCCTCTTTTAGCGTGAGGGGAGAGGGCCCTTAATGTCTTTCAATTATATTCAATTAATAGTTATTGACTTTCTTCATTTAGAATAGAACATTTGGATAAATGGTGCAGAGATTTAAAGATTCTCTATCTCCATAACAATCTGATATCGAAAATTGGTACGTAAGGCTAAAGTATTTTTTTGACTCGTTTAAATGACTTTGTACTTAATGTATGTATCAGTTAAAAAACAATATGCTTCTTTTTTGCAGAGAATCTGAGTCGGCTAAAACAGTTGGAATACGTCAATTTCACTTTGAATAATATAACCAAAATTGAAAATTTAGAAGGTAATTTTTTTTAAAATATTTTGCATTAACTTCAGAAATATGTTTTATTTTCTACTCATATGCAGGACACACACACACTAAGATGTTACACACAATGGTGATTCGCTACCACGTGCACACACTTTGAGGGAGGTACTGCTCACTAAAAGAAACATTTTTTTTTTTTTTTTTTTTTTTGTATAAGGAAAGGGCGAGGCTAACGAAAAAGACAGGCTACCGCGGTGCATTCCACTTATCTTTTTTTACAGACCGCTAGAGTGACGTGATGCTCTTTTCGTACACCTTCATTGGTGCATTCGAACGTCACATGACTCCGGTGGTCTGTAAAAAAAAGATACGCGTAAAGCACCGCGGTAGCCTTTCTTTTTCGTTAGCTTCGGGAAAGGGCAGCTGACGTCATCATTGGTTCAATTACGCTTGGTTAGAGCTCCTATAATACAGGCTGACGCATCCTCGCAGATTTGGGGCTCAAATTGAAGTTCAGTCGAAAAACCGAGCTAATCAGAACCGAGTCTTAGGCAACCCCAACTCCGGCAGATTGATGCTGAACTGAGCACGAATAATCCGAAACAAAATGGATATGCGTCAGCTCCTATTATAGGAGTCTTACGCTTGGTTAGCAAGAAAAACCTGTTTGTTCTTTATGACTCTTACTGTACACATGAAATGGCGGAATTCGATTGGTCTACGTTAAACCGGTCTATAATATGGTTGGCCTACGTCGCCATGACGATTCCTGTAATGATAGCTACGACAAAAATGAAGTGGTAGATTGGTTGATGGAACTGTTTGTTTGTAAACATGCCCTTTCCTTGTTGACAAGGAAGGTCTCCTTAAAGCACGTACTCAGAAAATTTTGAAAAAAAAAAAAATACTGATGAAACTATTGATGCACATTAATAAAGAATCAGTCAAATTTAGCTGCGGAATCTCAGTAGAAAATCTGTAAAAAATAAATAAATAATAATAATAATAAACACTTTCGAGTATTTTGTGCAAAAAGACCTGATTTGGCGGCAACACTTTTTCCACACCAAGTACAAGCTATTTTAATGCATTTAGAATGAGTGTTTAAAAGCGCATTTTAATGAATTAAAACTTAAAAGATGAAATAGTTTATTTTTATAAGTTTACATGTACTAGTAAATCTACAGATCAGAGGCCTCAACGTCAGCTCTACAGATCATTACTCATTAATCTCACTAATTTTTAATATAATCTGCATAATATTTGATATCCTAAAATTCATTTTTTTAAAGTTATTTAGATTTATAGAAACTTCCGGAAATTTTAGAAGTATCACATTAAATACAATTTTATGCAATGATAGGATAAATTACTTGTTCATGTATTTTTTCAGTTTCATTATTCGAGTATATGTCTGAAGTCTGAATGCATTTACTATTGTAATTTTATTAGAATAACCATCTATTTGTACAAGAGATTTTATCCTATCCTTATAAGAATACTCATTTTTCAACCACTAAACATCATATGTTGCTGAAATTGAATAAAATATACTTATACAAATGTAAATTCCCCTTATGAGACTTATATTCAATTTACACATTCAATGTTTTTATAATTTTTTTTTTGGAAAACAGATTTGGTCATCTTTCTTTAGTAGTTAAAATAAATCCTCATCTATTTCATTAGAAAAAGCATATTAAAAACTTAAATCACCCCAAAATTAGCTATTTTGTTAATAAAGTTTTGTGTCAAAATAATGCTTGATATATATATAAATAAAACTTGAATTTTCTTTTATTGATATTCTTTGAAATATAGTTGCTTGGCAACCAATTAATAAAAGAGAAAAATAAGAAATGCATTGGAATTTTTTTATAAAAAATGAGAAATTAAAATGTTTCTTATCTTTCAAGTTAATGCGTAAATTTTCCCAGCAATTTATACAATTAATTTCGAAATTCTAATAAATATGTTGGCAAATTTTTAAAGCGATCAGATTAAATTAAGATCTCCATTTTGTAAATTTAGCATTTACAACTATCCCAATGAGTGATTTTCTTTTTGGTGAACATTAAAATTAAAAAAATTGTCTGACTTCCCATTTAAAAGCATTATGACTTAAAATAAAATGTTCTATATTTTTCGAACGAATGAACCAAATTTAACCGAAAACTATACAGCTAATTCCAGGTACCTCTCCAACATACCCACCAAAAATCAACCTAATCAGATGATTTTTGCAGCAGTTATCGTGGAACAGACAAGCAAACAAACATAAACCCCAAACTTTTCATGTCTCCACAGTGAACCTTCACTGACGTTTCGCCAATTATACATTTCATATGCAATAGTTTTCTTAATATAAGCCGAGAAAGACCTTCCGTGACAAAAAATTCATTTACAACATTGACAGCAGTGGTTTAATTTTTTTAGAATAGTGAGATTACATGATACCAGTGCCGAAACTAGCCTTTTTGGCGCCCGGGGCAAACATAGATTTTGGCGCCCCCCCCCCCCCTCTCTCTCCTCCGAAAAGAAAATTTCCAAAGCGAATTTTTTCTAAGTGTCTAAAATTTAAAGTATAAATCAGATAATCTGTAATACTGAACTAAGTAATCAGCTTTGTCAAATACTGATTCATTAAAACCTTGAAATTGGAATCGAAAGGAACCGAAAAATATTCCGTTTTCATCTTAGGAAGTATAATTTTTGATATTCTCCGGGGCGGAATTTAAGGGGTCGCGATGGTCTCAATCGTGAGGGGCTCCGTGTTAGCCCTATATATATTTTTGGACCTTGAAACTTCTACATAATGTCCGGTCGTACTTGTCTAATTTTCCCATTCAATCCTGTATTCATTTTCTTCAATCGCTATCGTTTTTCATTTCTAGTATCGTACAAATTTTTCTTTCCGTTTTTCAACTCGCTGATAATGTTTACTTTCCATACCGTTCATTTCGATATCGTTCCCCACATCGACTATAGTTTTCTCAGCCTTTTTCCGGATTCAGTTGCAACCGCTAGTTACGACATCATTTCCTTCGTAACGCTATAGAGGAGCATGCGCTGGCGCCGTGACACTGTTTTCAAAGGCACTCTAAATAACTTTGCCAATAGGCAGTTTAAGAACTTCTCAACTTTGCACTTTTGGAAGGGGGCGTTTTCAGAAAGCGGTATGTTGATGCTTTTTAGCACTTTCCAACCTACAGTGTCTCACATAAGTGATGGGACACTTGTGCTTTACAAAAGGAAACTAATCAAATAAATTAAAAAAACATGTACACATTTTTTTTGTGGGTGTGTTTCATACTTAAATTTAGTAAAGATTATTACATAACATACATTTTGTCAAAATATTAAAATATTAATTTAATAAAAATACAAATGTTTAGAACGGAGCAAAAAATAGCTCACATAAGTGATGGGACACCATTATATATGCAACAAAAATCGCCTGAAATAAGCAATAAAAATATTTTTTGGGGTTTTATTTTTACTTAAAAGCAATTGGCAATAATTTATAAAATCGTCTGCAGTATTTCTCTCCAGTTTGTTTTGGAATTTTTGTGTTTTTTAGCTCTGTGTAGTCATGAATGCTAAACGAAAAGAAACTTCGCCTGAAATTCGAAAATTAGTTATTAATTTGCATATTGAACGTGGAAAATCTATTAGAAAAACTGCTGAAACAGTTAACTTGAGTCGTTCAACAGTTTTCAATATCATTAAACGATATAAAAAGAATCATATGATTCAGGATAAAAGAAGACCTGGCTGACCATCAAAGCTATCCAATGGAATAAAGCGAATTATCGTTCGAAATATTAAAAAAAATCCAAGAATTAGTGCTTCAAAAGTTGCTGCTGATTTACAAGCATTATATGGAATAATTGTTAATCCTGAAACTATTAGAAGGGTAATTCGATCTGCTGGATATCACGGTAGAGTAGCCAGGAAAAAATTCTTCGTAAGTGAAAAGAATAGAAAACTCAGACTAGCTTTCGCAAAATCCAACATAAATAAGAATTCTGATTACTGGAATAAAGTTATATTTGCTGATGAGAGTAAATTTAATATATTTGGTTCTGACGGTAGAATCTTGGTGTGGAGAAAACCCAGGGAAGAACTTCGCAAACAGAACTTGGTACCAACAGTAAAACATGGTGGAGGAGGAGTTATGGTATGGGGGTGTATGTCGTCCGCTGGAGTTGGTAATTTTGTTTTTATTGACAGTATAATGGATCAGTACAAGTATATTGATATTTTAAAGCAAAATTTGAAATCTTCAGCACGAAAATTGAACCTTCATAACGATTTTAAATTCTACCAGGACAATGACCCCAAGCACACTGCTCTGAACGTTAGACTCTGGCTGCTATATAACTGTCCTGAAATAATAAAAACACCACCACAATCTCCAGACTTAAATCCCATAGAGAATATTTGGCAAGAATTGGAATCAAGAATTCGCAAACACACCATTTCTTCAAAACAACAACTAAAATCGGTGCTTCAAGAAGAATGGGGTAAAATCACTCCAGAAATCACAAAAAAAAATAGTCGAATCCATCCCAAAAAGATTAAATCATGTTTTAAAAGTAAAAGGAAATCCAACAAAATATTAAAACCTTTTAAAAAGTAAAATTTGTGGATAAATATTTGATGGAAAAGTAAGTGTCCCATCACTTATGTGAGCAATTTTTTGCTCCGTTCTGAACAATTGTATTTTTACTAAATTAATATTTTAATATTTTGACAAAATGTATGTTATGTAATAATTGTTACTAACTTTAAATATGAAACACACCCAAAAAATTTTTGCACATGTTTGTTTATTTATTTTATTGCAGTTTCTTTTTATAAAGCACAAGTGTCCCATCACTTTTGTGAGACACTGTAGTTGAAAAGTGCTTATGACTTCGGTTTGTCTGGCCGGATGGCCGGATGGCCGTATGGCCGTCTGTCCGTGCTCTAACTCCCGTAAATATGCTCGGATTGCTCTGCAATTTTTATATGTTATTGTCGTTATCTATGGCACGTTCCCTATTTCAACTGAAGTGTGTAGCACTTATAGTTTTCTTACAGGGACACTCAAAAGAATTCCGTTACATTGCGGTCTATGGGGAAAAATCATTTGCGGTTTATTTTTAAAATGTTTCACTATTGTAAACGCATTGAAATTTATATAGATCACTAAGATGCATTAGAAGAAGCTTAATATGAAATAGTAGGTGTATAGCACTTAGAGTTACTTTACAGGGACAGTCAAAATAATTCCGTTACATTACGTCTATGGAGAAAAATCGTCTGCGGCTTATTTAAATAATGTTCCACTATTTTAAACGCATTGAAGTTTATATATATTACTAAGGTGCATTACAAGAGGCTTACTACAGAATAGTGTGTGTATAGCAGTCATCGTTCATTTACAGGGACACACAAAAGAATTCTCTACTGTCTGTTAACAATAATTCCTGGAAGTGCATTTTAAGTTACTAAACGCGATTTTAATCTTAACTAGCTTTTTGTCTATTACGTGGTGTGTATAAATTCTGTAGATCCTATACAGGGCAGCACAAAAGTTCGCGAACACATTTCCGTTTATTGACAGAAACTCCAGAAGGAGAATTTAAACGGACTAACGGACTAACGGAAACGCGTAGCAACGCGTTTCCTAACTAAACTAAAATTTAGCATCCTATGTATATATACAAATCTATAGATCATATACAGGGCTTTATTTTTAAAGGAGATGAAAAAGGCAGTTTGGGGGGCGAGTGAGAGATAGCATTAGTAAAATGATATTTGTAGCTGCCAGAAGAAACGATGTTAGTGGCGTTGTAAAGTTTTTGAGTGTAGAGGTGGTTTTAAACATTTTTATTAGTGTTTGTTTTATTTCGACTGCTGAAGTTCCGGTTTTTCTTCTGTTAGTGGTGATGTACATTCATTTTCAAAGATTAATAATGTGTGGATCTCTTTTCAACTCATTCTCTTCACATTAACACAATGGTGACTGATAAAATAAAAAGGCCTGTTTTAATTTGGTGTGTCATCACATTCAATTAATTATCATGAAAGTTAAAATGAACTTTTCTACAAGTATATTTTGAAGGCTGCATTTAAGTTACTTCATGCCATATTATTTTTGCCACCTTGTTTTTGTTGCCATATGCCATTATATTTTTATTTAATTAAATTGTCTGTCATGTTTTTGATCTTTATTTTATTTTGTGATATGTCAAATAAACGTTAGTTTAATTTAAACCTAAAAACTGTTTTATCAATGTGTATTATCTACATTCAACACTTTTAGTCACTACCTTGCCAATTTCAGCTATCAAACTTCCACGTACTCTGCTTTTCAATTTAATTACATTTTTAGACCGGTCCCTGTATCCGGACCGCTATCACCCCAAATCCAAAGGGCCCCCAAAATCCTCTTTTGAGTTCAACCAGAAAAATTATTTTTTGATCAAAGGATTTTCTTAGCACTTTTTGAAATTAGTATTACTACATAATTTTCATGTAATTTAAATAGAACATTTTTTATACCATTTGCTATGCCCAGAAATGTTTTAGTTATGTTTAAATGTTTTTCCTTGTCTTCTTTTCTATTAGCAATTATCAGAACTGTGAACGGTTGTGGAGGGTTGGGGTGAGACTCAAACTTGGATCTAAGCTGAAAGGAACCCTGTTACTGTTAGAGACTTTTATGACGATTTAATTACACAGATTCAGAGTCTAATTAAATCAGATCTGATAAATCTAAATCTGGATCGTGACACTGGGACCCCTGATTTAGGGGTGCCCCATACTTGGTATGCTGTTTACATAAAGCTGATATTTAGAATGCATTTGACTTTATTACTGATTATAATAGATATTTTGCAGTGTTAGAGTAGGATAATATTAAAAACAAAAAGAAATTCAGCTTGACTATTACAGGGGTACACGATGTATTTGTCCCGGAAATTTACATCTGGAACCAAAAAAATAATTACAGCAAAAGAATGGGTAAACAAGTAAGAATGGGTAAAAGACGAATATATATATATATATATATATATATATATATATATATATATATATATATATATATATATATATTTGCAAAGATAAAGGCAGAGACGACTTTATTATCCATGGCACCCTGTGCGAGGTTCTTTTCTGCGTCTCTACAAATGCTATATTCTTAAGAAAGAAAAAAGGGGAGGAGAGGTTACTATTTTATCTTGTATATGTTTCGTCCCCTTAGTTTTTAGTGTCATTAGCAATAGCCAACTTCGCGCCCTTTAAAGCCGGATCTGTATGTAAAAAAGTAATTGTAACAAATGGTATGGCGACATTTTTCATTTATCTGGAAATAGCCAAAGAACGAGAAAATAATTTGGGAGGATAAAGGCAGGGGCGGCTGCGGTTTTATTAGTCATAATTTTGGTATTAGGGTATGGTTTTCTCCCTGCACCCCTACAAATGACATTTTTTTTTCCAAAAAAAGTTTTAACAGAGTTTTATTTTGCATATTTTTCAAATTATTCTTTCAAATATTATTTGTTTTTAGTATCCAAGGCAGTCGCCCAACCTCGCCCCCTCTAATAATACTAGATTGGATCTGGATAAAAAAGTAATTTCAGCAAAATTAACAGGCCGGCATATTCCAGTTGCCGCCAAGGGCGGCAAAACGCTTAGAAAACTCTCGCAAAAAGACGAGTAAAAAACTTTTTGGAAGATAAAGCCAAGGGTGGCTCCGGCTTTACTAGCCATGGCGCGCTGTACAAGATTTTTTACTGTACCTCTACAAAGGCTATACTTAAAAGAAAAAGATTTTTCTGAGAATTTTACTTTGGGCATTCATCCTCCAATTTGTGTTTATTGTCCAGGGCAGTCACCCCTCGCCCATGACAAAATGGAAAAAGAAGAAAGCTCCACGCTGCGAGAAAAGGGAAAAATAGAACAACCTTCATGTGGAATATTTTTATCTAATAGAAAATCAAAGTGAGGGAATAGTTTGCCAATTATCCATGCTGGACAGTGCAGTACCGTATCCAGACGACTTTGAACAGTGTCATATACAGACACGAGTAGGGACTGACCTTGAAAAATGTTAGTGATTCTCCTAAACCACAGGAAGAGATTTAAATGATAGACGACATAGACATGATACATTTGGAATGGGAGAAAGAAAATAGCCTAAGAGAACAGTTCGTTTTTTATTCATTTGCTATCTTGTATTGTAAGAGAACAGTTCATTTTTTATTCATTTACTATCTTGTATTGTAGACGAATCTTTATCTATTTGTCTATTTTAATGCATTTGGTTCATTTTTCTTTTGGATTTTCCGGCTGCGAAACGTTTTATACAAATTTCATATATATATATATATACATTTCTATATCAAACAACAAACAAAAGCTGCATTTGGCGCCCCCTCCACCTTCAGTTCTGCTGGCGCCCGGGGCACGTGCCCCCTCTGCCCCCCCCCTTAGTTTCGGCCCTGCATGATACTATAAACAGCAGCCTCATTGCTAGGGAAACTATTTAAGAGGACCAGAAAAGTTTGAAATGACGAAAATTGACTGAAATTTGAGCGTAGATTATGAAGCATGTAATTTATTTAGACTATTACTTCTTTTTGCATTCATTTATTTTTGTTTTAAAGAAATAAAAAAATATTTGTTAACTGCAAAAAACAATAACAAAAGTTGTACTGTTTTACAAGAAAATTAATCCTTCAAAACTAGTTTTGCCCCAATTTTGAAGTTTGGTTTACACATTTTTAAGTCGTCATTTCTTCTTTATACTGTTTATTATATTGTCTCCCAGTTATACCTGAAACAAGAAGAAAATGTAAAAAAGGCTAAATAGTATTTTTTTTAAACTCAAAATCCATAAAAATTTACCATATTTTTTTGTTATAAGTTGAAAAAAAAATTCTTTGTTTGCTTTTCAGATATATTTTGTAGAGAATTTCTTTTATTTTAAAATAAGAAACAGATAATTCCGTTAAATTGTTCAAAAGTTATCAACGTGACAAAGTCACTGGAAATCAGTGTTTTGAGATAATGAAGTACAAAGTTTTGCCTTTGCAGGTATTGTCAGTCTGCATGGCTCAACATTTACAATTTGTATGACCATAATTTTAAGAATTTTTCCATCAGAGCAACTGTATGACATTCTAAAAAGTTCAAACATTATAAAACATACATTTTTTCGCCATTTCAAATCTTTCTGGTCCCCAAGCTTTTTTTAGCCACGCCCCACCAAAGACTCTCTGAAATCATGATGCACAGGGGCCCTATGTACAGGGAGTCTGTGGCAAAAATGACTGACTCCAACACCTGAAAATTTAAAGGAACCGACTCTGACTCCGGGATGGCTAAAGTACTAGTTGGTTGGTTATTTGTTACGGCCAATTATCTGAGCTAGGGATATAGGCCGGCATAGGGAAAGTGCCGTCCATGGGGGTTTTACTAAGTTATCCTAACCCTTAGTTAGCAAAGTTTGAAGAAAACCACAGAAAATTCCGAACGGTTAGGTAGTCGAGCGCAACAGGGGTTTGAACCAAGGCCATCTTGATATATGATTGTATATTGAGATAGCCCTGTTTGAACCCACTCCTCCCATCTATAACAGCTTTGAGAGCAGAACCTCTCAGCCACTGCTGGGGCCTAAAGTACTAGTATTGCATGTTGGGTGGGTTCTTATTCAGATTTCTTCATTGCTGTCATTTGTTTTTAAATAGTAATAGTCGCTTTATTAAATTTGTCATTAAATAAAGGAAATATTACTATTTAAAAGAAGTGGCAGCAATCAAGCAATTGGAATAAAAAAAAATACCAAACTGGTCACACTGCAATCTACTGGCACATTCCTGTTTGACCTTGAAGCTTGTGATGCGCATATCGACCGACAACGTATTTTTTCCATTTCATTTCTTTGGATGAATCATGGGTGTAAGCTGTGACAGAGAGTCAAGACCAGGACCTACTTAATGCAGCGGCAAATTTCAAACAGTATTTTAGTAAAAGAATTTTTACCTTTTTTAAATGCAGATTAAAAAAAAAAAAAAAAAAAAAAAACAGCAAAAATACTCTTATAAAATGGCTCTGGTCAAGATTGAAAATATTTTGAACATCCCCATCTCCAGGGATGGGGAATTTTCAGAAAATCTTACTAGCCAGCAAGAAGCAACGTACAGTTCAAAATTGTTATGATATAATTTATGCAACTGCAAAAATAATTCTCATTACTACTACAATACATTTTCTTTTTTTTCCCCAATAAAATTAAGAAAAACAGAGGAAAGTTGAGTATAGGATAGAACTTAGTCCCATATTTACATTGTGGTAATTGGGAGAGTTGCAAATATAACTAACAAATCTTCTATAGCCTGCAGTTTTTAAAAGACTTCTTAAAGATTCACTCACCTTGTCAAAACTCCACTCACCAGTGGCGAGTAAAATGGTGCAATTCCCCACCCCTGCCCTTCTCCTTCCAGATACTCCATGTGCACTCACACAAAAGCACAATGTGAATTAAATTTTATATGTGATAAAATTTAATTACGCCAAAACTGTGCAAAAACTATGTAAAATATTTATATGCATGTAAATTGTAATCGAAAAGTTAGCTATTAGATAGAAACAGCAGTTGAAGTCTAATAAATCTCCAAAATTTACTTTGAACAACAAATATATATTATACCAAGATATGGGCGACAGGATGTTTAATTTAGGTTTTATTTAGATTGCTGCAGACACAAAAAATAGATGGCGAAAATTTTACAATTTAAGCATATGGAATCTCCAGAACCCGAAAAATTATGAGGGAACGCAAGAAAGATAAAAGCGAAAATTTTACTATTTTAGTATTACAGTCAAAGCACCTTATAACGAAATCGAAAGTGCTCCAAAGGTTTGATCGTTATAACGTGCTTTTGTTAAAACGAATTATTTCGTTATATAGTAAGAACTCTAATTATCCGGACTAATGTAATCTAAACGTAATCTGAGTAATGCAGAAGTCCGTATAATAGAGACAATCATAAGAAAGGGCGTTTTATTACATAAAAAAGCTAGGCATTATGTATTCATATTATGTATTAAGCCTTCATAAGGCATTATGTATTAAGCCTTCATAAGGCATTATGTATTAAGCCTTCATAAGGCATTTTGTATTAAGCCTTCAAAGGTAGGATCACTTTTACTACAAACAATAAAAGTAGAAAAGCTTTGTTTTAAAAAGGAATTTCAAGGAAATTATATTTTACGAATAAGTACATGCAATTCATATCACAAAACTTTTATTTTGTAATTATAGATCTGGATGACTGGATTTCAGATAATTAGAGTTTTGTGTATTATTTTAACGATATATATGTATAATATATATTACTATGCTACACATGAAAAAAAAAACTGTCAAATTTAAATGTAAAAAATTATTATTGATGTAATTCTCTTAAAGGGCAGTTTTACCTTACCTATATAGATTTGAAGAATGAAATAAACAAGCCCTGCTTTCTTTTCTTAACAGCGCTGTCCAATATTGTACACTCTATTTTGACAACACACTTGTTAATTTCATTCGTCAACAAATTTTCATTTTTCTTGTAACACACAATTTTCTGTAAATACTCAAGTGCATTGAATGGTAAACGTTTCTCGACAAATTCTATGAATTATTCTTCCTCACTGACAAGGCCATCGCACGACTCATCTTCTGCACATTTTTTTTACGATATTCTCTTCATTTGCTATTATGTCTTCATCACCAGTAACGTATTGATCAAAGTTAGAGTCCAAAGTCAGATTTAACGTGAAATTAATTCATCTGTATCTTCCAATTCAGGTAAAGAAAATTTCATTATTTTTTGAAGGTGATGGGAAAATTCCCGACACAGAAAAAGCGTTAACAATGGGTTTTTGTTTTTCGAAACATCGCACCAGGCTTTATTTATCATGCAAATTGATTTCCGTACTTCTAATTTGTTTCTTTCTTATCATCGGAAATCACTATTATTTTTTTCACAAGCACCTTTCGGTATTTAGCTTTAAACGAGTGAATAATTCCTTGGTCTAATGATTGTATTTTGAATGTAATGTTAGGTGGTAAAAAAAGTAGTTTGATACATTTCAGACGAACAGAACTCGCATGCGAATAGACGCTGTCTACGACTAGTCGTTGGGGGCCACCGTAATACTTACCCATCATGGATATGCATAATATAAAACATGTGTAAACTACTTATAAAATGCATTGCAATTCGTATAAAATCCGGGCTTGACGACGTCATAAACTTTAAAAGCTCTATTACTGAATTGCGTAAAATAAACATCCTTATAACTCCAAAACTAATAATCATATTAACTAACGGTTTATTGCGCCGGATTAAGCGTCTTATTTCCAATTAAAATATATCTTTAAATTGAAATTTGGATGAAATACAGAGTCATGAAAAATCGAAGAGTGTTGAAAATAGGATTACAAATATCTCGGCAACTCAATATCCGACCGACTTCATTCTTTATGCAAAATTTATGTTTTTTTTTTTATTGTCTTTTATATTCACTCCTTAAAATAAACAGTTTCGAAAAATTTTATATACCTTTTATCAGAACGAATATTTTGAGAGTCCGAAAAAAATAGTTCCGGATAATCGAGGTTACTGAAATTCAATAAGCTTCTTCCCATTATTACATACTAAGAACATACCAAATTTCAAGTCTCTATCTCAATTTACCCGGTCTACCTCTATCTCAATATGAGATAGAGCGTTTACACACACAGACGGACGGCATTTTTTTTTTATTTTTTTTTCCTAAAAATATGTTTTTCGGAATCTCCAGTGTCTGAAACGTGTAAATCCGTCAAAAAAAAAAAAAAAAAAAAAAAAAAAAAAAAATTCGATTTTTAAAACGATTACAAGACTTACCCTATACTATGTATGATGGGTAAGTAATAAGCAGACCTTTTCTTTTGGCTTTTTACATATCTTTGTCAATATCTAAAATCCGTTCTTTAAAACGACATTTCGTCATCCAAACTTTGAAATTATGCCTCTACATTACAGGCAAAGTTTGCATTACGTTTTTTAATACATCGGGGATTCTTTGCTTTTCTAATTACAAGAAGTTTTCGCCTTTCAAAAAATCGGCACTGCAGCATAATGCTAATTAAAGTTGATCTTTGCTCCTTTTCTCACAATGACAATTTAATTTTTTTTAGGTTAAAGTTTTGTCAGGCATAAAACCAGGGTTGTGGAGTCGGAGTCACTAAAAAACAGGCCGACTCCGACTCCAGCTTGTTTTTTTAGACAGTTTAAAGTGAAATTAAACCAATTCTATGCAATTTTAAATTTATAAACTGAATTATTATTTTTATATTTGGACTATATATACAATGAAACCCAGGTTAAACAGGCCCAATGTACTGTCCAGAATACAGCATATATGAAAATTGTTTTTAATTGAAATCTCTAGTTTATATTTTATATTTAGTATATACAGTAAAATCTCGTTACAACGAATATTATTTAGATTAGAAAAAAATCCCTTATACTTAGCCATTATAAATATATTCGCATTAACGAATTTTAAATAAACGAAATTTTCAAATTAACGAATTTATCGAAGTCTTAAAAAGAATGTCCATTTCAAATTCACGAATTTATCGAAGTCTTAAAAAGAATGTCCATTTCAAATTCACGAATTTATCGAAGTCTTAAAAAGAATGTCCATTTCATTTTAACTAACGTCGAGTTCACAAGAAAAGAAATATTTATTGAAAAACTAGATTTCCGAAAGATAACTATTTTTATTTTCTATGCACCACGATCTTCGAATTTTAAGCGTATCTCGCAGCTGTTTTTTTTTTTAGAGACGGGGATAAATTGCTGCCCTATGCGCATATCTAAAATTAACATATACTCTTCCTATACATTCACATATAACCTCTTTTCTTCATAATTGCATATTGTATCGATTTGTATTTACACTCGTCTAAAAAATGTAGGATGTCCAAATAATTTATTTTTTATTTAGTCCTTTACATTTGAATTTTGAGTTCAATAGCGTACCTATTAGTGAATTTCTAATCTGCAATAATTCACGTTACGAATTTAATGGAAGAGAACAGAAAAATAAAGTAATTTTCATTGAAAGAAAAAAAAAATATTATACATGCAGTAAGTTTTTGAAGAAGGCAGATAGATGCGCGAAAGAATTTTGTTGCTACCTCTATATTTTAAAAGAAAATAACAACACTTTGAAACTTTCTCTAGTCTAATAGGTACCCAAATAGGAAACTAATGCGCCTTGGGAGCTGCCAAGCTATTTATGAAAATGTGTACGCATGGTTTAAAGAAATAAGACAAAAAATTGCCCATTTCAGAACCTGTATTACATGGTAAAGCCAAATGTGTATCACAGGCATGAAAATCGAGAAATTTTAAGCCTGGTCGGCTGTTTCGTTTTCGTGATAGGTATGGCATAGCATAAAAACAAATTTCTGGAGAAGAAAAAGGTGCCCATATGTCGTGAGAATAATTTCAATGCCGATGAAATTGCTTTTGTATCTTCTTCTACCTTCTACCAAGTGCAACATTCATTGCACTATAGCAATGAATGTTGAAAAATGTAAAGGCAAGAATAACTCTAAAGCACAGATGTCGGTTCTGCTCTGTTTTAATGCCACCTGCACAAAGAAGCTAAAACCATTTAAAGCTCTTTCGGGACATCTGCAATCCACGCTGTTTAAAAAATGTGAAGCAGCTCCCATGACATTATTAAAATAATAGTAGCGCCTTTATGACTAAGAAAGTATTTTTTAAGTGACGTAGGAGTTGGAATGAACAAATGAGAAAAAAAAAAAAAAAAAAAACTTTGCACAGATAATGGTGTTGTACACTTGGTTATAGCAAATGTATCTAACATAAAAGTACAACTTTGACCTCCAAACTATACATCATTTGGCAGCCCACACATTGAGGCATTATAAAAATAGCGCCAAAGTGAATTTCGGGCACCTGCTAATAAAAAGGGCTTTTCTAACTTGAAAAAATGAAGTTTCTGCAACGGTGAATGTGAAATAGACAATGGACGTGACTTTAGGTTGCCTGACAAAATGCCCCCTCTTTACTTTACTGCCCAAGAGGGACTACTCAGACTTGGAACCAAAAGTGTATCACAATTAAAAACTGTTGAAGAAATTCCGGTCTAATACATTTGACAAGTGAAACAGAAACAAGTGCAGAAGAGTGTACTTATTGCATCCAATGTCCTGCTGATCTTTAGATCACTGCTACAGAATGTTTTTAACTTACATTATCAGCTAATGTTTACATTGAATGGGTGAAAGAGCCGCCACATGTCCTGACCTAACTACAAATGACATTGTTGAAACTTTATTAAATGGAGAGACAGCAAACCACAGTGAATGTTGAGACATTCGCATTGGGAAATGAGAGTTTTCGTTTTTAACAAATAAGCGTCAGGAAACGAGAATTCTCGTTTATATTAAAAAAACACCATTGACTAAAGGCGGGGGCTTCTACCTTACAGAATATGAATTTATATCATGTTGTACACATGGCTTAATTTCTAAGACAAAAAAGTACCGGAGCCCTAATATTCTGCAGTACCAACACACGTAGTGTACCCTCCCCCCCTCCTCCGTCAATCCAATCTGCATATTTATATTTCATACATTATTTTCCAAATTTGCAGCATTTTTTTATTTTTTTATTTAGCGAAATAAAAAAAAACTAGATGGAACCAGTCAAAACTTGACGGAAAAAATTACAGTAATAATATTAGTAAAATAAGCTTCTTTATTACATAAGAAGGGGTGCGTATGAAACAGTCTTTCAAATATTTTATTTTAAAAGTTTTTTTTTCCCAGTGAATTACAGTACTCTTTCCGAAGCAAACTCCAAACAAACAATCCGTAAACACTTGTGTAATGCAAATCAATTTGACATTACCGCCATATTCCCCACGGCAAGAAAGAAAATTTCCTGAGCCTATGAAGTATCATACAAATAGTATATCCCTACGTTCATCTCATATTCAGTCAATAAAAGAACATAGTAAATAAAGCACACATCTCTCCCCACTCCCCCTGTGATAATGCAACCGAATGAGCTCCCATGCGCATGTGCATTGCATCTGAACAAAGGCACCATCAAAATTCGACGTTAAAAAAAAGTTTTAAAATAGTTAAATTAAAAGTTTTAAAATATATTCTTTAATCATTGTTCGTTTAAAATATCCATATCTTCTGAAACGCATCCATTGTTTTAAGCTAATCAATTTCTATATAAAGATGAAGAATTTTTTTTTTTTCAATAATAAATTAATCTGCAGATAAGGGAGATTTTTAATGTTTTCAAGTGTAATTTATTTGTATGGTTTCTTCGGTTCCTTTACATAATCAGGATGATTATTTCTTTTCCATCATAGTCGGGGATCTTTTCCTTCTTATACAGTTATTATATATCCAGTGGATCTTTAAAAAAATAATAAAATACAGTTCCTAGAATATTCTGATGCAACATATACATCAACGAATTCAGCATATTAATTTTATGTTAATCATAAACTATAAATAGTTTTTTTCCTTGACAAATTTTAGTTTAGCGCCAAAATGCTCTTTCTTTTGGATAATCTAATCTTATGATTTATCAGGGGTTTTCATTATTTTTCTTTTTCAGTTTTTATGATGGTTAGGAAAATCTATTTTCAATTCGGGCAACTTTCCCAGGGACTATGTTACATTATTAAAGCAAACTGATGATCATATTGAGATAGAATTGAAAAATATTCCATGCTTGAAAATTATTTAAAAAGTCGTTAAATTAAGCGGCAGTTTTCAAATAAATTTCAATCGAAAGCTAATTTTTTTCTAATTGATGATGTAAGAACTGAAATTGTAAAATGTAGTAAAAAATTGAAATTTGTAGTATTTAGAAGTGATGTAAGCGCGATGAAAGCTAAAGCGATAGGGCCGCTTGTTGTCACAACCATTATACATTTCTAAAAATTGCCACTGTAGTTTGGCTGGCGTCCAAAAGTAGACTAATCATTTTTTGACATCGAAAGAGAAATTCACAGTGGAAGAAATAGGACTTTGCCACTAATAAGGAACTGTTAAATGAACTTACAACAAACCTATCAAAATAATCCCTATAAAATATTAGCCTTACATTATTTATTCTAGCTAAAAATACAATCATTATTTCAAGTTTTTTCCCCATAACACTATCTTTAATAATTTTAATTTTCCTGAAATTCTTTACTTTTGTGAATTTTTTTTATAAAAAAAATTAAATCTTCTAACCTATAATTAAAAAAAAAAAGTAATTGTTAACATGTAATCAAGGTATGGAATCAAGATGAAGCAACCAATAAAGGCTTAAATTCTGACCTTTAAAATTAAAAATTGAAAAATCAGTTAAAATTACGTCATGTTGACACAATTAATTTTTCTTTTTAGTTTTATCAATGTTAAAATTCATTTCAAGCTAAGCATAACGTCATTTTCCACGGCGCAAACTTTTCACACGTACTTTGTATAAGTTACTTTTATGCTTAAAAACCATGTTACAAATAAAAATATATTTTGTATTTAATTGTAATGAAAAAATGGCATCAACAAAGTTATAATGCATAATGATAAAATAAACTTAATGGGCAATATTCCGGTGACGTCACAATAAATATGAATTATTATTCGCTTATAAAACACGCGGATAAATATTTTCACCGAAATTTAACTTGCAAATTAAAAAATTCGGCCTAAAAGTTCTCATCAAGTGATTTTTAATTCGACGTTAAATGTATTTATAGTGATGTTTTACTGATTTATTAGTTATTACATTAAATAAAATAAAAATTACGTCTTCGAAACCATGATATTAAAATAGAAAAAGCATTGAAAAAATGTTGTGATTCGTAGTTTCGTACAATCGATAAAATTCAACTGACGTCACAAACATTTATCTAACAGTCGAAAGGGATAATTAAGAGAAATAATATAAATAAATAAATATCCAAGATTATTTTTTATTCTGTTTTCATTAATATGTTGTAAATTTTATTGTTTAAAATTACTGATAAATGATACTTTAGTAAATGGGGCTTTTACTAATTTTTTTTTTTTTGAGATTTAATGGCAACATTCTTCTGTTTGTTTATTGGGCGCTACAGTTTGGCGAATAATTTGGGGTACTGTTCGGTTAGCCGAGCGCCAGTGAATTATATATATATATACATGTATGTCATTCTATAAACATAATGTATTCTAGGCGCTTTAACTGGGGTTAATTTTTGGCGCCTAAATGACGATTTTGGCTTTGTATGGCAACCTGGTGTTTTATAATAAAATTGAATATGTGTGTAAATAAATAAAATAAAATTGGTACTTTTATGTTAGCTGGGCGTCAAGGATAACCCTTCAAATCTTCTTTCAATTGGAATAATTTAAATTGCAATATTTTACGTGAGATTTGTTATTCATATTGATATGTTTATGTTTAGACATTTTATTATGATTATATTTTAGCTAAGTTTAAGTAAGTTTTTTAAGATTTAATATTACAATGTTAAAATATTACCTAGTTGACATTAGCTAATGTCAAAAGATTGGCGAACCACAGAGTTAAGAAAATAACTCTATGCCACGCAACAGTGGGAGTTACCGACTTTATGACGTCATAAGCAGCAGTAAAAGTTTAATTGAAAATTAGGGCTAATTAATTAAATTTTCGAACAAACGAATGCACGATAACAAATCTGTGTCCAAATATCTTACATTTAAAAATAGAATTGTGTAATTTGATGCTGTAGTTTGTTCTCACGGATTGTCGAAAGAAATCGCTTAGCGTTTTAAATATATAGATTAAATACATCTATCTGCGTATACTTAGCTATCCACTATTCCACTTTTTAGTTATCACTCCTTCCAAATAGAAACCTTCGCCTAATCTTAATGTTAATTAATCGCAGAATTGTACGATTAAATGAGCTCAGGAGTATAATTCGGAAAGAGTGTTAACACAAAAAACGAATAGTTCGCAACTATGCAGAATAGAAAAAGACTATTTCTGTTTACTCTTTATTCAAAATAGTATTAAAATGATTTGAAATGGAAATAAATAAAATTTCGAATTTAAGACAGATTGAGCTCGAGTCTGCCCAAACTCGAAAACTGATGTAAAAATCGAGCCCGCTTCATCTCCATCTCTTACGAAGGTAACACATTACTTCACTTATAAGTGTTTTTATACAAAAGATTGGAGATGGGAGGGAAAGGAAAGGGTAATTTAGGATTCGTTTTTCGGAAGCGTTATTGCACTGGGCTCCGGAACTCAGTGTTTATGAGCTCCGGTGAATTCTGTCCAATATTTAAATTTTTACTAAAAACAGGGAAGTACCGGAGCTGGGCTCCGGCGCAAATTAAGCCCTGGTTGTACATATATATATATTTAGATTGTAAGATATTTCATATTAAATCCGTACATTGAATATTTACCGATGAAGAAACTTGAGAAAACTATCTACGTAACAAATTACGAAAGACATTCAGAAAAAGGAGGAGCTTCTATTGTCGCGAATGTGTTAATATAATTAAAATACCCCGTTGTATAGGAAAGTTTAAAGGAAAATTGCCCGATACGAATATGCTCAAAAGATCGTGTTTGTTCATCTAACACTAAACCTTGCGTTCTACGATCAAAAGAAGCTCTGTCAAACAGTGGAACTTTTAAAAAGCATTTATCCCAGCAATACAACATTTTATATGACGTTGAATAACTTTGAAGATGTTTTGAAAAATGTTTTGTCAACTTGAGAAAAAAAAATTCTGACTTTTTTGTATAAAAAAATAATTTAAAAGTTGTATTATCATTATATCAGTGTCAATTTTTTAGTTATCAAGTATGTAAGATAAATTATAATTTCTTAATAGTAAAGAGTAAAATCTTCAAATCTAATGAATTTAATATTTATATTATAATAAAAATATTCTCAATAATATACTGTAAATTATTTATTGACATGTATTCAGAAATTTAATGTAACTTTAGTAATAATATATAATTTTATTTAATATGCATCCAAATTTAATTTTTAAAATAAGCTATGTTGGATTTTCACATTAACGAATATTTCAGAATAACGAACTTAAACGGTGGTCTCTCCCTACAAATTCGTTGTAACGAGATTTTACTGTAGTCCATTCTTTCGGTTTTTGTTGTTTGCGGAACCCAAGGTAATGCGAAAATTGGAAATTTCTGCTCTTTTTGGAGTCTACAGAATCCGAAATATCATTGTAATAGAAAATTTCTCTTTTTTTTCTTGTTTCCCTCAGATTCTTCAGGTCTATGGGGCCAGGAGTAATGCTGAAATTGTAAACTTTCTCTCCTTTTTTACGAGTGCATAGGACAACCCCCCCGGGGGGGGGGGGGGGGGAAGAGTCCTATGCACATGTACAAAGGCATAAAAAATTGTTGCACCTTTTTTTACGAACAGAATTAATGCTAAAATAGTAACATTTTCACATGTTACTTATATGCTTAAACACCATGTATACAAATAAAAATATATTTTGTATTTAATTGTAATGAAAAAATAGCATCAACAAAGTTAAAATGCATAATGATAAATTAAACACAATGGATAATATTCCTGTGACGTCACATTAAATATGAATTTTTACCAAAATTTAACTTGCAAATTAAAAAATTTGGCCTAAAAGCCATGTACTTTTAATATTTATTATGTCTCTTTTACCTTCGCAACCACAGAATTTCTTGTACTTTATGACGTCGTATGCAGAAGTAAAATTTTAATTTAAAATTACGGCTAATTAATAAAACTTTCGAACAAACAAATGTACGATAACAAATCTGTGTCCAAATATCTTTCGTTTAAAAAAAGAATGATGTAATTTGATGCAGTAGTTTGTTCTCATGGACTGTCGAAAGAAAACGGTTAGCATTTTAAATATATAGATAATACTTCATCCACATCTGTATGTTTCGCTATGCGTATAGGTATAAAAAAGGAAGAAACTGCATCCTTTTCGAATATTTTAAGAATGTTTTTTTGATCTTCCAATATTGTGTTGAAACTACTACTAGGAATCCCAAATTTTTTTGCTACATCGCTTTTTTGTCATTATTCACGATGTGTTTTATAAATTTGATTTCTCTTCTAAACTCAATCCTTTTCTTTTGTCAGACATAGCCAGCATACAAAGAGTTTTAAAAATTAACACTCTATAAATTTACAGGAAAAGCAAATGTCAGTGAAATCAGTCACTGAATAAAAAAGAAACAATCCAGTTTGTCTCTCTAAACACTGCCCCTCCCCCAAATCTCTCTTGGGAGTATTGGAAATATGTGATTGAAGATTACATCATGGAAAAAATAGCTGATATTCAAGAAATAAAATTATATTTTCCGCACCATCATTTAAGTAAAAAGAAAGTAAAAAATTCACTATATCGTTTTTTCCTCACTTTTCATGCTCCAATTCTTTTCGTTACAAATATTTCATTATATCGTTTGGAATTCAGTATTCTTTAACATACAGACCAACTAAATGGTTATGAGCATTTCGTTATATCATGCTTTTTGCTATATCGTAATTCATTATAAAGTGCTTTAACTGTAATTTTGTTCTCACGGCTTCATAAAAAAAGGGAGGCAAAAATTTTATATTTCATTACGAATTGTACAAATTTGGGGTCCTACAGACACGAAAAATCTAAATATTGAAATTTAAAGATGTAAACAAAATGGAAAATTTAATATTTCGGATTCTGACTTGGAAAATAAAATGCAAAAAGTTGCAATTTGAGTTATTTTGTGTCTTCCAGACCCGAAAAATTACAATGAAAGAAGAAAAATAAAAAGATGATAATTTTACTATTTCGGAAATACAGTCAAACCTCGTTATACCGCCATTATCCGTTCAAGAAATTTTTGGCGCTATAACGAGTTTGGCGGTATATCGAATTAAAATACAATAAAAATTAATTTTCATACTATTATACTAATATTATTATTATAAAAATAAATATCAGTAATGCCTTTTTATTAAATTATCAAATGGTATATAGTATATTATAATAGTATAAATTAATATAATATAATTAATATACATAATATAATTAATGCTACATGATTCAAAATTATCCAATTAATGTATGAAATTAACATGCACTTACCTCTTTATATAGTCAATTTTAGATAAAGTAGATAATTATGCACATAACAGACACACACATACATTAAATATCACACTGAATTATTTTACTTTATCTTTTACAGGAAAATATTTTAATATGCTAGTTTGAGTTTTCCTTTCAATATTGATTTTTTCAATATCTTTTTCTACAACTAAAAGATTGTTCATCATTTTTCTATCAGTTGCATGTTTTTCTAAGAAAATTCTTATTTTCCCAATGCAATTTTTAACTTCATCAGATGTAACATGCGGCGTTTCAGCTTCTTCAGCTTCGCTGTCAGATGAATTTTCATTTTCATTGGCAACAATTTCTTCGATTGTCAAATCTTCAAATGTTGAAACACTTTTGTCTATATTAATGTACTCAATTGCCGATAGAGGATGCTCAATTTCTGTTAATTTGTGTATTTCGTCTTGTAGTTCCTGAAGTGCTGTACTGTTTTGTTTTTTAGTAGATCCTTCAGGTTTAATCAATCCAGTATGTTTCCAGCAGTTAACAATAGTTTCTGATGAAATTTCATCCCATGCTTTTTTTATCATGCGAATAGCATCATGTAAAAGGATTGGAGAAAAATCATCTTTACTGATTTTTTCAATGATATGGCGGACGTGATACTTTCGATAATGAGCTTTGAATGAGTTTATTATACCAGCATCCAAAGGTTGCAAAAATCCAGTACAGTCAGGAGGTAAAAATTCAATGCGGATATTACTCATTGGATATGCTTTGTGACAAGGGGCATTATCCAAAATCAATAAAATATGGCGTTTGCTTCTTTTCATTTCTATGTTGAAATTCGCTAACAATTTTTGAAATAATGCTGAAGTCATCCACACTTTGTTATTATTCTCATAATCTACATAAAGAACAGGATTAAAATTTTTAAAACATCGTGGCTTAGCTGATTTTCCAATCACACTCATAGTTCTTTTATCAGATCCATCACTATTCGTACAGAACACAAGATCTTTTTTTTTTTAAAATCCTTTAGCAGGCCCACTCGAAATTGTTTTATCTGGCTGCAAGCGGTAAAAAAGGCCACTTTCATCCATATTGTAAACGTCCTCTTGTTTATATTCTAAAATCAGCGCACTCAGTTTTTTTTGCAACCATTTGACACAATATCTTCATCAACACCTGCAGTTTCACTACTTCGTATGTACTGAGAGAATCCTCGTCGCTTTTTAAATCTGTTCAACCAGCCACTACTGTATTCGAAATCTGTAATATTCATTTGCTGGCCAAGAACTTTTGCCTGCTCTCTGATGACATCTCCGTTGATAGTGGCATTTTTAACACTCATTTGTTGTATCCATGTGCAAAGGGCATCCTCTAAGTCTTCATGTTTCGCTGTTTTCAGTCTTTTTACAGATGATTGCAGTTCGTTGGTGTTAATCCATTTTTCTGTATTCATCAAAATGTCTCCGATGCAGCGCCTGCTAACAGGCTTTTTCCAGAGTGTAGAAAAATGATTGGAGATGTGTTGCTGCGATACATTCACATTTCTTTCTTTATATTCACAAATTTCCCGCTTTTCTGAAATTGATAAAACTGCTCTTTTCGCCATGAGTTAAAATAAAGAGACAGAATGATATTTTACAGATTTAGCTGGTGAATTCTTCGATGTTTCAATCAACGTCCGACCAAAATTTTGAATGAGAGATTTTGCACTGCACACCGTTTTCTTTCTAAGAAATCGACATAAAGTACAGGGAGAAGTTATTTTTTACATTGTTCTCACCTGAGAGAGGAGAGACCCTTTCAGCCAATGGCGTGCCATGCCTTGTTTTCTCCCCGCTCCAGAAGCGGATCGGATCACGTGACTTGCCAGTCTGAATCAGAAGTTTTACTTGCTCGGCACTCGTGCGCGTTATTTTTCTTCTCCCAATGACAAGTAGAATGGGTAGCAGGTGCATTTTGGCAGGTGTTGAGAACAATATAAATTCTTTGCTATTCAATAAAGTTTGAATTGAGCTTGAAAACATCTAGACACATGAAAAGGAAGTGTCCTTTGAAATTCTAACAAAAAATTTAAAAAAGAAAGATATGCAAAGAAAATACAGTAATTTCTAGACATTTTTTTTTGGCGGTATATCGAGTTGGCGCTTTAACGGATACATTACATTGAAATTCCTATTTGGCAGATTTGTTCATAGACGCAATTGGCGGTTAAACGGAATTGGCGCTATTTCGAGATGGCACTAAATCGGGGTTTGACTGTAATTCAGGTTCTGCAGATTCGAAAGGAAAAGTTGAACATTTTATATTTCAGGCATTAATTTTATAATTTCGACTATTTCGGGTCTGCAAGACCCAAAAATCGAAAGGTAACAAAAATTTCACTATGTCATCACTATTTTGGATACTGCAGACTCAGGGGGAAAATTACATATTTTCACTTTTTTTTTTTGTGGGGTGTGTCTAATGCACACGGCACACGGTAAAGGGGGAGAAAATTTACAATTTCGGTGTTACTCCTGGTCCCACAGTGGGACCAGGAGTAACACCGAAATTGTAAATTTTGTCCCACAGGCCTGAAGAATCTGAAGGAAAACAAGAAAAAAAGTTTATTACAATATTTTGGGTTCTGTAGACTCCAAAATTAACAGAAATTTCCAATTTTTGCATTACCCCGGGTTCCACAACCCCCCCCCCCCCCAAAAAAAAAAAAAAAAAAAAACAAGAGAAAGGACTATATATAAAATACTAAATATAAAATATCAACTAGAGTTTTCAATTAAAAACAGTTTTAATATATGGTGCACACTATATTGGGCCTGTTTAACCTGGGTTGCTGGTATATATAATTCAAAAATAAAAATTCAGTTTATAAATTTAAAAATTATATAGAATTGGTTTAATTTCACTTCAAATTGTTTAAAAAAACAAGCTGGAGTCTGACTGTTTTTAGCGACTCACTCTTTTGCCCAAAAATAGGTCTGACTCAGACTCCACAGCCCTGCCTATGTAACACATTAGTTCATTTAATAAATTTTTTAAATGAACCAATATTCACATTTAGGAAGTCTAAAAAGCCATTAACAATGACAAGTCCCTACACATATTCAGGTATGCAACTGTAATAATGCTTTAAAAAAAGTGACTAAAACATGACAAAAAGGAGACGAATAAATACACGACATATGGACTTTAATTAAAAATCATTTTCTTAAGCAAAATACAGTAAAGCACCGATTATACATCTTTTACAGTCAAAGATTTTTTTTTCAGATGAAAAACCATATACTCATTTGAATACTAATGAATTTTCTACTTAAATTGAAACTAAAGATATAAATGTAGACTACTTTTCCAAAATTGCATTAAAATATGGATTAATTTCGAATCCGTTTTGGGTTGAGTCTGCCATTCATCAAAATTTGCTGAGATAAAGATGGAACTGATTCCGGATTCCTTAACTGTTGAGATTTCAAGACAAAAAAGTCCTTCCGGCCTGTACCGGGAGGAAAAGGTAGCTTTCAAAGTCCATGTTTTTAAAAATTCCAACTCATTATACTGAAACACCTGAAGCTAAATTGCTTGGAACCAGATTATAAGAAGATTCAATCCCAGTTTTCGTTAATACTGAATTTCAATGCGAATTTCACTATGAGAATTGCAGCATAACAAAAATCATATTGTTTCAAAATGTCAGGCACCCTAGAATTTCAAACTGCCATTTTTTTAATATAAAACAAAAACAAAAAATTTTCCAGAATCCTTGTATCACGATCTAACACTTAACGGAAACAATTTTTTTAATTTATAAATTTTTTTGTACATCTATTTGAATTTTTAATAATAAATATCAGATTGTTTCAAAATCTCAGCCACCCTAGAATTTCAAACTACATTATCTCATCCATTTTTTAAGATATAGCCCAAACGAAAAATATTCCAGAATCCTTGTATCCCGTTCTAACACTTAACAGACACATTTTTTTGAATTTTTAAAATTGTTTAACTGGCCACCATTTTGAAACAAGATGGCGGATAAAGCTGACCAACGAACTCTGTCGAAACCTTGGTATGTCCTATGCACATACTCAGTCACATCTAAATCGGTTCATAAATAAGAGTTACAGCATGACATATGTCAGATATATATATATATATATATAAATCAACATTTGAACGGAGGGTGGTTTGGTGGTCTGCATGGGTGTAAGAAGTCCATCCAAGTCAAGACTGAAAACTTTTCTCAGTACTAGGAATAACCAAATGGAAATGAGTTAGAAGATTTTTATGTCTAGTATTCTAAACACTGATCTCTTACAATAAATGATGGCGATTAATAGTTCTTGATAGTAAAATTGCTATTATTAAAGTATATAAAGCAGGATTTACTATCAATCAAAAATCTCTCTAAGACTGAACTCTTGCACCCATGGTGGTCTGGGGAGGTCATGATCAGTGAAAATATACCAAAATTTTTTTTAATTGCTTTCCTTCGAAAGGCTGCAATAGGTAGCTTTTTGTAATGAAAGCTACCTAATTGTCAAATTAAACATAAAACCTGCTTTGGCGAATCATGTGAATAATGGTGCCCTTCATTGTATGCCACTAGTTAAGATGTGCCTTTGCTTACTGAAAGGTTGGACAGGCATGACTTCATATAAATTTTTATTTTAATTTTTTGTATCTATATCTATTTAATACTCTATCCAGTCTTACATTTTAAACCCTTGTATGAAACAGACTTTCAAGGACTTAACAAAAATAAATAAATAAAATGAATGTTTTTCAAAATTAATTATTAGAGAAAGTAAAAGGCCATCAGATTTTTTCTTCTTTTTTTTTTTTTTTTAATGTGAAGAAAGTAAAAATACCCAGTGTGGATTTACTAAGTTACCCTCTTTATCACCCAAAGCCATGACATTACATGACAATACGACCATGACAACACAGGTAACCCTCATGGTCGAGAAATTTGTCCTTTCACCCCATTTGGGGTTTACAAGATATATTTAAACTAAGGCAATTTTAAACACAGTAAACTCTCACTTATACGTCGGTGCAAGGGATTAACCAAAAACGAGAGACTCATAAATGAAATCAAAGTAATAATTACATTTGAAATAAATTTTAAGACAAAATTAATCATTAAACTGTTAAATAACATGCAGAATAATGAAAAATATGAATTATTTAGATTATTAAATATTTACTAATTCAAATCTAAGATACACACATCTGAAGATTTTAATTACATACCCTATTTTTTTTTTTAAAGTCTAAAATTGAAGTTTGTTTATAAGATTGATGTCTGTCTATAAAAATAGCTTTTTCGAGTTCACTGAAACATGAATATGTTGAACCAGATGTATCAGTTCATTGCATATAGTAACGGAGGGTTTCCAGAGCATCTATTGCCTTTGCAAAAGTTGGTGGATGGGGTTTCTACATTTTCTTTATTATCCAATTAATTTTCATTGGCATCATCTGGAATGTCTGCGACTATTTCGTGTATGTCCCTCTTTTCTGCTGTTATTACATTTTCATCGATATCTACAAAATCGTTAAAATTAATCATTCTCCAAGAAACTGCATTCCATCCTTCATCAAATACTTGATCTTTGGCACAAGATGCACAATTTTAAAATTCCTGTAGAATGAAGCATGCTTTTTTTTTTAAACAGATTTCCTATAAATAGCAGGTGTGAAAAGGTGTGACCCGAGAATGCAGATTATAGTGTCCAGAAAACAAATGCAAAAAGACAACCAACCGATGTCCTATTTACAAGCTGATGTGAAATTTCTTTGAACGGACATGTACAGAATGGGAAGAAATGGCAAGGGAAACTTTAAATTCTCCAACGCATAAGTAAGAGATACATTCATGTTGCAGTGCATAAGTGGACAGAAGAAAAAAAAAAATTGCATTACTGCGTCTTTATTCGGGGCTACCGAAATTCAACATATAAATGAGATAGACTCACAAGAGGCGACGTCTAAGTGAGAGATTACTGTATATTTAAAGTTTTTTTTTTTTTTTAATCCCAGACAAGTCTGCTAGTATTTAATAAAAACATATCCTCACACAATAACATTTTAAACAGTAAATGTTACTTCCAATTGATTGGTACTGGATTATTTTTTATAAGATGATTATGATTTGCAGCAGATTTTGGAGATATACATCCTGTTTTGTTCCACGACTGTACCTTCAAGAAACCATACACTGATAGATGTTATTGATATAATCTTATAAGGAGCAAATTGGTGCCCGATAAATTACAACCCCCCCCCCCAAAAAAAAAAAAGTTTCCGTAAAAAAAAAACTGAATATATCATAAAGTTGTCTTACCAAATGTTTACCGTGTGAGATTGTATTCAATAAATTAAGAAAAAATTATGGAATGATAATGTTTAATAAAAATTTACAGAAATGATTACAAAAATGTAATTTAATATTAAAAATTATGAGTATGTATTACAAATGTCAGCCAATTCTTTCGATGGCTTCCAGGAGTACAATGCTGTTGCCACGAATGACCTGCAAAACAAAAGTTTTAAATGTTATTAAAACAGTAGAAAATTGTAATTAGGGATGTGCTAAATACAGACACAGAGGTAAACCAAATACTGAATATTTGGCTGGCCCAATATAATGGTATAAAAAATATATATATATTTCTTTTAAAATTAAAATAAGATTTTTTTTTTTAAAATTTAAATCTGAATTTTAAACATTTTTTTTTCTACGTTTAGGTATTGAGTGACTACCAAGAATTGTAGGTTTCCAAAACAATTAGGCCTCTTATTAGCAGGGGCGTAAACCACCCTAGTCGCATAGGGGGGTGTAGACTCATAAATTTCCGACTCCAAGAAGGAAAATTTCCGAGTACTATGAAAAACACAATGCCGACTAATATATAACATATATACAGTAGAACCTCGATTATCCAACGTAATTTAGATTGAACCTACATCGAATAATCCAAATTTCCGGATAATCGAGAATTTATCAATAATCATCTAGTTTAATATGTAACATAGTCATCGAACTGCTATTATGACTATTTAAACTGCTAAATAAATATCTAAATTCAAATTTTACATGAAAATTCTCCTCCCCCCTTTTAAATTTTGCAGCTGAAAAATTTCTGCTTGTGAAAAGATGAGAAAAGGGGTTTTGTTCCCTGCGCTTGCTTACAATCAGAGGGTGCAATAATATTCGAATGTTGTGGCATTCGGCAGTACGGCCTCCCAAATTTCAAGTGTTTTTGTTTAGAACAGGGACGTGTACTCAGGGAGTGTGTGTGTGTGTGTGTTGGGGGGGAGAAGAGTACACTTATACCGGGATCAGAGCTTGCGATAGCTCAAGCTAATTTAAAAGGAATTCTAAGAAAGAGGAATCAAAATATTTATCTGTACTGGTAGTTCGGAAATGACCGTTTGCATACACAAGGAATGTTAAAAAAACGCTGAAAAAAGGGTCAGGAAACCGACGTTGGTTTACGGAGAGTTCCGATTAAACGAGGGTCAGAGAACGGAGGTTCTACTGTATCTATATATTTGTTTGTATATCTATATATAGATATACAGAGAGAGGAGAAGAGTACACTTATACCGGGATCAGAGCTTGCGATAGCTCAAGCTAATTTAAAAGGAATTCTAAGAAAGAGGAATCAAAATATTTATCTGTACTGGTAGTTCGGAAATGACCGTTTGCATACACAAGGAATGTTAAAAAAAAAAAAAAAAAAACGCTGAAAAGGGTCAGGAAACCGACGTTGGTTTACGGAGAGTTCCGATTAAACGAGGGTCAGATAACGGAGGTTCTACTGTATCTATATATTTGTTTGTATATCTATATATATCTATATATACACTCATGCCTAAAAGTTTAACATATGATAAAAACGAAGAAAGGACATCGTAAATATCTTACGAAATTATTAAACTTTATTGAAGAAATTCACTAGATAATTATGACTTAGCGGTATCGAGATAGTCAAATAAGTTTTAAAGTGCTGATATTGATTCCTTTTGAATTATTAATACATGTCTCTAAAAATCAGTGGCGAAATACTATGATTAATATGTGTAAAAAATTGCTGTTTTTAACTCCAGACTGCTTTGTTTGATAGCAATATATCTTGTTTCTAAATGTACCAAATTTTATGAAACTGGATTGAAGAGCTGCGGATTCCCCCTGTGTATGTCTACGACATTAAAAAAAGCAAAATTTAAAGATTGAAATTTTTCGAATGAACAAAACTCATATCCATTTCTTAGTACTTCAATAAAATTTAATCAAATTTTGTATGTTTAGTAACAAGATATATCGCTATGTAACAAAGCAGTTTAGAGTTCTAATCTGCATTTTTCTACACATATTAATCATGGACCTTGACCCTTAATTTTTAGACAAATTTATTAATAATTCAAAAAGAATCAACATCAGACCTTTAAAACTTATTTGACTATCTCTATATGCGAAATCATAATTATTTTGTGAATTTCATCTATAAAATTTAATAATTTCGTAAGATATTTAAGATTTTCTTTCTTCGTTTTTATCATGCTAAAATGTTGTACATGAATGTATTGATGTCAAGACACATACATGTGTGTCTTGATTCTAATTGGAGAAACTTACTTAACAAATATACCAATACATGTTTAATATTAATCAAACTTGTTTATAAAAGTAATTTCAATATATCCTTTTAAACATTGTGATCATCAGGAAAAGCTTGGAAGAGACGTGGAAGTTCTATCTCTCTATTTTTTAGCAATAGTTAAAATTTTTTAGCATTTTTTTCTGAGTAAAATTGAAATCTGTTTGCTTGGGGAATATTTTAAAGACATGAATTTGCCAAAAATTCAGGATTTCGTAATTTAAGTTTATAATTCTTCCTAACGACATACTTTAAAGCAGTATAAAATTTGGTGTTATACCTGTTTTTCCGACTAAACAAAATGAAGTAACAATAATATATATAAAAAAAATCGAATACAATTGGTTAAGGAAAAAGAAAACGAACGTATTATTTCTGATATAAGTAAACTCATATAGATTGTAAAATATCCAGATTATTTCGAGATAAAAAATTAAAGTATTTTGGGTGTTTTCAATTTTCATCCTGTATCATATAAATTTCTTGAAACACATTTTTAAATCAATCTAAAATTACGGAAAAAAGTAAAAAAGATCACACCTTTTTAAAATAAAATAAGAAAAAAAATACAAAATTAGTTAGTATAAAAAATAAAACCATAATTATTTTCTTATTAAAGGTAAAATTCGTGTAGAGTGGAAAATATCCAGATTTTGATACGGAAAAGTACTAAATATTTGCAATTCAGTTTTGAATTTTAATGGGATATCACCTGAATTCCGTGATACACATCTCTAACTAAATTTAAAGTTATATACAAAATGGAAAGTTTCTTCACTTCAGTCAATATATCTTAAAATTTCCAATCTAAACTAAAAGCTTTCGATTATAAATAAATACAGCTTGATCTCGATAGCTCGAAGTCAAAGGGCAGAGAAAAAAAAATTCGGAATATCAAGGTTTTCGATCAAAATATCAAGGTTTCAAATAATATTATCATTGCTGGAATATGTATGTTTCGAGTTTTCACAATATTTGATAAATCAAAGTTTTTCTGTATATTTTTATCAGAAAAATAAAATTCGTAATATTTCCAACTAAGAATAAATTTATGTAGGTTTTCTTCTTTCAAAATAGTTCTTATTTTTCTAATTAAAAACTACAAAAAATAAAAATAAAAAATCCGACTAAGAATAAAATTCTATTGGTTTTCTTCCGACATAATTTGTTTTTCTTATTTAATTAAAAACTACAAAAACATTACTCCAATTCATAAGTTTTTATAGGTTAATACAATTTTTTTTTTCAAATAAACATACTTTTTTCCCCTGATCGTACGGGAATTTTTCGTTTTTCCAATGAATAAGTTTTTATAGGTTAATAGCATTTTTTTCCCGACCTAAACGAACTTTTTTCCGATCAAACGGGAATTTTCCAACTGATTTTTTTCATTTTTCCAATTGATTACATTTTTATAGGTTAATACCATTCTTCCCGACTAAACGTACTTTTTTCGACTGATTTTTTTGTTTTTCCAATTAATAAGTTTTTATAGGTTAACACCATTTTTTCCGACTAAACGAACTTTTCCCCCAATCAAACGGGAATTTTCCGACTGATTTTTTCGTTTTTCCAATTGATACATTTTTATAGGTTAATACTATTTTTCCCGACTAAACGTACTTTTCCCCCCGATCGAATGGGAAATTTTCCGACTGACTTTTTCATGGGGGGAGGGGGGGGAGGTGTTACACCCCCCCAGGATTTACGGCCCTGCTTATTAGATGACACGAAGGAGCATAATCCATATTTTTATGTTTTGATACAATTAGTAATTACAGAATGAAAACTGCATATAAGTAATTTCATTAGTTAAAAGCCTGCACCGGTAGGAAAAAGATAGCTTTACCTCTTCCTTGGCTTTAAGATTTTATTTTATTTTACTAGAAAACACATTAAAATGCATGGAAGGTTCATTCCTAGCTCTCGCCATTAAGAATTTCAACAAATTAGTCAGCTATAGCCAAGTTGGCTTCATTTATGGCAACCTACTTTGGTCACCAAATTTGGTGATATTTCACTAAGTGTCACTAAGCTTGGCAAAATTTTGACACTGGTGGACATGAATAGTGTTAAACATGAGAGTTGAAACAATGGTTATAACAATGAAAGAAAATTTGCGAGAAACCATGTTCACCAGAACTCAAATTAAACAAATTTATTGAGGAATCCTGCTGTCTTATTTCAAAATGTCAACCACCCTAAAATTACAAATGGACTATACCTCAGATATTTTTAAAGATAGAGGCGAAACAAAAGGACTCTGGACTTTACGTATCTAATTGGAATATTTAACGGAAAAACTTTTAGGGCTTCTTTTTTACATGTTTTTGAATTTGTAATCTTTAAGTGGCACCCATTTCGAAATAGATGGCAATAATGAAGATACTTTAGCAAGATTATAACAGAGTTCATAATTTTTTTTTTATCTTAAAAAAAAAAAAAAAAAAAAAAAAACCCAAAATTTTTTTTTTTTTTTTTTAAACATCACACAATATTATTTTATATAACTTTTCTCTTAAATATTTTTATAAAATAAAAATTATACACACACCATAAGTATTACCAATATATATTATTACATAATTTACATAAATGATTAAAAGTTAACATTTTAGGCTATCAAAATATTTTATTTACACAAAATTCAAGGAAAACTACAAATCAGATGTCAAAAATCAATTTAACCTTAAGTATTTTAGTTAAAATAAAAATTACTGCTGCACATAAAAATTTTGAACAATTTCTGAAGCAAATTAAGATGTTAACTTTTTTTTTTTAATAAAGTGCTGGTACAGAAAAACGAGTTTAGCAGCTTTATCAGTTTTTAGACGATTCTTAATTTTCGAATGTACCAATCCAAAAGCAAGAAACAATAGTTATACCGAAGCAAATGGAGCTATTGCAGTAAAAAGCTTGTTGATCAAAAATTCTATAAGTTTTTTAGTATTAGGGGTTGATGCAGGATTTTTTTCTTGGGGCCCCATTTTGTGAAAAGTAAAAATTTTTGCAAAATTTGTTATATTTTTGAGAAAAATAACATTTTGTAATGAAAGTTGAAATCCAGTTACTCAAATTCAAACCAAGCATTTATTAACAAAAACTTTTTAAAATCCTTTGAGCTTGTTTGTTTACAAATTACACATTTTAAAATGTCACAAAAGAATAAATAATTAATAAATAGTAAGTTTTTATGGAATAGAATTTGTGAAAGGGCTTATTTTATTCAAAGGAATTTTGTGAAAGGGACTGTTTTATTCAAAGGAATTTTGTGAAGGCAAGGGGTCCGTTTTATTATAAAGAATTTTGTGAAGGGATCCATTTTATTAAATAGATTTTTGTGAAGGGGTCCTAAATAGGCCGCAAATTTTGCCTGTATAGACCCTTGAGTATCATCTTTTGCAATAACTAACACGTGCCACCTTCCACCATTCTAAAGGACTACGTTCTTTCACTATATTAGATTCAAACAAAAATTCATTGAATGGTTCAGATTTTGCTTCAAACTTTAATATAATAGTCATCACCAAAATAGAGTATTTCTCTTTAGCAAACAATAATGATGACATTTTGTCAGCTTGTTAATTTCTCTCCTGCATCCTGCATAGTGGGGATCTAAAAGATAGGATAAGAAGTCCCTGATGGCTCGGCCTACAGGCACAGATAGATTTCAAATACGCAGACCGTGGGGTGCCTGTTTGCTGGGAATTGCAGAAGAAATTACCTTTTTGCCATGATGCCGCAGTTGAGTTCCATAAGGGACCGCCCACTTCAAAATCTAACTGTTTGCAGGCCGAGCCAGCAGGGATCTTTTTGTTTTTATTTATTTATTTTTTGCTATAAGGGTTGGTCCTATAAAAAACTTGTCGATATAAAAGTTTTAGATAATATTAAGAGGATTTATAATAAATTTAAGCGGATTTAATATCTTGTAAATTGATGAAGTTATGATTTTTTTTCTTTTAAAACCCCCCTTTGGGGCCATTTTTAATGATATCAAAAATCTGTTATACATAAATTGCCGGGCCTTTTCAAAGAAGTTATAATAACTTTAAACGGATTCGATACGTATCATAGCTAAGACGTTATGCGTTTTTTTCTGTTTTCACAAAAAGCCCCTCCCTCATTCCCCCCCCCCCCCTGGTTCGATTTTGCCCATTAACGAACTTGACCGAGATTTTATGCCCCTTGATTTTATGTATCAGTTTGAAAGAGATTTGTGAAGAATTATTCGAGTTTTTGTGTCCATAAAAAAGTGACATAGATAGATAAAGTTTTGAACTGAGGGTGGTTTTGGGTTCTGGGAGTCATAATCGGCATAGATCTCCAAACATTTTTCAAAAATTCCAACTTAGGGGAGAATGTAATAGGCTCAATGCTTACTTTTAATGAGCAGTGAAAGCTTTTATACATACTTCATTGAATGCCATTTTTTTCTCTGGATCTTTCACAAATGAACTGCATTGGAATATTGAACCATTTATTATTTACATGTGTACAAGGACGTAATGAGATCTCTATATAAATATCAATAAAAATATTTTTGAATGACCTATATTTATTCTAATGTCTTCCATATCTTCACAAAAGTATCCTTATTTTTGTATTAAAAAATCCACATTAGATATTTTTAATAGGTAAATATATGCATTAATTTTAACATTTTTCAGCTGAGATTATCTATTTTTAAATTAGAATTTCTATTTTAAAGTGTGATATTTGATTTAAATAAAATTCAAAATGCATGGATTTTGAGATCTCAGTCTCTTTCAATCTTTATTATAAAATATCTACCAAAATTTGAAATAAAAAAATAAGTTTATATCAACGATTTTTTTTTCTTCTTCTAAAAATCAGTTGATTTCAATCATGATTTAAATAAGGATTAAAATAAATGAACTCTGTATTATAATATTAGTTTTGCTTTGTATGAAATTTGATGACATCATCTATTCCAGATCAGCAAAATTTTCCTGACTTTTTCATACCAATAAGAAAAAAATTCCAGGTTCAGAAATTTTGTGATATCACAAGCAAAAAATCTTAAAAGTTGGGAATTTGAGAATAGAACTTTTCACAACTGATTCTGAAGCACAAATTACTGATTTGCCAAACAATTTTTTGCAAAATTTACAAACTGTTAAACGTTAAGCATCATGAAATTTATTTCATGGTCAATTATTGCTTGACGCTCCCATATTTCTTAATAAGAATTTTATTTGCTACACATTTTGCAGATTTTTGCACTTTTAGCATCAGATTTACTCACTTTGTCTAATCAGGATGAAATTCTTTATCACACAAGTCACAGTTAAATGCAGATTACTTTAACATATTTTAATAGTAAATATTCAATAAATTAAGCTAATAAATGTTCAAGTTCCCAAACAAAGGTAAATAAACAGACTCAATCATCTAATCAATCTTTCAACATTCAGTACAAAGTGTCAGTAAAGCTGGAATTTAAAATCTAAGTTACAAGGAAGGACAGAAAGGGGGTGGACAAAATAAATTGCATGAAAGGTTGAAATACTTTACAGTACTTATGAAGAGCAAAATTAGATTTTCCTGGTGTTACAATTTCAAATCCTTAGTTTTATAAATCAGAAAAATTTTCTTAACATTTTCTTGTAAACTTCAAATTTCTCTCAAAAATTTTTCAAATTTCCCAGACTTTTCCTCAGAAATGGTGAATTTCCCTGACATTTTCCAGTCCATATAAATTTCCCCGACTTTTTCAGGTTATTTATTTATTTATTTTTTTGCATTCTGTGGCAATTTTTGGACATTCTGAAAAGGAACCTAGTTTCAATCTTTTAGCCCAGTTTAATCAATTTTATCATATTTTCAATAAAATTTACTTAGAATTCGTGCAGTAATTTTTGGCTATTTTTTTTAATGCAATTTGAATTTTTAGGTGCGTTCGTAATTATATTAATACGTAGCATCTATTGTCATCGCTCGGTCCGTCTGTCTGTCCGTCCGCATATAACAACGCAAAAACTACCCAACCGAATGGTTTGAAATTTAAGATATATTATCTTTGCAGAATTTTGTCGAGACATTTCAAATTTTATTAAAATCGAATGAAAACTTTAGGAGATATTAATAAAAATATTTATTAAGAAATTTGAATTTTTTTTTTTTTTTAAATCTGTGCTTTCTTGTTATAGGAGCTTCCGAAGTTTAATCGTCGAGATACTTATTCTATTACAGAAATTAATCTGCAGACGATATCATTCATTTCACAGAATTAAAAATCATCAAGATCTAAATATTTATATAGCTAGCTACAGTACGAACGCACCTCATTTGTCCCGTTTGACGTACAATTTCCAGCTTGTTTGCATTTTGTGGATATTTTCTGACAGTAAATTTTGTCTTGTACTCTAAGATTTTTGAATTTTTAGTGATTTTTTATGAAATTTTCAATGCATTTTTAACGATTTTCCACATTCTGCAGCGATTTTTGACATTCGTGAAAGAATTCCAATTACAATGTTTCAGCCCATTATAGTAAATTTTGTACTCTATGATTTTTAACTTTTAGCAATTTTTAAAGTTTTTTGAGGCAATTTTTTCCACTTCAGAAAAAAAGTTTTCCAGTCACTAAAAAAGGACTGACCTTTTTCTAAACAGAGGACTTTAGGAGGGGGGGGGGACACCATTTGGGAAGTCTGAGCATGTAAAGGTGGAAAAACCAAGAAAAAGGAATTAATAAATTTAACAGCAAAGTTTTTGGTGAAATTTAACAACTTTTACAGCAAAGGCATCTTTTGCCAGTGTAGATAGAATATTTTCAAAATTTGGATTTGTTAAATCTAAACTGTAAAATAGATCCAGACTCAAAAAAGTGTCAAAACTTGTGTTTCTATATAAAGTTTTTAACTAAAATGTAAGCATTTGCATGTTTTAAATATTAAAAATTTCTATAATAGTGATCTATTAATTATTATTATTATTTTGTAAAAAGTGATCACATTGCACTTTTTACTGTTTACTATTTGTAAAAACATAAAATAAAAATATTGTAAAACTGTTGTAAAAGTATTTGTAAAAATATTGTAAAAAGTATTAAAAATTATATTATTAAATTTCAACAAAATAACATAAAGTAATTTTTGTTTGCCTGACTTCAAGTATTTGGAAATAAGAATTTTCAGAGTTCTTCAAAAATGTAAAATCATTTAAACAAAAAAAACCTGGTTTTGATATTAGGCAGATTGAATAGTTTGATATTTGGCCTAGCCGAGTATTCTGTGCATTTCTAATAATTAGTAAGTTTTTAACAATAAAAATCTGATACCCATTCCACACTAAAAGATTTATACTTACAACCATTCCAATTTTATTGGTCTTTCCGTCTTTCAGTTGCTCTGTAGATTCATCCAATACTAAGTTCATAAAAGGATCGAACCCACGAAGAACTCCCATAACATGACGACCTCCATTTAATTTTACTAAAAGAAAATTTTCAACATGAATAAAGAATTTAAAAGCACTGAATATACATATCTATACTCACAGACATTCATGTTAAGATTCTTATTTTATGTACTTTAAATTGCCACAAATACAGATTTTTCTTTTAAATTTTCAATTATGGATAAACTGTGCTCTCCTCCCGTGATGGATGACAAATTAGCCTGCGCAATAATCGTGCCAAGACTGCTATAACCTTTTCAATTCTGAGTCTAATACTGGCAAGATTTTGAAGCGAAGGCAATTTCGTCTTTTGGAGTACATGCACTGTTAATTTCTTTGTATTTGTCTTTTTGATTGGTTAACAAGGACAGAAAGTACTAGAAAAGAAATATAGCTTCTTTTTGAATCTGACTATCACATAATTATATTGGGTTGCCATTGTTCTTTTAAATTAAGAGTTCGCATTAAGCTGTCATAATACAAATGTGCTATGCATATATTTCTTTAAAAACAGTTTTATTAAAAAAATTTCATTAAAAAAACATTTCATTAAAAAAATAGTTTAACAAACTTTAAAATATCACTCTTTATGCATTCAAAACATGCTGATCTTTATATTAAAAAGTTTTTACACACCTTTATGTGTTATCCCTTTAAGGCATTTGAAATTGTTATGATGATGAAAGTGTACATTCTTTTAAACATCTGAATATAATATATACAGTCAACTCTGTGAAATCCGCACAGTTTGGGACAAAGAGTTTTGCAGATTATAGAATTTTGCGGATTACAGATCATTCCTTTGTTTTCTTTTTAAACTGAACTGTAAATTATTAATATTTGTACAAAAATAAACAATAAAAAATGAAATAACATAACTCAAAAGTAATTTAATAATTCTAAGTATGTTGGAATTATTATAAAATTTAAATTTCATTGGCTGTTATTTAATTTTTTGAACATTTACTCAATGGAAATTTAAGTTTTGGCTTAAATCTGTATATATATATATATTTTTTTTTTTTCTGTTTGAATAGTCTTTATCTCTTGTACTATGATAAAATTTCCTTGCTAAAAAAAGCTACATATTTATATCCCAGTTGTTTAAAGGTGTATTTAGCAAAAGAGCCTTTCAAATAAGACCAAATCAGTTACTGATTTCTTCAGATATTTCTTTAGTCAGCTGTTACATGAATGTATAGTTTAAAAATGTAAATTACTTCTCTGATATTTGCATTTAGTTGTTCCTTTTGGTTACCTAAAGTTATTATTTTAGTATACATCATGCAAATCACATAAAACTTGTTAAACCACCATTTAAAAATTGATAATTTATAAAAACCACTATATGTAATTTCTTTAATGAGCTGAACTATGAAAGCATGATTTCCATTGTTTACATTTGAAAATAGATAGCGTATTATAGAGATTTGCAGATTATACATCGGCAGATTTCACAGAGTCAACTGCACACAAAATTTTGTGAAAAATAACTTCATTCTTGATGAATGGTGATTTTTGTCCATAAAAAATAAATAGAAAAAAGTAATTGTATGCACGGCTGCAGTAGGTTTCGATCTGTCCTTTTTAAATTTTTATTTATTTTTAAAGAAATTAAATGTGGTTTTAGATTAACTAGCTATCACTGTTATTTTCTTTTTTATCTAATTTTTAAATTTTCTATTTACAATTATTTTTATGATAACTTCAGTTTTAGTACCAATATTATAATTACATTATTTAAATTTTTTAATTATAATAGTATCAGCTAAATAGTTTAGTAATAAATTAATTTTATGAGAAAAACTTACTACTGAATACTTTGGAAAGATATCAATAGTTAATACTTTTATCTTCCGCTTTTTCTTTAACAGTGTGATGTTCAAGATGTAAACTCCCTTTGTTATCTTTTATTGCTTTAAATAATTAAAAAAAGTTTTGTGTTGTGATAACAAAAGCTTGTTCTTGCTTGTTGCTACTAACATAACAACTGAATTTCATAACAACAAAATTAGTAATTGTAAACTATTAGTTCAGTAATAGTAAATTATTTCCACGAAAAATAAAACTGAATATTTTTGTAGCAAAACGTTTTATTTAATAGCTTCTCTGTTTTTTGTCTTGAACTTCATTTTAATCTATGCACACTTTACCTTATGAAAACAAGTTTTGTGTCATATGCAGACTTGTATAAAACCAAAAACTTTCTGCGCACATAAATATTGAATCAAAAACTTTCTGCAAATTAATTTAATGTTTAATAAAATTACATGTTCTATTATTTTGACGATATAATTAAAAACAGTAGTTTAAAATAATTACCATTTAAAATTAATATTAATTAAAGAATAATTATTTTGGTTAAAAATAATAATAAAGCTAAAAATCAAGGATAGGAAGAGCTGAATTCTTATCAATTATTTTGTCAATGCATTTAGAAACAACCCAATCCTTAATAATTTGGCCTCTTTGCAAGCGTCTGTAATGTCACAATGTTTTGAATCTTTAAATTTTGAATTGGGCGCAAACAGTAAATAAATCTTACATAAAATTGGGAAATTTTTTTGGTATTTAAAAAAAATTTTTTTTTTTTTCTCTAATAAAATTTTCTGCAAAATTTCGAATTTTGCAGAAAATTTTCCGCGCACGCCGTGCGTCTGTATTATACAACTCTGGTCATATGAATAGAAAACTTCCTGCTTGCTACTAACACAGCAAAAAAAGGTTCTTATTTGATGAGTCATTCTGCCACTTTTTAAATTTTTACTGTGTCTGTTGCTTATATATGCAGTCACATGTGTATGAATAGTTATAATTGTCTGCAAGTTTGCTCTATAGGTTTAGAAACACAATTTGCCATAAATAATAAGTAAATTATTTTTAATAAATTAATGCTTTGTATTTTTCAAGATTAATATCTAGGCCTTATGGAAGCTTTAACAACTATTTCAATGAAATAATTTCAGGCCAGATGTACTGCCGAATAATCATATCCGGCATAGTGGCCGGATACAGTATGTTCGCCAGATATCCGTTGCACCTAGGGGTGATTCTGAGTTTTAAAAAAATTTCTGAAATTCACCAGGGGGGGGGGGGGGGGGGGGGGGGGGAGTTTGCTTCTTTTGACGAAATTGCATTTTTTCATGATTTTTTTTGATAAATTTTGTGGTTTTTTTTTTTTGTGATTTGTTGACGAAATTAGTCGTTTTTCGCGATCTGTTGACAAAATGTGTGGTTTTTTCGCGATCTGTTAACAAAATTTATGTTTTTTTTTGCGATTTTGATAAAATTTGCATTTTTTTCGCAATTTTTTGACGAAATATGCGTTTTTTTCACGATCTGCTGACAAAATTTGCCGTTTTTCGTGATCTGCTCACAAAATTTGCCGTTTTTCGTGATCTGCTCACAAAATTTGCCGTTTTTCGTGATCTGCTGACAAAATTTGCCGTTTTTCGTGATCTGCTGACAAAATTTGCCGTTTTTCGTGATCTGCTGACAAAATTTGCCGTTTTTCGTGATCTGCTGACAAAATTTGCCGTTTTTCGTGATCTGCTGACAAAATTTGCCGTTTTTCGTGATCCGCTGACAAAATTTGCTGTTTTTTCACGATCTGCTGACAAAATTTGCTGTTTTTTCACGATCTTTTTACAAAATTTGCCTTTTTTGCAATGTTTTTAATGAAATTTGCTGTTTTTTGAGATTCTCTGACGAAAGTCCCGTTTTTCCCGTAATTCTTTGACAAAATTGTCGACTTTTCTTCGAACGAATGACGAGATTAATTTTTTTCGGCGATCATTTACCGAAATACCGATACATTTTATGTCCGAATTTTCAGATTTATGACAGATATATTTTTTTAATTTTCGGAAATCATTGCCTTAATTTTTTGGAAAATTCGGACCAGAATCACCCTTGGTTGCACCCCTAGCTTCTACATATCTATATGAATAACCTTACAACACTTTATGAAGACCGACTGTTCCTTCTTAATCTTAATAAATGGAGACTTGATAATGAAAAAAATTACAATATTTCTAAAAAAATTAACATTACTGAGAGTTAAAATTTTTATGAAGTATTTATATGTTAATTATACAGGGTGTTTCTACGATCATGGGACACATTTTGAGGGGTGGTACAGGACACTGTAACAAACAATTTTTGTATAGGAAAGCAGGGCTGGAAATCCATTTATACAGTCAAAAATACTCCAAAATCTCACTCCAATCCGAAGCTGCGTTTTCATTCATAACTTTAACAATAGTGAAGATATTTTAACAAAATTCACAACAAACTCATTTTTGTATGAATCTGTAAGCCTATTGTTAGGATTTCATTAAAATATCTTCACTACTGTTAAAGTTATGAACGAAAACACGACTTTGGATTGGAGCGAGACACCTTGTATTTCTTACTATTTTTAAAGGGATTTCAGACCCTGCTTTCCTATACAAAAATTGTTACAGCGTCCTGTACCACACCTCCAAGTTTGTCCCATGATCGAGAAACACCTTGTATATACCTATATATTGTAGGGTAGATATGCCAGTAATGGACATCCTTCCAGGTCACAAAATTTGTCTTTAAATTTTTTTCATAACCCCCCCCCCCCCCTTGCATGTTTTATAATCTGGGTTATTGATACTCCTAATCAAACCAATCAGGATGCAGAAAACAATGTTTTACAGTTACAAAGTTTTTCTGTGAAAATCTTAATGAACACGCTAAGATTTCCTTTTGCTTCACTAATTTTACATCTTTTTTTATTCTCTTGAAATAATTGCATGTTTTTGTTTTTATAGTAATAGAAAACTTGGAATTTTATATACAAATGGCAATTTACAAAATTTCAGTTATTTTTCAGGTTTTAGGAAAATAGTCCGTTACTAGAATGCTTAATTACCGTATATACTCTCGCGTATAAGTCAAGGAATTTCTGACAATTTTCAACAAGCAAATTCGGGTGGGGGGGGGGGTCAATCGACCCATGTGCGATTCAATTAAAACAACAAAAAAAAACTTCAAATACTGCCAAAATTCAGGCTTTTTATGTATAAGAATAATAAAATATGTAAAATATATAAATAATAATAATTCATCATTAAAAAATATTTCATTGATTTGTTTTTGTTTACTTAACACTTTTTCGCATTGGCAAATCTCTCCAACCATATGGAGCGCACATTTTTCTCCCATCTTTGGCTTGATTTTATGCAAAATTTAAGTAAAAACTTAGGGGGTTGACTTATACGCGGGTTTTTCACTTTTTGCATTTAAAAGTCAGGGGGAAGATTGTAATCAATTATTTTTTTACACCATGCCTTGAATATTTTATAATGTGGCAATCAACATCCAACCAGGAAGCAAAGAATAATGTTTAAGGGCATAAGAAAATGAGGGGCTCAAGTTCTCCTCACCTCATTTAATTAAAGACAATTATTTTAAATCACACAAGTTGTTAAGAATCTACTGTTTTCCTTAATATTTGATTATTCATCTCTGACAAAACAACTCTGTAAATTAAAAACTATCCAATTAATTAAATTTATAGTAGTAATGAAACTAATAAATCTGCAGATCAGCGGGTTCAAATGTCAGTTCTGCAAATTTATTTTGAAATAATTTTATTTGGTATTTAAAACTAGCATTCATTCAACCCACACTTTCATTTGATATTTTTTATACAAATTACTAAAAGTATTATATCAAGCAGTTTTAGGAAGTTTAACAGTTAAAAATAGGAAATATGATTCCACGCAGTAGTATTCAAAGGCATTTTTTAAAACTAACCCTTCCAAACCCACCAATGTCTCAATAATTTGATAAGTGTAATTCTTTAAAATTTAGTATTTTAAACCTTCTATCTAAAATAATTAAAATATTGATCTTGTGAAAATGACTAAATAATTAATTTAAATAGTGAATTATCCTCATAAATACTTTATTAATTATTCATATCCTAATTGTTAAATTTATATGAAAATGACTATTATTTCATTAAATTAAGGTTTTAAATACAATCCTAATAAAAATTATCTATAAATTTTTGTGGGGTGTCCATTACTGAATTTATTGTGTTTTGATTTATTTCTGTTATTTACAATTAAATTTAGATTCACATTTCCGAATGTGAATCTAGAATAATAACTAAGTTTTATTTTCCTTTTATTTCGTGAAATAATTCTTTTTTATTTTTAAATGTCCATTCATTCAAGAAAACGAGGGATTTCTTTTTTTAGCATAATTAAATATTGTTGACAGATTAATAATAATATTTATAAAAAGTGGAAAATAATAATTATAACTGTTAATTAATAAATAATTAAAAAAAATTCTTAAGCTACTGCAATTAGGGTTGTTTTTCTGTAATTTTCTAGATTATAATAACTTTAATTTTGCTACAAAATTTGTTAAGTGTATATAAACTAACGTTTTAGAGACAAATACAAGGTCCACATAGGTCCATTACTGGCACATATACGCTGTTTTTTTTTTAGTAATTTATACTCAATATTTTTCACTAGTCAATTTAAATTTAACAATTAACTTGACTTACGATCGTGTTTGTTTGAAAATTGGTTGCGCTATTGGAAAAGAAGCACGATGTACAAAACGAGCATGTAAAAAAATGGTGCTTATTTAGAGAGCAAGCAATAAATTCATTTATTCGCGCAAAACTGGTTTTAAAAAATCTAATGAGTCAAAAGTTTAATAATAGTTGCACATACTAAAAGTTATGATAAAACGAAGACAAACCCTTATGGAATGTAACATGCACATAAAACTTACAATGGAGCTTCTTGTCCATGTATCTGAAAGAGAAAAAAAAAATCAACTTTATTATATGGATGAAATAATAAGAGAAACTTACAAACTCTAAAATAAATATTTTTAAAGATCAAGTAAGAATATGAAGATTACCTTTTCAACTCTGGAGGTTGTGCCTTACTCATATCCGCTGCTCTGATTCAAAGAAAAGTCAAAAAGTTAATAGAAATATTTAGATTTATCGGACTTTTGTTTTACTTCGCCCTCGGATTACACAGAAATTCAAGCAAAGACAAAGGACAAAGACCGGCTTCTGCTTTTTGGTTACAGTTACAGTTTGCAGACAGGTGCGTCCTCAGATTTAAAGCAGGCATTCAGGTGTAGCTCATTTAGATCATTACTCAAATTTAGGGTTTGCTCAGGGCTACACTACATACCGGGCTTGCTCATTCATTATGATGACGTCACAAAAGGTGGCTGACTAGGAGGAAAGACATACAGCGATTGGCACAAAACGATGGGCGCGTTGCTTTGGACCAATCGCTGGTCGCGGGCAGCCACCATTTGTGACGTTTTGAGAGTGAATGAGCAAGCCCGGTATCTAGTGTTGCCTTGGTTTGCTACTGTAGGATGTAGGATCCAAAAGCTTCGGCTTTCCGAAGCTGAATATTATTGTCTTCGGCAATCTTCGGAGCGATTTTACAAATGTTGAATAGTGATTGGTTGACTGCCCGAGACGATGTAGGAGGAGCTTAATGCGCTTGAAGAGGGTATTTTTCATTTCGTTGAAGATTCATAAGATCGTCTGAGCTTGCATATTCATGTTTGCTTTATTTTTAATGATGCTTAGGACATATTAAACGCGTCTAACAAAATATTATTATAACTTAATCCAATTAAAAGAAAACAATCCATATGTACAAGTATAATTTGAAACAGCAAATCAAATACTTCTATTCTAGCTCTTCTATTTTCAGAGCTCATTATCTAATTCAACTCCTGTTTTTTTTTTTGTTTTTTTTAAGAAAAATATAACTGATATTTTAATTGTAAAGGTTAATGATGATGTTTTAATCATCATAATTGAATTAATAAACGAAAATAAAATTACTAAGTCGTTAAAAACTTTTCAAAATATGTTATTTCATAAAATCAACATATACTTAAGCAATGCATTTTTCAGATTTTTATATAGTTTGTTATTTCATAAAATCAATCTAAACTTAAGAAATGCAGATTTCAAATTTATATATATAGTTTTAAAATTTTTACTGAACTTAAAGGTTTATTAAACAATTTCTTTCATATCTTTAAGTCAAGACAGCATAAAATACAAAATTTGCCATACAAATTCATTTAATTTTGGAAATATACTTTATTATTTTTTTCTTTTTACAATTAAAAATTTGCAAACATTGCATGTATCCACGGCAAAATTTATCTGAAAAAAAAATCTCATTCAGTAATTAAATAATTTAAAAAGCTATACAAATTACACCCAAACGCCTAAAATCCATGCAACTTCTAAGCCGTTTAAAATACACATACACATGTATATTTATTTTTTTATTTAAATAATTTAAACTGGTTTATTACGAAACATAAATATGTATCAATATGTAATAATAATAATCACAAAATGTGTAGTGGCGCCATCTGTTCGTAAAATGAAGCATTAAAACAAAATATGAAATAAATCTAAGTTTCGGAGCGATTTTTTAAAAATCCAGGATAAGTAAAGGTTTTCTAAGCATAGCTCTTAAAATCATTAATATTTGGTTAAAACCAATTTTTAAAGCAATTTGAACATCTTAATTTAATGATACCTAACCCTTTTTTAAAATAATAACCTTTAAGATATGATAGATCTAAATTGCATTAAAATACTTTTTATTAAAAATGAGAGCTATAATAATGAATTTGATAGATTTTATGCAGTTATGTTCAAGTAAAACCTAACTCCCCCCCCCTCCTTCCCCCCGTTTCCCAATTAATGTTGTTATTTCTCTCACCTTCCCCTCATAAAAAATACAAAGGTTTACATAAAAATACTTCAGTAGCAAAGTAAACTGGATGACAATTTCAGATAGTGACAAAATTGACAAAATAGTTTTAAACCCTGGGGTTGCTGAAGACCCAAATTACTGAATTAATGCATAATGAATAATAATCTTGAAATTTTAGACCAGCACAGTTATTGAACTAATCAGGAATTAATTATAACATAAAAAAGGACATGCTGTGATTTTAAAATAAGCAATTAATCATTCAACATTTTTTTTACGCAAAATTAAAATAATGATAACTATATTTATTATTACTAGTGTTAGATAAATTTATCTCCTTTATTTTCACTATTATTATTTGAAATACAGTTGTGAAAAGATGCCATTGTATGCTTTATTTAATCTATTTATAATAATTTAGTTTGGTTGTTATTGTTTTTAGTCTAAATGTACCAAAATTAACATGTAAAATCTTGAATTCAACACAATCACTGTATATACAGTGATAATATTAATTATATATTTAAATAATATTTATTTATATTAATTATGTGTTTAAATAATAATACTTATTAATATTAATTGTATATATTTAAATAAAAATATTAATTAATAATTATTATATTTATTTAAATATAAATAATAATTAAAAATTTAAATAATAAAATAATAGACAAAAAAATTAAATATGGTAATCTTCCACAACTTTATCACTGCAGATCAACCAGTAATTGGTAAAAAGAATTTTAGTAAATTAATAGAGATTTTTAAGAATAATACTTAATTTTAAAAGATGAAAACTTTAATTAATTAATTCTGCTAATTTGATAATTATCTGTTACTAAAGCTCTAATACAAAAATATTTTTAATGAAAGTTTAGGAGTTTTTGCATTTTAATAAATGTTCTTATAGTTATTAAAAAATAGCTTATATGAATTAAAATTTAATTTAATTCTTGAAATTTATCTGATATTAAATTTTATTGTATGTGATAAAAATTTAATTTTTATTTACCTTAATTATAATTTATAATTAAATATTGTTTAACTTAATTCTAATTAAAATTTAATTATCTAATTGAGAATTAAAATATTGCAGAGCAATTGATAAAGATTAACTGATCTTTATATCAATGCTTATGAAGCATTGTTAATAAATATTCTTTATTAACTAATTCAATAAAGATGAAAGCAAAACTCTAAAAATGCAAAAAAATCGGCAAGGACACAATTTGATGCATCAAAATTACGAGCCTGATGCTTTAACCACTATACTAGATAAGACACAGAAAATTTTAACTTTTAACACACTTGTACATTTAATATGCTTTAACTCCTCCCTTCAATATTAACGTAACTATCTTTCAACCAATCACCACTCGACACCGCCTCCAATCGCTCAACGCGTGATGTTTTGTAAAATCGCATCTTCGGACATGATAGCGACAGGGACCGATTTAGAAATTTCGGGGCCCTGGGCACAGATGCGTATGGGGGCCCCCTCGCACAGATTCTTTGAATAAAAAAATATAATATCGAAAGCAGTAAATAATTATTTGATAATTATGAATTTTTGTTGAATTTTATAATAAACTGTGTGGTGCTGATTACCTTTCTCTATGCAAGTCCATATATCTGGAATGATAAAGTATGCAACAACTAATAAAAAATATACCGCAGTACCAAGCAATAATTATTTAAAATATTAGCATATTCTATTAATCAAACAACTTTTTCTTTCAAATACAAGGTTTGTATGAAAAAAAAAAACTAAATTTACACAAACAACTAGCAGAACCACGCGGCTTTGTCCATGTTAACCATGAGGGACTTACATGTAAAATAAATAAAAATGAAATAATATGGCGATCCCAAAAATGGAGTTCTGTACATTACTGCACATAAATTGTTAAAAGACAATCAGCAAAAAATTAAGTTACTTTGACATATCATAGACAATCTCTGACAAACAGATTTTTCCATTTTAATTTTGTTTTTTGACAGTTAAAACTGCTTTGGCTGATAATTGAAAAATCTTTAGTAGCATTTGGGGGCCTCTGAAAATCGGGGGCCCTGGGCCCGTGCCCCAAATGCCCTGCCGTAAATCAGGCACTGGATAGCGATTACACAAACGATAAACCAATCAGCATACAGAATCGCTTCGCGGCAGATCAATCAATCGTGCGCTTTATTTGCCGTTCTATGCTTTGCACGTTTTTTGAAATTGGACTTTTCTACTTATTATCATCATTGAAAAACAAACAAACAAACAAAAAAAAAACAAGAAGATAGGATGTAAAAATAGAAAGATATAGCGATGAAGAATTGAGTGCTCTGTTTGTTTTTTAAATATTATATTAAATAATGCAAATAATAACTAAGTTTTATTTTCGTTTTATTTCGTGAAATAATTCTTTTTTTTTTTAAATATTCATTTTTATGTGTTTGAGTACATGTTTAAAAGTTTATACAAAAAGATTTTCATTCTTTTAAGCCACGGCAAAAAAAAAAAAAAAAAAAAAAAGAGCGCGCGGGGGGGGGGGGGGGATTTTGCTGGTATAATCTCTTGGCATAAGTGCTGACAAGCAATTACACTCTCACAGGATTTGAAAGTTTAATTGACTTTTTTTTCTTTTTTTTTAAATCTTTGGTTATTTTAAAAAGTGATAAAATTACGAAAAAAATAAGACAAATTAGAATAAAATAAAAAAAAGAAAAAGAAACTAAGAATTTTCGTCAGTGGGGGAGGTGGGGAGGGCGGCCCCTGAACATCCGGTGAAAGGCAGTTTGGAATGTTTAATATTTCTTAAATGTTAAATTTCTGTATTGCTTTTAATATATGTTTAAAATTGTCTTGCACAAGGAGTTTTATCAAAAAATCTTAATTTAGTTTATTTCATATTTATACCCTACATTTTGAAAAACAGATTTGTCTGTGGATCAAAGACACATTTTTTCCCCATAATCTTGCCCCTCACTAGATTTCTTTCTACCAGCGCATGTATATGTTTCTTAATATTTCAAGTTATATTTCACTATTTTCAGAGATTAAGGGGGGGGGGGCACCTTCTGCATATGCTTATGATATTTAATTAGCTTGCTATTTTTAAAGTTAATCTTGGATACATCTTTAAACATTTCATTATATTTATTATATCGAGAATTTAATTCTTCATGTTTTAACGCCGGGTTTCTTATTATTCGGAATTGCTCTATTTACAGATTTATTTGTGGTTTGCAATTAGGGTTGTTTTTCTGTAATTTTGTAGATTATAATAACTTTCTTAATTTTGCTACAAAATTTGTTTAGTGTATATAAACTAACGTTTTAGAGACAAATACAAAACATTTTCCTGCATGTAATTTTTTTACATAATAGTTAATAAAAAATTAAATTAAAACCATTGTATTTACCATGCATATTATTATATTTATGTACATTAATTTGAATTTTTGGAGTCGGCGCCAGCCAAGCCAAGTTAAAGCCATGTTACCATTTTTAAACATTTCATCTGATGTTATAAATGTGTATTTTCAAATGACATAGCACTATTTTTTTTTTAAATCTTTGGTTATTTTAAAAAGTGATAAAATTACGAAAAATTAAGTCAAATTAGAATAAAATAAAATAAAAAGTCCTTCCGGCCTGTACCGGGAGGAAAAGGTAGCTTTCCTATATCTTCGTTTAAAAATTTTAGCTAATGTTACACGAAAACAGCAAGTTAAAATGCAAAGAAACGTTTACAAAAGATTCGTTAATACTGAATTTGAATAAGAAATTCGCCAAATTATTGAGCAATAGCCAAATAGGCTTCATTTATGAAGACTTATTTTGGTCACCAAATGTCGCCAATTTTGGCGAGAATTTGGCGCTAGCGGATATGAATATATAGTTTTATGCGTATGATTGGGAAAATTATTACAACAATGAAATAAAATAATTTGCGAGTAATCGCGTTAATGTGCTGTTTTGTTTCAAAATGTCAGCCACCCTAGAATTTCAAACTGCTCTATCTCAGCCATTTTTCAAGATAGGGGTAAACCATAAAACGCTCTGGAATCCTTGTATCAAGGCCTAACACGTAATTAAAAAATAAATTTGAATTTTTAACTTTTTTGTATATTTATTTTAGTTTTAAATTTTTAATTGGCCGCCATCTTGAAACAAAATGGCGGACCAAGCTGACCAACGAACTCGGTCGAGACATTGGTGAGCTTAATACACACAATTAGTTTCATCAAAATTGATTTATAAATACGAGTGTTATCGTATGACATAGGTCAGATATATATATATATATATGTTGATTTATATATATATATATATATATATATATATATATATATATATATATATATATATATATATATAAATCAACATTTGAACGGAGGGTGGTTTTGGGGTCTGGGGGTCATGATCGGTGAAAATATATCGAAATTTTCCGGAACTGCTTTCCTCCGAACGGCTGCAATAGGTAGCTTTATACTTTTTTGTATTGAAAGCTACCTAAAAAATAAAAAGTCCTTCCGGCCTGTACCGGGAGGAAAAGGTAGCTTTCCTATATCTTCGTTTTAAAATTTTAGTTAATGTTACACGAAAACAGCAAATTAAAATGCAAATAAAACGTTTACAAAAGATTCGTTTATACTGAGTTTGAATAAGAAATTCGCCAAATTATTGAGCAATAGCCAAATTGGCTTCATTTATGAAGACTTATTTTGGTCGCCAAATTTGGCGATATTTCGCCAAATGTCGCCAACTTTGGCGAGAATTTGGCGCTAACGGATATGAATATATAGTTTTATGCGTTTGATTGGGAAAATTATTACAACAATGAAAATTTTTGTAATGGGCTGTCTTGTTTCAAAATGTCAGCCACCCTAGAATTTCAAACTGCTCTATCTCAGCCGTTTTTTAAGATAGAGGTAAAACAAAAAATGCTCTGGAATCCTCGTTTCAAGGCCTAACACTGAATTAAAAAATAAATTTGAATTTTTAACTTTTTTGTATATTTATTTTAGTTTTAAATTTTTAATTGGCCGCCATCTTGAAACAAAATGGCGGACCAAGCTGTCCAACGAACTCGGTCGAGACATTGGTGAGCTTAATACACACAATTAGTTTCATCAAAATTGATTTATAAATACGAGCGTTATCGTATGACATAGTTCAGATATATATATATATATATATATATATGGATATATATATATATATATATATATATATATATATATATATATATATATATATATATATATATATATAAATCAACATTTGAACGGAGGGTGGTTTTGGGGTCTGGGGTCATGATCGGTGAAAATATATCGAAATTTTCCGGAACTGCTTTCCTCCGAACGGCTGCAATAGGTAGCTTTATACTTTTTTGTATTGAAAGCTACCTAAAAGAAACTAAGAATTTTCGTCAGCGGGGGGAGGGCGCCCCCTGAACATTATTTATTGCATCACATATACATATGTAATGAATTCACAACGATACACAATCTACAAGAAACAAGGGATAGAGTGAGTAGATATCAATTTTTACATTTAATATTAAAATAATATTATGACTAGCGAATTAAATCGTAGAACATTTCTAAATTTCACTTGTAATTAATATATATTTTCTGAGAAGTAGAGAAAAAAGAAGTTTCTTTCTTTCTTTTTTTTCTCTTTGTTCTTTTTTTTTTTATGGCTCAGACATTTGCAACTTTTGGCCTGCATAGTAGAAAACATGTAAATATTAACCTCTAAAGGCTTTCAACAAAACAAAATCAGTTTTACCAATGCAGTACTGAGATTTTATTAAATTTAGAAAATTTAATTTTCTATAATTCAGCATATCAGAAAATACAGTGTCTATATACTAGTAAATCTACAGATCAGAGGCCTCAACGTCAGCTCTACAAAACATTGTTCATTAATCTCACTAATTTTTAATATAATCTGCATAATATTTGATACCCTAAAATTAGATTTTTAAAAGTTATTTATACATTTATAAGCATGTAAGATTTATTGAAAGTTCCGAAAATTTTAGAAGTATCACATTAAACACAATTTTATGTCGGATAAACTACTTATTACTGTAATTTTTTTCAGAATAAGATTACATTTCTTCAGCCCCCCTGATCCCCCCCCCCCCCCCGTTGTCACTTTAATTTTATATTATCGATTTCCAGTAATTCTGCTATTTCATTATTCGAGTATATGTCTGAGTGCATTTACTATTGTAATTTCATTAAATTAACCATCTCTTTGTACAGGAGATTTTATTCTATCCTTAAAAGAATACTTATTTTTTCAACCACTAAACATCATATGTTGCTGAAATTGAATAAATTTTCGTGTATTAAATATACTTATACAAATGTAAATTCCTCTTATGAGACTTGTATTCAATTTACACATTCAACGTTTTTATAATTTTCGTTTGGAAAACTGATTTGGTCATCTTTGTTTAGTAGTTCAAATAAATCCTTATCTAATTAGAAAAAGCATATTAAAAACTTAATCTCCCGAAAATTAGCTATTTTGTTAATAAAACTTCGCCTCAAAATAATGTGAATAACTTTAATTTTATTTTGTTGATATTCTTTGAAATATAGTTGCTTGGCAACTATTAAATAGAAGAGAGAAAAAAAAGAAACGCATTGGAAATTTTTGTAAAAAATTAGAAATTAAAATGTTTCATATCTTTCAAATTAATGCGTAAAATTTCCCAATAATTTATACAATTAATTTCGAAATTCTAATAAATATGTTGGCAAATTTTCACAGCGATCGGATTAAATTAAGATCTCCATTTCGTAAATTTTGCATTTACAATTTTCCCAATGCGTGATTTTCTTTTCGGTGAATGTTAAAATTAAAAAATCGTCTGACTTCCCATTGAAAAGCATTATGACTTAAAATAAAATGTTTCATATTTTTCGAACGAATGAATAAATTTAGCCCAAAACTATAAAATATACAGAAATATACAGCTATATATATTAACCAAAAATATACAAGCTATTTCGCCAACATACCCCACCAAAAATCAAACTAATTGGACAATTTTGCGGCAGTTATCGCGGAACAGACAGACAAACAAACAGACGAAACCTAAAACTTTTCGCGTCTTCACAGTGAGCCTTCACTGACGTTTCGGCAACTAGTAAATCTGCAGATCAGGAGCCTCAACGTCAGCTCTGAAAGTCATTGTTTCATAATCTCACTTTTAATATTATTTAGCATCTTTAAATCCGCAATTTAATTTTTTTTATATTACATACATATTTATAGGCATATAAAATACTTCGGAGGTTTCATAAATTAGAAGCGTTAAATTAAACACGATTTATGCAATGATATTCTGAAATTCTTATTCTTGTAATTTTTTAAAATAAAAAAATGCATTTCTTATTTTGATATTCTTTGAAATATGGTTGCTAAGCAACTAACAAAATAAAGAGGAAAGAAAAAGAAATGCATTTTAAATTTTGTTAAAAATAGGAAAATAAAATGTTTTATATTTCCCGAACAGTTGCAAATAAATTTCCAATAATTTAAATAATTAATTTCTAAATTCTAATCGATGTATCGGCAAATTTTCAAAGCTATTGCATATATTTAAGACCTCCATATAGAAAATTTAGTATCCGTAATTTTACGTTTAAATCCATTATTCAAATATGCGATTTTCATTTCAGTTAAAAAGGAAATTTGAAAATCGTCTGCATTCCCATAGGAAAGCATTATGACCTAAACAGAAATGTTCTATATTTTTCGAACGAATGAACCAAATGTAACCAAAAGCTATACAGCTAATTCCGGGTACCTCACCAACGTATCCACCAAAAATCAACCTATTCGAATGTTTTTACGGCAATTATCGCAGAACAGACAGATAGACAGACAAACAAACGGAAACCAAAAACTTTTCAGGCCTCCACAGTGAAACTCAACTGACGTTTCGGCAATAATATATCAGTTGCGTGTTGCTGCAGTTATTAAATTTTACACTGTTACACCAGCAGATTTAAGTGTATTTTAAAAAGTAATTGCTTGATTAAGAGTGCTGTCGTTATACATTTCGATATGAATTACTCGTTGTTCCCATGGCAACAATACTCTTCTTTTGTCCCCTACACTAACAAAACCTTATCGAAGCTGAATTGAAAGTGCCCAGAATAGAACGATAATGTTAAGCTTGAAACAATTTTAATCCCTTTAAATTTTGTTCTAAACCATAGAATACGATGGTTAAATTTCATAACATATACATGTAAGTGTATGTAAAAAAACCATAGTTATAAAAGTGTAGTTATTTAAGTTCAACTTACTTCAACTATAGTTTAGTATGAAGAGTTGAAAAATATTTTCCTTAAAGAGTATTTGTCAAAAAAACGTATTTTTCTTCATTGTGTCGTCAACCGACGATAAATCGCCAAAAAATGAAATTTTCATTCATTGGCGCTATATCGAGGTTCCTCAGAAATTTTTTTCATAGATATATAGATCCTCAGGAGAAGAATATTCTGTAATTTTTTCAACTTTTTCTGAGTATGCGCTTATGGAGACCCTTCCTTGTGAGTCGCACTCCACTTATTCAATAACTGAAAGTCGAACCAGAGTTTTCGTTCATAGCTTTAACGATAGTGAAAGTAAAAATGTAACAAATTATAACAACTTGTAATAATATACTTCTTTTTATTGCTAAAAGGGGTAAAATAAAAACATTATAAATAGTAAAATAACTTTTATTAGTCTGTTGATATGTTTCGGCTCTATCCGAGCCTTATCAAAACAAATAAGAATATTCTTTTTTGTTTTGATAATGGCTCGAATGGAGCCGAAACATGTCAACAAGCTAATAAAAGTTATTTTATTATTTATATTTTTTTTTATTTTACATCTTTTAGCAATTAAAGAAGGATAGTGAAAGTATTTTACCGAACATTCCGTTAGTCACGCCTTATCTGACAGATACACTATCAAAAAACTTTAAATATTGATTTTTGCATACATAACTCTCATGTGTATTTTAATACATTAATTCTTTTGTAAACTATAAAATATATTCATGATATTAAAGGATTTGATTTAATGTTATTTATTTCTACTTTGAATTGTATGTTTTATCTATTTTAAATATTTTTGTTAACAATATATACTGGTGTATCTGACAGATACAGCGCGACCACACTTGTTTGAAAAAAAAACACGCGACTAGCGGAGTAGAGACATACTTTGCTTTCTATGAAATCCGCTAACGTCCCAATAACTGCTGAAAATGGCTACGATCTGTGTCCAAAAAACAGTGACCTAGACACTTCGTAATTTGGAATGTAGCTCATGATACATATATATATGGATCACTGGCCTAATTACAATTAAGAATTCAAGCGCTCGAATACGCCATCTGGTGGGAAAAAGATATAACTTGTCGCTTCAGGAAAATTCCTTGCAAACCCACTGCATTACATGCCTTTTTAATTTGTTGATAATGATTATTTTTTTCCACAATTACAGATTTCATGTGATATTTGTGTTCTGTGTTTATATAACAAGGTAAAAATTATCCAAATTTGAATATCTAGCACTTTCAAACGCGTTTACAACAAATAATGGTTTCAATGGCACTTTAGTATTAGATAAAGGGGTAATTTTCCTGTACCGACGGCTGCGATCAGCGCCTCTATAGGCCGTTTTAAGTCCCAGTGAATTTCCCGTGATATCTATCACATTTCTCACAAAGTAAAGTAAGTCTGTCGAATATACCGTTAAACGAAAACACGAGTTCGACTTGCAGTGAGATTCCCTGTATTTATGACTGAATAATAAGTGAAGGGCGACCCAATTTTCTTATATAATAAAATGTCTTTTTTTTTTTTTAATGAAGTGTACCAACCCTCAAAGTTTGTACACGCGGTAGCGAATCATTCTGTATAATACAAATAAAATCACATGTGTGAAAATTATTGGAGGAAAATAGATGAAAAATAATCGGTCAAGTACGAGTTTTATTCACGTATACAAAGGGTTCCGTAACAATAAATTTATTAATTACTAACTGCAATATTACAAAAATATCGTTGCTAAAAGGAAACTCGACATACCTAGTAATGTCTTAAAGATAGGAATATGATAGAACTGAAGACATTCGAAAATAAAAATAAAAAAATAAAATCCTAATAAAAAAAAAACATATCAGAACTGTTCAAAGACAATATACTCGTATACGTAAAATAGTACCACATGTAATAATTGAATTCTATTGAATGAAAAACGATGAATATTTCTCACACTAAAGGCACAGACGTTGTACAAAGTTTAAACTTCGCAGAGTGCTAACCACGCTTCAGAAAGCGATCGCAGAGTTGCTCACGAGAAGTCACCTGTCAATCATATTTGACGTAACTGTAGACCATTTTAAGGCTATTTAGAAAAAACATAATAATACGTTGAATAACGCGAAACTTTCTGACTTATTTATAAACGTATTTCCAGGCATGATTATTGAAGTGATTTGTAATCAAAAGTTTTTTCACTATAAATGATTTACATATTGAGTTATAAGCGATTGTTGTCTCTGAAAACCACTGACTTTTAATGTCTTGGAATTATTTTATGATTTATTTTTTAATAATTGCTTTCAATAATTGAATTGGAATGAAGAACGTTGACTATTTATCACTGTGATTCGCCTTACCTAAAAAGACCTTGTACAAAGTTTAAACTTGGCATTGTGCCAAGAAGGCTTCGAAAGGATTTTAAACGTCTTGGTTCGTGCCGCGTTTTAATTAACCTTTAAAGTGGTGTATTGATTGCGCCACGAACAAAATTAGCGTCAACCCGACCCGAACTGCAAGTTGTGTTGGGTTCGGGTAAAATCGGGTTACACGACCCGATGCAGAGTATTCTAGCTTAGAACTGGGGGGGGGGGGGGTCTTGATCTGCTGATTTAACTCGTTAGAAATGTAATCAGCATTTACAATGGTTCTTTTCTTTATGTACAAGGCTGTTTTCTCAGAAATAAATTATCAGAGTTTGAAGACAGAAAAAAATAATCTTTGGAACAGCTCATCTGACTTGAAAAAATTTTCTTTATTGGAATGGGGGTGCTTGAGTCCCTTGAACCCCTCCTTTTTGTGCGCCCCTGAACAAAAGCAATACCAGGAGAAATATAATTTTTCTAAAAATAAAAATTTAAGACACTTTTGATGCTATTTTATGTGATTTCAGGTTGCGAGTCTTTAAAGAAACTGGATTTCACAGTAAATTTTATAGGTGAATTGACGTCAGTCGAAAGTTTAAAAGGAAATTACAATCTGGAAGAGTTGTGAGTATATTTACTTCTTTTTTTAAAATTTAATCCGTTGTTTCAAACTCTAATTTATTCATTTTTACACTTTGATGTGCTTAAAAAAGTTAAATATTCATTAGTCTATTCAGGGTGTCCCAAAAAAAGGTTGAAGAGAAAGAAATAGTCCTTCAGTTAAGAGGATGAAATAGTCCTACAATTAATTTTTATAAAGTTACACTTTTAAATTTTTTATATGAACCCTACGACAAAAAGTGGTGAATTAGAAATTTTTTTTCCTCTTTTGCTGCATCAAGATCACTACAAAAAAAAAAACTAACTTGTACCTTTAAAATTAATTTACTTATAATGAAGGAAAAGCTGATATAGGACTTTTTCGTATCATTTAAAATAATATTTCGTCCATCATATAGGTCCATGTACAAAGGGATGATGGCATTCTTTAGATGAAAAATAAGTTTACATTTGTGTGTGTGGGGGGGGGGGGGAAGCACAAATACATCTCAATAAAGAATTACGCTGGTAAATATCATTTAAAGAGACAATTGTAGTTTTAAATCTTAGAAACAAATTGAAAAAATGCAATTCACAAAGTATTATCTCACAAAGCTCCAAGTGTTTTTTATCCACTCCATACATAACTGTTTCTAATAATACTTCTATAAATATTTCACCACTAATGCAAGTATCCATTACATTTTTTTAAGGTACACTGCATATGTATTATCGACCGTGTTTCCTCCTTCTTAGTATATCTCAGAAATTTACATTTCTAATTTGATATATGTTTCAATTAGAGATTTTGGGGTCAATTTTTAATTAAGCATAACTCATTCCATTTTAAAGACACAGACATGCAGTTTTTTGTAATGATCTTATATTGTAGCAATATAATATAGTTTTCTATAAATCAATTTTGTCTTGAGAATTCGTGTAAAATTTAAAAACTATAACTTTTTAAAAATTAATGCAAAGACTATTTCATTAATATAATCTTACTTCTTAGCTTTTTTTGAGCATTTCACAGATAAAAAAAAATTAAAAGGCGTTTCAAACTTTTTGAGATATCCTGTATGTCTTCTTTAAAAACTCTAAAATAATAGTAATTTAAAAAAGGCAGAGACGTTTCTTTGTATAGCTGAAATGTTTGCGAAAATTTAATAAAAGAAAATAAATTTAAATAAATTTTAGAGAAAATAATAATAATATAAATGCCATTAATTTTCTATAAAGATACTATGTAATGGTACTCCGATTTGCCAATATCCCTTCTTCGTAATTCTTTCAAATATCAATAAAATTTGCTTGTTTGTCTCTGTTTGTACAGTATAATTTAGTTTGCTTTTACTAATTATATTTAAAAGAAAAGTTGAATGTAGTGAAAAAGAAAAAAGATTTATAGATACGGCGTTCATGTACTATGGTTCTCAAACCTTTATGTCTTTCGTACCACTTGAAACACACTTATATATGCACTCGCAGTCTTCTTTACCTATCCTTTCTTCTAATTTTTTGTCTTTTTAGACTCTAACTGTCGTAAAAATGGGCTAGTTGTCACAAAATTTGGTTAAGTTGGTAAGGTAGTAAGTACTCTAGGTTATTTAAAAAACTTACAAAATTCAAACATCTATCACTTGATGACCATTAATGTCAAAGTTCAATTCAGCACTCTAAAACTTGGGTCCACCATTCTATTTTATGTGTACATATAAGAAATTTTCAAAATAAAATAAAAACCCTTTATGCAAAGATAACATAAACAAAACTCGGTGGCTCAAGTTACACCATACTTGGGCCACTTGTATAAAATCAATATTTGGTTCAAGTTTGAATGCTGTGGAGTGACAAAAGCATACACACACATATTAGTATAAAAATACAGATACTCGAGAAACGCAATATTTATTGTTACAATGCTAAAAAATGATAACTCATCATTTGTACAAAGTTCTTAACACTAAGAAAATCTCACTCAGCCCAGAGATTAGCATGCTTGGTACAAAAGGGCAATCTTGGGCCTATAGTTACCAGCGCGGCCTGGGCGTGTGATAAAGATATATCACAGTTTTATCTTTTATAAGTATTTTATTTTTCAGCTCAACGTATTTCTGTATTTTTATAGCCTTTCCAGTTTAATTTGCCATTCCTTAAAAGCTATTTATCAGCAGTCGCGCGCCTTGTACGCTGCTTTTTTGGCAAGGCCGTCTCCCCCCTCATTGTGCTTCGCGTTCGTTGAATCGGCGATGTTGTTTTCTCTGCGAGGCATCTTCGCGCTTTGAGTTAGTTTCAGTCGGCGCTGAGCTGTGACGTCATCGTCATTCAGCGGCTCTCACTCCGCACGCGTGTGTTGTGCGCATGCGTCACCGCCACTCTTGTTCGGTATGTTTTCGGGAGCTGTTTTGTTTTGGCGCTGTATGCGAAAGGGGCGTGTCTTTCAAATACAAATTAGAATCGTTCTTTTAATTATTAAATGTTAATTTGTTTCTGATTTGCTCGTTTAATTTTCACGTAATTCCTAATCATCAAATTAGTTTAAATTAATCTTGCTGTCACATTTGTGCACCCCTGTTATGGGTATTTATACTAATGTTGCGCATTTTTCCAACAGAATTTTAATAAAAATGATGCTGTAAATTTATGATAAACGTCGTATGGTCTGGAGGCCCGCTGGCCTGTGCCAGCGCTCATATCCTAGAATTGCCGTAGCGCTGATTCTTTGGAGATCAATTTCGCGTTTTCAGTTTTTAATTATTCTATAAAAATGCTGTTGTAAATTTTAAGTTTAATATTTTAAAAGTTTTAAATCAACTGGTAATTGACTTCTGAATTAATTCTATAATTCTTCATGGACGCGGCCAGAAGGAATATGTTAAAGATTCTTCGAATTTTACGAAATTTGAGCCAGTACTTTTTAAAGACTTGATGTGCAGCTTTCATCTCATCCTTCCTACTTCTTCAAGAAAATGTAATAAACATTATTGGATCCTAACCTCAACGAGTTTTCATTTCAAGTAGTATGAGTCTCTTATTTTTTAACAAAGAACAAGTAAGAATATTTAATTTTTTTATATTTTTGATTCTCTTCTCAAAGAATATCGACCTAAAGAACGTCATGCAATTTTTTGCATTGGGTTATTGCTCACACATTAATATTCCCATCAATTGCTCTCTTAAATATTTATTTCCGTCACATTTGGCGCCGTTTATTCTTTTATGAAGAGAAAAGTTAAAAATTTTATTTTGTTCTTAAAAATTATTCTGAAAATTTGAAACTTATAAAATAGAATATATTTGAAGATTTGATGCTCTATTAATTAATTTATATTAAAAATGAAATATAATTTGAAGATTTGCTGATTTTGATTAAATTTTTAAAAGCTTAAAAAAAAAAAAAAAAAAAATATTCTTGTGTTGCTGAAATTTAAGAAATTTTCCACAGAAGATCGATGTTTGCAATACATCGTTAATTTCGGAACTTTTATTCTCAACTGGCTTGCATATATTTAATAATTTATTTATAATTGAAAAATGATATTTTAACAGAAATTAATTTTTATTCTGGTATTTTTCCATGAGATTTCTTGAATATTTTATGCAAATTTTACTGAAGAATGAAATTTTTAAAATGATGAATTTATTTATTTTTTAACAAATGAAAAATTATGGTGCTTTTTATATATATAAAGTTAAAAATATATATAATTCATGATGAATTCACATATTTTTGAAAAATGTGAAAATTGTTCTTGTTCTAAGTTTTTGAGAACAAAATTTAAAGAGGCTATGGTTGTTCTTGTTTTGGGTTAATTTTTGGTAATTTATTGGCACTTTTAAATGCAATTGATATTTTTTTATGAATATTAAATTTTATTGAAGCAAATTTTATTGGAATTAAATTTATTGAAGCTATGTTCTTATCATATTACTAATTTTCCTGCACTTATTCTCAATATGAATGAATTGCCTTCATAGAATCTCAAGTTTTCATGTGATTTTGTAGTTGTTTTATCATACATAAATTTTTTGAGTTCTTGGTTGCTTCTACAGAAGTTAAATTACTTATTGCAATAACACTACAAGTTCATTGACTCTCGCCATTTTTCTACAAATATTTAGTATGATTATAGTGTGCAAGCAGTCTGTGCATTTCAATTGCTACTTTCTAGAAATTAAAACTCAAGAAATGTATTTATATTTTGAAAATATTACACAATATTTTGCATTTTCTGTTCTACATTTTGAGAACTCTGTTTTTTTTTTTTTTTTTTTTTTTCAAGGAATTGTTGCTTCATCTGAATATCAATTTTATATTACACAGCATCTGCATCTTTTTATTGAAATTCTCATACCATAATCACAAAAAAGAGACTGGTATTATTTTTTTTCTTTTTTTGAGAAGTTATAGCCATTACCCAACTGCTGCATATTCTTGTTTCTGAAATAGTACTGTCTACTTATGCTGCATTTTTAATATTCTACAATCTGAATATATACTGACAACTTCAATAAACTGGTTATTATTATCATCTGACTTTGCTTACCTGGTGGAAGAGTCTTCAAAATGTGTTATATCCATTGTTGGCTGATTTTCTCTGCTGTCTGCAAATATGATGGGTTCCTGATAGTACAATAATTACTTACCTGCACTCTTTTGCGAGTTGAAGTGATTGTTGATGGTCGCCATCCATATAAGGCAAATATATCCGTATGATTGCTCCTCGTCAGTCCTCTTCATCTTGTAGAACTTGTTTCTCCCTCATCAATGTTATCTAAGGTGTTACAAATTACAGCTATGCCTATTTGCAATAGTTTTCTATATTTTTCTACCCTCTGTTGCAAAACCCGATTATGGAAGTGTACTGTCATTTATTTTAAAGTTCAGTTTTACAGCATTTACAGAAATTGCTACTTTCTCAAATGGAACTTCTCAAATTTGGAAAAATTATTATTATTATGATTATTTGAAAATTTTTAGTATGCTTAAATTATAGTGCCTTTTATTTTTATTCTAGTATTATTTCATAACCCAAATGTTTTCTAAATCATTTTTACCATATGCCTCACTTAAAGAAAATTATTTTATAAATGAAGAAATTTTTTGTTGCATTAAATTATATTGTAAAGCTACGTGCAAAGCAACACATATTCTTAGACTTTCCAGCGCATTATAAAGAAATATTCTACCACTTGTGAAATGATTTTGGTGAATATTATTTTCTTCTAAGAATCTAAAATGCTTTTATAGTCTTAGTGACTTTCTCAAATGTCACCAATCCCAATTTTGTCTCTAAAGTGTGCAAGTAGTGTTGTATTGCCTCAAATCTGCAATTTCTGCCTGCTTGAATACACCTTTACAAAAATATATATAGGCAACTTAGACTTTCCAGCGCCTCTCAACAAGAGTCTTGTGCTCTTTGTATTATTTTATTCTAAGTGCCACTTCGTCATATTATTCCTCAACATCATGGAACCACAGTTCATGATTTAGTCTCTGCTAATTACCTGATGTGTCTTCAAATGCTCCTATCTGCTGTGTCTTCAAATGCTCATTTAAGATGTCATTAAGTGCTAATTTTTTTAGTGCTAGAATATCCATATAAAGTCTTCAATTCTTCTTTTAGTGGTATGTGTTTCAGGCAAAAAGGCCAATTCGCTGCTACACTGCCATTGTGTCAATCAACCAACCAGTGTGCCACTTAACTTGCAAACTTTTCAGCAAGTAGTTACTTTTTTCTGAATGTGATTATCTTTTTAAAATCAGACTGATTTTAGAACTCCTTTAAAAGGTATTACATCTGATTATTTGTTACGTAAAAGCAGAACGTTTATGATCCTTCATCTGTAAACAAACAAATTTTTTTTTCTTCCTTCAAGCATTTTGTTAGCAATATTCATCTGTTTATTTACAATAGTTTTAGCAAGAATGTTGTATATTTTTGTCTGGTTTACATACTTGCTAATGGTTTAACGGATCGCTATTAGCATTTTTGTAAGTTTTGATGAATTTATATTGTGTTTTATGCTTATTTGATTTACAGATTCGTCATCGGTTCTGGAGATCGCCCTTGACAGTCTTGTAAGTTTTGGTGTTTGTTCAGTTTACAGATCTACTGATGGTTTATAAGGGGGCTATTAGTGTTTTGTGAATTGTAATGAATACATATTAATAGTTTATATTTATTTGATTTACTGATTTGATAATGGTCTCATGACCGAAGGGAGGCTATTAACACTTTTGGTAAGTTTTGTAAATACCACCCAAATAATTCATATTTTGTCAATAGCTGATTTTTCTATAGGATATATTATCCTTTTCATTAATGTTATATAAATTTATGATTATAACATGCTTTACATAACGGTGCACTGTGTTTGTTTTTATACTCTCATAAAATGTGTCATTTGATTTTAACTTGTCTTTATGAAAGTTAATGGTTAAATTATTTTTTTTTTTGAGGATCCTCATCACCTTTTCTCATTTTTTTCTCATTTTTGCAAAAAAACCATGGTATATTAAAAGAAAATTTATGGTATATTAAAAGAAAATTTATTGTGTCTAGAGAAAAATGAATTGAGTATAATTGAAAGAATTTTGTTGAATATTTCAGAAAGAGTTTTATTGAGTGTATTTCATGAAAAATTATTTTTACTGAATATTTATAGAAAATTTTATTGAGTACTTGCAAGTGCATTAAGTATGAAGTATTTTACTAAAGAAATGTGTCATTTATTGTTGGTTAAAACTTATTCATTATTTGTTATATATTGAAAAGTTTTTATAAATCCAACTATTGTGATGACTTTACTTATTTATGACAAAGGAATTTAAATTTTGTTGCAACATGATTTTATGCAAATTTCATTATTATGGGTAATAATTCTTATGCACTTATTATATACTTGTTATGATATCAGTATTATGTGCATTATGTTAAATACTTAATTTTATATGATTTGAATTATTACTAATGCAATATGTATGACTTAAAAAAAAATGTACATACTTAGGCCTTTGAATGAATTTAAAATCCTTACAATGGATTGTTTTTGTGCACATTTATGCTATTTAGAGTTAATTTTATATGCTCTATATTTTAAAAGTCCTAGGCATCAGTCAGAATTTAAAGTATTCTTGACTTTTTGTTGCTTTAAAATTGCAACTTATTATAATTTAAATATTTGTCTAGACAAGTCGGATAAGAAAGAAATTACCGACTCTTTTTATGTTGCTTTACTGTTGCAACTATTTTGATATGATCTCATTGCTAATTTAAAGAAAATATTAGCTTTTTTTTTTTTATATACATGATGATATTTGTTTAGAGATCAAGATTAATGGAAGGTATGCCTTTCTTTGCTAAAAATGCAATGGGGCTTCTGTATACTATGTTATATTGTATACTATAACATTTTTTGTGATGAGATTTTTGAATGTACTACAATGATGTATATTCTTTCTCTTTTTCTTTTTGGTTGCTGCACATCACATCAAATTTTATTTTATTTACTTTTCATGGCTCTAAATTTATGTAATTGTGTCATTCTTACTTTGGCATTTAAAAATTTTGTCTTCCCTTTGTCAAAAAAGGCTTTTACTGTTTTTAACCCTTTTTCTCCTTCTGGTCAGTCAAAATTTTTGTCGGTGAATGGGGGTATTGCGATAAAGATATATCACAGTTTTATCTTTTTTAAGTATTTTATTTTTCAGCTCAACGTATTTCTGTATTTTTATAGCCTTTCCAGTTTAATTTGCCATTCCTTAAAAGCTATTTATCAGCAGTCGCGCGCCTTGTACGCTGCTTTTTTGGCAAGGCCGTCTCCCCCCTCATTGTGCTTCGCGTTCGTTGAATCGGCGATGTTGTTTTCTCTGCGAGGCATCTTCGCGCTTTGAGTTAGTTTCAGTCGGCGCTGAGCTGTGACGTCATCGTCATTCAGCGGCTCTCACTCCGCACGCGTGTGTTGTGCGCATGCGTCACCGCCACTCTTGTTCGGTATGTTTTCGGGAGCTGTTTTGTTTTGGCACTGTATGCGAAAGGGGCGTGTCTTTCAAATACAAATTAGAATCGTTCTTTTAATTATTAAATGTTAATTTGTTTCTGATTTGCTCGTTTAATTTTCACGTAATTCCTAATCATCAAATTAGTTTAAATTAATCTTGCTGTCACATTTGTGCACCCCTGTTATGGGTATTTATACTAATGTTGCGCATTTTTCCAACAGAATTTTAATAAAAATGATGCTGTAAATTTATGATAAACGTCGTATGGTCTGGAGGCCCGCTGGCCTGTGCCAGCGCTCATATCCTAGAATCGCCGTAGCGCTGATTCTTTGGAGATCAATTTCGCGTTTTCAGTTTTTAATTATTCTATAAAAATGCTGTTGTAAATTTTAAGTTTAATATTTTAAAAGTTTTAAATCAACTGGTAATTGACTTCTGAATTAATTCTATAATTCTTCATGGACGCAGCCAGAAGGAATATGTTAAAGATTCTTCGAATTTTACGAAATTTGAGCCAGTACTTTTTAAAGACTTGATGTGCAGCTTTCATCTCATCCTTCCTACTTCTTCAAGAAAATGTAATAAACATTATTGGATCCTAACCTCAACGAGTTTTCATTTCAAGTAGTATGAGTCTCTTATTTTTCAACAAAGAACAAGTAAGAATATTTAATTTTTTTATATTTTTGATTCTCTTCTCAAAGAATATCGACCTAAAGAACGTCATGCAATTTTTTGCATTGGATTATTGCTCACACATTAATATTCCCATCAATTGCTCTCTTAAATATTTATTTCCGTCACAGTTCGGGGTGACTGTGCAAGGTTTTCAGGGTTTCCCTTGTAACGAGAACAATAATTTGGGTAACTTTCCCTTCAAAAGTCTTCCATGAAAGCACCCCTCTATTGCAACATGGCCAAAGCTGGCCAATGCTTACCAAAATCCCTGTCTTCCTCCCTCTTTAACATTAAACTTACATAAATCATTGGAATGCATGTGTTCATCTTCAATCAGGCTGAAATATTAACTCTGAAGTTTAAAAGGAAATGCATGACGTTCACTAAAAATTTTAACAGATTGTACAACACCAACATTTTTGTTAATGTACATTTCCATCACATCGTCTATAAGAGAACTCGTAATAATTTTTGGATGATTTTGACCTGTTAGGAAAAAGTTTTACTTGCACTTTTTCTTCGTTTCATATCATTTCAGTAACAACTTTTATTTTTTACTGTTTTCATTGAAGATTGGTTCAACATTGATGTAGACGTCCTGTTCAAGCTATTCAAATTTCAGGGAGAGTTTATTTAGCACATTAGGGATTTCTTTAGTGTCAGCGTTTGTATTTCTGTCAAAGTCAGTGTCAGTAAAGATACTTAAAATCAAATCAGAAACTGAATTTTGCAATGAATATTTACCATAATCGACTTAAGCGACTTTTTTGGATGGATCAAGTTACTCCAATAATGGCAAAAATTAAATAGATTAAATAAATAATAACTAATGTGAGTATAGGCTATTCAAAATTAAGAGAGAAACAATTAATTCAAAACCCGTGTAAATTGGCAGAGTTTGTAATGCTTTGGCTACAATCATCGATCACTGGCAAAGCAGTGATTGTTGCTTTGCATCATAAACAGAATACAATTTGCCACAATACATGTTTAATTTGTGGAATTAATGTATCAACTATAAATATAATTATTATTTAGCTTATTTAAATTCTAAACATTAAATATTTGCAACAAATATTTCTCACTATTAAAAAAAAAAAAAAAAAAAAAAAAAGAACAAATATTTGTTGATTTTTACAGAACCTCGAAATAGCGAAAAAAGCGCAAAACTGATCTCTGTAGCATAAATTAGCAACACTTATATTTATTTAAATTCCCTTAAAACTTTGAATGAACTATACTTTAAATTTTAAATAGAGACATTTTATACCGTATAGTTTATTATTATTACTATTTGTTTATTTATTATTTATAGAGACACGTGACAAATTTAATGTAGGATCGTCTATTGTGGTCTAACATTAGCGATGATGGGAGCAATTTCGCTTAAAGTGTCTTATCAATTATAGTTTATAGATAACAATGAAGGGCTATCGCACAGAATACTCAGTTGTGCCAAAACCGTTCTCACTAAACTACACCAACTGTCGTGCAACATGTAAATAATAATAATGACATAACAAAAAATGGCACTATAAATCATAGGTTAAGAAACAATCACTTGAAAGTGGTTTTGTTTCATCTTGGAAAATTATTTGTTTTTCATGATGAATGATACTTGTTTACTTTGCATATCTCTCTCATGTATTTTGAGGAATTTTTACGGGGGAAAATATTTCATTTCTGTTTTAGGTATCTGACTGGGAATCCCTGTGTGGATTACGAAGGTTACAGAGAATTTGTACTCGCCACTTTGCCACAGTTGAAGGTGAGTTTATCAATGTAATAATAAAATTACATGAGGTACAAACGCAAACAAATTTATGAAATATTCCTTGATGCTCTAGAAATGTTCATGGAAACGAACAGTTTCGAATTCAATACTGTTTCAACTCTCTTCATCAAGCAAAGCATACGTGAGAACACTAAACGAAAACACCCAGCTTTACTAAGATGATATTATGTTACAGACATTTAGCACGGCGGAGGGGTCTATCATGTGCACTGTATTATATTTTGGGCGTGCCATCCCAGGGCTTTCCGTGTGCGCCTCTCATACTAAGCATTTGTTTCCTTCTAGTTTGTTTAGATCTAGCTTGTAGTCTAATCAAGAGGAAAGGGCAACCATTACGAAATGGACCATGAAATCTTTAATTTTGTAAATGTCTGATTTAATATACATTCCTTACTCTTATTGGATTTAATTTCCATCTGAGTTGTAAAGAGTCGAATGAATTCTATTTAAAAAGCCTTGAAAGAAAGTTCCACTGTTTTTGAATGAAACGAAATAGGAAGTGTTTTCCATAACTTTTCTGCCTCCACTATTTGTCCTACTTTTAATACATATCTTTCTTCGTTGTGCTTGGTTGATTATCGTCTATTGAAGTGTTTTACACTGTTAAAATTTTTGTTGTAGGTTGAACCAAATTTTGGTGCTGCAGTAGTTGCGATCATGAGATGGTGAAGTGTTTTACACTGTTAACATTTTTGTTGTAGGTTAAACCAAATTTTGGTGCTGCAGTAGTTGCGACCATGAGATGGTGAAGTGTTTTACACTGTTAAAAATTTTGTTGTAGGTTGAACCAAATTTTGGTGCTGCAGTAATTGCAACCACGAGATGGTGAAATATCTTTCCAACATCTGGAGCTATGGGTCAACTGAAGCTCTAAATGTTGGGTTCGATATTTTACCACCTTGTTGCAGCTACTGCAGAACCAAAGTTTGGTTCAAACCACCACAAATTTCTTACAGTGTACAATTTGTTTTATTTCACGGCACACTTGAATGCACTGTTATATTTGCGCTGCGCACTTGAGTGCATATAGTTATAAATTCGTGGCTCATTTATATTTATGATGATAAAATGTATGAAAGTAATAGGTATTTTTTAATTTAGTTATAAACATAAATAAAATGCACCATCATAGTCAATAAAAACAAAATATTTCATTATACATTGTATTTTAAAAATAGCATTTAAATTCTTAAAACCTCATTTATTTCTCTTTATTATGTATATTATATGTAATAAAGTTAACAAAGTATCTGAGCTTGACATTTTTATTACATATTTTTTGCAAAATCGAATGTTTAGATAAACCTACGCGTAAATTTTATACCAAAAAGTTTCGATGGGCTGAAATTTCTTCAAAATTTGTGTACATCTTAAGCCGTTTGTAAAATTTGTTCAACCCAATTTACACTAGAAAAAAATCATAAGTTCAAATATTTCTATTGTATTTCTATTTTATTTTTCTAGAGCATTAATTTTTCTCAGAAGGTTCCCAGCTGACAGTATTATACCGTAAAATTAACGGTAATAAACAGCAAAATAAGCAGTAATACGATGCGCACATGCGCGGCAGCGTATTACTGCTTATTTTTTAGCGTATTACTGCTTATTTTTATTGCGTACAATTTCCAACTTGTTAGAGGATTGTAAAACACTTGAAGAAACATATTACATTCTTATTTCTCAAATAGCATCTTACTTTTAGGTAGATTTCGTAAGAAATACTACCTATCACATTTTCCCCTAAGTTGGAATTTTTGAAAAAATTTTGCAGATCTACACCGATTATGACTCCCAGAACCCAAAACCACCCCCAGTTCAAAACCTTATCTATCTTATCTGTCTACCTAATCTATCTATGTCACTTTCTTATGGACACGATAACTCCCATAATTCTGCACAAATCTCCTCCAAACTGATACATAAAATCAAGGGGCATAAAATCTCGGTCAAGTTCATTAATGCGCAAAATCGAACCAAGGGAGGTCAATGGGGAGCTTTTTGTGAAAACAGAAAAAAACCTCATAATTTCTTAATTATGATATACGTATCGAATCCGTTTAAAGTTATTATTACTTCTAGGAAAAGGGCCGAAAGTTTATGTATGACAGATTTTTGATATCATTCAAAATGGCCCCAAGGGGGAGGGGAAAAGGGGGGTTTTAGAAGAAAAAAATTCATAACTTCGTCAATTCACAAGATATCAAATTCGCTTAAATTTATTCTAAATCCTCTTAATATTATCTAAAACTTTTCAAGTTTTTTATAGGACCAACGCTTATAGTAAAACATAAATAAATAAATAAATAAATAAATAAATAAAAATCCCTGCCGGCTCCGCCTGCAAACAAGTTAGGTTTCGAAGTGGGCGGTTCCAACTATCGCGTCATGGCAAAAAAGTCATTTCTTCCGCAATTCCCAACAAACTGGCGCCCCACGGTCTGCGTCTTCGAAATCTACCTGTGCCTGTAGGCCGAGCTGTCAGGGATTTTTTTTTTTCCAATTTGTGAAAAAATATTTCATTTTGAGCCTGAGCCCAAAACACTGGTATAAAAATCGAACCCGAACCCGTTTTAGACCCGGGCTCGGGCTGAGCCCATCTAATATCCAGTATATGATTTTTTCTCTCTTTAGGTTCTTGATGGGGAAAAAATTAAAGCATCGGAAAGAATAATAGCTATGCAGGTAACTATGTTCGTTTAAAATAATATCGGTTTTGAGATTAAAATTTTAATATTGAAATAGTAATGCGTTTTATAATAATAAATTCTTCGATAATTATGAAAATTTCGTTTCAGAAATATCACACTGTAAGAGGATGTATTTTAGAACAGCAAAAACGATATATGAAAAAAGTAAGTGATATTTTCCTCATTCTTTTAATTAAATTTTAAATGTCGTAATTTTACAGCGTTTACAAATTTTTAGAATGATTTTGGAAGGTTAATGTTTAAAATTACTTATTATACTTAAATGTTTGAGCTGATGGCTTTTTTCTTGACTGTATATCTGCACTATGTTTTCCATAATAGAAAGATTTTTATTTATTTTTTTTTAATTTCCCAGCTTATTACTTTCTATTCTTGTTTAATCCTGTCATGCTTGATAACATCATATGTATGACGTTGTATTGAAAAACAACCCTCAGGCATACCTGCCAACCTCGCACTATTCTTCCGTAAAATGTTGATTAATTTGACCCAGGTTAAGTACGTTCGAGTCAAAAATTATTTTAAGAAATGAGTTCAAATAAGTTCACATTGAAACATGAAATTAAATGTGTAATGATACATTAGGTAAATTTTCTGGTTAGAAACATGTGCGCCATGTAGGGGGGGGGGGACCGCCCACCCCCTCCCAAGGAATTTGAAATTTCAGAAAATTTATCTGTTATGACTAATTAGACCAAAAAAAAATCAAAATATGATCAAAAGCTAAAATAACGTCAGATTTCACAGATTTGATTACAATAAAAAAACTAGTCAGATGTGCCAATCCCAAAACTTTCTTCTATCTCATACAGGTCCTCCCAATCAGGGGCGCCATTTCGGAGGGGCTGGGAGGGCAACCGCCCCGCCCCAGCTAAAATAACGCCAGATTGCACAGATTTGATTACAATAAAAAAAAAAAAAACTATTCTGATGTGTAAATCCCAAAACTTTCTTCTATCTCATACAGGTTTCACATACACGAGAAACAAATCGCCACCAATTTATATTAAGGTCTGACTGAATCTAAAGTTTTATTAAATTATGTGCGTTAGTTCTGGAGATATAACTATCGTGAAAATCGTGCAAAATGTAGCATAGCAGCGCCACCTGTTGGGCTATTTATCCAAAACGTAATCAACATCTATTTTTGTCAAGGTCTAATGGTCTAATGGAATTTGAAGTTTTGTGAAATTCTGTGCATTAGTTCTTGAGATATAGTTGTCGTAAAAATCATGAAAAATGTAGCATAGCAGCACCACCTGTTGGGCGATTTGCACCAAAAACTAATCACCACCCATTTATATCAAGGTCTATCTGAATCTAAAGTTTTATTAAATTCCGTGCATTAGTTCTTGAGATACAGCACCACAGAAAAAGCCGTCTAAGTGTCTTTCCGAATACTGGGAAGCAGTGACTAATAGTGGCCATGTTGAATGTTTCTGATTGGGTGTTGTTGTTTGTAAATAAATATTAATTCAAATATTGTCTACTGTTTTTATTTAAAGTTTATATTTTACGAATAAATATGCAATTGAGAACCCCCACCCCACTTTATTTACAAGTAAAACTTTATGTGGTACTGTCACACATACAAGCAACATAACTTGGCTATGTTCTTTCTTTAATATTTTGTTGAGTGAGAAAGTTGTAAAGATCATTCTCATTTATACTGTATATATGGATGTAAAATAAATAAACGAATGAATTACTTGGTCCTCAAGAATACCTCTTTTTTTTTTAGCGTGCATGTCTGTGGTGTTAAAAGCTATGGAGTTGATCGTATAGAAATTTAAGCAGTTGTGATTTTTTTCTATTTTTGTAACAACACCACATTGCGTTCTTTGAGGTCAGAAACAGAAATTATGTAATAAATTTTATTCTTACCAATGTCTAATATCTTTAAAAAATGTAAATGAAGTTATGAAATGAAGACCTTTTAATAAAAAATCTTTTTTATTTGATCCGCATCAGGTAGTAAAAGTGTTTTCTTCTTAAGCCTTTAAAAGATTGTAAATAATAATAATAATAATAATAATCAACCTAGGAATGTAAAATAAATAAATGAATGAATTACTTGTTCCTTTAAAATATCCCCTTTTTTAACGTGCGTTAAAATCTGTGGAGTTGATAATATAGAAATTTAAACGTTTTTTTTTTTTTTTTTTTTTAACAACTCCACTTTGCGTTTTTTGACGTCAGAAACAGAAATTACGTAATAAATTTAATTCTGACTAATGTCTAATGTCTTAGAAAAATGTAAATAAAATTATGAAATGAAGACCTTTTAATAAAAAATCTTTTTTATTTGATCCGCATCAGGTAGTAAAAGTGCTTTCCTCCTAAGCCTTTAAAATATTGTAAAAAAAAAAAAAAAAAAAAAAAAAAAAAAAAAAAAAAATCAACCTCGCAGGACATCTTATAAGTACTATTACTTCGTATATTACTTCTTTCCGGTAGCGATCATTTTTGTAAAAAAAAAATTAACGGCATTTTCTTCAGCTAAGCGACAGCATCACCTCACATTTGTCAGCGATCGATGGTTCAAACGGTACTGACTCTGACCGCTACGATCAGAAATCAAATTTTATAAAAACAGAGTCTCCAAAATAAATTCAGGAGAACTTTAAAATGATGCGCCGAAAATTCCGAAGGGAGGAATAAAATATGACGGTTCATTCTTTAGATAAAAAGATTTTCCACTTTGTTAATATAATTTTAGATATTTATTTGCATTCATTGTTTTCAAAAAATGTGTCTTTTCTTGTAAAAAATAAAAAGGGCGGTTTTTTTTTTCAAATCTACGATTGCTTGCAGATTGGGAAAACTGATGATGAAATTAACAAAAGTATAGAAGAAAGTTGGAATGATACAGAAAAATATGTCACAAGTGAATCTAATGAGAAGTATGTAACGTTCACTTTTCGTAAAATATGGCTGATAAAAGTCATTTAATAAGTCAATTCCAGTAAAAACACTATATTTATAGAATTCTAACATGTGATTTTTTTTGACGTATATTTATTTTCCTTTTTAATGTTTTTTTCTTTTAAAATATTTTCTTATATCCTGCATATCAAATAAAAACTCGAATATACATATAGAATGTAATTCTATCATTCTGTGTTCCTTTTTTACAGTTTCTGGAAACAGCCTACTAATAGTCATACCCCACAGTCAAGGATAGATATCTACAAACACATGGAGAAGATGTCCCATAAAGAAAAAAAGTAAGAAGTTTCATTTTTTTTAAATTATTATTTTAAGTGCATTACATTTATTACATTTTAATTTTATATTATTTTATTTAACTTAACTTCATGCATGCAAAGATGAAATTTTGTAATCAATTTTTCACTCACTTCCTGATATGTTAGAATTATAAAAATTGTCTACACAGTCGTGTTTCCGATGACATTACAGCATCTTAATATTTTTAGAACTTAATTATAAACGAATAAATTAATTTTAGTACATATTTATGTTAGGCGGGAGCATGTGATAAATTGCCAAATATTCTGTATGGTTACAATTGTATAAGAGTTTCAGCAACAATGAAGTTAATTATGAGCCAAACCACTCCCTCTAAAATAGGTCCACTGGCATTGAAACTGCACACAGAAAAAAGTTTTGTTGAATCAGCAAAAATTTGGTTGACCCAACAAAACTTTTCGTTTAAATATGGGTCAATGGAAATTTTGTTGGAATCAACAAAAAAAAAAAATTTTGTTGATTTTTTTTGCAATTCCAAAAAAAAAAAAAAAAAAAAAAAAAAAAAAAATTGTATCGTCAGCAATATGTTTGTTAATTCAAGTAAAATGGTTCAATTTTAATTGAATTAACAAAATTCTTTTTGTTACATAGATATATGCTATGTGCTATTTTAACAATCTATTTTCTTTTTTCAACAAAATAAATTTTGTTTGTTTAAATAATAAAATACGTTATATTACGAACTTGTTTTGTTTATACTACAAAACCTTTTGTTAAATGAACCAATATAAACACGCAATTTTAACGATTTTTTAATTCATTATCAGCAGAGAATTACGCCTGTAAACCTTGAACAATAGCAAGTAAATTTTTATCCTGATATTCTTCAAGTGAAAACCGAGAGAGTGAAAATTGTCCAAGCCGGGAGTCGATCCCGGGTCCTCAGAACAGCACCCTGAGGCTCTACCACTGAGCTACAAGGAACGATATCGCAGCTCGGCATTTCTCACTCTTATATATGTCGGAACGGCTGCAACCGCAGCACAAGATGGAAATATCATCAGGAGCACGCAAATTTCTACGGCAAACATGAGACGACAATACAAAGACCAGCATACGGCGACACATAGTTAATTTTTAATTCATTTTCAGCAGTAAATTACGCCTGCAAAAAGCAGGATAAAAATTCACTGTTATATTTTACCAGTGTATTTTCTTCCAGTACCAGAGTACTTATGTACCAGACTACTTTCATCTTGTAAAGATAAAAGAAAGTAATAAATGGGACAGGGGGATTTTTAAAACTACCTTGGTCCGTCCCAATGAAAAGAAGTTTTAATTATCCAAAAATTATGTTAATCCTTTAATTAGTCAAATAAATCGAGTTACGTTCAAAGATTACAGGCGTAATTCACTGCTGAAAATGAGATAGAGCTATTGCAGAAATCGCGAAAAATGCAACATAGCAGCGCCACCTGTTGCGCGATTTACACCAAAAACTAATCAGCAACAACTTATATAAGGAAGTAACTGAATATAAAGTTTTATTGAATTCCGTGCATTAGTTCTTGAGATAGAGCGCCCACAAATTTTTTATCACATACAGACAGACAGAGTCATTGACAGTCATTTTCTAAAAACAGTCAAATCGTGTTCAGGACCTTCTAAAATCCGTCGGAAACCGGAAGTCGAAAATTTTCATGATTCCAATACTTTCTTTTTGTAAAGATAGAAGAAAGTAATAAATGGGACAGGGGGGATTTTTAAAACTACCTTGGTCCGTCCCAATGAAAAAAAGTCTTAATTATCCAAAAATTGTGTTAATCCTTTAATTATATAGCTATATAAGTCAAATAAATCTAGTTACGTGAGAGAGTTATGGCTACTGCACAACAATTTAAATTTTGCAAAAACAACAAAATTTTGCTGGAATTACAAAATTATTGTAAAATTAAAAAAACAAATTTTGTTAATTCAAGTAAAATTGATGAAATTTTGTTAACATTTTGTAAGAATGTTAACAATATTTTTTTGACCAAGAAACAAAACCATTTTTTTTAGTTCAACTAAAAATTTTGCTAAAACAACCAAAATATACTCAACAAAACATGTTTTGTTGTTTCAATAAATTCCTTTTTCTGGGTGTGCAAAAGTAAAATATTTTTAACACCAAAAAGTAGAAAAAAAAAATATAAATACAAAATAAATAACGTAATATATATTTTTTTAAATATGCTTTTATTATGTAAGAATTTAATATATATGTGTATGTGTGATATATTCTTTAATAATTACTTTATAATGTTCTTTAATTCTGTGGTACATACTTTTAATATAAACAAAAGTACTAAACCATTAAATAAAGTCTAACATCTAGTGGCAATGAAGCATTGCCAATTGCCAAAGACTCGTGAGCTAGGATATAAAGGGACAAACCTCTCCTAACACTTTTATTATTATTATTTTAATTTTTTTAGAAGTGGTGTTTTGCAGTGTCTGAATTCTTTTTTTTTTTCACTATATCTACTTTTTTAATAACATTAAAATGTTTTTTTTATGCTGCATTTCAGAGAAAAGAAAACGCAAAAACGTTCTAGGATATTATTCACTGATGAAGGGCGGCCTTTTAATATTAATGAACCAAAGTAAGTTTATTAATTTGGTGCGATGTTTTTTTTATTATTATTATTTTTTAATATTTTTTTTCTATTCAAAAATACCAATTTTTGTTAATTGCTTTGCTACTTTGACTGTCCCTTTCATAAAATAGTGTCTTTGCATATTAAAATTTTTTATCATGACGGATAAAATAAATCGTTAACTAAGTAGAAATATTCCATTGCCATTAAATTATTATAAACTAGCTGCGTGGCAAACCGGTGTGTTACATTGACATTGCATGAAAACTTTCGATTTATTGACGGAAAAGGAAATCCATTATTATTATACATTTAGAAAAAATATATAACATTAATTTTATTAAATACTAAATTTCAAGTACGAAATCATATTTGCAATGTTTGTGAAATAGAGATTGCGAAAATTACATTTTGCAGATTACGTGATTTTTTATGCAAAACGTTATTTGTCAAAAGATCTGTTAAGATTTGGTAATAGCGTCTAGAAGATACAGCCTGGCAACAGGCACTTTCAAAAAGTGCTAAAAAAAATTTAGGCCGATAAATGTCGTACGATGCTGAAATATAAATGTCGATCGCAGCAGCTGATAGCTCAAATGTAACCATTGTATAGATATCTTCTAATCTAAACGCTATACTTCAAGGTTTACGTTTGAGCTACCAGATGTTGCTGCGATCGACATATATCAGCTTCAATTTTTTAGCACTTTTTGGAATAGAACGAGTTGCTAGTGCCAATATATGTCCTCCTTAGATGCTGTAATTTGGTTACTAATATTGGAGCTGGTGGAATGAAAAAGGCGTTATTTTGACGAACTTACAAAAATATACTTTAGCTTTTTGAATTAAAATAAATACTTTACAACAACAACAACAACAACAACAACAACAACAACAATAATAATAATAATGTCATCATTTTATTTTTAAGCGCCATTGTAAACCGTTTTAACCGCCATCTTTCAAAAAGAATTAATTGAAAATAGTATATGCCTTTTCTTTAAATTCAATTTTTGTGAATATGAACAATAATTGTCCGCCTAAATGCAAGGAGCTTAAATCTCCCCCCTTGGTTGAATATAAGGCTAAAAAAAAAATCTACGATGTAATGATTTCTAAATGTCAATATATCGACAGACGATTTTTGATTCTGTCGAATAAATTAATTCATGAAGCTTGTGAAATTGAAATATTTAATTAATCAGACTTTTTTTTTTTACCATTTATTCAAATTTAAAATAATTTATCTTTTCAATTTTAATGAGAAAATGACGTCAATTAAAATATAATAATATGCTTTATTGTCCCTTTTCCATCTTTTATCCACCAAAATGAAGAAATTTAATTGCCATCTTTAAAGAAACTTCTTTTATAAAGAAAAATTAATATCTTGGAAACTAAATGAAATTTTGAAATTCTGAGAGCTTATATGACATTTTCCGATCCATCCTGATAGCCGCTGTTAATTTCATCGAGCTGCGTTCCATATTTTAGCAGGAGGAGTTGTGAAAACAAACAGATAGTCAGATTTTATTATAATAGATTAGCTGACATCGCGAAAAGATGTATTGCATTTGCATTGGATGAAATCTTCCGATTTTGTAGGGGGGAAAAGAAATCTGATTTTACTCTATATTTAGAAGATATTTATAATATTAATTTTATTAAATTTGTTATTATATTAGCAATAAATCATGTTTACAATGTAAATGAACTGAAAATTACGAAAATTACATTTTACAAGTTACGTCATTCTGATGCAATTATAGTCGAATGTCTTTATAAGGAAATGGCTTTTATATGTTCTACCATTTGACTTTGCAACTTTCATCATCGCGATTAGTTCATTTTCTATACCATTATTTATTTTTTTACATCATATTACTATACTTATCATCTTTCATCTTGTATAACATTTTTTGTTGGGAGTCGGTTAAGAAGGACAAGCGCCTTGATTATGGAAAGAAGGTGAAGAAAAATTACAAAAGACTTTTCAATTGAAAACATTAATGAGCAGAAGCAAAATATATTTTTTTAAATAAAAAATTAAAGTATACTTATAATATATAGTGAATAAATAAAATTTGCCCAAACTTATTATTTTTTTTTTCTCTTTTAATCTTTCTCTTGTTATACTTGATGAGTTTTCCCTTAATTTCGTGATAAAACAACCTTCTTTTGCTCTTTGTAGATTGAATTTTGAATTTACTGAAGATGAAGAAACGAATTGCTATAAACTGGAACTTGCGGTTTATAAGTAAGTTTATGCATTGATGAGTTTTATTTTAAAGGCTCAAATTGCTTTCTTTTAAATTTGCATTTCTGGGAGCATTTTGAATTTGTTATATTTAATGATTGTTTTTGTGCCACTTTAATTCTGAAAGTTATTTGCAATATTTGCGAATGTTAATCGACACTTTATTTATTCTTTTAAGGCGCAACTAATGTATTTTCACATTATGCAATGTATAAATAAATTCTCTTCACATAAAATATTATTCTATAAAATTTTCCCAGTGACTTTCTAAGATTTTATTTTTTGTGGATTCTTTGATAACAAAAATGTGGTTTCTTTAGACTTAGACCGTCGAACAGGAAAACTTATCTATATCTCAAAAACTAATGTTTGAAGTGAGCTGTAAACTTACACACCCATATTTCTCATGATTGTGGTTCCTCTTTTGATGTAGATCATAATTCATATATTTTTTAAATATTAATTCATTAATAATTTTCATAATTAAAAATGTATTTTTGAATTGGAAGAATGCCTGAAATATATTTGGGTCTGTTCATTGCATCTCGTTAAAAAATATATATAAAAAAAAAAAAATAATGTGTTTGGCAACTAGAGAAAATTTTAATCGGATGATTTTTTCAAGTATATGGTACATAGATTAAAGTTTGTCACGTGGATTTAACTTTAGCATCCCCAAACTTTGACTTCTTCTAACTCTATGAATATTTAAATAAAAGTATATAAATTATACATTTTTACTGGCTGCTTTGCCGAAAGAACTCAAATCTGGAGTCAAATTTGGTGTTACCATTTAAAAATTCAAAGTTGGTACAAATTTTATTATGTCGACGGCTATAATTGCATTCACATTCGGAAAGTGAGCACTAGTCCCGCAGTCGAATGGTGCTTCTTGAATCTCTCTGGGATAATTTGTTTGATTGTGCTTTTTTTCAGGACTGCATATTACTAAAGATGAGTTCGGACTCTCTTTAGGAGCACGAACCCGAAACATTTTGTGTCATCAGATTCTGATCCATACGCCGAAAATACGCAGAAGAAAATTGTTAACAACATTTTTAAATTGTTTAGATTAATTTTCTTATTTAAAAATCTGTTCTTACATAGAAAGAAGTATTAATCCTAAATACTCCCTCATGACAAACGTTTCGTGATTTTCACGTGTCCCTGAAAATCTATTTAAAATAGCAAATTTGATATTTATATCCAACCACTGGCAGAAATCTGGAAATGTCACAATTCTTATCCCTATATTATATTATTAAAACAGGTAACTAATGCTGTTACCGCTGTAAATGAATTTTTAGTGACCGGAAGTCTTTCTTGGCTAAATTAAGAAAACTATTGCAAATAAAAAGATGCAACTTGATAGTATTATAGAGAAATGTTCGATAAACACCCTGAAGCAGATAGTTTTTATATCTAAGATTTATTTTAAGAGCTATTTAATGTTGAAATTGGTCAAAATAGTTCCGTTAAAAAGTGTTATAGGAACAAAAACTATGTGTAGTAATTTAACCATATTTTGCAATGACGTACTTGACAAGCTTACGATGTGCAGTGTGCAATTATTTTTTTTATTTGACTCATTATTCAAATCTTCATTATTTCAATTAAGATTTATTTCATATTTCGAAAAGGCCATTTATTATATCGTTGTCAATTTGTAAAACAGTGTAAATAATAATATCGACTTTCAATAAAAAAAATGTATTTACAAGTGACTATTAAAAGCAGAAATAAAACCTTAAACTAATAATTAAATGATCAACTAATAATTAAAAGCAGTAACATGGGAAAAATTACGTCACAAAAAAATTTGCTTACGCATGAATATTAAAAAGAGAAATGAAACTTTAAAATAATATTAAATTATTACGCGTTAAAAGCGGTAAATGTTGAAAACTACGCCATATTTAAAATGCTCAAATAATATTTCCAAACAGTTTCAATTAAAAAATATATTTGCCTGAAAGATTTATTTATTTCAAGTATTTTTCCTATTGTTGCTAATTTTAAAACTGCCCAAATAATATTTCATTTCAGTTAAAAAATATATTTTCACTGAATATTAAAAAGAGAAATAAAACTTTGGTGAAAATTACGTCATATTGAAAACGACACATTTAAAACAATTTTCTTATAACGTCGTTATAAAATTCCGTCAGGGAGCGACATTGTTTACTTAGTCATTTTAATACAAACTCTTTTTCAAATATTTAATTGCTCTTATTAATCAATCACGTAAACAGTCGTTATAGCTGTCGCGACAGCAGTTGATTCGTTCTTAAAATCCCCCAGTCAAATGAAAATGAATGGAAATTCGACTACTGTAAAAGCACTTATTTTCGCGAGCCGTAATTTTCACGAAAATGAAGATATCGGTGATTTCGCGAGCTGAAAATTTCGCGAATTTTATATGAACAGAACCGAAAGTTGAAAAATCACGAAACTGCCATAAATATAACCCGTTTTGCATAAAGCATTTTAAGAAACTTGACAAACGCAAAGTTTCTGCCTACATCTGAATACACATAGGAAGAAAGTGGTTCAAAACAAGTGTCCATAATCGGCATGGAAGATAAAAGATAGATGATTCTTTTGTCAGCATGTTCCCTTTCAGGAAACCTACTTCCACCACAATTGTTGTAAGCTGGAAAAACAACAAATTGTAATCCAAAGTTTATATTTCTCGCGGACTGGGATGTGTGGCACACCGATTCGCACTGGAGCAATACTGACACAATGATTCGATACATCGAGTATAATCTTGTACCTTATTACGACAAGCAGAGAGAGCTTCTCGGGCTAGTTCCAGAACAACCTGGTGTAGCATTGTTCGACGTTTTTAAAACACACCAAGATCTTCTTTTTCTGGCTGAACTAGAGAAGAGGAATATTATTCCAGTTTTTGTGCCCACTCCTCTAGCCTTTGGACTTAACTGTAAACGGGGAGTTCAAGCGTTTCCTCAAGAATGAGTTTATTGAGTGGTATTCTAATGAGCTTAAATTTCTAGAGAAAAAAGAATCTGGACCTGTGAATATCGCGACTAAAACCGATTCACGCTTCTTGGCTTGTGCGCACATTTAACGGTGTTGAAGCCCAAATATGAGATAATTTTGAATGGCTTCAAAGAAGCTGGTATAATGAGCTGCATTCTACTAGTTGTATTGTTTTTATTTAAGAAATAGTTGTACAGTATTCAAGAAATAGTTGTAAGTATTCAAGAAATTTTTGTACTTATTTCATATTTAAGTAACTGTAATCATTAAATTTTGAATAAGTGAAAAATTTCTGATTTTTTATTATTATTCGAGGCGAAAAAAAAAATATTTCGCGAGGCTTAAATTTTTGCGATTACGACGGGCTCGCGAAAATTAAAGCCTCGCGAAAATAAGTGCTTTTACAGTATAGAAAATCGGCAGTGGTCTTTTAATTATAATTTAATATTCCGTCATATTTTTTAAAATATAGCAAATTAGTGGTGTTTTAGAGCGTGCGGTGGTTGGCGAACGAAGCTCGTAGGGGGCAGAACACCCAAGTCCTTTAAAATATCATTGCACAAATATGACAAAAAAAAAACATGAGTTCTGTTTTCCAGTAATTCTAGAAAAATAATATTTCAAACAGAAAGCTAGGATAGACAAGTGATATCCCATATCTTCTCTATATTATATATATATTATTATATATATTATATGTTATATATTATATTATATATATTATATATATATATATTATATATTATATACATACATATTATATATTTCAAGTGGAGTTTTAAAATTTAGTAAAACTGATATTTTCTCATTTGACGCAACCCTGGGGTTAATGGCTGGTGGAATCACGAAAGAATTCGCTACTTACAACAGCTCTTTTAATTCTGATTATTTCACTGCACTAAACGCGTAGTTTGAGTACATAACTGTTAAATTAATAATGAAAAACAAAGAATGAATTATCACTTTACTAATCAGCATACAACCATTAGAGTGAAAAAATGTCCAGACCGGGGTTCGGTCCCGGATCCCTTGGTATAGCGCACCAAGTGCTTTACCAATTTAATTGGTAAATTTCCAACTAAATCACCAAATTATTATCGCACTGATCGTGCGAAGGCTTCAGAATAGGATAGAATATTTCTCCTTATATCACAGCAATAACAATTCAGTTCCCTTTCAAACTGATTTTTAAAGGATCGTAAAACACTTTAAGAAATTTAGACTACATTCTTGTTTCTGAAATAACAAGGTTTTTTTTTTCTTTTTTCTAATTTATGAATAAATTAACTTTTTACTTTGAGCCGAAGCCCGAAGACTAGTATAAAAATCGAGCCCGGGTTTGGGATCACTGGCTCTAGCTGAATCCTCTTCATCTCTATACATGCACGTATATGAACGATTTAAATGTCAAGTGGTTAAATATAATAAAATGATTCAACTTTTAAAGAATTACCTAAACATTATATAAAAATCATACACATATGAGATGTGTTCAAAAAATATCCGATCTTTATTCATAAAAAATACTGGTATTCAGATATAACAATCTTATACTAATCTTCTTCAAAGTGGTTCCCTTTGGCTACCACACACTTCTCCCAACAGTTGGAACCACTGTTGGAAGGAGCGCTGGAATGCCTCTTTTGAGATGGCGTTCAGTTGGTCCGCCGCACTCTACATAATATCTTTTCTGTACTGAAATCGGGTCCCTTTCAGCGGTATTTTCAACCTGTGGAAAAGCCAGAAGTCACACGCAGCCATGTTGGGAGAGTAGGGAACCTGACGAAGCATTGTGTTTGGACAAGAAACTTTGCATCAAATGTGAAGAATGGTCAGGTGCGTTATCGTGATGGAGTTGTCATTTGCCCACTGCTCACAGGTCCGGCCGTTTGCGTCTCATATAGTGTCACGAAGGCAACACAGAACCTCTTGGTAGTACCCCTTAGTAATGGATGTGTCGTGTGGTCGTACTCGTGATGAACCACGCCAGTAGAATCAAAGAAGACGGCCAGCTTGATTTTGACATGGCTGCGGACCTGCCTTGCTTTTTTAGGCATCGGAGATGTTGGATGTTTCCATTGTGATGACTGCATGTTAGTCCCTGGGTCATACCCCATAAACACAGGACTCATCGCCAGTGCTAAGGAATTTGGGATCACTGTCTGCAACATGTGCTGTGCGATCTCTAAACGGATTTGCTTTGCTATATCGTTAGCAACTTTGGCACTAACTTTGCTGAAATGCTCCTGAATCCCAAATCCTCAGTCAAAATGGAATGAAACAGATCCTGTACTGATACTCGCTTCGCTTGCAAGTTCTTTGATCATTATTCGACGGTCCTGTATCACCAGAGTCCTCACTTGGTCAATACAATCTCACTTATGGATGTTGAGAGTCTACCAAAACGTGCTGCACTCTCCACTGACGTGCTATAAATGCTACACACTTCATTTTCATTACCGAACATTCTATAGTGATCGAACCTCAGTAGCATGTAAAAAATTCTTAGCAATCAGAGTACATTTATTTGAGTTCTGTTTTTCACTATTTCTGGAAAGGACTTCAAACAGAAAGAGAGGATGTAAATATAGTGAATATCTCACGGTTTCTTTATGTTACTAGCACTGACCGGGCAAAGACTCATAATTGTATATCGATTTCATCATGTTTTAAATGGCGTAACATTATCAAAATGCACTTGAAACGATTGTTTCCTATTGATTGTAATATAACGGAATACTTTTGACTGCTGCTATAAACAAACCATTAATTCCACACACTTTATTTTCAATAGGAATCGTGCCATAGTAAACGTCAATAACACACAAAAGTTTCAGAGCAATCCGAGTATATTTACGAGAGTTAGAGTACAGACGGACAGACAAACCGAAGTCATAAACACTTTTCAACTATGTTGGAAAATATAAAGTCCGTCTGACCTCTAATGTACAAGGCATGCAGGGAGACCATCAACATAATCTTTAACGGGTTTTGGAATTTCAGCGAACTTTCCTGCTATAACAACAAAATCAAAATTCAAATTGGGTACTTTGTGTTATTTTGAGGCTAAATAACTAATAAACATTTGAAAAAATGAAAATTACTCCGGTAGATTATATATGGGGGGAATTGAAGGGTTAAACAGAATAATACATTTTAAATCCTAAATAATTGAATGTCTTTTTCTCTTATTTATTTGTTCATTTACTATCTATTTTTCATTCCTAGATACCTGAGTACTTCTCTACTTGAAGCAGATGTACAACCAAATTATGTTCGAGTTATAGTAAAAGGAAAAATATTTCAACTCCATTTACCTAAAGAAGTGAAACCAGATTCAAGCACATCTTTGAGATCACAAACAACGGGACATTTACTGGTTACGATGCCTAAGGTAAATATATTTAGAACACTATAAATTATATGCAAGGGATAAAAACCTGACGAGATAATTTAAACTTCACATTATGGAAAGAAACCAGAGTTTCTTTCCATGATCAGAATGTTTTTAGCATGAATAATGCGAAGTTTTTCTGAGTATTGAAACAATAAGCATCTGTGTTGCTAAAAAACGAAAGATTCGTTCTTATTTACATTAATCATATCACATATTTCATATGCTGCTTACAGTTATTTCTTGTTACGCAGTGTTGGCTCTAAAAAGCTGTCAGATTGGATGTTTATTTACTAATGCAATATTATCATGTACATAGCTTCATGCGTTTAAAGTAATTTTTAAGTTGATTCTGAAACAGTATTATTAAAAATATTTTTTTCAGGTTGAAGATGTCTTGAAACCGAATAATTCTTCTAAAAAGAAAAGGGAAAATCTGGAAAACGATAATAAAAATGAAGTTGAAAGAGAAAAGTAAGTATTTGAGTTTTAAATGACAGAGCAGTGATGCTTATATTTATTGTCAAATCTCTCTTCTTTCTCCCCCCCGCCCTTTATTTCTATGTAACAGAGAAATTGCCTGAAATTGTATGTCTAAAAATAGTCTGGTGATTAATTGTAATATTATATTGTTGTCTTTAAAACAGAACAAATCAGTAATTCAAATAGTTTGCTAATCACTAATCGCAACAGTCGTAATACAATTGGGTCCCTTATTGTTAGTTTCATTTTCATATATTACTAGGGACTCTGTCCTTTACGAGCTACGCTCTCCAACCCTCGTCCAGATCCATTTGGCTCTAAAAACCCGTTAATTTATATGTTTTAAAAAGATTACCCGATTACGGGAGATTGAATGACATTATTACAACCAGTTGCGATCTTCTGTAATCGAGTTGCCATTCATTTCCCTTCGACTGAAGGATATTTCGGTTCCCAAGAAAGTATCCACCGCTATCGCGAATATAAGCTCTTTTCGTGATTGATCAAGTAAGATCAATTAAAGCACATAAACACAATACGTCTGATCACTTTATTTATAATAACATTTTTTAATTCAGACAATTTTAAAATTGTATGAATTAAAAAATGTTATTATAAGATCAATTCCACATTTGAAAATCAGCTTCTATAAAGTGGTTAAGTAAAAAATGTCACTGTCTCCGAGACTTTTGTAACGTCTAGAAGAAAAGTTTTGTTTTAGACGCTATAAGAAAATAGTTTTAAACATTACGTTTTAAAAATGACGCTTTAAATATATAGCTTTAAAAATGACGTATTAACTATATCATCTACTATATACCGAGTGATCCAAAAGTCAGGACGAACTTTAAAAATGAATAATTCGAAAACGAATCAAGATACAAAGATACGGTTTGCACCAAAGGGATGGAAAAGAAACCGGGTTTTGTGTGGCAACGAAATAAAAAATAGTTCTGTTGGCGACCAACAGATGGCGCTGTCGGATTTCTGATGTAGGATTATGCAAAGCAACAAACGATATAAAAAGGAGCAACTGCAGCAGGTAATGGTAGTCGAAGCTTGTAAGCATTGAAATGCTGTCCAAAGTTGAGAAAGCCCTCTTAGTTAAACTGTATTATAAGAATTCGGAAAGTGCCATTGTGGCATTGCGAGCATATCGCTACATGAAGGGTATGTGAGATAGCAAAGGACCAATAACGTCTTCTGCATTAAACAAAATGATGAAGAGATTTGAAGCTACAGGTTCTTTGGCGTCACGTCAAAAAAGTGGACGTCCCTCAACAGCCGCTGCTGTTGCCACGACAGTGGAGCAGACGATACAATCTATGTCGACGGTTGCTGCACATGGGGAGTGCAGTGCTCGAGAAGTTTCGAGGCAGACAGGAGTGTCGTACGGAAGTGTCTCTGGAGAGCACTGCGAATAACTTTGCAACGGTATCCCTACAAGTTGCAGCATAACCAAGAACTGAAACTTCCTGACTTCGGTTTTGCGAATTTGGTATTCAACAAGAGGGAAGAGCAGCACGACTGGATTCACACTGTGCTTTGGACAGATGAAGCGCATTTCACACTCTCCGGCGCTGTTAACACCCACAATTGTCGAGTGTGGACCACAGAAAATCCACATGCATTTGTTGAGGTACCTTTGCAACCGCCTAAAGTGACAGTCTGGTGTGGCTTCACTGCTGATTTCATAATTGGTCCATTTTTTTCGAGGAAGTCACACAGACGGGTTTCAAAACAGTTTCTGTCACTGGTCAGCGATATGTAGCACTGTTACAGAACAACATTATTCCTGAACTGCAAGCGCGACCGGCACTCCAAACAGTCACCTTTATGCAAGATGGAGCACCACCTCATATTGCTCTGCCTGTGCAACGCCTGCTACGTTCAACATTTGGGGAGGATCGCATTATTAGTCGCTACTTTAATCACGCATGGTCTCCAAGATCTCCCGATCTGATACCCTGTGACTTTTGGCTGTGTGGATTCTTGAAGTCAAACGTGTACCGTGACCAACCGGCATGACTAGCAGCACTGAAAGATGCCATCCGACAAAGTCTGCCATAACGCAAGAAATGCTACTAAATGCTGTGAACGGTGTGGTGCCTCGTCTCACAGCTGTACTTCTGAATGATGGACAGCACATTGAACATTTACTGTAAGACTAATGAACTGTAAGTAAGCTGGCTTGTAAATTGTCAAAATTTTTTCATTTGTAAATCATCTTTTGGTGCAATAAAACACTACAGCTCCATCTGTTGGTCGCCAACAGAACTATTTTTTTGTTGCCACACAAAACCTGGTTTCTTTTCCATCCGTTTGGTGCAAACCGTATCTTTGTATCTTGATTCGTTTTTGAATTATTCATTTTTAAAGTTCGTCCTGACTTTTGAATCACCCGGTATATAAAACACAAACGGAAATTTCGTTCTGTTCCTTTATAACTCGAGTTCCACTGAATGGATTTTGATGGAACTTGCGTTGTTCGATAGATAATTTTTCAGGGAAGGTTTTAGTATATAACATATTGTTCTACGTACATTATTTACAGAATTATGATAGAAAGTTCTGTTATTTTGGCCGAAAAGGTTACCATTGCTAATTTTTTGGCGACCATTATTGTTGCAGAAAGAAATGAAAAGCCTATACATCTCGAAAAATAAAAGAAAAACTGTTGCTAATTTTATTTAAAAAAACCAGTTTTGATGAGAGATAATATTATAAAACGACAATATTTAATTTAAACATGATTAGGAATGTTCGTAATGCTTAAAAAATTATTCAAGGGACAAGATTGCTATTGAACAAAATTTGGCGATTTATCTTTTGTTTTTGGCGATTTTGATTTTACTTTTGACCCTAAACAATTTGATTTTAAACCAAAAGGTGTTTTTTTGTTGTTGTTGTTTCAGATAGAATTGAAATGGAAAAATAAAAGAAAAAACTGTTACTAATTTTATTTAAAAAAAGAAAGAAAAGAAAAAAAAGAAAAACAGTTTTGATGAGAGATTTTTAGCCAAAAGGTGTTTTTTCAAGTGTAAGACAGCATTTTTGCAGTATTTTTATTTTTTGGTACTTTTCAGTTAGCCGGGTGCCAGTGATAAATATATACGTGTATATATACACACAAATATATATACACATATATCTACACAAATACATATACAGTGGAACTTCCCTTTAACGAAGTCCCTATTTTACGAAGTTTTCTACTTAACGAAATTTTCTACAGAACTTTGACTTTGAACACCATTAGCATGTAAATTAATCTCCATATTACGAAAAATATATTCTATATAACGAAGTTTTTTCCACTTTTGTACTTGTACAGAATTCAAACTAAGAGGTTGCTGTTGCGAATTTATTTCAGCGGATTGTATGGAAATGAACATATTTAAATATTTTCCATTCTGTTTGATGCTAAATAAAACAATTATTTTTCACACTAAGAAGAACGCTTGATATCATTACTCTCCCACACCGAGACTCCAGTGCTGACAGTTGGGGAAGTCAAAACCCCCTTTTTACATTCAATGATATATTAGATGCAGTGACGCAATGACGTCAGATGCATTGAAGCAAAAAGTATCAATTAGAGTCCGACAGTTACCATTCTGACCTTCCATTGTTGGTAGACAATTGCTTTGTACATCCACAAGAATGTGCTTCAAAATGCAAATCGAAGAAAATCAAAGTTATTTGTATTCCTGCCAATACAACTTCTAAACTTCAGCCGTTAGTGTAAGGATAAATAAAAAATCTTGAAGTACATTATCGAATAAAACAGAAAAAAGAATGTAGTGAAAATAATTTGTTTGAGAGTAAATTTGTTTGAGAACCTGTGTATCAGAGTTGATGAAAGCTTGAGCCAAAGCTTGGGAATGTAACGTGATTTATTTGACCGTACACAACTGTTTTATAAAAGACGGCTTCATAATTGAAACTGAATCAAATGCTTCTGAATCCAGTACCTGTTTGTCATATCTGAAGGAAAAATTTCATGAATTTAAGTTGATTTCTATTTAACGAATTTTCTTCATAACGAAGTTTTTAAGTGTAACGACGAGACTTCGTTAAATGGAAGTTTCACAGTATATACATACATATATATACACTTATATGTATGAATACATATATATATATGTATATACATATATATTTATATATGTACATATATAAATACATATATAATATATCACTGGCGCCTGGCTAACCGAAATGTACCTTTTTTTTTATTCAAATGCAAACTATATTAATGGCAATATACTTCTATTTACTTCTACATATATGAAATTTCGTTCCGGCTGCTGATAACTCGAGTTCTGCTGAATGGATTTTCGTAGAACTTAAACTGTAAGATAATTTTTCAGGGAAGGTTTTATTGTATAACATATCGTTTTACGTAGCTTAGTTATAGAATTATTATGGGAAGTTCTGCAATCAGATCAATCCTATTATGGAAGATTAGCCGTTTTAAAAGATTTTGCCGAATGGATTTCGATGGGACCTGCACTGTTAGATAATTTTCTAGGGAAAGTTTTATTATATAACATATCATTCTACGTTGCTTAGTTCTAGAATTATAGGGGGAAATTCGAAAATCGGGTGACCATTTTTTAATCAAATATTAGCCGCGATAATTGAAATAAATTCATATTTTTAATACTTGGAAATTTTTCCATAGAAGTATAAGCAATTAAAATTTGAATATTACAAATATTAGCCTTTTCAATATTTGATTCCGATTATGAAAGATTAACCTTCTGAAAAAGTTCTACTGGACGGATTTTGATGAGAATTATATTTTTAGTTAGTTAGATGCTATTTCAGGAATGGTTATAGTGCATACTACATGTTGTTCTACGTTGCTTAGTCAAACAGTTATGTGTGACGGTAATATAATCAGGTGAACCCGATTCCGAAAGATTAGCCTTTTTGAAAGTTTTTACTGGGCGTATTTTTTGCGACTTGCATTGTTAAGTAGATAATTTGTAAGGATGGTTTTAGTATATTTCATATCGTTCTGTTAGTTTTAGAATTATGTGGAAAAGTTCTATAATCAGATAAACCCAGTTATCAAGGATTAGCGTTTATAAAAACTTCTACTGAATGGACTTTGTTAGTTAATTTGTTTGCATTGTTAGTTCGATAATTTTTAGTGATGGCTTTAGTATATTGCATATAGTTTTATCATTCTTTAGCAAACCCTAACTGTAAATTACCAAATAAAAGAGTTGGTCCTTACCAGCTAAAATTTTGACTGCACATTAGAAAATATAATAGCGGAATTACGTCATTTTTCAGTAATGTGGAAAGATATTCCAATTAAATATATAGATTGATTTCAAATACAAGGTCAAATTAAACGATATATTTCGTTTGATTCAAGGTTAATTTGTAGAAACTGACCAGCGCAGCGGGCGTAGCTTGCTAGTTTTAAATATGACGTAATTTTCACTATTAAATGCTTTTTGCACATAATAATTTAATTATTTTAAAGTTTTCTTTCTTTTTTAATATTTATGATGCGTACATATATTTTTCAATAGAAAAGTGTTTGGAAGTATCATTTGGGCTTTTAAAAATCCTGCAACAGTAGATAAAAACGGCTATTTCAAACTATGAATGAAATCTCTATTCTAATAATGAAATCTTGAATAAAAAATTGGAAAACAAACTTAAAATATTAGACAAAATTTAAAAAACATGATTGGGCACTGCATACCTCAATCTAGTCAAGTATATGTCTGCAAAAGAAAATTAAATTGCTATGCATAGTTTGGATATACTAGAAAATTTATGTAAGTCAACTTCTTGACCGATTTCAACATTAAATAGCGCTTAAAATAATTCTTCGATTTAAAAACTGCCGGTTTCAACGTATTTATCATGCATTTCGCTATAAAACTACCTATGTTCATGTTTTTATATGCAATAATTTTTGCAGGATAAGCTGAGAAAGTGAAATAGCCAAAATAAATTCAATTACGACAGCAGCATGGTTGGCAGAGACGGAACAGTGACGCACCATTTCGGCGATTGTCACCACTAAATTTTAATAGTATTCTTTGCGTTAAAAAATCTCAGAAATTCTGTGCTTAAATAAGACGAATAATACTATTTAAATTTAGCGGTGTCAATTAGTTCTCTGGTGCAACACTGTTCCATCACTGCATTGGTTACTTTTTTTAGAATAAAGCGACTCTATAGCATTTTTACTTTCTTCTATCTATAATAGAAGAAAGTATTGTAATCGAAATTTTTTTCGACTTCCGGTTTTCGACGGATTTACACGTTTCAGGGGTCAGAGATTCCGAAAAACATGTTTTTACAAAATGTCTGTCTGTCCGTCTGTCCGTCTGTGTGTCTTCATTGTATCATCGAAAAGTGTATGAAGTTATGCTTCAAATTGAACCTAATTATTTTTCTATGTTTTTGGCTATGGCAAGCAGGTTCTGTCAGAATTTGGGGGTATTTCGACGAAAGGGGGCGCTGTGATCGATATTTTTGTTCCATTTTCACTATTGTACCATCTAAAAGTGTATGAAGTTATGCTTCGAATTGAATCTAATTTTTTTTCTATGTTTTTGGCTACGGCAAGCAGATTCTATCAGAATTTGGGGATATTTCGACAAAAGGGGGCGCTGTGATCGATTTTTTTGTTCCATTTTCACTATTGTACCATCTAAAAGTGTATGAAGTTATGCTTCAAATTTAACCTAATTTTTTTTTCTATGTTTTTGGCTATGGCAAGCAGATTCTATCAGAATTTGGGGATATTTCGACGAAAGGGGGCGCTGTAATCAATATTTTTGCACCATTTTCACTATTGTACCATCTAAAAGTGTATGAAGTTAAGCTTCGAATTGAACCTAATTTTTTTCTATGTTTTTGGCTATGGCAAGCAGATACTATCAGAAGTTGGGGATATTTCGACGAAAGAGGGCGCTGTGATCGATATTTTTGTTCGATTTTCACTATTGTACCATCGAAAAGTGTATGAAGTTATGCTTCAAATAAAACCTATTTTTTTTTTCTATGTTTTTGGCTATGGCAGTCAGGTTCTATTAGAATTTGGGGATATTTCGACGAAAGGGGGCGCTGTGATAGCCATTTAAAATTTTCAAAATGTGCAAAAAAATTAGAAATCCTAAAAGTTCTTTTCGTTAAATGTTCGGCCTTGATCCGGAGAATTCGGAGCAATTTTTGTTTTGCCTCTATTTTAAAAAATGGCTGAGATATAGCGGTTTGAAATTTTAGGGTGGCTGACATTTTCAAACAAGACAGCAGATTTCATCCATAAACGGGTTTAATTTATGAGTTTTAGTTAACCTGGTTCCGGCAAATTTTCTTTCATTGTTGTAACCATTAATCCTATTATATGCTTATCACTACATACTTATATTCGCCAACGTCAAATTCTCGCCAAACTTGGCGACAGTTGGCGAAATATCGCCAAATTTGGCGAAAAAAATAGGTTGCCATAAATGAAGCCAACTTGGCTGTAGAAGACAAATTTGGCGATATTCTCATTCAAATTCAATGTTGACGAGAACTGGGATTGAATCTTCTTTAATTAGGTTCCACGCATTTTACCTTCGTGTTTTCCAGTAAAATTAGCTAAAATCGTAAAATCCAAAAATAGGGAGGCTATCTGTTCCTGTCGGTTCAAGCCAGAAGGACTTTTCGTAGTTTAGTATACATCAGTTGATCGCATCCCGGTAACCCGACGATTCCCAAGAAGCTGATGTACAACAGAATGACGAAAAATATTGATTATTTTGGCGATCTGATAGCGAATTTTGAAGTATTAACATGACTGCGATAGAAGAACGTTTTGGGATTGGCACATCCGACTAGTTTTTTTTAATTTTGGATACAAAAAGGAAACGTGCCCAGTTAAACTGATGGCATTAAGCTCACACGCCATTCACACTAATTGTATACTATACTCTTATTTCAAAGAATAATTCCCCTAAAAAAATAAAGAAATCGATAATAAATTAAGGGGTGATTAGCCTCCCGTTTCCTCTTTATATTTAACCAATTAACCCCCAAAACTAATCAGGGAAGCGCCTTATCACAATGAGCCTGTATACAAAATTTGAAACAAATCGGATAATTCTACATGAAAACCCATTTATCTAAATTAAGGGGAGTGGGAATAGCCCCTCGTTTCCCCTTTATACTTAACCAATGAACCCCCAAAACTAATCAGGGAAGCTCCTTATCAGAATGAACCTATACACAAAATCTGAAGCAAACCGGATATTTCTATCAAGAGTTATCGCGTTACGTACATACAGAACCCGCGAGAACATTAACTCTCAGTCTTTGATAGCCTGTGAGCTAATAATAAAAAGGTACACCACCGTTACCGTGTGTAAAATGGAATCCCTTGAATCTCGTATTTCAAATATATGGAATTAACTTACAGATTAAAATAATCACTAATTGCATAATTATTAATTAATATCCAAAATGGAAGCACGATGTTTGACATAATACTGGGAATATCGTTGCAGACTTAAATAAAAAAAAAACTGCCCAGTTAAACAGAGGGCATTGAGCTCACAGGCTATTCACACTAATTGTATATTATACTCTTATTTCAAAGAATTTGAAATATGCCCCTCGAAAAATAAAGAAATCAACAATATATACGGGGGGTCATCCCACCGTTACCCCCCCTCATAGTTAACTAATGAACCCCTTAAACTAATCAGGGAAGTCTCTAATTACAATGAATATATATACAAAATTTGAAGAAAATCGGATAATTCTGCATGAAAAACCCATTTATCGAAATTAAGGGGGGATTATCCCCTCTTTCCCCTTTATACTTAACCAATGAACCCCCAAAACCATTCAGAGAAGCGCATTATCACAATGAACCTATATACAAAATTTGAAGAAAATCGGATAATTCTGCATGAAAAACTCATTTATCTAAATTAGGGGGGGTATCCCCCCTTTCCCCCTTTATACTTAACCAATGAACCCCCAAAACTATTGACAGAAGCGCATTATCAAAATGAACCTATATACAAAATTTGAAGAAAATGGGATAATTCTGCATGAAAATCCCATTTATCTAAATTAAGGGGGGATTAGCCCCCTTTCCACCTTTATATTTAACCAATGAACTCCCAAAACTATTCAGAGAAGCGCATTATTACAATGAACCTATATACAAAATTTGAAGAAAATCGGATAATTCTGCATGAAAAACTCATTTATCTAAATTAGGGGGGGGGGTTATCCCCCCTTTCCCCCTTTATATTTAACCAATGAACCCCCAAAACTGTTCAGAGAAGCGCATTATTACAATGAACCTATATACAGAATTTGAAGAAAATCGGATAATTCTGCATGAAAAACTCATTTATCTAAATTAGGGGGGGGGGGGTATCCCCCCTTTCCCCCTTTATACTTAACCAATGACCCCCCAAAACTATTGACAGAAGCGCATTATCAAAATGAACCTATATACAAAATTTGAAGAAAATGGGATAATTCTGCATGAAAAAACCATTTATCTAAATTAGCCCCTCGTTTTTTTCCTTTATGCTTAACCAATGAACCTCCAAAACTAATCAGGGAAGCGCCTTATCACAAGGAACCTATAAACAAAATTTAAAGTAAAACGGTTAGTTCTATCAAGAGTTATCGCGTTACGTACATACATACATACGTACGTACGTACGTACATACATACATACAGAACCGGCGGGCACATAAGCTCTCAGGCTTTGATAGCCTGTGAGCTAAAAAAAAACCTCGATTGCCCTCGACTATTCAAACATTTTATAGAATACTGTATGTTCTAATAGATTTTGAGTAGAATATTTTATTGATTTGTAAAAATTGTCGAAGGATAAATGTTTTGCCTCGAATTAACTGATAAAAGTGAAACCCTATCAACCGATACTTTTAATTAAACATTAAAATAATATTTTCTAAATTATAGCATTTTCTGTAGATATTTAAAATTTGCACTGAACTTTATTATATGCAGTTCGTCTTTGAAATCGTTAATTAATTTAGCGAATGATATTTTACTTTTCTTTCAGTTCTACAACTCTGGAAGTAATGCCCAGTATTGTGTAAAATACTGTACGTTCTAATAGATTTTGAATAGAATATTTTATTGATTTGTAAACCGTGTTGAAGGATACTGTTTTGCCTCGGATTAACTGATAAAAGTGAAACCCTATCAACCGATACTTTTAATTAAACATTAAAATAATATTTTCTACATTATAGCATTTTCTGTAGATATTTAAAAATTGCACTGAACTTTATTATATGCAGTTCGTCTTTGAAATCGTTAATTAATTTAGCGAATGATATTTTACTTTTCTTTCAGTTCTACAACTCTGGAAGTAATGCCCAGTATTGTGTAAAATACTGTACGTTCTAATTGATTTTGAATAGAATATTTTATTGATTTGTAAACCGTGTTGAAGGATACTGTTTTGCCTCGGATTAACTGATAAAAGTGAAACCCTATCAACCGATACTTTTAATTAAACATTAAAATAATATTTTCTAAATTATAGCATTTTCTGTAGATATTTAAAAATTGCACTGAACTTTATTATATGCAGTTCGTCTTTGAAATCGTTAATTAATTTAGCGAATGCTATTTTACTTTTCTTTCAGTTCTACCACTCTGGAAGTAATGCCCAGTATTGTGAATTGCTTGGATCAAATTGTTTGTGAGAATGATGAGTATGGCGCATTGGGCAAATTTGGTGTTTCAACTGAGAAACCTCCAGAAGAGGATTCTGAATTCTTGGACAATCCAGAAGTGCCACCTTTAATATAAATTTCTGTTGTACTAATGTTAAAATTTATTAAACTTTTTATTTGAAAACTGATAAAATAAAAGCAGTTAAAATTTTAAAGAATGTATTGAGAAATTGACTTCATTGGAAAAATAGTTTTCATCTTCATTGTTGAACAAAATTATTTGAGGTGCTCAGCCGAAATAGCATTTAATTCCATTTTAATCAGAGATGACATAGCATTTCCTATTCCTGATAAATACTGTGGTAAAAACCTGTATTTATCTCCTGGGAAATATTCAGTTTTAACACCTGGAAAAAAATGGCCAAAACTTATGCAAAATGACTGAATAAACAAATTCATTTTAATAGTTGGAAATTTTTCCATAGAAAATTTCTCACGCCTTGCATTCATAATATTCAAATTTTAATTTGCTTAAAAGGCGTATAGCCAACATAGTGAAAAAGTATCCAAACCGGGACTCGAACCCGGGTCATCAGTATAGCGCACTGATGTTCACAAAGTAAAACATTTTATTATTCAGTGCTATCCACCATCTGCCGCATGCAACGTGTCTTCGCGTGTGACGTGGAAAATTTGTGAAACACAATAAAATGTTTTCTTTTCTGTTGATTCTCTGTCCTTATTCGTTGTTTTCACTTTTCTTCTTAGTCTGTCTAGCGCCGGCAATTTTCGTGCTACAGGTACCGTTCCACCGCTTTTTATGGTTTTTCACTATGAAGATCACATTCCAATAAAAAAAAATAGGTGTTGCCATTTGAAAGTTTCAAAATTTTGTCACTGTAACCATAACTGTTAGAGTTTAACTGTTGTTTTTCATGCGATTCTTGAGCGCATACCTCAAAATACTTAAAACCAAAATTTCAGTCAGTTTCTGTGAACGATGTGATAGTTAAGGACTCATATATCGGGGTAGTTTTTTTATAATCACCCTGTATATACTAAATCCGGATTGATGTTGTTTTATATAATACACAGTTATAAACATATTTTAACCAACAAATATAGTTTTTATTAATTTCGCCTTTCTAAACACGTTTTAAAAAATAGAAAATTCAAATGAAACTTTAAAAAAAAATTACAAAAGTCATCTCATATATTCAAAATGCAAATAACATGAATCTTTCACAAATATATAAAATACTCACATTAGAAAAAAGTCCTAAAGCAATGTTCCCAAAATGGGAGCAATGGCGCCTAATGGGCTAATACTTCATAAAGCGTATTTTTTTAACTATGCATTTTAGAAACAAACAAGATACCAAAGTGTGCGTCCCTGCACTCTATCCCCTTCCGGGGGTGGGGGGATATCCCCAATTTCAACTGAGACCTGCTGGCCATAGCCAAGAACATATATATGAAATTTGTTTCAATATTATAAATAGAGCAAACTTTCGCGAATCGATTAAATATATATATATATATATATATATATATATATATATATATATATATATATATATATATATATATATATATATATATATTAAATAGTTTTTCTTAAAATTAATTATTAAAGAAAGTAAAGCATCGATTTTTTTTCTCTGAAAAGCAGCGAAATTCCAATAAGAAAAATGTACTAGAGTTTGTTTCCTAAGTGCTTCCCACTTGATATATTTATGGGTTGATGGCTAAAATTTTTATATATTTACACCATATAGGAAGTCCGAAGGGGTTGTTAATCTTTTTTAGTACACAAAAAAATACTATTTATTTCCTTCGGCTAAATGGCTGCAGGGCTACACTAGATACCGGGCTGGCTCATTCTGTTCATGACGTCACAAATAGTGGCTGGCCGCGAACAGCGATTGGTACAAAGCGACGCTCCCATCGTTTTGTGCCAATCGCTGTATGTCTTTTGTTTTGTCGTTTCGCTTTGTTCCAATCGCTGGTCGCGGCGCGGCCAGCCACCACGAGGCTAACGAAAAAGACAGGCTACCGCGGTTCATTCCACTTGTCTTTTGTTACAGACCGCCAGAGTCACGTGATGCTCGAATGCACCAATGCAGGTGTACGAAAAGAGCATCGCGTCACTCTAGCGGTCTGTAAAAAAAGATAAGTGGAATGCACCGCGGTAGCCTGTCTTTTTCGTTAGCCTCGAGCCACCATTTGTGACGTCATGATAATGAATCAGCCAGCAGCGACCTACGTTACAGCGCCTAGAATACATAGTGTTAAAATCTACTACAAAATAGTACTAAAAAATTGAATCCAATAAATGTACAACGTTGCTGAAAAAATAACGATGGGATCGCAGCGCTATCTGCTAGCTCTTGTCATTGTATTAGAATGTTTCGGCTGGTGGTAAGTATTTTAAATACTTAAATTATATCCTTTTCTCCTCTGACTTAGTGATTTTTATAAGCTTTTTTTAAATTATGAAAGCATGGCTAAAAAACGTGATACGCATTTTTTGTCTCTGGTTGCAACATTATCGTAGGAGCACCGTTGCACATTTATAGGCTACAACTTTTTAAAGTATAGCCGGTTTCCACACTATTTATTCTAGGCACTGTTACAGCGCCTAGAATACATAGTGTGGAAACCGGCTACAAAATAGTACTAAAAAATTGTATCCAATAAATGTACAACGTTGCTGAAAATATTAGGATGGGTTCGCAGCGCCATCTGCTAGCTCTTGACATTGTATTAGAATGTTTCGGCTGGTGGTAAGTATTTTAAATACTTAAATTATATCATTTTCTCCTCCGACTTAGTGATTTTTATAAGTTTTTTTTAAATTATGAAAGCATGGCTAAAAAACGTAATACGCATTTTTTTTGTCTCTGGTTGCAACATTATCGTAGGAGCACCGTTGCACATTTATAGGGTACAACTTTTTAGCACTTTTTAAAGCATTACACCATTTACCGGTTTCCACACTATGTATTCTAGGCGCTGTAGCACTGTACCTACGTTACACACGGCCGGTGCATGACGTGTAAAACGTCACATGGAGAATGGAGTGGATAATTTTTACACAACGATTAGTGCAAAGCGGCACGCCCCCCCGTTTTGCACCAATAGGGCAGTTGCAATTGACGTCATGTTGGAGGTCATACACTAAAAATGGCAGTTCTGATTGGTGGAAGTACCCTGACCTCCAAGTGAAGTACAATGGTTGATCAGCTGATTGCAACTTCTCTATGGCCGTGTAAAAGTGATCCACTCCATGTGACGTTTTATTACACGTCATCGGCCGGTGCATGACGTTTAAAACGTCACATAGAATGGATCAATTTTACACGGTGATTGGTGCAAAGCGCCGCGCCTACCGTTTTGCACCAATGACCGTGTAAAAATGATCCACTCCATGTGACGTTTAAAACGTCATGTACCGTTGTGTATAACGTAGGTCGCGAGCCACCCCGGTATCTAGTGTAGCCCTGATGGCTATTACTAATTTTTCTATGTGTGTGGGAATCAACTGGTCTTCAACGTCTGCTGACAGACACGCCAAGATGCTTGGCGATTTGTTTTTGTCCAAAATCCTTTCAACCAATCAAATTTGATTATATTGCCACTCTTATATAAAGGCACCTTAAGAATGATGCTTCCTAGAACTACAGCGCCTAGAATACATAGTGTGGAAACCGGCAAATGGTGTAATGCTTTAAAAAGTGCTAAAAAGTTGTAGCCTATAAATGTGCAACGGTGCTCCTACGAAGCCTACGATAATGTTGCAACCAGAGACCAAAAAAATGCGTATCAAGTTTTTTAGCCATGCTTTCATAATTTAAAAAAAACTTATAAAAATCACTAAGTCAGAGGAGAAAATGATATAATTTAAGTATTTAAAATACTTACCACCAGCCGAAACATTCTAATACAATGTCAAGAGCTAGCAGATGGCGCTGCGAACCCATCCTAATATTTTCAGCAACGTTGTACATTTATTGGATACAATTTTTTAGTACTATTTTGTAGCCGGTTTCCACACTATTATGTATTCTAGGCGCTGTACTAGAACGGAACAACGGAACCTCCTCGGGAACCCGCCTTCATTGATCGATCACGAACTCCTTGTCTCGCTAAATACTAACTGCAACTTCTCATAGCTTTTTATTTGTTTACTTCAGTTTTGTTTTTAGCGCCAATTTCACATCACTTGTGAAAGTTTTGTTGATAAAAGGCATATTGTTAATTGTAAAGTTTGTTTATCATGGATCTGAAGCAGTTTACTGATGATTCATCGAAAAATGTTCTTTTGAAATCAAATGTTCCTCCTGCTACTAAGACTGAGGAATGTATGCTTGGTATTGATGAAGCCGGGAGAGGTCCTGTTTTAGGTATGCATTTTAAAAAGGAATCTCTATTTTAATGTTATCGAATTTACTAATCTATAAATAATGTGTATTTATAAAAGGTATATTATGTAAATTGTAAAAGTATATTATTCTGAATTGCAAATTTAATTTTTCTATATCGCATAAATCTCTTAGTTTTAAAAATTCGACAATTTAATGAAGTTAAAAAGCTTAAAGTCTCTATTTTTATTTGTATTTTAAATCTCTTTTTTAAATACTGCTGTCTTAATTTTTTTCTATAGAAAATATATATCAGTTTGATATTCAATCACATCCGCCTACATGGAATCTGAAGGAAACAGCAGTTAATTTTAAAATTAAGTTTTAAGAAGTTGAAAAGAGACGTAATTTTAAATATTGCACTTTATTTGAATGTAAAAATTGTTATTTAAATGTTAAACTCTCTTTCACATAAAAGTTTACCTTAATGTCTTTCTGTTACGTAGGATACATTTATATTTATTATTGCAACATTAAAATATTATTTTAAATAGCCTTTTCAAAATGTGTTTTGTTTTTAAACTCTTTTACTCTGAACTTTAAATTTTATTTCTGTCAAATCATATAATTATACCGCATACATATTTTAGTTTAAAAATATTAAATATTCAACTATTTATTTATTGCAGTTTCTATTTTATTTGTTTTTTAAATCGAACTATGCAAAACTCAATGCTGTGTATCTGTGGTGTGAGGGTGAAACCTAAGTTATTATTCTTTGTAACTTTTTTATATGTTTTTATGAAAGACATATATTGAAATTACAGTAATGTCAAAATTATCTTAGATTTCATATTGAATACCAATCAAATATTATAAGTATACTATTTTAAAAATTATTAACAAAACAATAACTGCAGTCTTGTAAACATTAAATTTGCTTCTTTTGTAGGTTTTTAAGATTTTATTTAATAAAAATTACTATTTTATGTTTGTTTTTAATGTTATTGAACTTTTCATATTGAGGCATAAGTGAAATTTATTAAAAAAGATAGGGTACTTCTCTATTATCCCGTCGACCACTTTTCATAACAAAAAAACTATCACCAAACTGTAAGATTAAACGCCAAAAATGCAGTCCCATTTCCTTGATATCAGAAGCATTATATGTGTTTGTTATGTCATCAAGTGGTTTTTAATTCAATATTTGCGTGTATTTTTCATTATGTTTTACTGAAGATTTATTAGTTATTTCATTAATTAAAATAACAATTGTGTCCTTAAATTCTTATATTTTATCTATTTATTTATTTTGATATTCCAATAGAAATGTTCTCCCGTTTATTTGACATTACAGTTTGGCAATAGTTTTTTTTTATGAAAAGTGGTCGACGGAATAATAGAGAAGTACCAAAAATAGCAGATTTAATAATCAAATTTCTGATAGTTTAAAAGAGATTATAGTTAAAATTTTAGATGTGATATTTGTCCTAAGTATAAAGAACATTTTTTAATTGTTAAACATCTTTTCACATGAAAATTTCTACTGATATTTTTCAATTAAAAATAGCGCATTTCTAATCCAATCCAATTGTAAAACGGAATCAAGCATGATTGATGATGTCAAACAGAGAGTCGCTTTTTATTGGCTACAGTGGGAAATGAAATTAACTGCAAATATCATCTTTGCTGAGAAGAGAATCAAAAGAAAATAAAGTTCTTTCTTTACATGTTGTGTTCTAGTTCTATTCATTCATGTGTATTTTTAGTTTTACATTTGTTCAAATCACTATCGATTATACCTCTATTTTCAATTATTAAACTTTTGAAACAGATGTGTCTGTGGTCTGGTATATAAGCTTGGCATTTTTTTCTCAAAAGGCACCAAAATCCGTTTTTGAAAATGATCGTCAATCTGAAATCTGGAGGAAACCCTGCTTTCCAATATGGTTTTCGCTTTCAAAACTCTGCAAAATACATGTTTGACAGACATGTTTGGCCTGTTTAATATAGATGTATGAAATTACTAATGTAATTATGGTGATATATAATAACACAAAAAAAAAAATTTCATCCCTAGTTTGAAACTAGTATAAATTTTTAGAACATTTATGATTTTTTGTAAAAAAAAAAAAAAAAAAAATAATTTATATAAAGTATAATTTTGGCAGCTTTTGTATTATTATTATTATTATTATTTTTTATGCCTATTTCAGGACCAATGGTTTATGCTGCTGCATATTGTCTTATTTCAAAACTTGATGATTTAAAGAAAAAAGGAGTTGCAGGTAACTAAAATAGATATATATGTAGTCATTTTAGTTTTAGTCATAATTTTATCTCTGTTTTAGTGTTGGATTTTTTATATGCACAGTCGTGGAGAAAAAGGGAAAATTGATCACTTCCTACTAACTCTGCCACAAATCATCGCATACTAAAACTGCTGTTGGTACCAATAGATTGGTAATAACATAGTATAAGTAAAGTATACTAATTAATGTTCTACTTAAGTTTTACTTAGGGAATTATCTACATATAAAAATTGTTACAGACTTGAAAATTTTCAATATTAGCACCTAATTTTGACAACATATTTGGATTCTTCGCTAAATTTTACTTTTGCATACTAAATGAGAAGCCATTCTAGTAATTTAAGAATTGTGATGGTTTAAAGTTTGCAACTCTTAATGTTAAATTCATTTTTAATGACTGAAAAACAGATTGCAATACAGATAGTTTTTGAAGAATAACTCAAAACTACTTGGCAGATTGAGCTGTAATTTTGAATTTGCATGTTTGAAGCGTCTAGCAATCGATTTCTGTTAAAGAAAATTCTAGGTTATAATTAATATTTTTTTTCTAAAATTTATTTCAGATTCAAAGTTAATTTTATAAAAATACGAATTGTAACCTGTGAATTGTTCTTTGGTAACTAAAAAAGAGGTCTATAATATATTTTTGATTTTTACTTTTTTTTGATAAAACTGAAATAAAAACATGTGCTTAAAGCTTAAATATACCAAAATGCATATTTGTACTATTTTATTCTGTCTAAATCAATAGTATTTAAATTGGAAAGGGGGTGGGGGTGGGGATGGAGGGTATCCCCAGCTCAATATTTCATGAAGGAAGCAGGATCATTGATAAAATAAACATATTCTTTTGAATGAGGCTACCTTCAGATATTTGCAACTCAATTAAAAATGAATTTTAACGTTTAATATTAGGAGTTCCAAACTTTAAACATGCATAATTCCTAAACTACTTGACTGAATGACTTTTCACTTGGTATACAAGGGAAAACTTACTGAAAAATCTAAATGTGATGTTAAAATTAAGTGTTAGTAGTTAGTATTGAAAATTTTAAAGTTGACACAAGGGTCATTCCACGTCAAATCAACCAAAAATTTTCAATATTCAACCTGACCATTTAGGTTTTTAATGAAACCTTCAGGAATCATTCTCCTTGATGATACAAATGATAATTAGAGATCGACCGAAATTTCGATTTCGGTTTCGGCGCAAAATCGGAGTTTCGCCGAATATTCGTTTTCGGCGAAACTGCTGCTAAAATTTCGGCCTGACCGAAACTATCTGTATTTCAAAATCTTGTTCCTTCTTTCGAAAATTTTCAACTTTATTCATTGATATGAGTTGTATCGGCTCAAATGAAACACTGTTTATTGCTGTGAACTCCACTGTTTATCATTATCAGTCATAACTGATCCATGATGCGAGTTTAAATTATAAAGCAAGCAATGTATATATGACTAAACTTAAAAGACGCTTATCACATGATCTTTAAAAGCTGAAAACTTAACAGTAATAGAAAATTTTTACTTTAAAACTCCAGATTGTTTCAAATGCTTTATGAGAAAGGTGTTGTTAAAACATATGAATATTTACGAAGTTTATTACAAAAGATATATCGAGGTATGTATACTTAAAATATTTTTTTATTAGATGAAATTCGTATAACTGGAAACTATTTCTGTCTTATTGATAAATTTATTACGTTTTATTTTATATGGACAAAAAATAGTTTTGAATAGAGGCACAGAGAGTCAACTTATCACCGGAGATAAAAATTTCAAACAGGGGTGCCATTTCAATACTTTCTTAGGGAGGCAGTGAGTGGCAAAGCTTTTTTTTTTTTGGGGGGGGGGAGGGGAGGGCAGTGAGTGAACATAGATTTATTTTGATCTTATTGTGCACATCCTAAAAGAAAAATGACAACTGTTACATTTTTATCCTTATACATATATATATATATATATATAACCATAAATGAAACATTATCATAACACCAATTTAAACCATGAAATAATTAAGTATGAAATAATTAGTTGACAATGAAAGATTCCCCAACACACTTAATATGAATCAAAAAACATTGAAAGAATAAGAAATTAAATAAAAATTGAATCAATGGAATTAAATGAATTAAATGAAATGAAATTTGTGGAATTTAGATAGAATTATCAAGTCCCAATTGCCTAAATACCACAAATAAAATGAGATGTTTCATCTTCATATTAGCCAAACATTGCTAAAAAATATGATATTGGGACTACATCTCAAATACAATGATTCAAATCAGTGATAAAATAAAAAATAAAATTCAATATAAAAAAGGAAAGAAACCATACTTATAAAAAAATCCATAAATATATATATATATATATATATATATATTTAAAATTAGCTAAAGTACAAAACATGTCTCACTTTGAGAATATTGAAATGGAAAATAAAGTTTATAATTAATAATTTCTAGGTTTAAAATGTTGTCTTAATGCTAATTTTCTTTTTTTAATCAAATTGAACAAATTATTTTAGCTTTTGTGCCTTTTACTTAAACAATTACTTTTACTTAACTCTATACTTAAACAATTTAAATGCAAAATCTTAACAAACTGAAAATATGAATATATTTAAAAATTAAATATTCATTATTGAATTTGTTTTACATTATTTAACTACATTGTTAATTAATTATTGATAAATGCCTATAATTATTGGTTGCTATAAAATAATAAAATATAAAAGTTGTATTATTCATGTTTCATTTTTGTTTGAAACTTATACATACACATATATATGTACGTTTGTTTGTTGGAAATGTGGTTCAATACGCGTATAATTAATAAATTAATTAGTAACGTAATTGGTTATTAAGTAATTATTAATTATTTGTTATTAATTAATTAGTTAATTAATTAATAATTATATGCAGTTATGTATGTATTAATCAGTTTTTAAATTTTTTGACACTTTCGGTTTCGGCTGAAAGTGGGAAGATCACCGGAATTCGGTTTAGGTTTCGGTCGTAAAACCTGTTTCGGTCGATCTCTAATGATAATATACTTTTATAATTTTTTTTATCTCAGTAAATTTTCATACAACTAATTTTTTAAATTTTGAAAAATCATCATTTTTTGGTTTGTATAAATGTTTTCAATTTTGAATTTCTCAAGTTCTATCTGGAGTAGAGAGTTGTTTGACCCCTCCTTTTAAAGAGAATTTCATAAGTTTTAATTTGATATAAAAATTTATTATGCTTGGTTAAAAAAGTAAATTTAATTTAATTTTAAAATAGTGTTTTTTAAAAATTTTGAAAAAAATATATGTTTTTTCTAATATTATAAACTTTAAATTCTGAAAGTTTTAGAGTGGGATCTCAATGGGATCAGCTGTTATAAAAAAATAGTGATTAAAATTAATAAGACAATACCTATCTTTAGCACAATCATAAAGTTGGCAAGGTGCCAACTTTAAATAACAGCCCCAACTGGTGTTTAACATTAGTTTTTTTAACATAACTGCTGATCCCATTGAGATCCCACTCTAAAACTTTCAGAATTTAAAGTTTATAATATTGCAAAAAAACATATTTTTTTCAAAATAAAAAAAAAACGCTATTTAAATTTTTTTTAAATTAAATTAAATTTACTTTTTTTAACCAAGCATAGCTAACTTGCATACAAATTAAACCTTGTAAAATTCTCTTTAAAATGAGGGGTCAGATAACTCTCTACGCCTGATAGAACTTGAGAAATTCAAAAATGAAAACATGTATACAAGTCAAAAAAATGATGATTTTTCGAAATTAAAAAAATTAATTGTATGAAAATTTACTGAGAAAAAAAAGAAAATAAAAGTATATTCTCATTTATATCATGAAAGAGAATGATTCCTGTAAGTTTCATCAAAATCTAAAATGGTCAGGTTAAGTCTGGTTGATGTGACATGGAATGAAATGACCCATAATTTCTATATGTAGGCTTCTAAGCAAAATTTAAGTATAATAATAATTAGTAGACATCATTATTAATTGATTGGTACCAGTCACCTTTCTATATGATGATTTGTGGCAGAGTCAGTACCCAGTAGAAGGGTGATCACTTTTTCCCCCAGGTATATACATATACCTACTTGTATGCTTATGAACCCAAATTTCAAATTTTTTCCATTACCCCTTCCTTTTTTTTCTGTCTTGGTGCCCATGATATTGATATTTTTCAATTTCAGAACAAATTTCGGTACTTTTGGGTTATAGCAGCCCCTGAGGATGAATCGGCAAGTGACTAAGATTTATTGCCAAATTATAAAGCATATAAGATATTATAATAATGTATGATGTATAATAACATTTTGGGATGTATATGGCTGATTTATAGTTATATATGACATATAAGACTTAAATAATATGTATATGATGATGTATATGGTACATATACATATAGAGCATTCAGAGTATATATATTCAAATATATGATGCATATATAAGTTTTGCGATGATCTTGGTGAAATCGTAGCTGCAATCTTGGCACAATCTTAATTGTAGGTGCCGCTATACCCCAAAAGTGCCCAATTTTCTTGTGAACAATGTTTATATAACATAAAAATTATTTCTTTAACATTTGTAAGATAAGTATCTTTTAATCTTTTGGTTATCTGAATCATATTTCATAGCAACAACATAGACAATCTTAGTCTCATTTTGTCATATTTGTATGTCTTTTGAGTGTCTAAAAATAATTATTCCTTGACAAAAATATTATATTAAGATTATTAATGCTTACAAAAAAAAAAAAACACATAAAATAAGGTGGTAATAGACAACAAAATTTGATTTAATTAGAGTTAACACTATTATACATTAGGTGAGATTTTTTCAATTGAGAAATGACAAGTGAGAACTAGAATTTTGCATGGGCCTAGGCTATAGGTGCAGATTCACAGTCGCCAGTCGCCACGTTGCGACTAAATTTTTTGCTGTTGCCACTAACTTTCGGTGTTTAAGTCGCCATGTGATTTAAAAGCAATCAATTTCTGGTATTCCCAGTCCCCATCGTGAAATGTTGAATTTTTTTTTTTAAAGATTAAGACCAAAACACATAATAAACATTATTATTATTATCTTTTAATAACATTTCATAATGATCTGTTTAACACAGCAAACTATTAAATATATTCGAATAGCAATGCTATTCGTAACAGTTTGAATCTGATAATTTTACATAGACTGTGATTTAAATATATATATATATATATATATAATTATAATATCTATGAATTTCAAAAAACATATCAAGTTCTATTATCATTCTACTTAAATCTCCAAAGAGATAATTAATGATATTGTGTATACAGAATACCACATAGCTAATAATTAACATGTGCAAACATAATATTACCATAGCTTGTGCTTCAATGGTAATTGGCCAAATTTTACTCATACCTAAAGAATATTGAAAAAAGAAAAAAAAATAGAGAGAAAAAGAAAAAAAAAAAAAAAATTATAAATTGGAGTTGCAATTAAGTAAATACAAATGGATTAATAAATTAAATATGAACCATATACAATGTAAAATTGGACCACATGAGAATTAAATATGAATTGGATATGAAAAAACACATGCACATGTACTCATCAGCCTGGATGCACCCACATGTGTTTTAAATAATAATTCAGTGTTTCATAATTCTACTGACATAATGCTAAGATCAGTAGAATCATCCAGGTACACTGAATTATTACCAGACAACAATTGGAAATATTAAAATTTGGAAATATTTAAATAGGAAATATTTAAATAGGAAATAAAAAACCATTAAGAATATACAATATATTTCACTCACAACGATTATCCCAAAAACTGTATTTAACACCTCACGAAATTACCACGAGATAACAGTTTTGAAATAATAAAATTGGAAATATGAACGCGTAAAGTGTAGATAAAATATTTTACTCACAATAATTATACAGAATCCTTAAAATGTCACAACTTCTGCATAATATTCACATCCACATGGCAATGCATCATACATGTTGACTAAGTCGAGTTGAGAGAAATGATTTGAAAGACAAGTTGAGAGCACACTTTTTTTAAAACACAACCCCATCGATGACACCCAAACACAAAATGATTCAAAAACACACAAAATAATTCTGGTTTTTATACACTTATAACAAAATTATAACCGTGAATATATATTACTCCATCCAATTTTAATTCCTGAAAGTAAAATTAATATACAATCAATAGCTCCCTCTATAGTTAAATTAAATATAATATTAACAATATTATCAACAACTACCTGAAAGGTAAAGTGTCGTCATCTATTGGTATTATAATAATTCATAATTAATATTTAGTTAGATATCCACTTTATTAGTTACATACTCACTTCATTAGATTTAATTATATAAATAAACTTTAAAAAACAATACTAACTTGTAGTTTTACTTTAAATTCAAATAAAATATAATACTACTATATGAATAAATCTACACAGAATTAATTCAACTTGCACAGCATTTCAGATATTCTTAACAAGAATATATTATGTAAAAGAGATATTATTTTAATTCAAATTGTTTTTGCTGCCAGCTGTGTTAATCCACTGATATTATAGACATATTATTAAATAATTAATGTTTTATTTTTACTACTACTAAAATATATATTAGACTTGTTATTAAATAATTAATGTTTAATTTATACTACATTGTAAATATATTTTATATTTCATAGATTAATTTAAATATCTAATTAAATAATTCATAAACAATTCAAAATATCTCAAAATTTATAAAATTGATAATTAATAGTATTACTACTGTTTTTCAATCAAATTAATGCAATGCAGTAATTAAAATACTTGTTAAATTTAATTATTCATAGACAAAAATAAAAACTATATATATTTATATTTATATATATTGCAAATAGATATGTTTATGAGTTATAATCACCAATGTTATCCATGTATAATTTAATTTGTTATTGTATAAGTTAATTTATAAATGTATGAAAACTGCACATCAATAACACCTTAAACAGAGGTGATCGGCAACGCACAATCACAACTATACAAAGTGTATATAATGTTCAATCAAATATTAAATTTCCTAATATGTTATAATTGTAATTATGTATGTTATAATTGTAATTTTCTATATAAAGTGTATATAATGTTCAAACAAATATTAAATATTAAATTTCCTAATATGTTATAATTGTAATAATGTATGTTATAATTATTATTTTCTATATCTTTTGTTATATGTTATCGCACACTAAAACAATAATTTATTACATACCATGTTTATATTTAAATTATATAATAAATGTTATTTAAAAGAGTTGATGATTGAATTTATCATAAAAGTTGGATAACCATATATTTTTGCTTGATCTCGAATATATCTAATATTTTTGTTTTTATTTATATTTGAGCATAAGTATTTTATACGATGTAGATAATTGATAATTATATTTTTATAAACAGATTTATGTAAACATGAAGCAAAATTGGTAAAAATATTTACTTTAAATGGGAAATCTAATCTCTTATCATAAATATCAAAAATTAATTTATAATTATTAGTAATATTAATTTTTAAGTCAAGAAAGTTTATATTATTATTAATTAAATCATTTTCGCTTAATTTAAGCTGAGTAGGATAAAAATTGAGTGGTGATGTGCAATTTTTTTCATTGAAATAAAATATGATAATGTCATCAATATAGCGATAAAATACATAATCATTGTTCGGACTTATATTTCTTTCATAATAATATAAGTAAAGGTCAGAGAGAATACTAGATGCGGTTCCGCCCTGCGGAATTCCCTGGCATTGTTTATAGATAATATTGTCATATATAATGTAATTATTATGCAATGTAAAATTTAGTAAAGTTTTAAAAAAATTTACTGAAATATGTTCTTTTAATTTTAATTGAGATTTAAATTCTTTAAATAATATACACATTGTTTTATGTAAGTCTTTTATATCAATGTTATTAAATAAATCATTAAAATCCAATGTTTTTATGAATTTTACCGGATTGATATTATGTATTTTATTAATGAGTTGAAAACTATTTTTTAGGCAATGTTGGTTATTATGTTTTAACGTTATATCATACATCTGCTTTAAAATATTAAGTAGTAAATTGCTTGCATTTTTATTATATGTGTTACAACCGATGGTAACAGTGCGAAATTTAATAGGATTTTTATGAAATTTTGGAATTATAACAAGATAAGGATAATTAAAATTATTACATTTGATTTTTAGTAATTTGTGATAATTTAATAATTTTCTGTTATTTATTTCAATATTTAATTTAGTTTTATTAAAAATATTACTTGTGTTGATTGCATTGTGAATTAACACTTTATAGTATTCTTTACAAATGATAGCATAATTATTTGGAGATTTATCTACATAAGTAATTATAAATTTGTTTTGTAATTCTGATATATGTTTATTTATGTTTTTAAAAGCTGCATGTGTAATATGATGATAATTTTTTATAATTTCATTTTTTAATTTATCAATTACAGAAAATCTCCATTCACTGAAATATTCGATTGGTTTATTGTAATCAACAGCAATTTTATATATAAACAAATCAATATCTTGAATAAACTGCAATATTATGGATTTGATATTACACTTATATGGAAGACGAAATTTTGTGCCATTATGCATTAAGTTTTGTAAAATAGGTTGTTCTACAATATTAAGATCACCAGTAATGATATGACCATGTGTTGTATTTATATACTTTTGATATTTTGGGTCATTACAATAACATGGGTAATTCTTTGAAGAGACCAAATTTTTTGCAAAAGAATTGTAATTAAAAATTTTACGTCCAAGTGTGCGATTATATTTATATGTCTTGTGAATGGTAAAATTTTTTATTGGAAAATTATTGTTAATGTTGTTTATTATATTGTGTAGATTTATATTATTAAATACATGATTGGAAAAATTTATAATTAATTGTGTATTATTAGTATATATATATATATAAACAAATGTTTGAAGTGTGTTTTGATTTTTATAGTGCAAAATAATCTCACAAATTCAAATTTTCTTTCATATGTACCTTTGTCTGACAAAATCAAAATAAGAAATATTGTTTTTCTGATATTCCCCGCTATCATGATTCCTTAGCTTATACATATTTTTTTTAAACCGTGTCTTGTCCAACTTTATCTTCTGACTGTACATGATTTAAGATTTAATTAATATTCAATTTTTTTTTTGTACATGTGTTTATATTAAATAAATTACTTTACACTTTGAATTCCTGAGTATTTTTAGTTTTTTACCCCATATAAACACTATTGTTTTTATGCGTTTGTTTTACAATTGTGGCCACTGGATTTTTTGGGTTTAGGAGCCAGTGACTCCTTCCAAATTTTGGGGATTTGCACCTATAGCCTACGCCAATTTTCATTCATGACACTTGGGCTGGGCGTACTTTTTTCTGAAGGCTCAGGCCGGACCAGGCCTAGTCATTACTTTTTCCAGGCCTGGTCGGACCAGATCTAACTTTTTTTTCCTGTACCAAGCCAGAACTGGACTGCATTCTTCCTAGTTCTCTGCATGGGCCAAAATATTCAGGCTTGTATGAAAGTCATTGTCCAGGCATGGCCTGGTCCATGCAAAAATCAATAAAATTTGGCCCAGCTGAACAACTTTTGCAAAAAATGCATATTTTTTAAAATTGTCATTATTTTACAATTAAAATTTATTATTTTTAAGGTATAGTAGATTTCTAGGCAATAAAATTAAAATACAGTAAAACCTGTGAAAAAGAATGCCTATGATAGAATCCTATGAATCCTATCCCTAAAAGAATGCCTATGACTGAAAAATGTGTTTATCCATGCAAAATGAATTTAATAATATGTGGCATTTTTCCAAATTTTAAGTCTCCAATACATGGATTATGGATTAACAATATTAATGATAACTGAAACATCTACATACAAATAGAGATTCATTAAAATAAATAAATAAATATCGCACCCATTGCTACACATTACTGTATATCCTGTACACATTGTTTTTTTAAAAATAAAGATTATAAACTTAAAAAAAAAAGATAAGTATTTTTGAACAGAGTTCTTCGTATGAGACAATTTTTAACACTGTCGACATGAAAATTTCTGTTTTCTAGAAACTGATTTGAGCTGGTACAAGCCAATTAAAGTTTTTTTGCAGGGTAGGCTCGGGCCATGCTGATCTTTTGGCTTACATACCGGGCTGGGCCAATAAATTTTCTTATATAGGCCGGCACCGGTTCAGGCTCGAGCTAAACTTTTAAGTTTTATACGGGCCAGGCCGAATTTTTTTTCTATCGGTCAGGTCGAGCCTGGGCCTGAAAATTTCAGCCTATGCAGACCTCTAGTGAAATCTACCATTTTTCATTCTGCATATAGAAATAACTTATTTTCTCAAAACTTGACAGTTATGCTAATACAGCAGTAATTGAAGAGGGATTAAAATTATAATTTAATGATACCTATTTCCTATTTTTTTTTCTCATTACATTTTTTTGCTGTTCTTTCAAAAAAAAAAAAAAAAAATCGTTTGAGGTCTTATCTAAAATACAGATGAAATTGAAATTACTCAAGTAGTTAGCTTTAATTGTTAATAGCTTTTCATCAGTGGGTTACCCACTGAAATCATCACTGTTTGTTTGTTTACTTTTGAGGCCAATTGACAAAAATCATAGCATTTTCTTGATTTTGCTGACAAACTGATGAAATTTGTAACTTTTCCAAGTTTTCATTATTTTAGTGATGCTGGTAGATCTTGTGCAGGAAAATTCATTCATGGGCATTTATTTTGAGTAGTATTTCTGTAAAAATATTGCAGGAATTGCATGATTGCACATTCTAGCGCAAACTTTGATTATGATACATGTTGGTGTGCATGTCAAGACATGCTGAATATAATTGTGATCAAAAGTGTTCATTTCTAATTAAGAATTTTGCCATTGCTTAGTTGTCTTTTTCTTAAAATTAATTTCTTCATGAAATTTTATTTCTATTAAAAAAAAAAGTTATTTTACTTTTATTGAATTTGCAGACTCCAAAACATTGACTGAAGAAAAACGAGAAAATTTGTTTACTGTTATAGAAGAAGCAAGTGATATAATGGGATGGATTATTGAAATTCATTCACCTAATGTTATCAGTAATAGTATGTTCAAAAGGTCAGTATTCTTTTTTTAATGTGTTTAAAACGAAAGCTGTTTGTGTGTATTAATGTATAATGGAGATTTTTTGAATAATATATATATATATATATATATATATATATATATAAGCAATATTAATATGATATACATACATTTTTTAAATATACTTCTGGCTTGATTATTGTTTAGAGAAACATAAGAATCTATACTATTTAAACCTGACTGTGTGTTTGTATTACTACATCTCTGAGAATATGCTGAATTATGGCTAAGAAAAAATGCCTGTTATCCATAAGCATCCAAAAATGTCATCATAATTCTAAAAAATTTTAAGTTTAAATTGGTTTTTCAAGATATTAATTATTCTTTATAATTTTTAATTAAATTTTTGTAATGGTGGCAACTAAATCACTCCATTGTTGTGGGGGAAAAAAAAGAGAGAAATAATGAGGTACAGGCATCCCCTGACTTACGTAACTAATATGTCCCGTAAACTTTTATGTAACTTGAATTTTACATAAAGCGAGCTTCGGTATAATTTTGTAAATAAAGAATCATTCAGCAGTATTTACTTGGATAAAAACTATAAAAATATGAAAAATATAAAAACAAACTGAAAAAAAACTTTTCAAATAAAAAATATTTTGTGGATTCGAGGATTTGTATATAATTCATACAATAATTAATAGTATAACAAAATAATTATCAGAAGTATGCAAATGCTTATCAAACATGCTAGTATGTTCATAAATCTAATTTTTTAGATTTATTTACGTAACTGCGAATTTACGTAGCACAGGAGATGACTGTATTATCTGTTCGAACTGATGTACAAATATTTTTGTTTTCCTTTTGTTTGAATAAAATAAATCAATTTAATGATTTTTAATTTGCATTTTGTTTTTTTTTAAATGTAATGTAAAGGCTAGTAATGGGATCTACTCCCACATTTATTATGATTTTTACCAAAAAGTTGAAAGATTTCAGCATTATCGATCCATTTGAAATAACATTTTCTGAATTTGTCTAAAATGTATTCGAATGGATTCTGACAGAACATGGCGTCTGAATGGGGTGAGAATGGAAGTTTTTGTCCAAAACATAGTAACCCACAATACAGAAATTTGCAATACTTGCTGGACGTGTCAGACAAGTAAACAAACATTAATTGGTGATAATAACAAGCTTGCCCAGGTGTTGTCCAAAATTCTTTCAACCAATTACATTTTATTGTCTACATATCACTGCTTTCGTTTTGAGACATTTTTCAGTACTTCTCCATTATCCCGTTGACCACTTTTCATAACAAAAAAAAACTATTGCCAAACTATAGGATTTAACACCAAATATGCATGATGGTGGTGTCACATTCACTTGACGTCTGAGGCATTACATTGTGTTTGTTATGGCATTAAGTGGTTTTTAATTCGACATATATATATTTTTTTCATTATGGTTTACTGATTTATTAATTATTTCATTAATTAAAGTAACAATTGCATCCTTAAACGGCAGTGCCATGATATTAAAAAAGAAAATACATTGAAAAATGTTGCGATGAACAGTTACATACAATAGATCAGTTTCAACTGACGTCACAAACATTTATGCACCAGCCGAGAGGGATAATTAAGAAAAATAGTATAAATAAATATCCAAGATTTTTTTTTACTGTTTCCAAATATATATCGTAAATTTTATTGTTTAAACTTACTGATAGTTCACACTTTGGTGAGTGTTTTTTTTTTTAATTTCTTGTATTTTATTTATTTGTTTATTTATTTATTTTATGAGATTCCAATGGTAAAATTCTTCTATTTGTTTATTTGGTGTTACAGTTTGGCGATAGTTTTTTTTTTTTTTTTTTTTTTTTAATGGAAATTGATTGATAGGATAATGGAGAAGTAATCATTTTTCTATACTTTCATCAAAATCAATAATTTGCAAACTGTTATTTTCAGTTAATTTGCATTGTAAGTATGATTTCTTGCTTATTTTTACTGGGGATGCCATCTAATCAATATCTATTCTAATAAATCTTACTTTCTTAAAAAGTAGATAAAATAGTCCTACCTGAATCTTTACAAAGGTGGTTGAGCTTTCTTTTCTAATAGAAATTTCATCTTAATTAATCAAAATAATGGCTCATGAAAACAGTAAAAACACCTTCTATGATGAATAATAAAATTGTATTATGGAACATATACATATGAAGACTTGGATCATAAACTTTACACACACACTATTTACAAAATGAACTAAACATAATTTCTCTTCTAAAACATTTACTTAAGCGTTAAAAGTTTTAAATCTAGTCTTAAAAGTTTCAATCAAATAAGTGCATTAGTCATTCCAATTGTTCTTAATTGTCTGGAAGGTGCCAGACATCTTAACTCTTTTCGTTCTGTCAGCATTTTATTTATTTTCTGATTTTGGCAGTTATGGTCATGAGGAGAGATTTCGCTAGTCAAGTAGTTAAGCCATGGAGAAAAGAGTGCGAGTTCGCAGCACTTATAATAAGAAATTTAATAAAATCAATGCTGTAAATATTTTCTAAAAATGAAATAAAATTAGATGCTTTTTTTTCCTCCAAAAATAAAAAGATCTCGTACAGTGCAAATGCAACACATTGGGTCTCTATGTGGGCTAATAAGCTTTATTCTAAATAATTGATTTTTTGTTTTCTTTTTTTAACTTTTTTGTATTAACATATTGTTAACTGTCAGTGTTGTCAATTTAGCATGTTTTTTATTCCAAAATACATGCCAGGTTTTTTTTAACAGAAATCTGTGCTTTGTTTAATGATGGACATTCCATGATGAAATAAAGCAAAGATTATCATTTGAAATTTCTGATCAGATATTTTGAGTAAAAAAAATGTATGACAATAGGGACGATTATACTCATCACCTGTCAACAAAGTATTAATAATTTTCTTTCATGATTCTCAGTGTATCTAATTTCTCTGATATTGTCTAGGGATGCATTGAATATTCAGTATACATTCAGCATTTGGCTTATTTGACCAAAGTTGGATGTGGTAAAAAAGTTTAAAACAAAGTTATTATTGTTCTTGCATAGCTGTAAATTTTAATTTTCAATAATAATTTATTAAAATATTAATTCAGAATAATTAAGGAATCATGTTTAAATAAAAAGGATTGCATTAATATTATTTATTTTGCTGTTTGAAAAGAGATACTTAAGAAAATGGATTATTAATATTCATTAAGGATGCACCGGATATCCGTCTCCTGCCGGATATCCTGCTTATTCGGCACTCAAACCGGATATCCGGTCCGGCTGAATACTTCAATATCTGGTTGCCGAATAGCGACTCATTTTTTAACATTATCAGAAAAAGTTAGTGCAAAATTAATTTGTTTCTTACCAACATTATCCGTTAAAACAATGTTAGTAAAAATAAATATTCCTATTTTCTCAAAAATGAAATTATAGGATTTATATATAAATGAAAATATAATATTTAAAATATAGCAACTAATTATTTATAATTACAGGCAAATTATGGTGCTCAGTATTTTCAGACTCTGATATGTTTTTATCACAAATATTTTCCTTCTTCTGAGAAAAAGCATTCACTTCTCTGGTTGTCTCTTTTTCTTGTGTTTTCAACAATTCTAAAGTAAAAATCATTTTATTGAATCTTTAGTCACTATTTTGTCTATGGATGGAAGACCAGCTGTGGTAAAATAATACTGATCATGAAAAGAATTGTGCCACTTTCTCGAATAGTTCACTGTCCCCTTTCTACTACAAAACAAGATACTTGCAGCTTTTCTATTTAAATTCTGTTAGAAAACATTCGTCATAGGAAAAGTAAGTAATAATATGTACGAGTATGTAAGAAAAGAAAAAGACGCTTCAATAGGATGTTTAGTATTTATAAATAACAAAGATTTATAAGTATGAAAAACAGAGAAATTAAAATTACTCAATGGTTTATCTTTTTATGTTCAATGACCATGAATAAAGGGAGGAAAAAAACTATTAATATGTATATTAGAATAGGCAAAAGACAAAACATGATTAAATTTCAATACTTAATTAGCAAAAAGCATTTGTTTTTAAGCAACTTTAACTTAATAAATGAGTTTAAATCTATTATTAACATTTGAATGACATAAAATTATAATAATTTAAAGTTTTCCTTCTGCAAAACAAGCATAAAATAGAAATATTACTACTGAAATTAAAAACAAAAAAGTATTCGGCCAGATACCGGATATTCGGTAAAATTTTGCACCGGATATTCAGTATCCGGTATCTGGCAAAAATTCACATCCGGTGCATCCCTAATATTCATAGGAATGAATGATATTTATTTTATTTCTTTTTTTTTTTAAAAATCAGTAGCAATAATTCAACAATGTGAAATTATGATGAAAAAATGCAAATTGTTCAATAATATTTCATTCTTCAATACATAAAAAACTTTTCAATAATAATAATAATAATAAAAATCTTACATAACTGTTATTTTTAATTGTCAATAAATTAATGGAATTAATTCAGATTAATTAAGAAATTAAATCATTTAAAAAAGAGATAATGTTTAAATATAAGAAAAAATTATTTTAATTTACTGAGGATACCACGAAGGCTACAAATCCTAAGGTTTTATTGAGTTTTAAGGCTATCCTCTTCCTCATACATAACTCAGAACATATATATATATTTTAATTTAGAGTTTGCTGTAAAATTATATTAAAATTAAATTTTTTTATTTTCTTTAAAACACCTGGAATTCTGAAATATAGGACTAATTAGCTGGCCGAATGTAATTGTTATTAAATGTAAAATTGAATACTTATTATGATTGCATGGAAAACAAAATTTTCAGAAATGCTTCTTTATTCTGTGTTTACTAAAAATCTTTAAATAGTTGGGGTTCAGTTTCTTTATGTGCAGAAATAAAAATCAGTGAATATGATGTCACACTGATACAATCACAATAAAGTATTTTATTTTTCATAGATCAAAACACATTTTTTTTTTCTTTTTAGAATGACATCATTTTTACCACCAGTACCGTTACATCCTTCCAAGATTAGGACATCATTTAACATAATTGCTTTTAACTTGAGCTTTATTGAATATTTATTTATGCAAAAATGGTGTAATTTTCAGAAAATTTTTATTCTATGTATATCCAAAATCTTTAAACAAATAGTAAGGGTCAGTCTTCTTACATGTAGAAATAAAGGTCTATGAATGTGATGCCATTATTGATGCAATCATAGTAAAATATTTTATTTTCATAATTATAAATAAATCTTGTATTTTGAGAATGACATCACTATTAGAACCATTCAGCTGTCTGTGGTTTGGGCATTATTTAATGCAATCATTTTAAAATTTTTGATTTTATGAATGTCAGTACAATTTTTCTTTTAAAATGTGATGACCTTTTTCGTTGCTGTAAACATACCTTTGATTGATGGATGATTGATTAGCTAAATTGAATTTCATGTTATATAAAGATGCTATCTGCAATATTCTGACATATATTTCACACTTAGTAACTATTTGGTTTGTCATTTTATTAAATATTATTTTAGACAACCTAGGGTTTGATTTAATCAATGCATTTGCTATCTTTAAATTTAGAACAAGGTGTGTAATATATTTCATTCTGCTTCTAAAAATGTGTTATTTTCATTTTATGATTTATCTATTTTTTAGGTCTAAATATAACTTAAATTCACTGTCTCATGACTCAGCAATTAATCTTATCAGAAATGCTATAGAACTTGGGGTGAATGTTACTGAAGTAAGTATCTGAATTTTAAAGGCTGCTTCTTACATTGTTAAAAATATGTTAAAACTGTAACATGTCACACTTTGCTCAGTGTTTAAACTTTAACTTTCATTAGTACTTTTTTAGGTCGGCTAAGTGGCAAAAGCCTTAAATTGTGGTACATGGATGCAAGGCTTCAGTTTCGTGACTGATTTCAGTCTTTGAGAGATTCTTGACTGATAATAAATTCTACTTTATGTACTTAAGGGGGTTATTTAGTCAACTTTTCAATTACCCTCACTAATGTTAAACTTAAGGGTGTACAATACGCTAGTCTGTTTAAAATATCTCCCCAGGAAATTAATATTTTTAACTTTTCTCTGTGTACTCTTCTTAAAGGGTGTCTCTTTTTTTCCCCCTAATTTTCTAAATATTTTCAAAATATATACCTAATTTCATTTGAAGTGTTAAAATCTTACTTATAGTTCATCAGATTTTAATACATTATTAAATTAAACATATATTTTAGGAATACTTTTGACAACTAAGGAAAAAAAAGAGACATCCTTTAAGAAGAGTATACACAAAATAAAGAAGTTAAAAATGTTAATATCCTGAGGACACATTTTAATACAAAGGTATTCGACGCATTGGGAAGTTGACTGACTAACAGCCTTAAATGATAGCAATTTTTCTAGCAAAAACTTTTAATCTTTTCTTTTATTGTAAAAGATTAATCTTTAGCCCTAATGCAAGTCATAGCCCAATTCCATTAATTTGTTTACACCTAATACTCTAATTTTCCAGTCTTGGTTTGTATGGACTTCTTGCACTCATGTAAAATGTTTTTCCATGTTAATATGTAATGTTTTTTTGTTATTAAATGTTTTATTTTTTTTAAATGCCAAAATGAAACTGTGTTTCATTTAAAATATGTATTAACTTCACTGTTTTGGTGAAAGTCATGTTACATTGTGTATAGTAGCACAGATTTTAATTGTATGCAGAGTTTTATGAGTACTAATAGATCATCCGGATCTTTCCATTAACTTTCACTGTAATGGCGATCTGTTACAGTGGCATGCCAACTATGAACCTAAACCTCTTTTAGTATTTCCATTGTCTTCTTGAACCCTCATTATTTAAGACTTAGATTATTCATATTCTTTAGAATATCGAATAGTGGCTATATAAACTGATAGAAATATGTAAGCTAATTTCACTGTATTCTTAAATAGTATTTTTATTTTTAATTTACTTACAAGATTTTTCTTATATTTTATATAAGTGAAAACTTATGGAGGAACACGAGACCTTTAATTTAAAACATTAGACCTTTTATGGACCCCTTGGGGTCTGTGGATCACAGTTTAAGAACCACTGCATTAGAGTGTTGAGATAGGGTTCCATTTTCAGAGGGTTTATTGCATGTAATAGTTATGTTAATACTATTGATATTATTAATAATACACAATACATTTTATATGTCATTTCCATTGTTTTCATGTTTATGCACATACATGTTTGTCTAATTAAAGTAATTAAGTGGTCTTCCTTCTCGTATAGGTTTATGTTGACACAGTTGGTCCACCTGAAAAGTATAAAGCTAAATTATCTTCAAATTTTCCTGGTATTAAGTTCACAGTTGAAAAGAAGGCTGATTCTTTATTTCCAATTGTGAGTGCTGCCAGTATCTGTGCAAAGGTAAGATTTTTATGAAAGTATATCTTGAATGTATGATTTTATTTTTTCTTATCGCAAAAATGTCTGCTTTTTCCCCTTAATTTTTTTTTTTTTTTTTTTGCATTTTTACATTTTTTGTGCATTTCACTTTTTCTAAAAATTCCACTTTCATTGTATTTAACTGTGCAATTGATTTTATATGTCTGGTTAAAAAGGTCAGTAGTATACAGTCATGGAAATATTAAAAGTTTCTATTAGTGTGAAGTGTGTTATCTTTTCAAAGATTTTCCTTATTAATTGAAAAAAAAAGTGTGGATTATTTAGAGTGTTGTTTGAAAACATTTATTATTAGAAAAACAAATTTAAAATTTAATCGTATCGTATTTATTAGACTTTGTAACTCATTTTCTCCCAACTGTTCAACTGATTCTATGTAATTTTCTGAGGAAGGAATTACAAATTTGGCTTTCCTAAAACAACCAGCAATCTTTCCTACAACATTTCTGAGCAAGATTTGACAACATCTAAAACACTAATGTTCTTTGTCAGTTCAGTGGCTGAAAAGCAATCAACTAAAGATGCAATAATCAACCACAACAGTTATTTTTTCTGGTGCATTTTGACCAGATTTATAACTCCTTGATCCATTTGTTGTGTCGCAAACAACACATTTTTATTCTTTAATTTTAATTTTAAAATCATATTTTTGCTAACTCTTAAATTGGGGTTTTGTTTTTATTCAAGATCGCTTTTCGATCTCGTTTGTTTACAAATCGCGACTTCGGTCCGGTTTGTTTACATTTTCGCGGCGGTTAGGGTTAGCGGTCACAGTTTATTTTGCAGTAAAACTTAAATTCATTATGCTTTTATATTGTTTTATTTAATCTTTGGCACAAAATTTTTAATGGTTTTTCACACTATCCATCAGCTTTAATTCAAAATAAAATTTCTGTGTACGCGATATTGTAATCGGTTGGTTGGTTGGAGGTTGGGTATTTGGTGCTGCGCAGGTTGAAATAGCGCGCTTTCATTCTGTGGATTATCAAATGTTTCACTTAATATTAACTAATTGTGATTTTAATGTTGTTTATATAGTTATTTTTACAAAAGATAGATATGCATACTAGTGTAATTATATAGAAGTTAATTTTGAGCTACTGGAGTGTTTTGTTTTAAATTTGAGCTACAGGAGTTATTATTTTATTTTAGGTATTTTTATTAAATTATGTAACCTTAATTAACATTAAAATTCCTTTTTATAATTTTGCTTTTCTATCCTGACATTTCCCTTTTCTTCAATTTTACACTATTAAGTTATTGTGGCAACGATCGTGACAACGACACAGCATTTCCCGCCAAAATGATTGGAAGGTCACGTGGTGACGCTGCTTAGAGAAGATGTCTGACGTCATGCTCCGCAGAGGGTTACGAGTTTTCAACGGATAGATTTAAAAAAAAAAAAAAAAAAAAGTAAAATCAACTAGAATTATGATTATGAAGAAACAGTAAACTTCTTGATGTGCAAATTTATGCACATTATAACCTTTTAAAAAGAGTATTTAATTTTATCATATCGTTTTGGTTCTGGACTATATTTTTAGTGCGGCAGTATACGATTGTCAAAGAGGTGCAGGCAGATTCCGCGGGAGCTTGGAATAAGGATTCTCTCAGGAGCCAGCGACAAGGAAGGTGGTTGAGATGATGAAGAAAGCAAATTGATGGGCCCATCGACTTCAAATCGCTAAGTTTTTTTTTCTTTTACCTTTTTTTTTTATATTAGCTGTTCAGCATGATACAGCTAATTCAATCTTCCTTTATTTTTAATAATCTTACTCCTTTTATTTTATTTTTATTGGCCAATTTTTTTTTATGTAACACAATGTGTTGCAAATTTAAAAGTGCTCCGTAGCTCATATCTCAATATTTTTGTAATTAAAGGGTGTTATTTTTTTATAATGAGTAAAAGTAAGGTTCTATTTTGTTAAAATTAAAAAAAAAAAAAAAAAATTAATATCATTTACAAATGTCTTGTCAAATTATATCAGGAGAATATTCATCTTCTTGCATGAGAAATTGTAATCATGAGTAAAATTTTATAATGTTTACAGTTAATATTTAATATAATACATTTCTAATGTTAATCTACCCAAAAAAAGAATGTTTATTAATTTTTTAAGTAACAGCATGTAAAGATCATGACATTAACTGAATAAATCCCATTTAATTATGTATTTTTTTTGAGTCATTCCTGCAGTGCCTATCTCTCAGTTATTATTCTTTTTTATTATTTCTTCCATTAGGGATTTAAGATCATCTTCATGAGGGCCTGCCATTTTCATCTCTTATTCAAAATTCAATTGTTACATTATGATTAGTAAATTAATCTTTAATTAAATTTTAAGCAAGTTTTATTAATTTAGGCCAACATGAAGATGATATTGAGTTAGCAAGGATAAAATTCATTGACCATGGCTTGGGTTATTGTATCTGGGATTTTCTTCTTAATTAATTGACTTCCTCATTCTAAATTCAGGAGTTTTTCACAACGCAGCTCCTTCTTCTTCCAGTAAAATCTTTTTAATTATCTATCCAAAAAAATTAGTCTGGTTGTAAATTTCTCTTTTTATATTCTTAAATTTAATATTTTCTTATGTAGGAAGACCTTTTAATATTTTAATTCTTAAGTCATTATTCCAGTTTGGGGTAACTTGGATTTTCAGTCTTAACTTTTCTTCAGTGGTGTTAATGAATAATTTAATTAATTTTTAATCTTGTTAATACTTTCTTTAGTTGTGATAAGACACAACACATTGGTTGCGTCACTGTTGGCAATAGTATTCGCCAAAATATATTGTAACTTTATATTCGACAGTTTGATGTTGGTATGACAAGGTGCATTATCGAAAAACAACAAAAATTTTCGATTTTCGTTAATCATTCGGCTATTGAATTCTGTCAGCTACCACTCCATTAAAACAGTCAACATCCAGAATATTTTCTGAGACTTCCAAGTTTATCAATGTTCACATTCTTGAAACATTGTGGCTTTTTTGATTTCCCAATCACTAATGGTTTTTCTAAAGTGTCCTCCAAATTCTCACAAAGCAAAAAAGTGTCATGCTCTTTGGAGTTTTTATCTCCATGACATTCACTTCCTCCTTTTGCAAAGGACTTAGTTGGCAATACACAGTAAAATAGTCCGGTGTCATCTTAATTATATACATTCTTTGCTTGATATCCTTTAATCAGTAGATGAAATTTTCCTTTCCATTCCTGAACTTCATGTTCTGGGACGTCTTTTGAATCTCTGCAAACTTATTTCATGGCAATGTTGGGTCGATTAAGGAAACTCATTAACCATCCACTGGAAGCCTTCAAATCCATTTTATCTATTTTTTCAGCTATCTCTTTCGCTTTTTCACACAACAAAGTTTGAGATCTGGGCAAATTTTTCACTCTAGCATTCGAAAACCATTAAGATAGTTTATAGAATAGTTTTGTCTTTTAATTTTTAATAACTTTCATTTTATACTGCACCAATGACATATTGAGTTTAGATTTGGAAGCCATTTTTTACTGTGCACTTACTAATATTCTTAGACAAGATAAAACAGCGAAGAACAAATAACATGTAACAAATAACAGTTTTCTGGCCACGCGATATATTGGAATGAAGCATACATTATTTTAACTTATGTTTTTTGTTTAAAAGTACAAAATTTACGAATTCCTGGTTTGTTTGCTAAAACATACCATGTTTGCCACATGGTATGTCCACACGATATGCTGTCGAAGGCAGTTTAGTTCGCAACAAACACTCTTGGAGAAAAATATCTGAATTCAACAATGATTTTATGTATATTTAGGGGTTATTATCCCAGGTCAAAACAATGCCAGGCAAGTCAGCTAGTTTTAAATAAATTTTCAAAAATGTAGACTCAAACACACACTTTTTTAATTGTAATTTTCAAATTAAATTAACTAGCAAGTAAAAATATTAAAAAAAAAAAAAAACAGATTTTGAATTGTATAATTTCCAACTGTTAATGTACTAAGGAAAAAAAAAAGTATTAAGTTATAGCACTAAGAAAAGCAATAAAGAATAATTACTAATAAATCATCAGCAGTGGTGCAATTATAGAAAGGTTAAGGTGGTGAAAATGCCAGGGGGACCCTAGCTTCAAAAGGCTCAAAATGAGTATACAGCGGGTGATCGGTTAACGAACTTAATCCGTTCCAAAACAATGTTCACTAACTGAATTGTTCGTTAACCGATCATAGATTTAGTATATATTTGTATGGGAATTCAATTAATTCGTTCTTAAAAGCTAAATAATACATAAAAATTAATATAAATTCTCCCTAAATTTATTTATATGAAATAATAATGAAACATGCATTACATATATACAGTCTTGTCCTTTTTTCAGTCATGCTTTTTTTGAGTTTGTGAGGCATTAAATATTTGACAAAAGCTGATTTTTTCTTTCTGGAGTTTCCAATCTTCCCATTTTAATAGGGTTAATATACGTCCATATTTAATATGGACAGTACGCAGTTTCATGGCTTTGTCCGTGTCGTGCCATACTTAATAAAAAATAAATGACATATCCTTTAAATGACATAATAAATGACATATCCTTGTCAAAATAAATGACATATCCTTTGTAAAAACTTTTAGGATCACCATTCATTGACTACAGCATTAAATCATATAAGTTTATCCCTTTGACCTATCAAAAATTCCATTAGTTCTCTAAAAGATCGTGTTTACTGCAGAGCCCGATAAAGCTCAAGTGGAGTCTAGAGCCTGTTAATAATTTAGGAACTGAATTTCAGTTAAAATAATTAACTTCCAATTAAATATGTTTCTTTAAAAGGGGACACAAAATATAAAAATTAATGTTTTTGTACTGTTCATTCGTATTTGAGGGCCTTAAGATGTAGGGCCCAAACCCTCGGTAGCTCTTGAATTAATTAGGCCATAAGTATACAACTGTTAAAATGTTTTCTAAGCCAATAATAGTAGATGCAATTAAATACAGTTGTGCAAATCTGAAACACAGCATTGCTTCTTCTTGGCTTTGTTTTGTCAGGTGTTCGTTATCCGAACATAAAAATCTCTCGTAAAAGTGTTCGTTAACCGATCTGTTCGTAAACCGAACAGTTCGTTAACCGATCACCCACTGTATATCCATGGTGCTTTTAACAACAGACACTAAACCTTTTCTGAATTTTTTTAATATAGTAATGTTCAAATTTAAGCAAATATTTATTTATTTATTTTTTAAATAATTATTATTATAAGTTTATTTTCTAATATTATACAGACTCATATTCAAATTACTAACAGGTCCTGCAGATTCTCTTTGCAACCCTGGCTTTCATTTTTCTGGGAGCTAAACTGTTTGTGTTTATGTATATGTTCATTATTACCCATTTTCTTGCCTAAATTGCACTACATATGGTTCATTGTTTTACCAGTCTTTCTTTATTTTGCAGCAGTTGATGTATTAAAAGGCTTGTGTAACAATTTTTTAAATTTTATGTTGATTGTTACAATTGCATAAGTTAAATATATATGTAAGTGTAAGTATTTAAACAGCAATCTACATACTTAGCTATTATCTTATAAAGCGTTATAGAAGTATGTAAAAATACTGTCTAACTTTCAAACAATTAATTTATTATTAACATAGAATATATTAAAAAAGAAAAAAAAAAAGAAGAAGAATTTTCAGAATGATGACTGTTGTGTTCTCACATTGATTTATAGCTTTTACAATAACATAGTTTTTAATAAATTTGGATTTTATTTTTTCATCAGTGCTTTTTTCAGTAGTCAAATTAAAATTTTACTATCTATATATTTAAAAAAGTGTATGTTTTTTTAATACTAGGTTGCTAGGGATAATGCTTTAAAAGCCTGGAAGTTTCCTGAAGGAGAAGAATTCCAGTCAAAAGAATATGGATCTGGTTACCCTAATGGTATTAAATCAACTTTGCTATTGATAATATCAGTTATTAATTTTTTATGTTTAAACACTTTTTATTAATCATATTTTTTTCTCTTTAAAATGTGTTTTGAATGGATAAAGTACATAGGAAATTAAAAAGAAGAAGAGTATTTTCAGTTGTTTTGTATAGTGATGTGGTTTTGAGCACTCGGATCAATTCAAAATATTGTGCCCCTTCCTTAATGTTTAACTATATAGTTTTTTAGGCTAAAATTCTTTAAACAATTTTCCGGCACCCCTAAAAATTTTATGCCCTGGACAATTTCTCCCCTAGTCTCCCATATGTTATGTTACTAGTTTTGTATCTAATATATTTGTGTGACACTCTCTCAACTATCCATTTGCTCCTAACATTACTAAAGTTGTAGTATATTAATAAACCTTCAAGAAAAAAAAAACTGTTTTAAATGGTTTTTTTACAATTTTAATTGCATCGGTTTTGTTTAAATTTTTGAAAAATTTAAAAAAAACTTAAGTTCTAGTTTTTTTTTTTTTTTTTTTTGCAATTTTTAATTGCATGGGTTTTGCTTCAATTTTTGAAAAATTCTACAAAACTAAATTTACCTGAATGCAAAAACATGCATAAAAAGATGTGGTAGAACTTTTTAAAAATTTTAATTAATAATTGATCATGCTTTCAAAAATATTTATTCTTTAGTTAACGAAATTTTAACTAAGAATACTTTTTGCCATAAAAAGCTTGTATTTAATTAATCTTTACCTAAGAATGTATACTTTTCTTATTTCAAAAAATAATATGGAAACTATGACTTATGCTGCTTGTTTCTAAAGATCTTTGTTTTTGCACACATGTTACTACAAGCAATGAATATTATTTAACAGCCGTATTAATAATGTGTTTATATAGATATTAGAGTTTACAGCATTATGTTAACTTTATGTTAACATTTGCTGAACAACATTTATGTTAACTTTATTTTCTTTTTATAACACATTTCATCTATTGGATATTTCCTGTTGGGTGATAGTTGGAAGCAAGAGTTGGATGGAAGAGTGTTACAAGGCAAATGCGATCACTAAATTAAAACGTTCCAAGGGAAAAAAAAATCTGTATGAAAAACTGAAAATTGTATGCATCAAACAAATGCATTCTACAAATGTTCCTATGCTCACTTATCACAGAGTTAAATCTGCTGCATTAAACTTACCTCACACATGTAGCTCACTGAATACATTATTGTCGTATATCTAGTGCATCCGTAATTTTTACTGCTCCTGTCTGTGTGTTGTTGCCACTCTTGAAGTCTTGAAACAAAATAATTTTGTGAACATTGGAAAAAAAAAATCTGCCAACAGTTAAGGAAATTTAGTGGGCTGTGAGAGCAAATTATTAATGTATTGGGTGGGCTTGGGCACCACAGACTCATTTAAATTGGTGCCACTGAGCACACTGGTATGTAAGTTTAAGTAAAATAATTAATATGTATTTAGTATATAAGTTCTTTCCAAACTTGAGCTCATATCAATAAGTAAAAGCATATTTTAACACAATTCTAAATAGCCAATAAATGTGTAAAATAAGTAAAAAAAATCTCAACTTGATATATAATCCTGTTAACTTATCTTTTTTTTTTTTTTTTTTTTTAAGATCCAGTGACGAAAAAATTCCTAAGTGAAAATATAGATCCTGTATTCGGTTTTCCTCAATTAGTTCGCTTTAGTTGGTCAACTGCTGAAAAAATTCTGACATCAAATGCTGCAGAAGTTCAATGGTAATATAATTTCAATATATATATTTTAATGTAAAATAACTGTAGAAGAATAATAAACCGGGTAAATGTATAAATGTTTTAAAATATTTTCTCAATTATTATTTTTCTCATAATTACATTTTTTTTAAATTAAAAAGGCAACTCTGCCAAATACATATTAAGTATTTTATATCTTAAAACTAAAAACCTGCTTGACTAATTGAAATATAGAAGGTTGGCGTGATTGCAACATTTTATTCCAAGTCAGTCTCAGTGCAGAAATATCAATCCTGTATTTGTCTTCGCTGAGAAGCAATGTATTTCTTGTATTATTTAAATTTCAGACTCTTCCAAAAATATAGGATATAAAAAATGTTAACAGAATGTCACTGTATATTTATCATACTTTTGAAATCCCTTGGACACCTACCTTTTAATTGCCAAAAATTTAGAGTCTCATTTTTATTTTATAAAAGCAGGGTTTTTTTTTTGTTTGTTTTTGTTTTAATATATAAATAACAACAGCAATGCAATTCCATATTTCAAGAATGATATTGATAAACATCTAAGTAATTTTTGTTGAGGGAGAATAATGTAAAAAAAAAAAAAAAAATAAAAAAATAATTGATTAACATTAAGTAAATATCAATATTTCATATGTATATTATGCAAACAATTTATATTATTTATGTACATGTCATTGACACGTTGTGTTCTTTATAAAATTTTCATTTCCTGTTTTATAATATATTGAGACTCATTTAAAAGGAGAGGTCTGCACTATCTTTGCTTATTTAAGAAAATCAGTAATTTTCTTATACTGGGTAGTTAATTTTCATATTAAATTTTTCATAAATCCAAGGATGATGATTTTCTGCAGAATTGGAGTGGGGTGTGGTGTTGTTAATGATATACATTGCGATAAAAGTCGGTGACAACAGCATTATGCAATTAGCCGGTGATGTAGAAAAATTCCTGTTTGTGGTACCTGAGAAAAGAATAACTTTGAGTCTTACTCATTAAAATTTGGGATCATCGCAAGCCTTGGAATTAAAATTCAGAAGAAAGTGCTCTGAAAAAGAATTGGTCTTGCAGAAAAAACACCAGAAGTAAAGAATGGACATTTTTTAAAATGATTTTATTTATTTGTATTTAAAAATACGGAATTAAAACTAAATTTTGTTTAATTTTTCCAAGTATTTTTTTAGATTTGTGTAAGAATGCAATGAATGCTTTTTTTTTTTTTATCAGACTTCTTTACCATCATGTTCCATGTTTTTCATTTTTTTTTCTGTCTTTTCTAGTTTGTGAGGTAGTCACATTTTTTGCTTAACCGTTTTGAACTAGTCGAATGTGCCAATCCCAAAACTTTCTTCTATCTCACAAAGATTTTGCATACACTAAAAATAATCAGCTCCAATTTATATCAAGGTCTAACTGAATCTAAAGTTTTATTAAATTTCGTGCATTAGTTCTTGAGATATGACTATTGCTAAAATCGTGTAAATCCTTCAAAATGTAGCATAACAGCGCCACCTGTTGGAAGAATTATACCAAAACCTAATCAACAACAACTTATGTCAATGTCTAACTGAATCTGAAGTTTGGTGAAAATCTGTGTATTAGTTCTTGAGATATAGTTATCGTGATAATAATGAAAAAGGTAGCATAGCAGCGCCACCTGTTGGGCAATTTGTAACAAAACGTAAGCAGCATTTATTTATGTCAAGGTCCAACAGAATCTGAAGTTTGATGAAATACCGTGCATTAGTTCTTGAGATATAATTATCGTAAAAATCGAGAAAAAAGTGGTATAGCAGCGCCACCTGTTGAAATATCTACACCAAAACATAATCAACGTCTATTTATGTTAAGGTCTAACTTCTAACTGAACATGAAGTTTGATGAAATTCCGTGCATTAGTTCTTGAGATATAGCTATCGTAAAAATCGGGAAAAAAGTGATATAACAGCACCACCTGCTGGAATGTCTACACCAAAACCTAATCAGCGTCTATTTATGTCAAGGTCTAACTGAACCTGAAGTTTGATGAAAATAAGTGCATTAGTTCTTGAGATAGAGCTATTGCGGAAATCGCAAAAAATGCAGCATTAGCAGTGCCACCTGTCGGGCGATTTTCACCAAAAACTAATTAGCACCAATTTATATCAGGGACTTACTGAATATAAAGTTTTATTAAATTTCGTGCATTAGTTCTTGAGATAGAACTCCCAAAAAATTTTTGTCACAGACAGACATTTTCTAAAAATGGTCAAATCGTGTTCAGGACCTTCTAAAACGTATAAATCCGTCTAAATCCAAAAGTCGAAAATTTTCATGAATCCAATACTTTCTTCTTGTAAAGATAGAAGAAAGTAAAAATAGTTTATCTTCAAATATGTAATTGATTTTACTTAATCAATCCCAAAACCAGCTGTCAGCTGTGTATAATGCGACTTTGGGGCCACAACATCCTCCAGTCAAAGGGAAACGATAGCAACCCTATTATGGTAGATCACCACTAGTTATGGTAATATTTTTCAATCTTTCGTAATTAGATTACAATTCATTTCCCATGGCTGGGATATGCTGGAAGCCTCGCGCCTGCATCTACCGCTGTCACAACAGCTGTTTCTGGGATTGGTTAAGTAAGATCAATTACATATTTGGAGATTAGTTTGTTTAAAATGATTAAGTAAAAATTGTCGCTGTCTCCTGTACTATTAGGTTTATTCATCAAGTTGTTTATTTTTTTTAAGAGAAAGTTATCCCTCACAAAATATATCTCATAATTTATTTGTTTTTTATTCATTGTGTTTAATTTTTGTATAATTTATAGCATATGTAATTGCACTCATTGCATCTTAAGCGAAAGATAATTTTGTTATGGTTGTTAAAAATAAAATTCTATTTTGTAAAAGAAAAGGATGGTTGTAAAATTAACCGACTACATACATGTTTTTGTGATTGTTAACTAACATCTTCATGCATATATAATTGTTATATGAATACCAATTGTAAAACAAATTTTAAAGTGATAGACTTGATAGTAAACTGATGACCAAACTAAACTAAAAGCTATGCAGCTAATTTTGTATATTTCACAAACATACTCATCAAATATTGTTAATTGGATCCTTTTCATTATTATGCTACTACTGCATAGCTGCCAACCTTCTGTTTTGTTTTAAATCAAATAATCCCAGAAATGTTATTGAATGAGAGAAGTTAATTAATATCCACATAGAAACAAGAAACATTTCATTAAATATTTTTTCTGATTTGAATTATATTTATGTGCTCGAAAAAACCTGGAAGTTTGGCTACTATGCAATTGTATTTGTATAATAGTCCTTTACTGTAGTTCTGTCAATAAGAACTTTTTTAGGCAATTTTTCTCTTGTATTTTTCTTTTATTATACAACCATTTTGAATTTAATATTATAATACTTTCAGCATCTTTTGTTAAGTCTATAAAGTTGTTCCAGTATTTATGGATTCTATTAATTCCTGAAGGTGTTTTTATTTCAGTTGCAAATATTTTTTGAATGTGTCATCACTGATACATACATTATGTAAATCCATACATCAGGTTTTTATTTCCACAAGTTATTGCAGCATTGCATGATTGTGTCTTTGTTTTCCCACATTTTCATTAAAAGAATATTTTTTATTATTATAAATTTTAGCCACAAAGGTATTATAAAGTAATATGTCTGACAACCTCAGCGGTTTCGAAATCATCATTATCCTGACTTATCTATGTGATTTTAGTTGTGAAAATTGTGCATTGTTTTTGTTTTACATTAAGAAGAATAATATGATGTTTTTATGAGCCAGAATTCTTTTATAAAATTAAAAAAAAATACTTTTCTGAACATTTCCCGAATAAGAAATATTCTCTTAATTCTCTGCTTCATAACTGTGTTCAAATTAAAAATTTTAATTTTATCTATGTTTTATAATTCCTTCATATATGCATTGTTTTTATTTTACCTGTATTTTATAATTTTTGTCTTCATGTGGTTCACATATTTAATGCTATGTGCATGTGCATAAGTACATTTATTACAGCAGAATCCACTTAAAGTTATTATGGTTATTGTTATCAAACACTTAAAGCTATCAAAATCAGCCGGAACTGACCACTAGGGTGGTCCTTATATGATCGATTTTAACTTTTTTTAAATTTTCTTCTGTCTCACCCTCAAAATTTTTTCCAAAACAGTAAAAAACAAAGTAGGAAAAGTTTGAATGAAAAAGAAATATATTTAGAGGTAGCTCAAGATTGCTGAAATTTGGCGATTACACATAAAAACATTTTGTTATTGACAAGAGGAAACTAAGTCAAAATGCTAATTTTTATTACGATAGTAAATTATTTTCATATTTTATATAACATAAAAGCACAATATTAAGCATATAAAAAGTTTAAAGTATGAAAGTATTAGTAATTACATTAGTATAATATAATTTGTTAAGTTCATTTTTCTGCAGTAAGGATAAGCTTTCCAATGTTCCTCCACAACATTTACCAATAGCTGAAACTAAGGTTCATTTCGTGCAAGGATTCTAGTGTATTCTTTGGTCAAAGCAGTACCTCTCTCAGCATGATCATTTACCATTTTAACAGATTGCATCATTTCTAATGTAATCCTATGACCAGAATTAGTGTTCCAATATTTAGTGTCTACTTGAAAGAATCCTTGGTGTAAATTCATTTCTTTGAACACAACTTGAAAGATTCTTTGGTAAAAAAAAATCTTCAAACTTCTTTTCATGAAAATGTTTAAGGGAAACAGTTATCTTCTCAGGATTCTAATACAAGTACATGGTAGTGATGCAACGAATAATGGTTTGGCCGAATAACCGAATACCGATTATTCGGCCAAATTATAGCTGCATATTCGGCTCATTCGGCCGCCGAGTAATGAACTCATTTTTGTCTAAAAACAAAATATAGTATGCACTATATGCACAATTCTTGTGTATTTCACAATTAAAATGTATTATTTTCTTTTTAAAAGTTACTTATATGCAAATTTTTAATTTTTTAAAGCATTATTCTATTCTGAAAAAATATTCGGCTATGTTCGGCCTAAAAATTACCTCAGTAATATAATTCGGCCAAACCCCCCCCCCAAAAAAAAAAAAAAAATTCTTAGCAAAAGTTCCTTATTGGGTACTGTCTAGTTACATTTTAATAGATATTATGTATGTATGTTGTTACATTTTAAAATAATGACAAAATTTTAAAGATACCAGAAAACATAAATTTCAACTTTCTGATGAAAGAAAATAAAATATAAGAAATCTTACTATCTTAAGAAAAAAAATATCACTGATAGAAAGGAATAGCCTCTAAAATGGTGAAAAGAAATCAGTGTAGACTTTATAAAGCTCACAATTATAAAAAAAAAGCCATGTATTTATTTATTTTATTTTATTGTTATTATTATTTTTTTTGCTATGTCAGTAGACAGCACTATTAAGAAGTGTATAATTAATGTTTTCAGATTCAGAGGAAATAAATATCTGTAAGGAAAAGCAAAATAGATATAAATATCAAAATAATGAATAATGTTGTATCTTAGGTACTGTAATGTTACATTTTAATAGATATGTATGTTTTTGCTCTTACATTTTAAAAGTACTAAACAACAAATTTCAAGTTTCAGATGAAAGAAAATATAAATTAGATAGTGAAAACCAAACGAAATGCACATAAATGGCAAGAATAAAAATTGAGGTAAAAAAAATTGTTACACATTTTAATCGCTATTAGCATGTTCAAGATTAACTTATATACAAATTAATGAGTTGAAAATTCCTAAGAAGAAATTGGTTCAAAGTGTGGCAACACACTGGAATAGTTCCTATTATATGCTAGAGAGATTACTTGAACAAAAAAAAAAAAAAAAAAGAACTTTCTCTACACACCACTAAATTTATAGAAATAAATAATCTGACAACAAACCAGTGGACTATTTTAGAAAAATTGCTCAATCTATTAAAACCATTTGAAGTAATAACAAAACAAATTGCCTCATCAAGATCATTAATTTCTGAAGTCATCCCTATCCCGATAGTTATAACAGTAAAATTATATTTATCTAAATCTGGAGATTTTTTTTTTTGCTTTAGGCACCATGAAAGACACTGTTCTACAAAATTTGGAGAAGCATTTTCGACCCCAGATTTAAAGTGTTATTTTTCAACAAAGGATATAGATGTAAAGTCCAAATTAATTGCTATAGTAAGACTAAGAAAGGCTAGTATAAAACCAGTAACAGAATCTGAACAAAATATTTCCAACATAACCATTCCAGTTTCTCAAACTCAAATTTCAAATTCTTTGTGGGCATGCTTTAATGAATGAAATTGCAAGCCAGTCACAGAGTGAAACTGCTATAGAAAATTCCCCTCAATGTGAAGAAGTAAAAGAAATTAGTAATTTTCTTTCCCAATCACTTCTAGAAAGACAACAGTGTCCTTTGGAGTGGTGGGCGAAAAATTCAGAAAACTTTCCAAACCTTTCATAATTAGCCAAAAAATACCTTTCTTGATCAGGAAGTATAGTGAGCGATTATTTTCAGAAGCAGGTATCATTTATGAAAAAAAAAAAAAAAGAAATAGACTATAACCTGAAAATGCTGAATTATTATGATTTCTGCATTGTAATCTACATTTATTAAAAACATTTTAACTTTGTTTTTTAAGGTATATATAAATTTAGACATTACAATGATGTTCTTGAAAATATTATGTAAACATACATATGTAATAATTAAAAGTATTTAGTATATTTACATTTCTTTCATTATTTAATATTAGTAACACACTTAAAAAAATCATTTAAATTATATTTAACTTTTAAGCGTATTTTACTCCCCCCACCCCCCCCAATTTTTTTTTATGTAACAAGGGATAAATATTAAACTTCCCAATATGCTTTAAAAATTTAGAATTTGCTTGTATAAGTTTAATAGGACAATTTTGAATAGATTAAATTTAACAGATTACCTTAGTTTATTACAGATACTATTTGTACTTATTGATATAGCATAAAAGTTTTAACATATTACCTTCTTATACAAAAATGGGTATGAAAGTTAAGGGGGGGGGGGGGAGTGTTAGTTAATTTCAAATAAAATATTTATTTTACATGATGAATATAGTGTCAAATTAAAAAGTTTTTCTGTGCAAATATAAAAACATTTCTTACATTTACATTTCGTCCATTACATTTTTCACATTTTTCCACACATTTACATTACATTTCATCCATTATTCGGCCTTGACCGAATAATGGATTGATATTCGGCATATAGGCCGAATGGGCCGAATGTTTGGCTTTGGCCGAATAATCGTTGCATCTCTAGTACATGGCTATCGAAAAGGGACAGTCCAGAAAAATCTAACAAATATTATAGATTCTTTGAAAAATTTTCAGATGCAGCTTTTTCAATTTCTTCATATATTCTTCAATACTCTAATAAACTATTCATTAACTGAAAGTCATTGCTTGGTGAGGTTTCTGTTGTTGAAGCAGTAATTCAAACTTTAAAATACTCACTATAAAAACACAAACATCACGAAGACCTCTTTCTGTCTTTTTGATAAGCATGAATTGGGACTTACAGATGAATATCTTCAAAGAATATATCATCTTAGACATTCAAGGAGCACAATGCATTGCCCTGGGAAGCAGGGAACGAATTTCCCTGACAGGTATTCCTCCAAGGAAAATAATAAGTTCTTGCAAATTCTTGATAATCATCTTTTGGTCCAGGTTCTGATGGTGTTGATCATGATTATTTTTTAGTAGCAAACTCCAAAATTTCATCTTTTACATTTTGTACAAGAACTCTAATATTACCTTTCAAACCTGTTTCAAATTTGTCTCTATCTAGAAATCCCCAGTACTCTTGGAAACGTTTGAATAAAGGTACTTCTGGACTTGATGACAAAGTTCACAAAGAAATATGAAATACTTTTCTAATAATTTCCATAATATGATGACGGCAGGCAAAAAAAAAACAGTTTTTTCCCAAGCTTTTCTTCTAAAAGGACACAAGCACCTTTATCATTTCCAGTATTTGCTTATGTGGTATCAATGCTCATTCCAATAACTTTATCTGCAATATCCCATTCATTCAGAACTTTATAAATTGCAAGTCTTGTGCTTTGCCTGTTGCAGAACTCCTTTTCTGGAAATTATAATTGGTTGTTTATCTATTTTTCTCTATTTTCTCCAATTAATTCTGGTAAAAGTTTCAAATTTCTATGGACAATGAGAGGAACATTTCTTTGTAGCCTTTAATTTTTATGATTGTTTAATTCTATGAACAATTCTTTTTCAACCAGACTGACTTCTTTAATACATATCCTAAACTCTGCAGTTTCGGCAACTACAAATACTGCCTGATACTTGATACCTGATCTAGAGCTGTTGCTAAATCTGGAGTTATAATATCCATACGCCCTCCCCTCTCTTAGCTTTGGATGGATTAGGATCTGATGCTGCATCCTCTCGCAGTTTTATTTCCTGATCGCGTTGTTCATTTTCATTCATTTCATTTGAGCTATCTGTGGAAGATTCCAGTACTGCTATTTTTGTTTCTTTCTCCTGTGAACATTTTTTTTTCTAATCTTTTCTTCAGAAGATTCTTCTTTTTATAAGCAATCAATTCCTTCCTCAAGAGATTTATTTATGTTTATACCAATCATTGATGCTCGTCTGCGATCTTCTCGCTGTGCTAGCAGGAAATTTCTATCTTCAGCTATTAAGTTACCTAATTTTGAAGAAAATGCATGTTTTTTAGTTTCCTTTGTTCTTCTTTAACCAGTCTTCATTCTTCAAATAATTCCAGACATTCATTATAATTATATCAATGAATTATTTTTGGATAATTAACTTAATAATTATATTTACAAATGCTTTTATGGATTTGATAGTGTACATAAGTGATTTTTTAATACGTTGAAATAATTTTATTACTGCTGGGAATAGATATGTTTTTTCAAGTAAAAAGAGAATAAAACAACAAAATGACCCCAAATTACTAAACTTATGCTTCCTTGAGCTACCTATAAATATTAGTTTTCAGTGATCAAATTTAGAGGGTGAGAGCAATGAAATTTAAAACTTCAAAAATAAGGACCACCCTACTGACCACCTATATTCATTTCTACACTAAAATAAATTCCTTTGTGTAATCAGTTTTTCATTTAATGCTGTTGCTTTTTCAGCAGGTCAGTTTTTAAAAAAGTGTGCTATTGAAAGCGAAGTTTGGTTATAAAGCCCATTCAAAAGCATGACTTCTGAGAAAGAAAGAATGTAGCAACCTAAGCCTCGATGAGGCCTAGATGAGTCTTGGATGGCAATTAACAATCACATTTCTGTAACTACGAAGCTCACAAAAACTGAACATTAGCAGCATTGCCAAAAAGTTTGTGAAGAAATACAAAATGATGATGATGATGATCAGGAAGATGAAAACAAATTTATTGAAAAACCACCTACAAATTCAGATATGAGAAACTTAGTGAAAACTTTGAAGCAAGGCAACATTGCTCGGCCAGTTTTGAAAATAATATGAGTATGAACAATTCCTTATTGATCTTTTAAGGAAGAATTGTACTGGAACAAAAATTACTGAAGTCTTTCAATAAATGTTGACTACCTTTTTTTTTCATTAAGGATAAGTAATTATTTTCATAGTAATACTGGATGTTACTTTTCCTAAATTGCTTATTGTTATAAAAACTCGTGGTCCCAAGATGATCACATTAAGCAGCATCACTTTATTATTATTTTTTACTATTATATTAACAAACAGCAGTAAAGACAAAATCCTCTACAGTAAAGCGGGGAACTGACTTGGCCGTCAGAAGAATTTCAGCATTTATGGCAGAAAGGAAATATAATCTGCATTGCTGCTTAATGTTAAAATCTTAGCAGTTACTCATCATGATTAATTGTCTGTTGCAGACACACAGAATGAAATCCAGGCAGGAACAAGATTTTGAAACAAACCTGTGTTGTCTGTTGTCAAGGCTATATTTTTAAAAAGCAGGAATATAAACATGAAATAAGATAAATTAAATATTTTTTTGCAGAACATCCTATGCAAGACAATATTTAAACATAAGCCATGCAGAAATGTAATTAAAAATAAGTATTAAAAGTCTAAAATAGAAACAGTTTTTTCTTATTTATTTTTGTGTTGTCTGCCCCCTCTCCTCCCCTATTTAAATAATTTTTAAATACATGAATTAAAAAAAATAATAATAGTTTCTTTTACTCTAAGTATTTATTTTTGTTTTAAGTAACTTGAGAAAAATAAATCTTATTAACTGTTTTGTCAAAAAATCATCCGAGAAAAATAAATAGTTAATTAAACTTTAAAATCCAAGTAGTAGCACTGGTCCTCCCATCTCTTGCCAGTACATGATCTCTTGCTGATGCCTATGATCAGTTGATAACTCCGTAAATTAAAGTAAAATAAATATGTTAAAAAATTAGATATAAAAAAACTGAAAACAGTCAATTTGCATTCAACGGAAAAACTATCGTCACTGTATATATGTGTCTGACTGTTGACAATCCTGTTGTGGAATAGCAAGATTGCTCTTTTCTTATCCTTTATGCTCCATGCTAAAAAAACTGCAAAAAACTATTCAATTGTCTGTGCTATTATGTTTGAATGTCTCATTTTGATGTGTTGAATCTTGCCGTGCATTTTAAAAGAATGAATCCTGTTTTTTATTTTCCCAGCTTAAAACTTATACCAAGCTACCACTGCAAGAGCGAAAAAAAGATTGTCATAAGTATAAGTATGCTCTTCCAGATTTTGTTTGGTATAGGGTTTATTCTGAAAAATAATGATTTATTTCTTCAAAATATGTAACGTTTCTTTATTTCTGTGTTGTGTTAAAAATATCTTACTTTTATTGGTGCACTTTGTACTAGCTTTAATAACATTTTGCTGAATTTGAAATTCTTCCCTTATTTTGAATTTTATTATTCCAGGGAAGAAGTAGAAGATGAAGATGGTCCTCCCTCTAAAAAATCTCAAAAACTGTTAAATTTTATGAAGCCAGAAAAAAAAGTTGTCAAGCCAAAAGATCACACTTTCTTCACTGTACGCAATTTACATCAAACTGTAAAGCTCTAACTATTTAAAACTATTGAGTATTTTCCTTGAAACTTGTAAATATTTTTTACTTTATAAAATAGATTTTTTAAAAAAGAACTGTGTTTCAAAAATTTTTAACTTTGTTTCTTTTCTTTTTCATTCTTTAAGAAATATTGATTTAGCTTGATTTTAACCTTTAAGAACACAGTACGTTTTTTTGTGGAGTTAAAAAAAAAAAAAAAAAAAAACACAAGTGGCATACTCGATACAGCAAGGTTTTTTTAACCTCTTCACTACTGAGTATTAATGTAATATTATTGATTATTACTGAATAATTTCTTTGTCAATTTTACTTCAGAACAAGAGATTTTTAATCTATTTGCATTATTTCAAATCTTAGACATCGGAACATATTATTCTGAGCTCGGGATTGCAACTTGGTTTGAGTATCATTAAGAGAATGGGAAATAACAGAGGTCCACATATGTGGACCTAGAGAGTGAAGAGGTTAAAGCTTAAATATCAATTTTTAAAGATATTCTTGTTTCTTGCAATGTCCAGTAGCAGTATAAAAGTAATAAACATAAAAAAAGAACAATTTATTTAGAATAAATATGACATGAAGTTGAACAGTTTGTAATAATTTAAAACACAGGCATCTGTACTTCAACATCTTTTTATAGCCTAAATATCAACTTTTTGTAATAGTCTTGTTTCATGTGATGTCTAGTAATAATAGTATAAAAATAATGAACCTAAAACTTATTTAAAAAAAAAAAAAGACTAATTTAATTAAGAAAATGAAATAAATTACAGAAATACATGAGCAATGTTATTCTGTAAGCCAGTGATGTTTTCTCAATACAAATAATGAAAGAGAGCAGTTAAAATTGTGAGCTTCAAACTTTAAACCTTAGTTGAACGCTGAAGGGTCTTTGGGATGAGAGTAAATGAGGTGCAGGTGTTAATCATACAATTATTTTGAAATTCACAGCTGTTTTTTTTACTGAGTGGCGTACCCAATTTGTCATCCATGTGTTTAAAAGTTAAATTACAGAATTCTTCATATTATTAATGTTTTCAGGAAAACTGAACTGCAATTAATTTTTTAGTACAAAACATGTACTTTAATTAATTAAGCAAAATAAATAAATAAATAAATAAAATGTGATAAAATAGATAACTGCAATATAATAAGGTCTGTGATGAACTTTAAGCAATAAATTGAATTTAGTTTATATCATTAGCATGAATTTACGCTTATTTTATATAGATGTATTTTGTTTGCTCCAATCAAGATATTTCTGTTTACCATGGTAGGTACTATGGATTGAACACCAACTTTTTATTGTGATTATATTTGAAATAATACAAGTTGGCGATCCGAAAATAATTTTTCAGAAAACTGGCATTGTTGCTTTTAGAACCAAGTTACAGATATCTATAACTTGAAAAAAATCATGTAAAAAACCACGTAAAACTGCACTAAAAATCATGTGCTGTAAAATTGTTATTTTATGTTTTCCTTGGATTTAAGAAAATAATTTATTCATACAGCATTTTACAAAAATACAGTTTAGGGAGAGAGGGGGGACATTTGAGTTACTGTTATTGTATAAGAGTTGCATTTTAACTCTTTGCACTTATGTTGAAAATCTAAAATACTCAATATTTTTGAGAAAAATAAATATTAATGATTTTAAGTTACTATTAAATCAAATTATCAAATTCTATTTATTATTTTTTAAGGAGTTTTTTTATTATTTATTTTTTAATATATATAATAAAATTTAGAGATAATTCCTTTCTAAACTTTGACATTTTTAGTTCTTATCAGCATGACTCACAGCAACTTATTATAGAATCTGTTTTTCTAGTCATGCTGTATTTAACTCATAAGTGTTATATGCAGATCTGCTAAGTCTCCTGATTTTGAAAATAAGCACAGAATCCTTTTAATTTGACAATTTGCTTTGAAAAAGTTTATTTTTTATTTTTATTTAAATACTAAACTTTTTTTTTTTGTTGGTAGTTTTGTTATGTTATGGAAGTTAATAGATAACTTTGAAAAATAGAATAATTCTTGCAGAAAATACCAAAACATAAAAAACTAATTCTTCAGCAATGAAAATAATAAAGAAAAATGTTTTTATGTTAAAGACATTCAATAAAGAAATAAATTTTTATAATTTATATCCATTATTATTATTATTATTATTAACATTTTTAAAAATTAAAATAATAAAAAAATACTGATAATAATTTAAAAAAAATTATTTATTTATTTTTTCTATGTTTATTTTTTACTGAAGTTTTTTTTTATGTTTTGGCACTTTCTGTAAGAATTATTACAATTTTCACAAGTATCTGTTAACTTGTGCAACACAACTTCCAGAAAAACATTGTAGTTTATTTAGTATATACATATTTTTTAAACAAACTTTTTAAAAGCAAATGGTTTATCTAAAAGGGTTAATTAAAAGTTGAGCTGTTTTTTTGCTGTCTTTTTTGTACAAATAGTAACAACTTATACATAAAAAAATCATAACTGCATACAGTTCGTCAATTATACTTTTAAAGATATATTAAAAATATGGGAATGTTTGATACTTTTGATCCAAGCTGTGTATATCTCCAGATTTTCTTATGTATTTTTAAACATTCTGTTATCTCGTTATCAGATGTGCTGAACTGCTGCATAATAATCACACGTTCTGAATAATAATTACATAACTTGATTCCCCTCCCCTGTAATTGATCAATGGCTTGTAAGTGTAATGTATTTCCAGATGAAGTAATGTTTCTACTCAAAATTTTATGATGACTCCTATAAACAAATTTTAAACTTTTAATTTTTTAAATAATGCAAAATATTTTATTATTATTAATTTTTCACAAGTAAGAATCATATAAGAACTTAAATATTCTTTCATATGCATTTATTGGAAGGCAAAATCTGCCTCTGTTATATTGAGTTTATTTGAAATTATGTTAAAATATTCTAAAAACCATAATCTTAGTAATTAAAAGTTTAGTTGTTGTTGCTTTTACATGGAAAAAGCATATCATATTCTTATTTAAATAAGTCATTAAAAAAAAAAATGCTAAAAAAATCTCACTTCTTAAAAAACTCTTAAAAAATATCTTCTGAAACTGGCTTTTAAATTTGACAATTCTCAATATTTTATTCTATAAATTAAAGGAAAGAAAGAAATCTGTAAAAAAAATTAAAAGTTAGTAATTAAAAGTAATTAAAAGTTTAGTTGTTGTTGCTTTTACATGGAAAAAGCATATCATATTCTTATTTAAATAAGTCATTAAAAAAACAAATGCTAAAAAAATCTCACTTCTTAAAAAACTCTTAAAAAATATCTTCTGAAACTGGCTTTTAAATTTGACAATTCTCAATATTTTATTCTATAAATTAAAGGAAAGAAAGAAATTTGTAAAAAAAAGGAGAAAGAAAGGAAAAGCTGTATAAGTTTTAGTTTGAAAAGTTCTAAATGATTTAAAATGTATTTAAAAAAAAAAAAAATCGTTTCTAAATATAAAAAACAAATTATCACCTTAAAATAAAACATAGCCAAAAAATACATTTAAATCTTGTATAGATTGATTGATGTGTGATTTATTCATATTTCCGAAATTATTTCACAGAACAAAAAATAAAGGTTAATTTAATCTTAATCTTGGCTTATGAATAATTAATCTTGGCTTTAAAAAAATAATCTAAAAAATTACAGAAACATATTTTACATTTTATTGTGATACAGCCAAGATTTTTTTGTTCTGAGATCAGCTGTTTGGAATATTTTGATTGTAAAAATATTTTTATATAATGTAGTATGAATAAGTATTTATGAATTCAGTTTGTGAGCCCATCTGCCTGTTCATGCCCTAACTCGCGTAAATATACTTGGATTGTCATGTAATTGATATATGTTATTGCAGTTTACTATGTGATGTTCGGTATTAAAAATGAAGTATGTATCTATCACTTATAGTTCTTTTACAGGGACACACAACAGAATTCCTTTACATTACAGTCTGCAGGGAATAATCATTTGTGGAATGATGTTACACTAATTCAAACATATTGAAATTGATATATATCACTGAGCAGCAGTACAAGAGGCTTACTATAGAATATGGTGTGCATAGCACGCCTAGTTCCTTTACAGGGACACTCAAAAGAATTCAGTTAATTTTAATAATGTTCCACTATTTCAAACATATTTAAATTAATATATATCACTGAGGTGCATTACAAGCACCTTTATATAGAATATTGTGTGTATAGCATTCATTATTCATTTACAGGGACACAAAAAAGTATTCAGTTAAAGTACTGTCTTTTAATAATAATTGCTGGAACTGCATTTTCAGTTGTGCATGTTTTTAAATTTAATTAAATTTTTGCCTATTACTTCTTGTGTATAAATTTTACAGATCATATACAGGGCAGCACAATATCTAGTACATTTCCTTTTATTTATGGAAATTGCTGAAGGGGAATTTACAACTGTGATATGTGTTTCCTAACTGAACTAAATTTTAGCATATCATGTAGCATATATACAAACCTATAGATCATATACAGGGTTGCACAATAGGATTTGAATATTTTTCCAACTATTGATGGTAATTCCTGAAATTGTGTTTTAAAATGTGTTGTGCTGCCTTTTCCAAATTGTTCACTTAGACATCATCTTTCACCTTAATAAACTGTGAAGTTTTGTTAAAGTATTCTGGGCATGTTGGAAAGTGTTTCATAATCTATGCTTGACACATTATTTTTCGTTTTATTTTATTCAATTTTTTAAAAAAATTATTTACTTGTTTGGAAGGATAGAAAGCTAATGCAAAGCTACAATTTCTTGCTTCTTTCCTACTTTTTAGATTTTTAGTATTTTCTTTCCCCCTTTTTTCTTTTTTAAACAAATTTTTGCCTTTTAGCAATTCATTTTTTTTTCTTTCATTCTCTATGTTTGTTATTGGTCTTATAAGGATTTTCAAAAAGTATCTTATGTTTTGATATTAAATAACTCAGGGTTTTTATATGTATTCCTTGATATTTTTTGAACACTTTCAAACATAGTTGAAAAGCGTTTATAAATTTGGTTTATCTGTCTGTAATGCATGTAAATATGCTAGAATTACCATGAAATTTTTATATGTTAATGACGTTTACTGTAGAATGTTTAGTATTGAAAATGGAAAGTGTAGCAGTTATAGTTACAGAGATACACAAAAGTATTCCATTACATTATGGTTTGTCTATGGGAAAAAATAGTTTGCAGTGCATTTTAATGATGTTTTGATACTTGAGACATAATGAAATTGCTGAAGTGCATTACAACATGTTTTGTATAGATCAGGATTGTCCAGCCTTTCAAACAGCAAGGGCACACATACCCTAGGCAAATGAAGGGAGCCATTATCCACATGACTCAAAAGATGCAACAATATTTTCTCACTGAAAGTGCTAGACACACACACACATCTTATCAGTGTTACCAATTTATCGTGTTTTTTTATTCAAAATATCTACCATTATTTGGAAATAGTGATCTTTGCTTTTCCTAATCATTAAATATTTGAAATTAAACAAAGCAAGATTACTATACAGAAATAGTGGTAGATGTTTTGGATAAAAAACAAGCTGAAATGGCAATTAGGAATCTTAAACGATGCCCACAATGGTATTCATAAGGCCCCTGTGATTAAGGAATTCCATGTAAAAATAATTTTCAGAATAAAAAATCCTAAATCCTAGCAAACTTAGAAGTGCATTTCTCCAGAAAGGACACATCTCAGGGGAAGGAGCCATAAACCTTAATTACGTTTAGCCAATAATCTCCAAAGTTAATTTGGATACAAAATATTGTATTTATATTATAAGAAAGCAACCTTTAAATTGGGTTTTTATTTTTAAAAAATGCTAGTAAATAACAATATTAGAAAGGGCATCGACAGGCCCTGCAAAGGGCATCATGATGCCCACTGGTACCACATTGGACAGCTCTGGCATAGGTTATGGAGTGCATAGCATTTATCATTCATTTACAGAGACACACAAAAGAATTCAATTACAGGACTAAAATCGATAATTGCTGGATGTCAGTTTTCCACTGTGGTGTGCATTTTTAACTTGTCTAATTTTGAGTGTATAAATTCTATAAATTGCATACAGGGCTACACAAAAGAATTCACACACATTACCGGATATGGATAGCAATTGCTGAAAATGGATTTTTACTGAGTTATGGGTTTCTTTAAGTTGCCTATTTAGATATTTTACTGTATGAAATAATGAAATTTCTGAATAATATACTGTCAGTATTAGAAAGTGTTTCATAATCTATGCCAGATGCATGATTTTTCATCCATATTTATTATGAATTCTAGATAATGTAGAAAAGACACATCTCTTTATTTTGGTGGAAGACATTTAATTTTAAGTTTAATTTTCACTTACATGCTTTAGATCAGCAATTCCTAACTTTTAGATCAGCAATTCCTAACTTTTTCTACATTGTTCCTTCTTAAACAAAAATAACTTGCAATGGCACCTCCCCCTGATCCTCCTTTGCATACAAATAAGTGTTTATTGCTCAAGAATTATTATTATTTTTTTTAACCCAGTAATTATACCAGTGGGGCTTAATTGAACACATCAAGCAAAAGTACAGCTGTGTTAGTTAACTTAAAAAAATTACTTTTACCTACACCATTTTGTACAAGTAAAGTGGATATTATCTGCAGACTTGCCAAGTCTCCAGCTTTTGGCATACTAGTATTATCTCAGAGAAAATGTTGTTCTTTTAAATTGCAGAATGTTCCGATTATATAAAACAACATTTTCTGTACTAAAATACTGGTGTCCAAAAAGCCGGAGACTTGGCAACTCTGTATCTGAACAGAATATTCTATCAAGAGTTTATTTTATCTTTGAGAAAGTTAATAATATTGTACTCTGAAAAATGTCCTGAATTTGTAAAAACATTAATGAAAAACCTAAGTTTATTTTGCTTTGCACAAATGATCAATGTCTATTTTAAACTGTGTCTGTTTCACATATTGATTGTTCTCAAATTAATGACTGAGAAATTGGTGCATTGTTCAGAGTTTCTCCCAGGTTTAAAAAGGGGCACTTTTTAAATTCTTAAGAGCCCATTTTAGATTCTGAGGGGCACTTTTTAAATCCTTAGGGGAACTTTTTTGATTTTTAAATTCTTTTGTTTTTTTAAAGGCACTTTTATTATTTAAATGTTAGGGAATTCTTTTCAAGACACAAGAATGACTCTGTTTTTACTATACAAGCCATTTTCATAGTACAAAATGCAGTAAGGCACAATTTTTTTTTTACTAAAGAGCAAGAAAGGCACTATTTTTTTTTTTTTTTAAACCAAAGGGAAGGCAGGGTGCAGCATCCTCTTAAAACTGCCTGGAGGAAACTCCGATTACTGCTTTTCAATTCATTGTTTTTTGCTACACATCAATGTTTCTCATTATCAGTATCTTATTTTCTGATGAGTAAATCATCTGATGGGATAATCAATAAAATGCATCTAAAAACAAGTCATGACATGCTTTTTGAAAATCATTGTATTTTCCCACGAGTTAAGCTGTTATTTATAAACACCTTTGCTTATCAAAGCTGAATTAATTAAACTGGAGGCTCCACTTTGTTTTGTTTAGTGGAGTTGGCAGAAATGCCACTGGCTCATACTTTCTCTGATAGCACACCGCATTTCTCTTGGAAGATGTGTCACACTTGGGAACTACTGCTTTAGAGCATATTACTTTTTTATCTTTTTTTCCCTTTGATTTTTAAAGAAATCTAATGATTTTCACTTATTTTGTTTTATTCAAATATTTGCAGATATATACCAGGTGTCCTAAAATGTGCTGACTGATTTTAAAAATCTATAACTTCCAAACTGTGACAGATATAAAAAAAAAAATTCTTGCAGGAGAGTAATGTATGATGTCAGGAGTTTTTTTTTAAACTGCGATTCCTGATTTTAGTTCAAATTATCAGCAATAGATGGTGCTGCAAGCAATAGACATCCATTCAAGGCAAAAGCAGAAATCACCCAGCATTGATATGAAGGAAGGAGGTTCAAAACATGGACTGGGTCTCATTCACCAATAAAATCTTATTCAGAATTGGTCCCTAAGAACAAGATTGTATTAGAGAATGAGACCCACTCCATGTATTGAACCTCCTTCCTTCACATCAATGTTAGGTGATTTTAGTTTTAGCCTGGATTGCACTCCTATCGCTCGCAGCGCCACCTATTGCTGGTAATTTGAACTAAAATCAGGAATCGCCGTAAAAAAAACTCCTGACATCTTACATTACTCTCCTGCAACAATTTTTTAAATATTTGTCACCGTTTGGAAGTTATTGAATTTTAAAATCAGTCGGTCCATTTTAGGATACCTGATATATATACATTAACACTTCCCAATATGGTGACTTGCTGCCACCGGTGGGAGTTGAACCAAGGATCTCATGATCAGGAAGCGAGAACGCTAGTGTCAAGCAAAAGGCCAAGCCAGTTACTTTCAGCTAGTAACTCGCTTTAAACTGTTCATGTGAGATGAGATCGCTACACCAATATAGTTGAATAGTGTTTAAGACCAATTTGTCTCTCTGAACTCTAACTCCCATAAATATATTTGGATTGCCATGTAATTGATATAATATTATTGAGGTTTACTATAGAATGATCACTATTGAAAATGAAGTGTGTAGCATACATAGTTCGTTTACAGGAACACTCAAAAGAATTCTGTTACATTATGTCTATGGGGAGAAATCCTTAGCAGTGTATTTTAATAATGTCACACTATTTCAAACATAATGAAATTAATATGCTTTTTTGAGGTGCACTAAAACATGCTTTCTGTAGAGTATGGAGTGCAAATAAAATGCAGTGATGATATATCTGCCATGCTGTTTGTGAAAAGGGTTTTCAGTCCAAAATCATATAAAAGCTGTCAAACATAATACAGTAACTGGAAATTCATTAATTAGAATAATCAATTTGCATATCAGAGAAATTTCCTATGTTTACTCCCCCCTCCCCCCCCCCCCCCCAAAAAAAGAGAGAGAGATATTGTTTTGTGCCTTAAATTTCAATGTTTCTATTTAGTCATATTTTTTTTTCTTCTTCTTTAAAGGCATTTGTAACTTTAATGTAAATAAAATTATTTAATTATTTTTTTATAATAATAAATACACGTCTTTTTAACTAACTGATTTAAACTTGCACAATATGAAAGACTAAGAATAAATATTGATTTAATATATTTTTAAAACTTAAAATTTTGTTACCCTTTCTAATAATGTTACAATGCTTAGAAACAATGCATAATTTTTTTATTTTTCCAAATTCAGAAAACATTTCTATTTGTTCAAGAATGAGATTAGGTGTTCGTATTGGAAATTTTAGAGTTTGTTACAATTTCAGAATGAAGACGACTCCCCAAAGCTTATTTAAAAAAAAAAAACATAAATATCGAAAGAAGACCTAATTCCAGTCTAATGGCTCTTTCCATTTTCTTTTTCTGGCACAAAATGCATGTTTTTTTTTTTTTTTTTTTTTTTTTTTTTTTTTTTTTTTTTTGGGGGGGGGGGGGGGGGGGGGGGGGCGACCGCACTTTAAAATGATTATAGAAAGTGCGCCATTTCATTATCATTTTGGATTCTTTTCACTCAAATTTGATTAATAAAATGTTTTACTTCATTTTCGTCCTCTCCAATCCTTGCTAAGGTATTTTCTTCTACAGATTTGAAACAAAAGACTGTTAAATAAATAAATAAAATAAATATTATCCACGATTTCAAGCAGGAAGTAATTTATTTACAGTTACATTTATTTACATTTTTATTTTACATTTATATACACATGGCATTTGAAATAACCAGGGCTGCGGAGTCGGAGTCGGAGTATTTTTGGACAAAAGAGTCGGAATCACTAAAAAACAGGCCGACACCGACTCCAGCTTGTTTTTTAGACAGTTTGAAGTGAAATTAAACCAATTCTATGTAATTTTAAATTTATAAACTGAATTATTATTTTTATATTTGGACTATATATACAAGGAAACCCAGGTTAAACAGGTCCAATATACTGTCCAGTTTACAGTGTATATGAAAACTGCTTTTAATTGAAATCTCTAGTTTATATTTTATATTAGTATCCAGTATTTTCTATCAGTTTTTGGGGTTTGCAGAACTCGAGGTAATGCGAAAATTGGAAGTTTCTGCTCTTTTTGGAGTCCACAGAATCCGAAATATCATTGTAATAGAAATTTTTTCCCTTTTGTTTTCTTGTTTCCCTCAGATTCTTCAGGTCTGTAGGACCAAGAGTAATGCTGAAATTGTAGTAATTTTCCCCCCTTTTTTTCGTGTGCATAGAACCTCCCCCCCTCCCCCGAAAAAAAGTGAAATTATAATTTTTTTCCTGAGTCTGCAGTACTCAAAATAATGATGAAATAGTGAAATTTTAGTCATCTTTCTCCTTTCAATATTCAGGTTTTGCAGACCCGAAATTTAGCCAAAATTATAAAGTTAATGTAGGAAATACAAAATTTTCCTCTTTATTGTTCTTCCCTTACATTGGAATTTTTCGGGTCTGGAAGACACAATAACTTCAAAATTACAACATTTTGCATTTTTATTTTCCAAGTCAGCGGGATCTGAAATAGTGAAATTTCCATTTTATTTACTTCTTTAGATTTCAATATTTGGATTTTTCGGGTCTGCAGGACCCAAAATTGTACAATTAATAATGCTGAAAATATAAAATGTCTGCCCTTTTTTTACGAAGTCGTGAGAACAGAATTAATGCTAAAATAGTAAAATTTTCATTTTTATTTTTCTTGCATTCCCCCATAATTTTTCGGGTTCTGGAGACCCCAAATGATGCTTAAATTGTAAAATTTTACCTCCTATTTTTTGGGTCTGCAGGAATAGGTATAAAACCAAAATTAAACATCCTTTCACCCATATTTTGGTGAAAAAAGGTGAAACTTTTTATACTAAAATACTGTCAGAAGTTTGCCGCTGCAGTAAATGAGTCCTAGTCTTGACTACCTATCACAGCTTATACCCATAATTCATCCAAAAATATACACATTATACACTTCAAGGTCAAACAGGAATGTAACGGCAGGTTGCAGTGTTGCCAATTGAGTTTTTTTAAAATTCTGATTGCTAGATTGCTGCCATTTTTTTAAATAGTAATATTTTCTTTTTTTAATGACAAATTTAATAAAGCGACTATTACTATTTAAAAACAAATGATAGCAGTGAAGCAATCTGAATAATAGGAATCAACAGGCAATACCAGTACTTAGACGTCCTGGAGTCGGAGTCGATTCCTTTAAAATTTCAAGAGTCGGAGTTGGAGTCGGCCATTTTTCCCACCGACTCCGCAGCCTTGGAAATAACACAATTCATCTAATCATTGTCACGTTATAATAATGTTTTAGGTTAACTACTCATAATTAATAAAAGTTGAAATACTTGAAAAAGGTTTATTTTGAATTTTCTGCTTGTAACTGAGGATCTGCTGGAATTGTCATAAAAGTCTAATCTCTTTAGAATGTCTTGTTTACTTGGGCATCTATTGAAACTGTCCCGAGAGCCTTTATTGAAAAATTCAGATAGTCTTGATTCCATGCTGAATTGTTAGAGAACATTCTTTAGTTAACTTCGTACAGCATGTGTTTTGGGTGTCCAAATGTTGCTTATTCATATTCCCATTAAGTTTTCTGATAAGTTAGTGTACACTGTACAGTTATCCCAGAATCCAAAACTGTACTTTGCCTATAAAACTAATTTTGCATAACATTAATGTATTGTATTTTCAAACAATTAGGGGGACTCAATACCCTTTGAAAAAAATAAAAAAAAATTTGAGTATTTTATAATATCATATTTTTTTAATGTTTTATGTAGGAAAATATTTAATTAAGAAAAAATTAAATTATTTTGGGTTATTATTATTTTTTTTTTTTAACATTTAAGAAATTGTTTTTAAAGTAGCATTTTTCCTGCAATTTTGAATTTTTTGAAACATTTGCATGCTTTATTTTGCTATATTTTTTCTGTATGAATCGGATTTCCAAAAAGTTAATCAGTTTAAGAAAAAGTAAATAAAATGTCATGACACATGTAAAAATATAGTAAAAATGATTATTTACTTAGCATTTTTATTTTTTAAACATAAACTAATAATAAAAAAAAAAGTCGTTTGAAAAACATATGTTGAAGTTTTAGCATTTTGATGATACGGATATATTAAAAAAAAGAGCACAATCTGAAATAATAATAATAATAATTTAAAGACTGGAAATCTCAATTAATTAAAGGGAAACATATGGATGCAGTAAATAGTCTTTTTCACATATTTTCAATTATAAGATTTTTGCGTAACTTCGCCAGAAAATATGCTACGAATGTCTAACTTCATTTTAAGGGTCAGTGAGATCTCAAATTCCCCTCGCCACTTTTAAATCTATGAGCGTGGAATCCATTCTTATTTTAAAAATATCTCATCAGGAAATCAATATTTTTAGCTTCTTTTTTCTGTGTACTCTTCCTTCTTAAAGGATGTCGATCTTTCTTTCTTTTTTTCTATTTTAGTTTACAAAATATTTTTTAAATGTATGCTTATTATTATTACATTTTTTTTTTTGAAGTGTTGAAATTTTACTCACAGCTCGACAGCTTTTAACACATAAAATAGTAAATTAGGCATATATTTTAGAAATATTTTGTAAACTAAAAAAAAGGGGGGGTGGGGGACACAGAAAACAGAAGTTAAAAATAATTTGCTGATGAGATATTTTGAAAATTAGAATGCATTCCACGCCCATGGGTTTAACATTTCCGCGGGGAATTTGAGATCACTGACCAACACCCTTAAGCAAACAAATTAATGTGTTAATTTTTTTATTTTTTTTATTTATTTTTATTTATTTTTTTGCGAAATGAAAGGTACCGTGTCCCGTTAAGGATAGTAAAAAAAAAAACAATAAATAAATATATCGACCATACTTTTTTGGTGAGATTCTGCTGCTTTTGTGACATGGTCATCGTTGATATGAGAATGTCCTGTGTTAAGCACCAAGGCTGCAGGGGTGACATTTAAACCACACTCCTGCGGCGCTAGTACTTAGGACAGGGACACCACTGGCCAGCGTTGCGGTCATCTCTCTTCTGAAAGGACAAAAAAAGAGCAATGTATAACAAATGCATTGTTTTGAAAATTATTTGTTAGAGGTCATCCATAAATTACATCACACAAATTTCGTCGTTTTTTTATCTTTCCACTCTCTTATGTTGTCACACTCTGTTGATGCTTCGCCCCCTCTGTTATGACGTCACATTTTCTGAAACTATTAATTTAGGACTAACTTATACAATATACAAGGGCGTCATAATTAAACAGAACAATACTCATAGCGTGTTCTGCAGCGCGATTTGATTTCGAAAAGTGAGCCAAAATTTGGAGGATGATTAAACAAGATGGGGAACGAATGATTGGATTCCGCGAAGAAAACTGCGCCATATGTCCACCTAGCGGTGACTTTTGGAACTATTTTTTCGTGGAATCCTTCGTCCCTTGTCTTGTTTAATCATCCTACAAAATTTGGCTCCATTATCGCAATTAGATCGCGCTACAGAACACGCTCAGTTACTGTTCAGTTTAATTATGGGCACCTGGTATAAATATACAGAGTGTCCCAAAAGATTGAAATAGCCTTTAATCTTTTGCCCATTGGAGATACGTAGGCAATATAAATTAAAAAGTGGTCAAAATAAGATAGGAATTAAGATTATGTTGATGAAAAAAAATCCTGCCCTTAATTAAAAAAAATAATAAGTTGGAAATTGTACGTCAAACGTGACAAATGAGGTGCGTTCGTACAAAAGCTAGTTATATAAATATTCGGATCGTGATGATTTTTAATTCTGTGAAATGAATTATATCGTCTGCAGATTAATTTCTGTAATAAAATAAGTATCTCGGTCGCTTGACGATTAAACCTCGTTAAGCTCCTATAACAAAAAAGCACCGATTTAAAAATAAATAAATAAATCATATTTCTTAATAAATATTTGTATTAATATCTTCTAAAGTTTTGATTCGATTTTCATAAAATTTGAAATATCTCTACAAAATTCTGCAAAGATAACATATCTTAAATTTCAAACGATTCGTTTGGGTAGTTTTTGCGTTGTTATATGCGGACAGACGGACGGACCAGACGACAATAATAGGTGCTACGTATTTATATAATTACGAACGCAGCTAAAAAAGGTTACACCTTTTTAAATTTTATACGGTCCCGGGATCCTATAAGTTATATTTAGAAAAAAAATTTCCGTGATCTGCCAAGTAAAAACAGGACAGACATATTTTAGTGCCAGAAAGTTCCCAAATTTAATGAAATTCAAAGTACCATCACTCGGTGAGTTTTGGTCGTAGAATGGAATTTTTACTGTTTTATTTGATAGTGCGGATAATTTGTTTTAAAAATATAACTTATAGGAATATAAGTTATAAAAATGTGAAAAGTGTAATTTTAAGGATTTTTTCATCCACATAATCCTAATCCGTACCTTATCTTGAACGATTTTGCAATTTATACTGCCTACGTATTTCCAAAAAGTAAAGAAGTAAAGTGCATTTCAATCTTTTTGGAACACATTGTACGATGCATTACCCACTGATATAAATACTATGAAACCATTAAGATCTCTTGTACTTTTACTTCCATCTTTTGCAACCCAAAGAAAATGGACTTAATACTACCCGAATACCTTTATGCCGAATATTACCTTGCATAAATTTACGCATTTTTGTTAAGACTACTGGCATATAATGTCTACTTATTTAGATGTGACGTCACAATGTGTTAACACATCTTCTGACCCTGCCACACCATGTCACACATTGTGGACTTGAAGTATGATGTATCTAATGGATGACCCCTTATTAATTGCATTACACAACATATTTCATATAAATGCAGTAAATCTTTTTGAAATTATGATTTTGATGACAGAAAATTGAATTCCGAATTTAACATACAATGAATGTCATTTCAGTAATATTTTTAAATGTGAAAGGATTATATGCGATGCTCTGTTTTATTTTTTTCTTTTCTCTGTCTCTCTCTTTTCTGTAGTTTTAATATTTTAAATTCTGAGCCCAATTACTTGAGAGGCAAACTTTATACCACTTTTCTGAATAGTAAATTTCGTCTTATTTATGACATAATATCCGCATTTAAATAGCACAACGATAATTATTCAGGAAAAGTGGGTAAATTTGCCCATGTGATAATCAGGCTCTGTTTAAACCGAATAATATTTTCCTGTTCAAAATCTAAATTTAGAAAAAAATACACATAATTTTAAATACTAAATCAAAGATTGATTGTGTTTTACCTAAGTTCATCAAATATATCTTACGTTCTGTTTTTCATACAATTGCATGTTTTATTAAATTGTATTGCAATTTCTATTTCTTTTGCAAAACATATTTCTGTGAAATAATAGTAAATATCTATTAAACACTAATTAGCTCATTTAAAATTTCCAATAATTCAGTTTGAGCATTTGTTTGGAATTATCAGGAAATTTCTCTAAAATTTATGTCAAAATTCGATTAAATTTGAATCTTGTTGGAAAAAAATGAGTTCACTGTTCAGATTAGTTTCAGAATAATATTTTATTATTTTTATTTGTGTGTGCATGTGCAACGTCTAAATATCCAATTTATTCAAAAGTATCTTTTTAAACAAAACAATTAAATTTGCCTAATTTATTCTGAAGCTATTCATGCACACAAAAACACATACAGTGGACAGACATATATTTAAAGAAACACTGCTAATAATTCGTAGTGGTCGGTATAAAGAGTATATATGAATATTCAGAAAAGATACAAAACACCCATCTTTGCCAAAAGTAAAATTATCCGCTATTTTCTTTCAAACAACTGATATACGCTACACACATATTATCTATGATAACAGTATTTATGAACATATCAATGAGGCATGTATGAATAAATTTTAGCTAAAATTATATGTATCGATTACAAACTAATACAAAAATACATAACCAATTAAAAAAAAAAAAAGATTGGCAGAAGCTAGCATTAATGTGGGATTAAAAATAAATTTGGAAAAGACTAGGGTGATGTTCAATTCATTTGCATCAAAAAAGAAAACCGTCTATAACAATACTGAGATTAAAGGAGTCAAAAGTTATGTGTACCTTAGACAGGAAATATCATCGAACAACAGTATCATGAATGAAATCAATTAGAAGAATAAGAAATGGATGGAGTGCTTTTGGGAAGAACAATGTCTGAAGAGTAACATGTCTCTTTGTTTGCAAAGAAAGGTGTTTAACCAATGTGTTTTGCCTGCACTAACTTATGGACGCTAACAAAACGGATGGTACAAATATTACAAACAACACAGCGAAGTATGGAAAGATGCTAGGCATAACTGGAAGAGACAGACAGAGAATAACCTGGATAAGAAGTCAAACGAAAGTTTTTGACATCATTGAGAGAATTAAACGGCTAAAATGGAAATGGGCTGGACACATTGCAAGAAGACAAGACAATAGATGGAGCACAAACAGCCTACAGTGTTATCCGAGAGATGTAAAATAACCAAGAAGACGACCTCAAGTAAGTGACGAAATCAGAAAAGTGGCCAGTGTTAATTGGATGACTAAAGCACCAGCCAGGAAACAATGGAAAAATCTAGGGGAGACCTATATCCAGCAGTGGATTGAAAACGGTTGTTGTTGATGATGATGATATGGGAATTTTGTTTGCTTCCGATGAATATTTTTACATTTCTTTCTCTATAAGAGTAAATTTTTCTAAAGGCAAAAATTCCAGAAAATTCAAAATTTTTATCTTCTATATTAGTTAAAAAGCCACGAATTCTTCTGGATTAAAATAGTCGCTGAGCCCGTCTCATCTCTACAACCTATGCACACCACACAGACAATTGAAACGCTTGAGTAGAACAGTTAATTTTGTTATTATACAAGACAATACAATAATACTCAAATTGTAAAGTTTTAATTTAAAAAGAAACACGTAATTAAAGCCATTTCAGGTATTATGGAATACTCTTTACATTTGGGGCAATACAACATCCTGCTATTGTTTAAAACCCGAAAACAGAATACAATTACAAAATTCAACATATATGCGAATAGTTTTTGTAGACAGAAATTATTTTACGTAATTTCATCAGTTGCATCAAACAAATAATAATAATAATAAACGTATTTTGAGGGTATTGTGAGATAGTCGGGGGAATAAGGGGTTAAAAAGGAAGAAAACGAACACAATTTGGCAAAAAACGGATGTAATGGTATCAAGAGAGCATGATTAAAATATAGTGTCTAGGTTAGTCAGCCATACTCAAACATGTGTTTGCGACGCAGAGTGGGACGTTTTGACGATCTAGGTGGACAAAATTATTGCGTTGGAATTTAAATTAGGTTTCGCTTATTTTTCGAATGTATCACTAATAAAATGCCCAAACAGTGATAAATATTTGGTTTATTTAATTACTTATATTATTATTATTTATATATATATTTTTTTATTATTATTATTTAATAAATGTTGTTTAAAAGTGGTTTAAAAGTGACTAGCACGATTTGAACAAAACATACATACTTACAATCTAAGTTAATATAACTTAATGATTAAATAATAATTAAAATAATAAGGTTTCACTGATCTACCAGGGTGGCTTTTATTTAAGACTTTTTCGTTTTCTATTGCTTGAATAACGCAATCTGGTATGGGAAAGGTTCCTTGAAACCAGGCGGAATTGTATTGATAAAAACATTGTCTATTTCTTTCCGATTTAGACCATTTTTGTTGAATTTGAAAACAAAATGTCCGGACGCGTGATTTCAAGTGTTTAAAAATGTCTTCAGTTAACTGAGGATTCCCTAGTTTTCCAACAAAAATGAAAGGACAGCTTTGAATTTGCTTTCCTTTTGGGTTGGAAACCCATAAGTCAACAACAGATTATCGATAAATTTGTGTAGTCATCCTGAAAAAATAAAAGTTTAAAAATAAAAACATATTTTAAAAATAAGCTTTTATGTTTTGTGTGACTTTGTAAAAAATATACAGTGAAACTTCCATTTAACGAAGTCTCATCGTTATACTTAAACACTTCGTTATGAAGAAAATTCGTTAAATAGAAATCAACTTAAATTTATGAAACTTGTATACATATCTCACATAAAATTAAAAGTACACATAAAATGGAAATATTTGAAAACGTATTTTAATTCGGGAAATAATTTATTATGCGATGTAGATATGAGAATAATTTAATTAGAATAATATCTAAAAAAACGCATAACAAAGAGAAGTAAACAAAAACCGAAGCGTACCCTTTTTTTCATTAAAATGTGATTAAATATGTGTGTTTTGATTAAATGATTCAAATGTGTTCATTTTCATACAGTCCGCTGAAATAAATTCATACATCCATCGCAACAGCAACGTCTCCGTTTGAATGCTGTACACGCATGAAAGTGGAAGAAACTTCGTTATATAGAATAAGTTTTTCGTAATATGGAGATTAATTTACATGTTAATCATGTGCAAAGTCAAGGTTCTGCAGAAAATTTCGTTAAGTAGAAAACTTCGTTAAATAGGGACTTCGTTAAAGGGAAGTTTCACTGTATATGCTACGCAAATTACTTTCAGTTGAAAAAATGCTGTTGTGTAAATCCATAATCTAAATAAATTTTATTGAATTTGAAATAAAATTTTTGCTTATAGACGGTGATGCATCCGAATTATTATTTGTATGGCCCTTAAGAGAAATATAGCTACTGCTCACTTTATTTTCACTTTATAAGATGGTATTGTGCATCTCGATAATCTAGATTAATTTTGTTGAAATTGAATTAAAATTTGTGTTTATAAATAACAATCTTTCCACAATCTTTTGTGTGTCCCTGTAAAAAATGCATAATTGCTACGTTCCTCAATATAATTAAATTAGCATGTAAAATAGACATGTAAGCTAAGTTTCAGCTCAATCCGATAATTATAAGTGGATTGAAATTGATTTGCAAGATTTAAACTAAACTTCTGTGTAGCCCTGTAGATACAGTATAACTTCTACTTTCCTTAAATTACAATAATATTGTATTGTCATTTAAACTACACATGTATTGAAAGTTTTCGATTAATCGAATAATTGGAAGTGGTTTAAAATTAACTTGCAAGATTTAAACTAAACTTTTGTGTAACCCTGTAGAAACAGTATAACTTCTACGCTTGTCAAATGATAATAATATTGTATTATCATTAAAACTACACATGAATTCAAAGTTTCAGATTAATCGGATAATTAAAAATGGTTTAAAATTGGCTTGCAAAATTTTCACTAAATATAATACATACACTGAAAGTTAATATAAAACTGGTTTATTGATAAAAACTTTACGATTCGCAATCTTTCGCAGGAGTTTTCTTAAATTTCCAATACTTTAGGAATGACACTTTTACTTAAAAAATATCTTTTTGCTTAATAATGCTTAATAATGTATTAAAAGTCAAGATAAAGTTTGTAAACAACAACATGAATCATTCAAAAATACAATTTCTGAAAAAAGCACTTTCGGTTTAATGGCGCTTATTTTCAAACAACAGTTAGGTTAAATCTTACCTTGACAAATATGTAATATGTTTTCAGTAAACTCGTGCTTTTACATTAAACATAATAGTTAAGACGTGCTTTTAAACTTAGGGAAATAAATGCAACCGTTGAAACACCCTCAAACCAATTGCGCAAATGTCTTCTTTACGGTCGTAATTAATCGACACCACGAATTTTTTCAACAAAAATCGTACGGATCTCGACAAAAGAGACATTCAGCTACCAGAATATGCGGTCTTGTTAAATTCCGAGAATATCAGAAAAATGAATTTTGTCCACCTAGGTCATCAAAACGCCCCACTGTGCGACGTTAAGGTGGGCCGCAACACACTTGCATAATAATGTAAAAAAAAAAGTTTAATTAAAACAGTAAGATAACAAAAGTAGTATAACAAAGCTATAGAATAAAGTTAATATAATTAGTAGGATTGAAGATTTGTCGCGGAAGAAATGTCCCGAAAAAATTTAACAAACACCACTATTTCCGAACAATATACTTCGTAGTAGATTTCTATTCATAATAATGTAGAAAGATGCCGCGAAGATTTTTGTTTGAAATTAGTGATATAAAACTTTTTGCTGCCAATTTTTTTCTGTGGCAAACGTTTAACCCTAATGTCCTTAATAGGCATTATTAGCTATATGATAAGTATAAACGTAATAATATAACAATGCAGAATTTCAAAGTTTCTAAAAAAAAAAAAAAAAAAAAAAAATCAGTTGATTTTTAATAAAACAGTCATTATCTCAATGCAAAATCTTTCTTAGAAATATATTGTGCAAATTTAATTAATTTGAAATAGTGTTTTTTCAGTGTTGACGATTAAGAAATATATACTCCACCACTATATCACAAATACAACTAACATGTAAAAAGAACTTTTGACTAACGAAACGGCCTTTAACATGTTTTACGATAATTTTAAATTAGTGATTATAAATAATAGGGCAGATTTTGTCTTCCATGAAAATATATAAAACAGTAGGTCTTAAAATTTTTTTTTATGCGCATCTCAACGGATTTTATAAATAGAGATTAATGATTATGTGTCGCGGACCGCATATTAAAGGTCGCCGGGCCACAGGCGGCCTGCAGGTTGAGTATGTCTGATCTAGGTAATCAGCCAATGCACTCCAGTTCATACTTCAGATTTTCACAAATATAAGGATGTGTCTTTGCGCCACCATAATCATGGAGTATTACGAGACACTGATATTGCATATAATCCGACTCCGCCGGTTTGGGAAAATATTACTCTATGTTTATGGGAGTGAATCAATGCTAAAAAATGAGTATTACATCCTAAAGTGTTAGTATTTCGGTGTACATTATGCATAATTTCAATGTAAAAAATATTACTTCTAATAATGAATAAAAAATATTGAAAAATTATCTCCTGAAATTTCCAAAGACGAAAAACAAATATTTATCCCCACAACGCGCCCTGACGCCGACCGACGAACTGTGCGTTCTGGAAAGTTGTGATATTACCGTTTGGTGGCAACACTTTACCAAACAGAAAGCTTGGTATTCCATATTATCCGAAGTTCATTTACCATTATTTTTGAAAAATCAAATATTAATCTGGAACGACAATGAATTTCGGGACTCTGGGCGCAAGCATGATACAGAGCTCAATGCTTATGCTATGTAGTTAGGTGAAATAATTTTCATGCATGCATATATTTTACAATTGAAAAATGTTTATAAATATTATTTGGGCTTTTCAAAATTGGGCAAAAAGTAGGTAGAGCTGATTTTCAAAATATGAATTAATTTTCTATTCAAATAATGAAATTTTGAATAAATAATAATAATAAAAAAAACTCTTAAAAAATTAGACAAATTTAAAAAGTGAGTGTACGCAGACCACAATCTAGTCACGTATATATGCCTGCAAAAGATGCTTAAATTACTATGCATAGTTTTTGATCCGATACAACTTATTTAACTGAACTATTTTGACAGACTATTCGACATTAAATAACGCTTAAAAAATAATCCTTCGATTTAAAAACTGTCTGCTTCAACGCTTTTATCATACATTTCTCTGTAAAATTACCAATTTTTTATGTTTCTATATGCAATAGTTTTTGTATTATAAGCCGAGAAATCGAAAAGGTCAAAATAAATTCAATAACGGCAGGAGCAACTGCATTAGTCACTTTTGATAGAATAAAGATAAACCCATTTTTATTACTGGGAATTCTAATTTTTATTACTGAAATTATACGACTGCTTTTTGACCGACCATTAGATCATTAATATGATTTCACTTCATTGCTCGTTACCCAAACGCATTTTTATAGAATATCTGAAACCTAAAAAAAAAAAAAAAAAAAAAAAAATTAAAAACCATATGTATGGAAATTTATGGCCTACCCTATATAACACTACATGTATATGTTGTTGATAGATAAAGGTTAAAAGAAAAAAAAATCGCGGATTAATTCCTCCAATTAACAGAACTAAACTTAAACTTGACTTAAAACAGATTGGAAAATGAAAATTTCCAGACCAACATGCGTTACATCTCATTTCATCATATCAGATTAATCCATATTATTCGTGCAAAAATGGTGAGATTTTTTCCCCTGGAAAATTTTCTTAAAATTAGTTGCTGCGAGGGGGAAAAGGGGGGGGGTTGTCCTACAAGGGACCTTTCCTGAATTCATCACTGCCCATATTCATAGAAATTTTTGCTAAAATAAAAATGTCACGGATGGTGCGATTCGCGAACCGGGGGGGGGGGGGGGTTCTGGGAGTCATGATCGGCGTAGATCATGATTACGCCGATCATGACTCTCAGAACCCCAAAACCACCCCCCCCGTTCAAAACTTTACCTATCTATCTATATCACTTTTTTATGGACACGAGACACGATAACTTCCATAATTCTGCACAAATCTCTTCCAAACTGATACATAAAATCAAGGGGCATAAAATCTCGGTCAAGTTCGTTAATGGGCAAAATCGAAGCAGGGGGGTGGAAATGGGGGGGAGGAGTTGTGAAAACGGAAAAAAACCCCACAACTTCTTAATTATGATACGTATCGAATCCGTTTAAAGTTATTATTACTTCTAGGAAAAGGGCCGAAAATTTATGTATGACAGATTTTTGATATCATTAAAAATGGCCTCAAGGGGGGGGGGGGAGATAGGGGTTTCAGAAGAAAATAATTCATAACTTCGTCAATTCACAAGATATCAAATCCACTTAAAATTTATTGTTAATCCTCTTAATATTATCTACAACTTTTATATTGACAAGTTTTTTTTTATAAATCTAACCCTTAGGGAAAAATCTGCCGGCTCCGTCTACAGACACAGGTAGATTTCTAAGTGGGCGGTTCCAACTTTCGCATCATGGCAAAAAGGTCATTTCTTCTGCAATTCCCAATAAACAGGCACCCCACGGTCTGCGTCTTCGAAATCTACCTGTGCCTGTAGACCGAGCCGTCAGGGATTTTTTTTAAAGCGTCATTGCCTATTGGTAATGAGGTAGCGAAAGAACGTCACTTGATCGTTCTTTTTTAATTCTATTGTTTACAAATCTTTAGAAAAAGAAACGCGTTTATAAGTTTACTTTGCCTTGATTTCAAAATTTACTCTAAACAGGATGGCTGAGAAAGTTTCACTTGAGGTTACTGTAAACCGGAAATGATAAGTCATGCACCGAGAAAGAAGAACGCGAAAATCACCTTTCAGGTAATTTTAAACGGTTTTCTAAAGTCTTATTATTAACTCATTTGCATCGTAGTCATCTGCAGTGAGAAAAAAACAAAAAAACAAACAACAACAAAGAAACCCTTCTCATTATCGCCATTTTTTTTCTTTCTTTTGAATGTTGCTGAACAGTTTTAATGTCTTCGGCCAATCCTAAAATATGCTCTCTGTCAAGAATTTTCATGTGTGCCAATCAAATGGAATCGAGATGGTGAAAAAGAAATCTTAATATCAAATTCTGTTTAGATGTATTAAAAAAAAAAGTTACCATGTACAGAGGTTATTTTACCTGTAGATTTTTATTCATATCTTTCAGTAGTTCAAATTAGGTGTCATTTTTTTTCTGATCTAATTGTAAGATGTCTTTCATTGCAAATAGACAGCATAAAAAATTCATTGTAAATGGATAGGTTAATTATTCATGGAATACATTTTTTGATTATTCAACGATAATATGTAACAATAAAAACATTTACTTAATCATATTAGTATTTCACAAGCTTGAATTTAAACTTTTACTTAATCATATATAGTATTTCACAAGCTTGAATTTAAACTTTTACTTAATCGTATATAGTATTTCACAAGCTTGAATTTGGACCTTTAAAAAAAAAAAAAAAAAAAAAAAAAATTAAATAATTTTTTTATTTGGATTTCAAATTTACAGAAGCCACTCATTCTTGTTAATGCTTCCGTGTGTGTGTTGGGGGGGGGGGATGAAATAAAGGAATAATCAAGCTTAAATCTTTCATTATGGTGCACTTTCCAATCCTGCGCTTGCTACTTCATGCTACGTATATTAGGATCAATTAGAGCACTTTTTTCGAAGCTCGAAAAGTTTTGTGTCATCAGAGCCCGATATCAAAAGTAGAAAATTGTTACAAACAGCTTAAAATTGCTTCAAGATTAATTTTCTCATTTAAAAATCTCATCTTAACATAGAAATAGCTATTAATCCTAAATACTCCCCCATGACAATGTTTCGTGATTTTCATGTCACTGAAAATCTGTTTAAAATAGCAAATTCGTTATTTATATCCAGCCACTGGCAATCTGACCATCTTCAACAGTCCCAATTTTTATTCTGTACAAATATCATTGTATAACTATGGCAGAAAAACGTGCCTTTCTAAGAAATGTAACAAAAAAAATAGCCTTTCCGATATAAAAAGAAAGGAAAGTGCTACAAAAAGAAACTCTTCTATAAATCAACAAATCTCCCACACACGAGGGAGAGTTGAGCCATTTTCAAGTTTTTCAAAAAGCAAGAGCAGTCCTTAAAAAAAAATATGCATTCTACATTTTTTAGCGAAGTAACCATACACTCTCAGAAAAAACTGTAAATTTATGAGCGTTTGCCCTTCAATTTTCACGGGCAACAGCCTTATTTGATGAAAAACGGTCTGATCCTCTAAATAAGCGGCCTTATCCCTTAGATACTTAGAAAATTAAGAGCAATCCACATATTCTTACAGTTCTAGCCCATATGTTAGCAAAAATACGGTATGACCCCATACATTGTCCTGCGCTAGGGTGTAACCCTTCATTTTACTCGTGTTTCGAAAATTTTAACCCGCCAAAACAGCGATTCTGTGATGATTATCTAACGTGCTACTTGCTACGGAACAGTAAGCAAAGTGTTATTGTGCTTTAAAGTGCATTATAATGCTATATTACTTTGCCCCGTAAAATTACGGGTTGCACAAAATGATGGGCATGGATTATTTTTTTTTACGGGGTATGACTGGAATCTCTGCTGCCGGCCTCTGCCCGTAATTTTACTGCAATTGTTTTTACAGTGTATTTTAATTTACATGCAGATTCCATTTGTCTACATTGAATACAAATGAGAGAGTATATTAAACTTTTAAAAAGTGGTTCCATTGTCCCGGTCTTCCCCTATAGCAGCGTTTCTCAACCTTTTTTCTCTCACGTACCCCTTGCTTAGATTTCTTATTTATGCGTACCCCTTGCTTAGATTTTTTATTTATGCATACCCCTTCTCACATAAACCTGTCCCAAATATTTTTGTTTTCATTCATTGGTTTTGTTTTCATTCATTCTTATACTAGTTATTAATGTTAGAAGCACTTCTCTTCAGAATTTCAATTTTCCACCACTTATCCATTTTGAACCCTAGCACAATATCAACATAAAGCCACTCGAAACATTAAACATTAGCTAAAGAATTCAAATTAAGAACTCACAAAGCAAGGTATGAAGCTGCACCTATTAATACACGTTAATGAGTTTATGCTGATGCTGACCAGTCGAATACTAAATGATGACCTGCTTGCAAATGGATGTTAAATGAAATTATCGAAAGCAGAAGACCCGATACGATTCATGTTTTTTCTAAATATTTCTAGAATTGCTAGAAAGAAAAGAACTATAAAAGAAAAGGAGGGACACATGCGAAATCGCAAGATGTTATCAGGAGTGAGCTGAGATAATGGCAGCAAACGATCAACGAATTACTAAGTTTAGGCATTTTGCTTCATTTTATGCGAAAACTCTATTTTACTTTTTACACAAGTCTCTCTTATGTAAAAGAAAAACGTTTACAAATTTTGTTTTTTTTGTTTTCATTTTCTATTTTATTTTTGCATTATCCGTATTTATCCATTACCAATGTAATTTTCACGTACTCCCAAATATTCCACCATGTATACCTCAGGTTGGGAACCGCTGCAGATAGATGCGAAAGGTATAATTTGTCTGGAAATTGGGTCTTCTTTCCAAATACAAATGCAACTTTTCAATTGGGGGTAGTCTACGTAATAAAAATTGCATCAATTTTCATTTTTCGAATGGTAACGGCCCCACCAGTGGCTGAGAGGTTTTGCTCTCAAAGCTGGTAGGCGGGAGGTGCTGGGTTCAAACCCCTGTCGCGCTCGTCGACCTAACCGTTCGGAATTTCCCGTGGTTTTCTTCTAACCTTGCCGTAAATACGGGTTAGGGTCCCCACGGAGGGCACACCCCCTAGGGCCTATCTATATCCCTCGAGTAGATAATCAGCCGTCATAAATAAATTAATCGAATGGTAACGATCTACTTTACACTCTGAGTTCCTTGAATCAAAGCAGTCCGGAAAAGTATATAATTTTTATGCACTTTTTCTTAAATCTTCGAGAGCTCGAAGGGATCAAAGTTTGAGAATCATCATATGTATTATTTCGGTTGTCAACATCCTTTTTCCTAAACAAATACAAAACGCAGAACGATAAATGAGATACCATATGAAAGGATCTTGAACAGGCTTCTGACATAGTACACTCAGGTTTCGTTAAAACATGTTTTTTGATTAAAAATTGCAGTTAATCGAAAATTAAATCGACATTGTTTTCGTAAAGGAAATGAAAGGTTTTCCTCAAATTAGTGTTGCCACAAAAATAAAATACCATACTGCATTATATCGTGCTGAACAATCCTTATAAAAAATAAATAGTGCAATAAAGATAAAGTGGGACATTGTTGCTGCACGGATTTATTTTATATATATGATTAAAAAGCAAAATTCAAATGCTCAATTTATTTTTCTTTGTCACAACTTTTTTTTTTTTTTTTCTCCCGAAATAGATGAGGTCATTCTCTAATGCAGTTAGAATACGATTGATAATTTTTTTTTCAAATTCTTCGCTATCTGCGATCAGTTTTTACTGTAACTTTGATGGAATAAATAAGATGATATTGTGTCTTGATTAATGTTGTTTGCAGATATTTTTAATCCTCAAATATTCTTTAGAAGTTTAAAGCTGCATCTAAGAAATATTAGATATTGTTAAAATATATTAGATTGCAGTGCGAAATCCTCGCACGGGTCCACTGGTGCTAATTTAAATCCACTTAATAAACTTTAATTTATATCTTCCCAAAACTCATATGATTGAAATGTTTCTTTATTAAAGAAAATAAATTGAATGGACCCAAGCACAATCTAGACCTTTTTTTTTTAAAATTCAAAAACATATTATGAAAATTATTGCAAAATATTTACAAAATTTTATGAATTTTAACATGCTCCGTACACTTGTTAACACATTACTGACTTGAAAAATTGACTTTGACAGCAAAAGAATCAGCATCGTCCGAAACATAGCTATGTGCTTTTACAGCTCATTCTTATCATTAGTTTTCGAACTATACAGACATTTTACCTCCGGCAGGAAAGGTGATTTTAGAAGGTAACCAGAAAAAAAAATTATGTATATTATTAAAATTTTCCTCTGTGTTAAGTTGGTTTATTTTATATTTAGCATTTTTATAAAATTTTTCACTGGATGTTCCCGGTATTTACTTTATAATATCTTAATTATAATTTTTTAAATCTATACATAAAATTCTAACACATTTTCTTTCATTTAATCTATAAAAATCTACTCTACTGTACCTTCTTTATCTTGGAAATTACTAATTAGATTTCAATACTTGTTTTTTTTACCTAGTTTTATTGTATCTTTTTCTCGGGAACTACTAAAGGGATTTCAATAATTTTTTTAATTGCTTTGGCACAAGCAAAACTATAAATTGATCATTTGAAAAGAAGTGAAAAAAAATGCAATAATTACTTTAATAATAATAATAATAATAATAATAATAATAATAATTATATATATATATATATATATATATATATATATATAATTATAATATCTATGAATTTCAAAAAACATATCAAGTTCTTGTATCATTCTACTTAAATCTCCAAAGAGATAATTAATGATAATGTGTAGACAGAATACCACATAGCTAATAGATTAACACGTGCAATCATAATATTACCATAGCTTGTGCTTCAATGGTAACTGGCCAAAAATACTGAAAACATGAAGAAAATTTAAAAAGAGAGAGAGAAAAAATAATAATAATTTGGAGTTGCTATCAAGTGAATACAAATGGACCAAGAAATGAAACATGAATTACACACAATGGAAAACCGGACAACAAGAGAATTAAATCAGAATTGGATATGAAAAAACACATGTAGATATAAACATCAGCCTGGATGTACCCACATGTGTTTTAAAAAAATAATTCAGTATTTCATAATTCCACTGGCATATATGCTAAGATCAGTAGAATCACCCAGGTATACTGAATTATTACCAGAAAACAATTGGAAATATTAAAATTGGAAATAATAAAATTGGAAATAAAAAACCCGTAAAGAATAGATAAAATATTTTACTCTCAATAATTATCCAGAATCCTTAAACATCACAAGTTCTCCATGATACCACATGTCCACATGGCACACATCATGAAATATCTCATACTTGTTGACATAGTCGATTTGAGAGAAATTATTTGAAAGACAAGTTGAGAGCACATCTTTTGAAATATTACCCTAACTATGACACCCCAATACAAATTGATTCAAAAACACACAAATTTATTCTTCTGATAATACACTAATAACAAAATTATATCCGTGAATATACAAATACTCCATTCAATTTTAATCCCTAAAAGTAAAATAAATATACAAGCGATAGCGCCCTCTATAGGTAAATTAAATATAATATTAACAATATTATCAACATCTACCTGACAAGTAAGGTGCCTCCATCTATTGGTATGATAATTATTCAAAATTAAGATTGAGTTACATATCCACTTATATATATATTACAAAACTGTGTAGTTTTCTGCCGAATATGATCAGCAATCAGTTTATAGTTTAGCTTCTGCCAAAACTACGAGGGAAAGCCATTAAGTAAGTCACAAAAGATAATTAAATAATAACTTACAATGACTTTAAAACTATTTTTATTTCTCAACATATTCTCCACCAATATTTATGCACTTATATCACCGTTTTATCAGTGCCCCAACACCAGCTGCATAACATTCTTTGGATTGCTGTCTCAGCCACATTAGGACTTCAAGTTGAACCTTTTCATCATCTGTGAACATCATCTTGTTTCCAAGATGGTTTTTTAGTGGACTAAACAGATGAAAATCGCTTGGGGCTATGTCGAAGCAGTATGGTTGATGTTGAAGAAATTGCAAAATGATGTTTGCAGATGATGAAAAGGTTCAACATGAAGTCCTAATGTGGCTGAGACAGCAACCCGAAGAATGTTATGCAGCTGGTGTTGGGGCACTGATATAAGTGCATAAATATTGGTGGAGAATATGTTGAGAAATAAAAATAGTTTTGAAGTGAATATCTTTGTAAGTTATTATTTAATTATATTTTGTGACTTACTTAATGACTTACCCTCACATTTTTGAAAAAAAAAAAAAAAGCACTGAAATCCCTTAATTTTTTCAGTAGTTTCCTAGAAAAAGGCACATCAGTGTCAGTGCTGTTTCACGTGTGATTTCAAGACTGTTGTCGTTGACTTAAAATACCTTTTATTGCGTGAATATTTTCTAAATTGGAACCAGTTGCTTCAAGAATAAATGCCATTGGAAATTTGTTGAAAGACTCACGATGAATTTTTTAACTAGTTCTAAAATATTTCTTTTAAAAATGCCATGTGGTATTTTAGAACATTCTCCAGATTAAAGACCTGTAGTTTATTTTTCTTAAAATTCTAAACTATATATTTTTTAAATAATATAAAATATATGTATAAAAAAAGGCCTTTAAATGCAATCTGATATTTTAACGAACTTGAATTTTTTTTTTTTTTTTTTTTTTTTTTTTTACTTACCTTAACTTATTATACTGTTTTCTATTTGTGTTTGGTGCCGTATTAAATACTCAAAACCGGTAATATCCCATACTACATAACTTATACAATAATAACTAATTACAAAACTAACTGGACAAACATAAAACAAAAAATTACCACCGTACTTACGCGTGTTTTATACAAAATAATAATAATAATAATAATAAATAAATATAAATAAATAAATAAAAAATAAAAATCGCGGAATGTGCGCGATACATGAATGTTTGAAATTTGAATACCGTCGCAGGGGAGAGTGACAGCGACGGTGAAAATTAATGCAAGTACAAAATGTACATTTAATATTTAATTGCATTATTTGTTTAACTTAACTTAGTTTTTGTATAAGCAGATAGAATTTTGTAATGTGTTTTTCACTACAATTTCGTTAGAATTATAAATACTGTGTATAAAGGTGTGTTTCTGATGCCAATGCAACATTTTAATATTTTTAGAACTTAATAAAAAGTTAATAACTTAATTTTAAGGCATTTGTACGCTATCCCGCCATAGGTGATGAATCGCCAAATATTCTTTAGGGTTAAATTTGTATACGAATTACAACAACAATGTATGATTTAATGATACACCAGACCATGATTGTCGAAAAAGAGCCAACTAGTTGTGACAACGAAATATTTTAAAAAGTATATCCTAAAATCCTAAAAATATAGTTTATATCAAGACCCCCTTATCATATTAATAATTTTTATAACTAGTAAATCAGGAGCATCAACGTCAGCTCTGCAAGTCATTGTTTTTTAACACACTTTGCATAATATTCAACATCATACAAACCGCAATTTAAAGTTTTCAAATTACATAAATATTTATAAGCATATAAAATACTTCGAAGTTTTCAGAAATTAGAAGCGTTAAATTAAACATTGTGTTATGCAATTATATTCTGAAATTCTGATGATCTGCTTATTCCTGTAATTTTTTAGATAAAAAAGTGCATTTTTTCAGAGGGGCTCTGAACTCCTGACCCCGCCGTCACATTAAATTTACATTTGTAATTTCCTATTGTTTATGCGAATGATTATAGTATAGCTTGGATTTTGTTTTACACTGTGATTTGATTAGGATAAGCAACAGTTTGGACAAGCATTTTGTGTTATCCTTATATCCAAATATCAATATTTACTTACCTTCCAAACACAAAACACCTGCAGATGATGGATAAGTTCAATAAAAATATCATGTACAAAAGGAACTTATGGAAATGTAAACGAAATTTATTATATCTAACTTATATCTAATTTAGAAATCTAATGTTTTAACAATTTTTGTTTCGAAAAAAAAAAAAAAAACAGTTTTGATGGTCATTCTATAATAGTTAGATGTAAGATCTTATCTAAATACATCCTAATCTACTCGATAGCAATAGCGTACTAAAATCAATCCCAAAACAGATAAATTTGGAGACTTTTAAACTTATTCGGGTAATCATTCATCATCGTGTCTATTGCAATGACTGCATTTCATCCGAAGTATTGTCCATTGGGGATTATTACTGAAAGTGCGTTTCAGTTATGGTAGGCATTTTTAGGTATAACTAAATTTTTGCATATTATGCGGTGTAGATATACAGGGACATATACATATCATATACAGAGCTGCACAAAAGAATTCGAGTACTTTTCCAGCTATGGACGGTAATTTTTGAAATCTGGTTTTCAAATATGTTATGCGCTTTCTAAAATGTTTACTTAGATATTTAACAAACAAACTTACAAAACGTCGCTGTTTAATAAGCCTAAATAAAGGGAAGTTTTGTTAAAGTATTCTGGGAGTGTTGGAAAGTGTTTCATAATCTATCCTTGATACATGATTTTTCTTTCTTGTTTTTTATTTGAAAGGGCCTCACTAATATATTTATTCGTGTTTTGAATTGGCTAAAACTAAAGAGATTGGGGATTTTTTTTCCCCTCTTAGAAATAAACGAGATGAAACTAAATTAAATTTTAACAGTGCATGTTTAAATTTGAAAGATCAACTTGCTATTTCACCGGATACGTCGCGAAACATTTGACGTACAACTCTCATGACACTTGTATGAGCGGTTGAACACTGATAATTTCGAATTTCGGTACGCAATTACATTTCATTCAATGCGCATTTTTAACCCATGACGTTGAAACGAGAAACACGTTATTCCCTTGGAATTATTTTTGCCAAGTTGCTGAAAAATTACTCAGTTGTTTTTCCTATAATTCAGTAACGTCATCTTTTACACTGACGTTGATAAAGCATCACAACCGAAATTATTTACGTGCTCCAGCATATAACGATGATTCTGCCACATCCGGATTCTTCATTCGCAAAAATAAAACGGTATTTGTCATGCTGTATTTTTCTAAGATTTGCTGTGCACGATTTAAATTCCTGTGGAAAGAGCTCTTTAACAAAGCATTTCTAAATTTGACGAGAGCTCCCCCGAGTCTGACGAGTAAAAAATAAACTAAATTAAAGTCAATTAAATAAGAATACCACCCCCCCCTCCCCGCCTACCATTTATATTATAAAACAAAAACTTATCAGTCATTAACGCCAGGTTTAAAAATAATACTAGATGTAGAGACACGTGTTATCGTTTTCGTTTTAATTGCATATATTTACGCTTCTAAATATCGCATAATTTCTATTTTTAACGCTTCAAATAGAAAAAAAAAATCTATTTTCAAATAAAGTTTTTAATAAAGATTTTTTTAAAATGATTTTTAAAAATAATTTTCAAGCATGTTTTTAATCCAACAGCACTTGGCGTAAAAATAAACATTTGTGTGCAACAGTAATGGAAAGTGATATTTGCAGTAACATGAATAAATATGCAAAACTGATAAGCAATTGACAGAGTTATGATATATTAATTGAAAAATTATTGTATTCATTTGAAAAAAAAAAAAAAAAAAAAAAACATCAGAATCTCAAATACTATCAAATCACTACAAGATACTTACTTTAAAACTTTAAAATACGGCGTGCATAGCATTTATTATTCATTTATTCGCATATGGTCTCTGGGCAAATATTTGCTGTAAGTGCGTTTCGTATTCAATTGTGGTATGCGTTTTTTAATTTAACTAATTGTTTGCATATTACTTACTGTGTATAAATTCTAAAGATCATATATAGGGCTGCACAAAAGAATTCTCGTATAGTACGTTTCCGTTTATCCACGGAAATTGCTGAAGGGGAATTTTCAAGTGATGTGCCTTGTATGAGCAATAATTACTGGAAAATCTTTTCATTTGTGGTATGCATAAGTAACTTTTTTCCATCATATTACGTGGTGTGTATAAATTCTATATATCATATACCGAAAATAATTCGTAAATATTATATTACTGTCTATGGAGTGGTTTTCACTTGTGTTAAGCATTTTCCATGCTGAACTGCATTTAGAGATGTCTGTAGAATGTAAATAAATTCACATACAGGGCTACACAAAGAACTGGATACGTTGCCGCCTATGGATGGTAATTGCTGGAATTGTCTTTCTAGTTGTGTTATGCGTTGGATAATAACCTTAATTAATATACCTTAAAAAAAAGGTGTTGAAAATTAGACATTTTTCTCCGGGGGGAGATTTAGAGTTGAAGCCCCGCTGCCTACAACAGCGTACACTTCGATCTTTTTTTTGCAAACAAACCTCGAATTTGTATGATTTTTTTTTTTTTTTTTTTTTTTTTAAGTGAAATTTTTTACAACCGAACCTAAAATTGTAATTTATTTTTTTAAATGTTGTAATTATCATATATTTTTTTACATAAATTTAAGCTTAGTATGTGGTGGTGTTTATAGAAATCTGTAGACAATAAATACCTGGCTGTACAAAAGAATTCGAATGTATTTCCATCTATTGGAAGAAATTGTTAAAGGTGAATTTTCAACTGAGTTAGGCGTTTTCTAACTGAACTAAATTTTAGCATATACTATGTAGTATAGATACAAAAAATCTACAGATCATATACAAGGCTACATAAAACAATTTGACTACTTTTCAGACTATGGACGGTAACTGTTGAAATTGTGTTTTAAATGTGTTATGTTATTTCTAACACTATTTACTTTCATATCTTATTTCACCTTATTTAACATGAAGTTTCGTTAAATTTCGTTACAAAATTTTCTGTGTATGTTGGAAAGTGTATCATAATCTATGCTTGACTCAATTTTTTTTGTTTGTTAAACTTACCGTTGAACTCATTTATAACGAGCTCTATTCTAATGAGAACTAAATTTTAATACGAGAAAAAAATACAATGATTGGTCTGATATAAAAATACTTTCTTGAAAAATTCAGCTGTTGTGGGATAAATTTGCAAAGTTGCAAAATTTTCAAAATTCTATTACATTTTTTAAGCAAAATGTATCCTTTCAAACGTGTTCTTTTTACTTACCCATCATACGTAGTATAGAGTAAGTCTTGTGATTGTTTTAAAAATCGAAAATTTTTTTTGACGGATTTACACGGTTCAGACAATGGAGATTCCGAAAAACATATTTTTCTCTATAAAAAAAATTGCCGTCCGTCTGTCTGTGTGTCTGTAAACGCTCTATCTCCCGAACAAATTGAGATAGAGACTTGAAATTTGGTATGTACTTAGTATGTAATAATGAAAAGACTACTGAATTTCAGTAACCTCGGTTATCCGGAACTATTTTTTTCGGACACTCGAAATATTCGAGTGGATAAAAGGTATATAATTTTTTTCGAAATGGTTTATTTTAAGGAGTGAATATAAAATACAATAAAAATACATAAATTTTGCATACAGCATGAAGTCGATCGGATCATGAGTTGCCGACACATTTATAATCCTATTTTCCCCACCCTTCGATTTTTCATGACCCTGTAATTCATTCAAATTTCAATTCACAGATATATTTTAATTGGAAATGAGACACTTAATCTGACGCAGTAAATTGTTAGTTAATATGATTATCATTTTTGGAGTTATAAGGATGTTTTTTTATTTTTATAGCATCTGTTTCCATTTCTAAAATTATAATTGCAAATTATGAAAATTAATAATTAAGTTGTTGGCAGTTTAATTTTATACTGTTAGTTTATAGCCTTAAAACTAAACCTTTATGAGTAATGTTCAGCAGTTGTCAGCGATTTAAATTAGAAGTTACATATTAAGCGAAATTTTGCCGAAGAATTTTATAATTTTTTTTTTACTCATTTTTATCATGTATTTTATAATTTTTATGGAAGTCTGCCTATCAAACTGGAAGAGTATGTCCATTAAGGTATCCACACACCTTCGGGGTGTGATTTTTTGAAAATTTTGAAATTTCCTCATTATACCAATTTTTTCTAATGACATTTAAGTTAAAACCTTGAAAAATATATAAACATTTTAGAAATTACACAGAAATCATTTCTTTAAAGTGAAAAATAGTCAAAATTATGTGAAAAATTCACATTTGCGCAAAACATAACTCAAAATCAAATCAGTGCATGCACATATTGTTAATTGCATTAAAAATATAATAACTTTTTCTAGGACATACACTAGCCGCATTATAATAGCATCTTTAACGCAGATACTATGGCACTTAAAGTACTAATATAATGAAAAAATTGTAAAAATTCTCGCAACTTTTTAACTTATACCAGTGTAAATATAAAACTAATTAATATATTATCCTGATTGTAGTCTATTCCCTCAATAAACATTTTAAAAATAAGTAAAAAAAAAAATTCAAGGCATAATTTTCATCAAGGCATGCATAATTTTTGCTATAGGATGTTTTGCGTACAGTAAAAATATGAACTATTTTATTTTGAGAAAAGGCTAAAAATAACTTTTAAACGCGGTTCTTGAGCTATAAAAATAATTATTATTCTTTAAAGGTTTATTTATATACTACATGTATTTTCTTGGACATATAATCCAATTTAAATGCTAAATCTCGAAAAAGAAGAATATAAACATACATTTCAGATTACTTCCTGTTTGCAGAACTATATTTCCGGTTGTAAAATTCTTCGGCAAGCTGTAATAGATGTAACTTTAAACGGCTGTAACTCGGGTTCTAATTCAGATACAGACACAATTAAAGCAGAATTCGATAGATAAAAGATCTTATTTTAATATTATCGCAAAAATGAAAAATAGATATTTTTTTTTATCGAAAATGACGCTGCAAAGGTGTGCGGATACCTTAAAATTGATTTTCAAATCATATATAAAATTTTACCTAAAGTTTTGATAAATTAGTTTTTATTATTAGTAGTATTATTATTCTCATCATAAAGTCTATGAATTTTATAAATTTTGGCTAACGGACTGAAATATTCTGTTCAACAGCTAAAACTGATTTTTGAAACATAAAATTAAATTTATTATTTAAAGCTTTATTAAATATTTAAATAGTTTAAATGTTTTCCTTTAAATCTTTGTAAATCCAAAATAATCTAAGCTATACACTGAGATCCGTATACAACAGGTGATCTGTATTCCTATTCTCCAACATAATTTACATCCAGGAAGGATACAGTTGACGATAATTTTAGTTCGCATTCGTGGTAATTCGTGGCAAAACATGCTATTTATCGCATTCCCTTACATGCTTAGAGAATCATTCATTAATTAGATAAGCATAGCTTAATTGGAGAAGCACAAACTACGGTAATAGAAAATGAGAACTAGAGATCGACCGAAACAGGTCTTTAAGACAGAAACCGAAACCGAATTTCGGAGATCTTTCCACTTTCGGCCGAAACCAAAAATGTCAAAAAATTTTAAAAACTGATTAATAGATACATAACTGCATATAATTATTAATTAATTAATTAATAACAAATAATTACTAATTACTTAATAATAACTAATTACGTTACCAATTAATTTATTAATTATACGTGCATTGAACCCCATTTCTAACAAACAAACGTACATATATATGTGTGTGTATATAGGTTTCAAACAAAAAATGAAACATAAATAATACAAAATTTATATTTTATTATTTTATAACAGCCAATAATTATAGGCATTTATCAATAATTAATTAACAATGTAGTTAAATAATGTACAACAAATGCAATAATAAATATTTAATTTTTAAGTTTCAAAATAAAAAATTTCTTTTATTGTTAAGTTTGTAGCTTTTAAAGATCACGTAAGCGTCTTTTAAGTTTAGTCATATATGCATCGCTTGCTTTATAATTTACACTCGCCTCATGAATCAGTCATGACGGATAATGATAAACAGTGGAGTTCACAGCAATAAACAGTGTCTCATTTGAGCCGACACAACTCATAACAACGAGTAAAGTTGAAATTTTCCGAAAGAAGGAACGAGATTTTGAAATACAGATATTTTCGGTCAGACCGAAATTTTGGCAGCAGTTTCGACGAAAACGAATACTCGGCGAAACTCAGATTTTGCGCAGAAACCAAAACCGAAATTTCGGTCGATCTCTAGAGAACATTAATATCTGACATTGACAACGCGGACTGTTTCATACCTTTGCCTTGCAAGCTGCTGACCGCCGACTCAGAACTCCTGTTGTAGTATATGGACCTCATTAAAGCTATCTGAACAATGGCTTTGAGATTTCCAATTGCCTCTTTACAATCATTATTGTCTTAAATGAAAAGACAAGTACAACTTCTGAAAGTTGCGTATTCAGCGAAGAACTCGCAAAAGAACAATGTATGAAATCGTTTCTAATCGAAATCAGTAAATAGCTAGGCTACAATAAGTATTCTACATACATTTTTGATAGAATCGATGTCTGATGTTACTAAATGATTGGATCTGTATCATTAATGTATCATTAAATACAACTCTATTTGTATAAATTTCATGTGACTTGCCAATGCCAAGAATTAGATGGCATACTTACTAATCTTCCTTTATTTTCAATACAAATAAAGCCCAAAATTTTATTAAGTAAAATAAAAAAAAATATATAATAATCAATAATCATATTGAAACGGGAAGCATTTTATCAAATGCCGTATATTCCAGCGTATAAAGTGTTCTGGCTAGAGTTCTGCATGGGTCGGGTTGTACCCGACGCGAACCGGAAAATTCTGCTTACAGCCAACCCGAAATACGACAAGAACCCGAGATACTTCAACCCCCAACCCGAACAGGAAGTAAAAGAAAATAAATCAATATTTTAATTCAATTATGGAAAAATAGGCTAAAATTATATCTCTAACATCACTTTTATCCTTTATGTATAAAAATGAACACATACACACTCATTAATATTCAAATATATAGTTTTTTATTATTATTATTAAAAAATATTCAAGCCATTCTTTTGAAACGTCGCGTCGGGTCAATCCGAACCCAACCCGAAAGAATCAAACTTCACTCGAAACCAAGACGAACACGAAAAATTTTAAGTCAACCAGACTCGACCCGATAGCATGGAGCATGGAAAACGTTTTTCTAAATATAGGACCCAGGGACCATGTAAAAATTTAAATTTCGTAACTGATAAAAAAGCAATTGTGTTGATGTAAATGGCTAATAGGATGACATCTAAAACATTTTTTGCAATTGGAACTATATACGTTTAAAGTTAATTGTTTAGAAATTATCTATTGTATAGAATGATAAGAGTGGAAACCCTATATAGAGTAAAAGATGTGATTAATTAACAACAGGTTTAATGAAGGAACACCAATGTAAAGTCATGTGATACTACATTATTACAAAAGCGAGAATATGATTTCAGTGTAAAAAGGCGTTACTTATAAACGCGCTCAAATATTGAAAAATCAGTCATTAAAACTTTTTGTTTATGTATAATCAGCCAAATTTCATACGGGATTATTTTATAAGTAGATACAACTTTCAAACCACCAAAGTATGAACAAAATCGGAGTGTATCACTTACCTAACTCCCTTTGTATAAATACCTATTCTCTCTCTCTCTCTCTCTCTCTCCCCCTCTCTCTCTCTCTCTCTCTCTCTCTCCCTCTCTCTCTACACTGCAAAAAATAACTGTTGATTTTACAGTATAAAACTGGCGCCCCAGCTGCCAGTACTTTACCGTAAAATTAACAGTATTAAATAGTAAAATAAGCAGTAATACGCTGTTGCGCAAGCAGTAATACGCTACCGCGCATCACTTATTAAATTGCGCGGCAGCGTATTACTGCTTATTTTACTATTTAATACTGTTTAATTTTACGGTATAATACTGGCAGCTGGGGCGCCAGTTTTATACTGTAAAATCAACAGTTATTTTTTGCAGTGTATATATATATATATATATATATATATATATATATATATATATATATATATTAAGTCAAGCTCGGGTACATGTTTAAATGTTAGTTTATATGCTAAAAGGGAAATATAAAAAAATAAGCTTATAAGAATTTTAACCTTATTTTTATTATAAATTATAATAAATGATTTCGACTTTTTGTAAATATATTAAAAGTGATACGTAATCCTTTCATATACATATTTTTCATCATCGTAGTTTTAATGTTCCGAGGAAGCTTAATTAATGTTAAACCTACGGGCGTGGAATGCATTGTTATTTCTCAAATATCTCTCATCAGAAAATTAATATTTTGAACTTCCTTTTTTTTTCTTTTTTTTCTGTGTACTTTTCTTAAAAAAAGTCTCTTTTTTTTTTAGTTGAAAAAAATATTTCTGAAATGTATATTTAATTTTATTTGAAGTGTTAAAATATTACTCACAGCTCGTCAGCTTAGCTTAGATTTTAAAACATGAAGTATTAAATTAAGCATATGTTATATTATATTTTCTCAAGTAAAAGTAGTCGTTGGGGGCCACAGTAATACAGTGAAACTTCGATTTAACGAAGTCTCATCGTTACACTTAAACACTTCGTTATGAAGAAAATTCGTTGTATAGAAATCAACTTAAATTTATGAAAATTGTATACATATAGGCCACAGAAAGTTAAAAGTACACATAAAATGGAAATATCTGAAAAATGTATTTTAATTCGGGCAGTCATTTTTTTATGCAATGTAGATATGAGACTAATTTAATTAGAATAATGTCTAAAAAAAAAACACAAAACAAAGAGAAGTAAACAAAAACCGAAGTGTTACCTTTTCTTTTTTTCATTAAAATGTGAGTTTTGATTAAATGATTTAAATGTGTTCATTTTCATTCAGTCCGCTGAAATAAATTCATACATCCATCGCAACAGCAATCTCTCCGTTTGAATACTGTACACGCAAGAAAGTGGAATAAACAACTTCGTTATATAGAATAAATTTTTCGTAATATGGAGATTAATTTACATGTTAATGATGTGCAAAGTCAAGGTTCTGCAGAAAATTTCGTTAAGTAGAAAACTTCGTTAAGTAGGGACTTCGTTAAAGTGAAGTTTCACTGTACTTACCCATCATGGATATGCATAATATAAAATATGAAAATAACTCCAAAAATGATAATCATATTAACTAACAGTTTACTGCGTCGGATTAAACGTCTCATTTCGAATTAAAATATATCTTTGAATTGAAATTTGAACGAAATTACGGCGTCATGAAAAATCGAAGAGTGTGGAAAATAGGATTATAAATATCTCGGCAACTCATTATCCGATAGACTTCATTCTTTATGCAAAATTTATGTTTTTTTTATTGTCTTTTATATTCATTCCTTAAAATAAACAATTTCGAAAAATTTTATATACCTTTTATCAGAACGAATATTTCGAGAGTACGAAAAAAATAGTTCCGGATAATCGAGGTTACTGAAATTCAATAGTCTTCTTCTCATTATTACATACTAAGTACATACCAAATTTCAAGTCTCTATCTCAATTTGTTCGGCAGATAGAGCGTTTACAGACACACACAAAGACAGACTGACGGCATTTTTTTTTTTTTTTTTCAAAAAATATGTTTTTCGGAATCTCTAGTGTCTGAAACGTGTAAATCCGTCAATTTTTTGTTTTTGATTTTTAAAACGATTACAAGATTTACACCCTATACTTACGTATGATAAGTAAGTAAAAGAAAGAGGCGTCTTTTAAGAAAAGTACACAGAAAAAAAGATGTTAAAAATATTAATTTTCTGAGAATATACATGAACAACAACAACAACAAAACGAATGCATTCTATGGCCATAGGTTTAACATCGGAGATTTGACTGACTAACACCCTTGCTACACCCCCCCCCCCCCCCCCCCCCCCCCCCCCCCCCCTCCTTCTCTGAATTGCGTTTCTCTCCGCAAATGTGGACCGACGAAATCAAAAAGTTGAGAATACTTGCAAACAAATTTGTAAAACAGGATTATTTTCGGAAGCTTCATTTGTACTTTTGGAAATCTTAGTGTTAACTGCTTTCCAGTTTTAGAATGTAATTCCTAAAAAAAATCAATTTGTTATCTTATAAAAAAAAAAGATACTCAATATAAAATAGATGGAAATGATATCAAATAAAAACAAGTTGGAAATTGCACGCTAAAAGTGACAAATGAGGTGCGTTTGTTTTATAACTAGTTTCATAATGTTAAAAAAATCCTCCTTATTATTTCCGTGAAATGAATTATATCGTCTGCTATGAGCAAAATGAGCATGCCTTTATTTTTATTTTTATTGCGTATGCCACGTTTAAAAATGCGAATTATTTTTTCTACACCAGACAGTGCTGCAAAATTCTCCATTGATATCTTGCTTTGCGAATGATTACCTCTCTGGTTTAATATTTTTATGACTCATAATGAACGAATCTCCTGTGTTTATTGACTCTAATGGATTGCGATATTCGGCTGTTAACATATATATTACCACTGAAGTTATCTCAGAATCTATACATTTTTTTTTAATGTAACTCACCTCTCAAACAAACAATTTTTTTGAACGATCTTTCTAAAAATGCAACTTTTATGCAATTTTAATCGAAAAAGTAATTTTGAATAAAAATGGCCGCTTGGCATATGACATGACTAGCGCTTTTATTATGTAGATTACATACGATAGGATTTAATAGAATAAAGAAAACTTTTATTAATATCTTTTTAAGTTCTGGTTAGATTTTCATAACATTTGAAATGACTCGATAAAATTCTGCAACGGTAATATATATTCAATTTCAAACCATTCTGTTGGGTAGTTTTTGCTTTGTTATATGCGGACGGACGGACAGAAGGACGGACCAGACGACGACTATAGGTGTTACGTATTTATATAATTACGAATGCACCTAAAAAAGGCCTTGAAATCGAAAATAAATAAATAAACCAAATAAAAATAAATTAATAAAAAATAAAATAAAAATAAACAAATTAAAAACATAAAAATAAATAAATAAGAAATAATATTAAAAGCATTAAACAAAATAAAATAAATAAAAATTTATCAACATCCGGGGTTGGTTACTATTTATGGGTTTTGTTATATGATAAAATGTGCGGCATTTCATATATTATTATTATTTAAATATATTTCATCTCCTCTTTTATGCACATTTACTGGATATCAAACAACTACAGGAAATTCCGCAATTACAAGCATTAGATTTTCGCCAAAATAGCATTATTGTGTTTCCTCATTGCCATTTCCTGTCGATATCTTCAAGAATTTTGAAAAATTCCTTTGAAAATAATCACAAAAGAATTTCAAAACATTAGAAAATTGTTCACGCTGGGTAAAAAAAACAACAACAACATACAAACAAACAAACAAACAAACGAACAGAAAGGAAACAAACACATAACTCTTAAAAAATGACATTGCACAATCGTAATTTACAAATGCAGCTCAATTGTGATGAACTTGGATTTTTAAAAAGATTTTTTAACGAGAAATACAATAATCAAATGAGGTTACGTAATTTGGCTGGCAGTTGCACCATTCAACAACGAAAACAACTTTCAATTTCAACTCATATCGAAGTCCATTGCGAAAGCTCATTATTAGATGAGATTAGTAAAATTTCTTTTTACAACTACATTAAAGTATCAATCGCCAAACCATTACATACTACATCGGGAGTAAGGGGGGGGGGGCGTGGCTTTATTCCCTTGAAGACCAAATTAAGATAATTTTTAAACACATGAAGGTTTAAAAAATAATAATAATAATAATAATAATAATAATTAAAATTGTTTTTCACGTGGGGTTCAAGGACCTCTGACGAAAAATCCGTAGTTCTTTTTTCTCTTAGTGTTTAATTATTTTAGGTTACATGAATAAAACAAATATTATATTTTTAAAAATCATCAGAGAAAATAACAAAAGTTAGTTAATTTTTATAAACCAAGGAGAGGCGATTGCTCGCTCCTTCCCGCCTCCTTGGGGGCACGCCTATGTACACTTAAAAAAAAAAAAAAAAAAAAAAAAAGATTTCGTATTTTAGGAAAATGTAATATACCAAAACAGGTATACAATAACTTCTTCCGACGATTCTTTACCCACGATTCTGAAAAGCGTTCTTAATCTTTAGAAACTTCAGAAACCAATACATTTTCGAGATCTAAAGAAACATTTATAAAAACATAGTTTCTTTTGCTGCTACTGAATTTCGGAAACGTTTCCGAGTAGTTTTTCTAGTGTATTAATAAATTTTCTCCATCCCGAATATAGGTTTTTTGGATGCTGTCCATTCTCAAGTAAACATTTTCAGGTTTCAATAAACATGTTTTATAGACAAACATGATAGATTAACAGCATCGACACTAACATTAAATTTAATAATACTTTTGTACCCTTATATATACAAATTTCATTATGCAGCTGAAAATGTCTTATTAAGAATTTATAGCATTCTAAAAACCGATATTCCGGTTCGACAAAACTGATTAATACACTGGAAAAACTACTCGGAAACGTTTTCGAAATTCAGTGGCAGTTCATTTTCGTTCGTGGTTATATAGCATTTTCTTAGATTAAGAAACGTTTTTTTTTTTTTTTTTTTTTTTTTTTTACAGTGTACGAATCATTAATTTAAATTATAATGCTGATAAATAGAAAAAAAAAAATATTTAAAAGATTTTCATTTAACTACGAACTGCAAAATACTAGAATATTCAGAGTTATTTTTGTTGAAATCTGCGTATTTTTATAACAATCAAAGGAAAATAACTTTTAGATCAAAGAAAAATCGTTAAATGGTTAATAAAATTTTATTTTCAGCAGTCCACAGAATGATAAATAAATAAAAACGTTCATTATCATCATCATCATCATCATTATTATTATTAAGTACGTACGTTTGTTTTATGCATTTAATTTAATTTGTTTTATTTAAAATTTTCAATTTTGGCCAGTTTTAGTAAAATTAAAACGTTTTAAATAGTTGCTAAAAACCAATTTAAATAGTAATATTGACAAATGAAACGAAAATCATAAATAAATTATAATTATTTTCTGCAAAACATTAAAATACTCAAATTTATTTTTTGTTAATTTCTGAGCAGTTACATAACTTTAAAGGGAAAAGGTATTTTTATAGAAAAACAAATTTTAAATATAAATATATACAAAGTTTAAATATATTTTCTAACATAAAAGAAAAATATATAGAGAAAAATACATTCATCGTTTTAAGATTATATTTGTTATTTTGTTTTGTTTTATTTTCAATCTTAGCCCATATTAATGCCATTAACACCGAAATTTCCCAAATATTTACAAAATAATTAATCAAATTTTAAAGTTGATAAATGGAAAGTTGAAAATCTCACAACAAGCTTTGATTTCTTCACATGTCTCTTTATTTTCCAGTATTTACATAGCTCTAAAGGAAAAAGTACTTTTACAGGGAAGCAAATGCTTAAGGTGGACCACACAAGAGCTCGGAGTTTTGATACACACTCTCTGTTGGCCCATGAAGTCAGAAATATGTTTAGGAACCGTGTTTTAGATTGCAGCTACTTTATGGAAGTATATTATCAACTTATCAGTATTCAGTCATAAGGATATTTACTTACGCAGCCTCTTAGTTAGTAACAAGTGGACCAAGACTAGTCAACATAAATCTTCTTCTATTGTCACGAGATGTTTAGAAACAATTTCGTCCGCTCTAACGATCATCCGGGTACCTATTAGTATGAAATATAAGAAGATAATCCTTGACTATTTGTTATGAGTTTCAAAGACAAACGCAGTGTTTATTAACTCAACAGAGGAACTGAAATGCATAAAAACATTCGTGTAACTGTGACTAGACACGTTGTCATGAGGGCAGTTCCGATCGTCTGATCATCAACCAAGCATTAATTTAATGGTATGTGTACGAAAGTGAATCTCTACTACTTGTTGTGATCCCCATAGACTAACACTGTGTTTATTAACTCAGCTGTAGAGCTAAAAAAAATTAGAGAGACACTTGTATGATTGTGTCTAAACATTTCGTGGTGAATTCAACTTTTGTGGATCCAAATGGATAAAGTCAAAATTGCCAAAACATTGCCAACATTGCCAAAAAACTGAATCCTCAACTAGTGACCTGTGAGTCACTGTTTATGTGTCATAACCTGCACCTGTTATATCCATTAGCCCATCAAAGTGTGAGTAGAAAAAATTCATTTACTATTATTATACTTTGCAAGTAATATTGTTTGTTTGACCAGACGTACTTATGTTTTTAGTAAGTGATATATATATATGAATTATCTAAAATGCTGCTTGTTAATAAATACTCATTTTTTCTAAGTAAATTCTTCCTCTGTTTTCTTTATCTTATTATCTTCTTAATCATTTCAATAAAGTTAATCTTCAGTAACTTTCCTTATTGTTGATCTCTTAGAATTAATTTGGGAATACTGTGTATAGTTTGAGTCACTAATTTAAAGATATATATTTCAATCTTTTATTGAAATTTTTCAATAATCAATCACATATTGAATCAATCACATATTGAAATCTTTCAATCTTTTAGAATTTCTTTTATTGCTTAAATTTTAACGTTGATAAAAGTTTAAATTAATTAAAGTAAACTATAGTATTCACTAATCATGAGATTAATATCTAAGAATTGAAATAAAAATTTATTAGTTCTTCTGTAATATGGGAAACAAATTATTTAACTCTTTTCTTAATTTTAAAATCTAATTTGGTTTTTTTTGTTCCCATAAATTTTGATTCATAAAATTTTGAGATTCTCAATAATATTTTAAACACTAAACTGGATAAAAATAAACTTGTGTTCTACTGAATGTTTAAATTAACATTCAAATACTTGATTACTTAAATGAGACCTTTTTCTTTTCTTTAAATGAGATACATGATCATACACGTATATATATATATATATTGATATATAAAGTAAATTTAACACTTTAATTTAAAATCTAGAGAGAAGTAGTTTTATTATAATGAATTACTTTATTCAAAATTTAACTATTTACTTCTGGTCTCTTAAAATTTTATACGACTATACGATCACAGTTTCAGCGTTGTGAATTCGTAAAAATTAAATGGTATTTCTAATATTTGTTAAATGTTATTTTTGTTTAACTTATATCATTAATTTTTACCCTCCCTCTTTTTATACTTTCTTTAAAAGAAAGGTTTTGGTCCCTTTATTTCAAAATTTTCATTTTTGTTCAAATTATTATGTTTATGAAAATTCCTAGTAATCATATACCATATTAATCCTTGAATTCACAATGCTGATTGTTGGGGAATTGGATGTAATGCAAATTGAGAATCTTGTCAGTGTTTTTAAATAATTAATTCTAGTATTGTTATGAATTCAAGATTTAGAATTCAGGTAACTCTAAATTCTTTAAATTTTAAATGTTTTTGTTTAAATTCATTTTATTTGCTTTCTTCTAAATTCATTTAAGTTTTGGAATAAATTTGTAAATATATATATATATTGACAGGATTCATTTCAATCTCAGACTTAAGTAATTTGCATACATTCATGTAGGTAAAAGGTAATAGGCTTTTTTAAAATAAAATAAAATAAATCCCCAACAAGAGGATACCTTTTTCCCTTACCTTAACAATCAAATCTGATGGACACATTAACAATGTGCGTTTTATGAATAAATGCATGAAATTTGAAGAAATTACTATTTATATTCCGAAGAATCGAACAACGTTTTTCAGTTTCGTATAAAAGTAGTACATGTTAAAATCTTAAATTATAATCGTATCCTTCCTCATAACAATCTTTTGGGATTGTCATGTCCCTGAAAATCAACTTAAATTAAAAAAAAAATGGCACCGTTATCTGAAAGATCCGATGCTTTTATAGGAAAAGAAGAAACACTACTCGATTACTTTCTATCTGAATAACAATACATGCCAATTATATCTACTTATGAATGAAAGTGACTTCGTAAATGTGCAGAGCAAAACCTCAGCATGGGCAGAATTCATGATGATAAATAAGATATAAGAACCACTAATATTATTTCCACATGAAGAGCTATTATGACTCGAGCACAATAGAAAACAAAAGTTTCGAAAACCTCAAGCTAATGTTCATTGACTAAGATCAGAGGAAAATACACTTTTCACGAAAAATAACCGATCCAATTAAAAAATATATCAAACTGATCAAACTGTTTGTTTATCACAAATGAAAATCGAACTATTAAAGCAAGCTGTTAGCGCTTCTTTCGTTTGGCGTCATATCAACAGGTCGCCACCGTCAATGTCGAACATAAATCTGTAAATATCACGAATCTTGTTTTAAATAGCATTCTTGTGACGATGTAATTAACCAATCATCACATATAGTTAATTATCCCCCAACTTAAAAGTAAAACTCTCATTTTACAAGTACAGTAAAACTTCCAAAGTTGACCACACGTTGACCACCTCTCTATGTTGACCGAAATTTATTAGTTTGAATGGTCACAATGCATTTTCAATGGAGATTTACTTCTCTATGTTGACCACCTCCGTAAGTTGTATGGTGACCACTTTTTAGTAGGTTTTACTCTCTGTAACTTGACCACCGATGTTTTCTTAAATTTGCTTTTTCCTCCATTTGTTCTCCATCTGGTTTCCAGGAATTTCTTTATCAGTCATTCGGCTTATCTGAGCAACACTCGCCCCCCTTGTGGTGCTCCATTCACTGTTCACTTCCAGTATGGTACAATGGGAGGGAAATGCCAGAATTCTTGGAATCTGTCAAAAAATGTCAGGGGAGTGGAAGATGTCCGTAGCTGTGTAGCTGTACGCAGAATTGGAAAACAACGTGTATCGCTCACATGTGAAGCACATTCCGTTCTTTTTTCTGGATGTCGCGTCGTAAAGGGATCGGTCGTTTATTTGCGAATTTTCATTAAAAATGGCACAAAGAAAAGCTCTAAAAGAACTTAAATTAAAGGAGAAAGTGGATCTTCTTAATTTTCTGGAAAGCAGCTGCCAATGAAAGACAGCGAAAAAATTTGGTGTGGGCAAAACAACTGTAAGCAACATTTTAAAACGCAAGAAGAATACCTGGAAAGATATTGATCTGAAAACGGGGCAGTCCAAAGAAAACGCAGAAAAACGTATCTCGACGCTGTGAACGAAGCCACGTTTCGTTGGTTTAAAGAGGTGAGATCAATCAATGTAAGAATATCCGGACCTATGCTTCAGGAAGTAGCAAAAAAATTTGCAAAAGAATTCGAAATAGAGGACTTCAAGCGCCAGCAGGTGGGCTTGAAAAATTCAAACTACGATACGAGATTTCTCAAAAAGTTTTGTGTGGGGAATCGAATGAGGTTTCAGCTGAAGTGGTGGAAAAGTTTATTGAAAAATTCCCAGAGTTTTCTAAAGGTTTTAAAGATGAGGACAGCTTTAATGCTATCGAGTGCGGTCTCTTCTTTAAAGCAATGCCTGATAGAAGTCTAGTAATGAAGAGTGACACTTGCAAAAGAGGAAAACTTTCAAAACAGCGTTTTACTGTTCTCCTATGTACTAGTACGACTGGGGAAAAAATTAAGCCTACGGTGATCAGCAAATCCGCAAAACCTCGTGCATTTAAAAATGAAGACCTGAAGACCTTCCTGTTTTTTGGAGAGCGAATAGATCCGCTTAGATGACCATTGCTTTGTTCGAAGAGTGCGTTAGAGGAATTGATGCAGAAATGAGGAAAAAGAAGCGGTCTATTCTACTTACCGTGGACGAGATTTCCCCAGTACAATATTGGTACAATATTAGAAAAAAATTAGTAAACTTTTTTAGTATTTTTTAAGGAAAAATTTAGAAAAAAATTAGCACTTACCCATTTTTATTTTTACTGAAGGTACAGCTTATTTTTACAATTTTCGAAAGAATAATTCAAATTTTTTATGTACAGTGGCCCCAGCCACCCGAAAGTGAATAATCTCACAAATGTGAAGCTAAAATTTTTGCCTTCAAACACAACTTCGAAAACCCAACTTTTAGATCAAGGCATTATTCAGTCCTTCAAAGTGCACTACAGAGCTCAACTTCTGGAATAGGTGATCATGAAAGCACGAACCTGTGGTCCTTCTGCATTGGCTTTGTCAACAGCTGCATCAGTAAATGCTTTGAATGCTGTTAATTGGATTAATTCTGCTTGGAATAAAGTTATGCAAACCACGATTAAGAACTGTTTCAAAAAAGCTGGATTTGTTACAGCTACAACATCGGTGCAAGAGGATGAGCTTCCTCTATCTCCCTTGCCAGTTTTTGATGGAGTTGATTTTTAAGATTATGTTACCATGGATGATGAGTTAGTAACACGTGTTGAACCGAGACCCAGAACCAATCTTCAATGAGATACTCTCTGCAACTAAGCACAGCGAGGACTCTAAGGTACAAGAAATGGACAGCGAAGAGGATGATGATCCAAGTGACGACGAAACTGAAAAGTACTCAACTCTGAAGGAAGACGATGTAAAGCGCATGATGGAGCAACTTAAAGATTTCTCTGCAGAAAAATGCCCAAGCATGCTTAATGGACTTGTAAACTGTGAAAGTGCTTTTTGCAGTTACCTAATGAACAAAAAGAGGACTAAAAAATTTTGAATTATTCTTTCGAAAATTGTAAAAATATGCTGTACCTTCAGTAAAAATAAAAATGAGTAAGTGCTAATTTTTTTCTAAATTTTTCCTTAAAAAATACTAAAAAAGTTTACTAATTTTTTTCTAATATTGTACTAAATATTTTCTAAACATTCCTTAAGTTGACCACCTCTGTATGTTGACCACTTAGTTACAGTCCCTTGGGTGGTCAACTTATGGAAGTTCTACTGTATATTCAATTAAAAATTCCTTCCCTTTTAAAAATACTAGGGCATCCAACCCGGGCTTCCCGGGATAGAGAATATAGAAGAAAACCATTTTATTATTTTTATTTTTTTGAAAACTCTAATAGATTTTTTGCATTTAATATTTTTTTAGATTGCCCCCTAGCAATCTAACCAAAGAGCATTTTTATGTGAAATATGTCAATTATTTATTCAAAAATTTATTGAAATTTATTAAAAGCGGTAATTTTGTATTGGCCTCGTGCTAGAAGTTAATAGTCGAATAAATCCCTAAAAATTTCGCTATATACAGCAGTTTTTCTTATTCTGATAATTTCAGCGGTTTTAAGCACTTATTCCGATTACATGCCTGTTAAATTTGTGTTTCATTTATACTATTTTATTGATTGCTTAATGAGGTTTTAATTTCGTTATGAAATATTAGCTTGAAACAAATGCTGAACTATTTACATAGTTTAAAGGGCAAATGGATTAATATTTTGTAATCGTCTGCAAGCGATAGAGATAGATTTTTAAAAATTCATGCTTGGAATTTAATTTAAATGCTATAATAAATCAGTCAATTAAAATGCAGTTTTCAAACAAATTGCATTTGAAAGTAAATTTTTTTCCTATATAACGGTGTAAAAATTGAAAATATGCGATGTTTAGAAATTGGCGAAGGTACTAAAAAAACTGCAGTAGAAAAAATCGCAAAACCGAAATTTCATCGTCGACTGTTGCCATTCGCAAAATGACGTCAGCGTTACACACGGACACGTTTGTCCTTTATAATATAGATATCAGTCTCCTCATCTCTTTTACAGTTAATAAATAACATTCTTTTAACGCTTAGCAAAATTTTCAGCCATTAATACATAAAATAAATTTAAAAAAAAATCACTTTCTCATCCTAAAAATCATTAATAGTGCAATTGCATTCTTTTCTTTCTTTTAACAAATAAATAAGAAATGTAATTTTGATTTAAAAAAAAATGACTTTCTCATCCTAAAAATCATTAATAGTGCAATTGTATTCTTTTCTTTCTGTTAACGAATAAATAATGTATTTTTGATCATTTGCCTTTTTCCAGCAGTAATGTAAACAAACGGTTAAATGCTCACATCTTAATGACTTCGCTCTGTTTATAATTACAGACGCCAATCGTTCATATTGCTGTTTGTGTTTGTGTTATATGACATCTTCTATTTATAATTGTATAATTTATTAGCTAATATGGATTTTCCTAAAGCTCCCTTCACATGTTTAATAATTATGTTAAAATTACTATCTTCAAAAAGATAATAAATAAAACTTCTCTATAATTCTAATACCAGAATATAAGAACAAAATTTCTGTTTTCTCTTCATTCTGATCAAAATAGCATTAAAATGACTTGAAATGGAATATGTAATTTTCAAGGGAAGAAAAAGTTCTTTTTATTTTTCCTATATGTGAATAAATAAAATTTCGGGGGACTTAGCCCGTTTCATCTCTAAGAGCCTACATTAGTCACGAGAAAACACTCGCAAGCTAATGTTAAGTCAATGGGAACGTTATTTTAAAATTTCTCGCTTGTATTTTTATATTTTTAAATGATTTTTTTCCCCCATAGGATAACAGAAGTCTATTTCTAAACGGGCTAGTTTTTAATTTTTCGATTTTGGTTGACTTTTTATTTTTAGAAAGTTACTTTCTCTTTCGAAACCGATTCCGAAAGCGAAAGTAGTCTCATTAAAAAAAAAAAAAAAAAAAAAAAAAAACTGCTTAGACCATTGTATACATTGGTGCTCATACGGTTTCAGTGTATATCGCCCAACAGATGGAGCTGCTATACTGCATTTTTCAGGATTTCCGCAATAGCCTTATCTCAAGAACGAATATATTGTCATTTAATTTTGCTTCTAGACAATTTGATATATAGAAGAAAGTTTTGTAATAGCCACAACATACATTCCCCCCCCCCCCCTTTTTTTTTCACGATCACAGACAGCACTGGGCGTAAAAGCATCATCCAATTGGTAGCAATGGAATAGAATAGTCGATTTGGAATCGAATAGTCTCATTTAAAACAAGTTTTGACTAGACAAGTTAAGTTTTGACGGTAACATGTATAAGTAAATCTATTCGTTATTCATTCCATTTATTTTATTTAAATTTTCAGTCTTGGACAAACTTTGATAACATTCATATGTCCGGAATGTTTCCATAATAATCAATATAAATCACAAAGTTGACAAAAGGGAAAATAAGATCCACAAAAACAAGCCCTGATTTCGCAATTTATTTTTATTTCTTTCCCAGTACTTACATGATTTTAAAGGAAAAAGTACTTTTACAGGGAAAGAAATGCTTAAAATATTTGGTGAAAATTTGTTGTTTTTTAGAAATTTCACTTGAGAAAAAAAAACTAAATATAAAATCAAAAGAAGTAAAAGGGTCTATTGTTTCGATTGCATGTATATTTAACAAGTGTCTCGTGGCAGACATCACGTGACCATACTTAGATTCCTGTCCTTTAAATATACTTTGCTTAAAAAAAAAAAAAAAAAAAAAAAAAAAAAAAAAAAAAAATTATAATATTGTACTGAAATGAAACTTTAAATATTAAAAGGCGCTTTTATGTAAAATTGTAATGCACATTTTATCATATTTAAATAAGAATTTTATCTTATTAATAGACATAAATCTAATTGTTATTAATATCAAAATTAACTTTTATTGAAATATTCCAAGCATGACATTTTACAATAAAAAAAGTAGGAAAAATTATGAAATAGAATATTTAAGTAAGTATTTTATTTAAAAAATAAAAGTAAATCTTTAATTGTTATTAACATCAAAATTTACTTTTATTAAAAATATTCCATTTATCATGAAAAATATAAAGCAACCGATGAAATATTTTTAAATACAAAATGTTGAAAATAAAACTAAAATAGAATATTTCACTCATAAAACATTTATAAATATAAGAGTTAAAAAAAAAACTGAAATAGAATATTTTAACCGGTAAAACAATTTTAAATAAAGATCTAGAAGAAAAGTTGGGAATAAAAAGATGCCGTGGGATTCGAACTCATGCTATCTAGGATCAAATGCACCGCTCTAACCCTTCAACCACCAAGTACACAGCCGTTCATCAACAAAACATTAAAATAAGTAGATAAATCTGTGATCTGAAGGCAGGAAGGCTAAACATGATCACGCGATGTCAGCCGCGAGACACTAGTGTATATTTAATAATTTTATTTTGTTAACACCAGAGGGCTATTTCTGTCAGATAACCAGAAACTGTCGGTGTTGTGAGATTTAAAAAGAAAAAAAAATCTCCTGCGTGGATATTTTCCACATATACTATTTTTCCTGATACAATCAAAAAGCTTAATACAGTTTCCATCCATTTTTACACTTTTTAACACTTTCCAACCTAGTTGAAAAGTGTTTATGACTTCGGTTTGTCTGACCGTCTGCCGTCTGTCCGTGCTCTAACTCCCGTAAATATGCTCGGATTGCTCTGCAATTTTTATATGTAATTGTTGTTATCTATAGCATGTTCTCTATTTCAACGGAAGTGTGTAGCACTTATAGTTTTTTTTTTTTACAGGGACACTCAAAAGAATTCCGTTACATTGCGGTCTATGGGGAAAAATCATTTGCGGTTTATTTAAATAATGTTTCACTATTTTAAACGCATTGAAATTTATATATATTACTAAGGTTCATTAGAAGAAGCTTAATATGGAATAGGGTGTGCATAGCACTTATAGTTACTTTACAGGGACAGTCAAAAGAATTCTGTTACATTACGTCTATGGAGATAAATCTTCTGCGGTTTATTTAAATAATGTTTCACTATTTTAAACGCGTTGAAATTTATATATATCATTAAGGTGCATTACAAGAGGCTTACTACTGAATATTGTACAGGGAAGCACAAAAGTTCGCGAACACATTTCCGTTTATTGACAGAAACTCCAGACGGAGAATCTTAAACTGCGCTACGCGTTTCCTAACTAAACTAAAATTTAGCATCCTATGTAGTATATATACAAATCTATAGATCCTATACAGGGCTGAATAAAAGTATTTGGATATTTTTCAGAATATTGTATATGTTGGAAATTCTTGAGATTATGTTTTTAAATATGTTATGCGTTTTCCAAATTGTTTACTTAGATGTTATCTTTTAGCTTATTAAACGGTATGATTTGTAAAACTATTTTGGAAGCGTTGGAAAGTGTTACATAATCTATGCTTGACGCATGATTTTTCGTTCTTTTTTTTTTTTAATTTAAAGCTGTTTTCTCTCAAATTTCCTGCTCAACAACACGAAACTTTCTGACACATTTTCTGACTCATTTTGAAATGTAAAGGCATAGAAGAAGAAAAAAATTAGCAGAACTGATTATTGAAACAATTTGGAATCGAATAGTGTTTTCCATTTTTTGTGAAATAAATTACCTATCGAGTTATATGCGATTAGTATGTTTTTCCCCTTTTCCGCGCTGTCGCGTTCGGAAATTCGTTTCGAAACGCTAACTTCGACAGTATTTTATAAGATCTCCTGCCTTTACCAAGAAAATAGAAAACACCATTTGGTTATATGGTTGGGCTAGTTGAGCTTAAGCCGAAAGCTAGGCTTCCCCACCCGGTTTGACCTTGATTATATAGTTTCTGAGTAAGAACACCTGCCAAATTCACGCGCTTCCGAGCAAAAATGAATCCAGAAATGTGTCAAAAACAGGCTCCTTTGGATTTGAGAACAGTCTTAACTTAACTTGTACGTAAAGAGGGAATTTTATAACAGATTTTTCACTCACTTCTTAGTATGATAGAATTATAAAAATTATGTACACGGATGTGTTTCCGATGACAATACAACATTTAAATATTTTTTAACTTAATTCATAAATTAATTTTAAGGCATTTTCCCGTTAGCCGGGCACCGTCAAATGTCCTTTGTGGTTACAACTGTATACGAATGACAATAATGGAGTTAATTAAGTACTAAACGACGTTCGATGAAATATTCCAACTGAGTGTGAAACTGCCACAATGAAATATTTTAAACACTAAAAATGTAGAAAATACAATATAAATAAAAAAAGAAAGAGTGTAATATATATATTTTTATAGAATACGCTTTTATTTTTTTATTATTATATTATTATATTATTATTATTATTATAAGGAATTTAAGTATACATTAATGCATGCTGATTAAAAAAAAAAACGAGACTTAGATACCATTTTCTAATGTCGTTAATCAATTTTCATAACTTTTTCAAAAAGTAAATACAAACACTCGGTTATAATTGCATTTAATAATAATTCAATTGAATACAATTGAAAATACAATCGAATTAATAAAATCCGTATGACGGGGCGGTATGCAATCCATCTTAACAGGGCTAGGTTCATTGTTTTCTCACGGCCCGGTCTTAGACGGCGGACCGTAGTATGGAAATTCCTGTTCTAAGCAGTAAACATTTTTAAAAAACAAGGGCGAATGTTGAAGAGAATTACAGGCTGACACCCTTTTTAATTGTCCGAATGACAATGACATATGTAACAGAATACAAGAAAACGAGAGTTTTGAAATTTGGCATTAATCCATCAAAATGATAAATGACGAAATTGAACTATGATTATTTTGAAATACAATCAGAATGACGTATCGCTAAACTTATAAGGTTTTTTACTTTACAAGAAGAAAGTACTGGATTCATGAAAAATTTCGATTTCTGGTTTTCGACGGATTTATACGTTTTAGAAGGTCTTGAACACGACTTGACAGCAGGACCGGCGCTAGAAATTTTGCCGCCTGGGGCGAGTATTATTTTACCGCCCCTACACTGCAAAAACAAAATTGTTGATTTTACAGTATAATACTGGCATCCCAGCTGCCAGTGTTATACCGTAAAATTAACAGTAATAAACAGTAAAATCAGCAATAATACGACGTAATTGTTTTTTCACTACAACTTAAAAGTTTTTAAGTCTAAGTAAGTTAATATGCTTACTATAATTTATTTAAAAGAAAACAAAAGATATATGAAATTAATTTACATTAAATTTTTTTAAAAGAATCAAATTACTTAAGAAGCTTTGTGTCTCTTAAAAAATAACAACAGATAACTTGAAAATAAATGAATAGAAATATTGGCAAATTGTAGTAATATTTATAAGAACGCACCATATCAAAAATAAAACTGACACTTAAAAATCATTGCTTTTCGTTTGAAAAAAGCATTTATTGTATCGGCGTTATAAATGTCACAAAAAAAAAAAAAACAAAAAAAAAAAACCTAAGTTAAAATAAGCATTACTGAGCCAAAATATGTCAAACAATTAAAAACAATCAAATTACGTATAAAATTTGTATACGAATTTCAAATAGCAAAATAACGATATGAATAAGAAGTTATATATATGTATATATTTAAATAATATCTACTAAAATAAAATCTCGTATTGGTAAGATTTGAAAAAAAAAATTAAAAATAAGACAAAACTTCAAGATTTAATTTGCCTTGATTTTTCTTTGGCGAAGCCCTTTATTATAATATCGAATTAAAATTATAAACTATAAAGCAATCACATCATGTAGCCAAAAAGAGATAAACATACTAAAACAAGCTACGCATGATATTCTTGCTAAAATTAAATAGAAAAGTTATATGAAGAAAAAAATTACATGATCATTTGAAATTGCATACAAAAAGATTTAATTTTATGTTAGTACTATTTACTATTTACAAAAACTCAACTATCAACAATGAAATAAATAATTCAATATCTATTTCGCCTTGAATTCTCTTTGTTAAAATCGTTTCTTATATCGCCCTAATCAACATAAAAAAAAAATTGCATTTTCATTTGATAGAATAATTTCAATTTAATAAGCATTCTCAAGCCAAAAAAAAAAAAAAAAAAAAAAAAAAAAAAGTTTAAACAATCAAATTATGCACGAATTCCTTGCATAAAATTGCGGAAAAATAATGATATCAAGAACAAATTATTTATATATCTATTTTAAAATATACATTGTTATTTGTACATAAAAAAAATTATATGCCCTATTGTATACACTAAAAATATAATTATATACACAAAGTTATACTACTTACAGAAAAAAAATATATATATATACGTTCACCGTAGAAAATATATATACGTTCACAGCAACCGTAAAAGGCAAAATTAAAAGAATTCTTAAAAATTCTTTATTTTTCTGAATCTTATATAAAACTTCAATAGCTGTCATCCCTCTTTTTATGATATAGCGAAGCGATTCATTATATAAATATCATCAGTTAAATGAGTATGTAATACTTTGTAGTTATAAAAATATCGGCCGAGTTTATATTGGTTAATGAAGAGATATATAAAAATAGGAAAATATTACTATCGTCCGTCGTTCAGCTGCGCTTAAACCATTCAGTGTTAGAATTTTGGTAGATATCAATATATGTATAAGATAATTAAAAACCTCAATTTCATTTTTTTATGTGTCATCAATGATTGTGTCTGTTCCTTTATAAGCGAATCATTTACTTTATAAGCGAATCATTTACTTTTGCGTCTAATTCTTACAAAGCAACAATGGCTCAAAATCACTTTCGTTTGCGATTTCTTTCTCGGAAGTTTGTTGCGCGAAATCCTTTAAAAAGATATTTGCCGATTCAAAAATCCTAATACACTTTTAAACTATGTTAGAAAATGTTAAAAAGGTTGTTAGTTGATAGTTGTTGTATCTCTATTGCATACAGGACCGTGCAAAGAGGAAACTGCGGCCGGGGCAAAGTTTCAATCCCCCCCCCCCCCCCCTAATCTTTCTTTTTGTGACAGGTTTCATAAAATTGATAAAGTGCAGGAACAAAAGTAAATTCTATTGAATGAATATTTCGCGTTTATTTTGGTCGTTAAAAGATTTAATTTTAATTCAGAAATTCCACACAATTAATAACATAAGAGAAAATTGCTTGTTTATTTGTTAAAGAAATTATGATGTTTTGCGACAGGAAGAAAAAGAATGACGGAGAGAAAAAGAAATTCCCCTGAAAATGAATGACGGCCAAAAAATGAATAAATAAAATAATAAAACCATGGTTGGTAGTATAAATTTGGCGACCCCCTCAATTCCCGCGCCCGGGGCGAAAGCCCCTTTCGCCCCCGTCTTCGCACGGCCCTGATTGTATAATACTGAACACCGATCGTAATGAATTTCGAAGATAATTTTACAAAACAGGGAAGCATTTTGATGTTCCGGGGTGAATGTACCCCATCCCCCTGGTCTACTTTCTGAATTTATCACTCTTGAAGCGCATTCGAAGCAAAAGTATCATCATTTACACTTTTCCCTCTTTTGATAATGATTTCCAAAAATACATTTTTTTTCCCTTTTGTAAATAGTGGAAGAAATACTTACTATTACTTATATACAGTAGCGTAGCTAAGGGGGGGCAAGGGGGGCGGCCGCCCCGGGCGCCACTGCTGAGGGGCGCCAAATCGAGAGACGTTTTTAACCGAAATTATTTCACATATTTTCACAATAAATAAAAATACCTTTTTTTTTGGTGTGTGTGTATGAATTTTTTCTTTAGTGAAAATATTTTATTGTATCCAAATAACAAAAGAGAAATCTTCTGTAAATGTTTAAAGCGATGGCTTAACACACTTTGTACCTTGCATGATTGCGTACCTAAAAGGAGGTACAAAATGATTAAATGGGTGTGGGGCGTCAACTTGAAAGACGCTTTAAACAGAAATTATCTCACGTATTTTGACAATAAATACGGATTGTTGGTCGTTTTGTGTGTGTGTGTGAAGAAATGCTTTGAATAAATTCGGCGAAGGAGGGGGGGGGGGGGGGTGGAGAGATCTATTATGTAGCAATCGTGGATGGAGGCTTCTCACTGTCTCCATAGCTTATAAAACAAAGGGCCATGTGGCTTCACATTTTGATATTATAAGAGCATTTATTTATTTCTCTAGCTTTCATTTTTGTGTTCTTAGCATTTCATCTGAATATTTTCATGTAATGGGGCCTTCTCTGAACCAGTGCAAAATGGATTTAGTTGAAGGAACTGCAAGTAAATATATTACAGTCGAACCTCGTTAACGCGAAACATTCAAGGGGAAACTTTTCTTTGTTCATGTTAAAAGTAGTTCGTGTTATCCGAACTTAAATAGATTACATTCAACTGGACGGAGGAAAAAAATTGCAAAAGTTAAAAATCGCAAAATGTCAAAAAAAAAAAAAAAAAAAAATGGAACTGAGAAAAAATTATTTTAAAAATTGAAACTCTGAATCATTTAAAGTGAAATATATGGATGCAGTAAAAAACCCTTTTCACACATTTAAAATCATCGGATCTTTAGATAACTTTCTCAGAATATACTAGGGATGTTTAAATACATTTCTAAACAAAAAATTCGAAAATTGATATTTTTGGCATTTTTTGCAAAGAAGAATACCTAGGCCCCTTAAAGAGGAAATGTGCATTTTTATATTTCAAAGGTAAATTTTCTTCTGTTATTTGAGTGACAGACAGTGTTGTTTTCATGATTAATCAGTCTTCTAATTTAAATTAATTAACAATAATAAAAGTAAAATATATATATATATATATATATATATATATTTTAATTTCACTTTTATAAGCATTCCATATCTTAACAACTACACTTTGCATGACTGCCATTCATGTAGTTCCAAAAACTTTTATGTTACAATACGTTAATTTGGCATGGGCCCCTACAATTGAAAATTCACGGATTTTATTTACGCTTGGTAGAAAGTGCGAACTGGTGATTTTATTACTATTATTTTTAATTATAATGTTAGCTCAGTTTATTTATTTATTTATTATTTTTTTTAAGCTATGCAATAGAAAATAGAAGCATTATACCAATTATCTATTCAGAATTTCTAAACTGTTTTCACAATGTATAGTCATAATTTATTTAATATTTATTTAATGACAAGAGGGTTTTTCATTATAATCAAATTTTAATTGCTTAATAGGCGTATAGAGAACATAGTGAAAAAGTACTCGAACCCGGGACATCAGTATAGCGCATTGACGTTCTACCGACTGAACCACTTGGGAACGATACTCAGCTTGGAACTTTCTCATTATAACATGTTGGCAAGGCTACAAACGCAGCACAAGATGGAATATTTTCCGTGAGCCACCAACCCTGGGGAAAACACGAAATCAAAGAAAATCCAGCATCTATAATTGAATAAATTCATATTCAATACTTTGGAAATTTTTCCATAAGAAAATTTCACACGCCTTGCATTCATAATAATCAAATTTTAACTGCTTAATAGGCGTATAGCCAACATAGTGAAATTTTTCATTACTACACCTTTTATTTTTTATTTATATTTTCTACATTTTAATGCTTAAAATATTTCATCGTTGCACTTTTACAGCCAAATGGGATATTTTGGAAAACTTGGTTTAGCGCATAATTAACTCGATTATTTTTGTAACTCGTAATAGTTGTAACCATAAAGATTATTTTTTGGCAATTTATCGTCTGTGGCTGGCTAAATACATCAATTTTTCATTTCGAATTGTGTTTTTTTTTTATATTAAGGATAAGTCACCAGAAATTTTAAGATAGATTTTTAACTTTATTTACTAGCATATTTATGTGATTTATACAGGATTAATATTTCTATATAAATATAGTGATTCCGAAGAGCTTGATTAAAAGTTAAATAAAAAATGTTGCAAATTTGATACACTATGCATTTAAGGTTTAAAATTGCTTTAATTTATAATTAAGTTCTTAAAATATTAAAATGATGTATTGTCATAGGAAATATACCTGCATACATAATTTTTATATGGTTGCCTATCAGTAAGTTAGTGAAAAATCAATTAGATAATGTCATCTTTTCGTATAAAGACCAAGTTAAGTTAAATAAAAGAGTGTAATAAATAAAAATTAATTCATTCAGCATTCCAAAGATAAAAATAATGGTAATCATAGATAATTTTATAACTAAAATGTTTTTTTCTAGATCTTAAGAAATATTTTTTTAAAATAGAGAAAACTTTATAAAATTAATAAGAATTCACTAAAGCTACCAGAAAAACGGGGCAGACTATATACCACACTTTTGGGGGATTACTATATTGGAAATCAAATTCCCTGCTCGTTATATCCGGGATTTATTATAAGTCAGGTATGCTATTGCAGAGATCTTCTACATACTTTTTATGGCTAAGCCGCAATATTATATTTTTATAGCCACAATATTATAAGTTTCAGGACGCAACCAAAGTTACACCGTTAGTTTTAACCAACAAACTCATAAAGTTTGTAAATAGTTTTTTAGATTGTTTTTTAAACCAGAAATCACGAATAAAAGAAAACAAAAAAGACAGAAAATAACGAAATTTTATCTGAATGGACAAAGATATATATCCATTTTTTTCTTTGTGACAATCAAAGTAAAAGTTTTATGGTAATTAAAATTTGCTAACCGGGTGTACCGCTGTAAAATTTTAAGATGTAGTTTTTATTGATATTATTAAATAGTTTTATGACAGTTTTATTATTTAATAAAGCAAAATGAATTATTGTGATCAAATTGATCTAGAGTTAAAAATGTTTGATAGAAAATCTTTTAAAGAAAATTTTAAAACTACACGTTTCCTACAATTTTTAACATTTCGCGATATTTTTCTTTCATACTTTCCTTACAAATGTGCTCCATAACTGTAATGACCAGATTTTCAAAAAGTTAATTAGTTAAAATGTCATTACAAATTTTAAAATACAAAAAAAAAATTACTTTTTATTTAATATTTTATTTTTAGAAACTAAACTAATTGTACTGCTAAAATTCTATTTTTAATTTTATAAAATGCACCTTAAAAAGTGTCAAAAAAAAAAAAAAAAAACGATAGTTGAAAAATGAGAAGTGTATATAACTGTATGATGCGATATTTGGCTAAATATCTCAAAATTTGGCGATAAAAGTAGGCCACTTTACATGAAGTCATCTTGACTAAAGCTGACTAAGTGTTCACCTAATTCAGTATTGACGAAAACTAGAAATCTTCTATAATCGGGTTCACGCGATTTAGCTTCGTGTGTTTCAGTAAGATTAACTGAATTATGAAAAACTAAGAAGAGATAATTACATTTTCATCTTGGTACAAGCCGGAAGGACTTTTTCGCCTTTAGAAAAAAAAATCGGTTATTTTTTTATTTGGAGGGGGGGGGGGGGGGCGCAAAGTTTGTTCTTGCCCCGGGCGCAAAGTTTGTTCTTGCCCCGGGCGCCAAAAAACGTAGCTACGCCACTGCTTATATAATAATATAATATTACCGTTACTTATTGGGTCGTCTTTGACCGGCTCAAAATTTTGATTTTCTTTTTCTTTTATCTTTTTGTTCTCTGTTTGCTTAAATTACTCTTTATACACGCTAAAATTATATTTTAAAAGTTAGAAATCGATATCAAAAGTGAAAGGGAAAATTTGGAGCTATAGAAGTAAAGCGCGCCACAGCAGGCTAAAAGTAGCAAAATTTTAAAACGCGTTTTTTTATTTTACAGAAAGCATTTTTAAAATCGGTAAACACTCTAGCTCCGCCATTTTTCAATCAATCAACTTAATCTTTTTTCGAAAATTAATCATCACGTATTTTTCTAGTCAAATACGTAAGACTTTTCGAAATATTGATTTCTCGCTGTTCTGTGTAACTTTAAGTAACGAAATTTGTTGTTTAAAATTTACATTTTACTTTGAATTGATGCCATTACACAAAAATCCACATTAAAAAAAAATAATAAATAAAAACGGCTACGTATTTTACTAGTTTTTGAAATAAAAAAACTATTTTTATTTTTGTTTCACTGTTCTAGGTTAAATATATAATGAATTATGGTGTCCACTGCTGCACCCTTTTTATTTCGAGGCGCCCCAGCTTCAAGCCGTCCTTTTTTAATATATCATCTAAAAAAATTGGTTTTTACTTTAATATATGTATAATAATTTAGTGTGAATGTTTTTTTTTTTTTTTTTTTTATAAATACTTCGCATATCTTAAAAAAAAAATCGAAAAATGCCTTAAATTTCAGGGTTTTAATGTACTGTTACCCCTGGATCAACAACTTTTGTATGATAATTAAACAAAACTACTATAATAATTGCGTACTGTTTCATAGACGATATATTTATTTAAAAATATAGATAGAGAGAGCTCAGGTCAGTTAAAAAAAATAGTAAGAGTACGACTAAGACTTTTTAGTGACAGAGAAGTTATTGTTTTCAGTCACCGGAAAAATTGCGCAAGATTTATGATAAAAGCATCCTGATCTTGTCGAAGAAAACCATTGCTACCAAAATAATAAAACACACCCGTTAAGAAAGATTTTCCAATAAAAATATTTATTTATGTTTTAGTCGAATCGGGAGTATTTTTAAGTAAAAATTCATAAGGAAAAAAAATTTAAATTTTTACTAAAACGTGCGATTTTATTTAAAATATATCAAACTTTTCTAGTAATAAGGATTTTTTTTTTCTTTTTATATTTTATTTTAACAAATGTATTTCTTATGTCATTTTATGGGGTGGTTCTTATGTCATTTTATGGGGATTTATCCAAGCATGGAAAAGGAAACAGACATACCATACCGACTATGAAAGACTGATTAAAAAAAAAAAAAAAACAGATTGTAAATTGAAAATATTAAAAATTTGTCGAATCTGCAAATTTTACCGACATACCAGAAAAGATATCTTTTAAAACAAACATTAAAAAAGGTATTTAGTAATCTCAGCCACTCTGGTGCATCAGTAAAATTTCCAAATAAAGTCTTTTTTTAAATATAATTTTTTAATAGTCTGCATTTATAAATAAATTTTCAAATGAATTATTCTTACCTGCGTTTCGATTTTCCAAAGTTTTAACGTATCCTTTTAGGACTTTTACAATTCTGTGACAGTGAGTGGGCATCCATTCAATAAAGTTCCTACAGGGTATAAAAAAAAATAAATAAAATTCGCACACTCCAAGCGAATATCGAGCAAAAACTTTAAAACTGCTTTTACTCGGCAACGCTGCTGTAATGGTACAAAAATTCGTTCTCAACATTTTAACCATGAAACAGATTGAGATACGAGCAATAGAATAAATTGGAAGCGACCGGCCATTGGCCGACCAATTAGGACGATCTAACCGTAACCGCTGGAACATGACGTCATAGTCGCCGATCTTGTGAACTGAAGGTCCAACCGTTTCCTGGCTGATTGGAAAATAAGTGTAAGTAATAAGGATACACATTTTGAAAGCGTTATCTTCCTATTAAGCAAGTACCCCTGCCCTTTTTTTTACGTATTTTTTTCTTGCGCATTTACACATCGTCAATTTTATGATAGAATGACTAGACATGGTAACAGAATTAAAGGGATGAATGTGAAAAAAAAAAAAAAGTATTTTTTTCCTACCCAGTTATATACAGTGGATGTATTAAAAGTGATAAGATATGAATGGCGGAAAAACATGCGATGAAAAAAAAAATGTCCGTGATATAAAGCAATTTCAGTCAGTTAAATTTAAATTGATTGCTATCATGAATCACTGGAAACAGTACAGTGAATTTTTCTTCCTTTCTTTTTTTCTTCTTTTTTTTTTCATGCACGCCTTTGATTACTCATGAAAGCTTTTATTTTACCCTTTTTATACATATCATAGTCTGTAAAGAATAAATGAAAGAAAACACTTTCTTTTTTGTACATTCGATAAATACGAATAATTAAAAAAACAAACAAAAAGAAACTTAAATTTATACTTTAATCAAACAAAATTACCAGTGTAAGAAAGGGTTATTTTTTATTTTTACATAATCAATAACACTACATTTTATAAACTATAATACCCCCTCTTACAGTGTTGAATTCAGACACTTTTCTCCGGGGGGGGGGGGGGAAATTCCCCTTTTTGACCATTGAAAGCATAAAATCTCAAATCTTCCGGTAAAAGACATTTCCATGTTCCATGTTCCGGGAGGGGGGATGCCACCCCCGGGCCACCCTTGAATTCAACGCTGCCCCCTTATATCGCGTCTCGTATGTTACTCATTGCGATATATTGCTCTCTACGTCTTCCAGAAAGAAAATAAAACACTCTACGAAAATAAAGATAATGAATATTAGCTTTATAGTAGGGGAAAATAGGTTAAAACCGGGTACCTAATGGTTCTCTTTTGTTGACAAACATCTAGAAGGCGGAGGGTGGAAAAATCGGAACACCCCACAAAAAAGTGTTTAGGGCATCTGGGCTATTGAAAAACCACACTTGTTGTCGCAAGAAAATTCATCTCTACTTAGGAAAAGGCATTTTCCAAGACCATCTGAAATAGCTCCGACTTTTGGTGGTAGTGTAAAACCTGGAACTACTCATAAATTAAGTTTTTACACTTCCCGTAACAAAAAAAGCTTTATTGTAATGAATTCTGAATCAAACTTTAAAACATTTGTACATTTTTTAAGGTCAGCAACTTTTTCTTCAGATTTTCAAGCAATTTTCATTGTTGTCATGTAATGGCTTTCTTAGCTTTTACTTCTCGCATCCGCTGCACTCATCATGTACCCACTCTTTGCAGACTGAACATTGTATCCATCCTTCACCCCCAGTTGAGTGAAGAAACAATTCATTGCAGAATACACTGCAAAACCATGGGTACCCGATTTTGTCCCAACAGACGACCAACAATCAACATAGTTGTTCTCCTGGATAGATGGACGTACACACTTCTACTTGGCATCAAATATCGTGTGAAATCTGTAGAAAACAGTGGTTTACATACTTAAATAGATCCGTCAATCTGGATTTATTTGAAGAGTAGAAAAGACGGCGAAAAATTAAAACTTTTGAGGTGAATTTCTTTCTAATAACACTGCATGGACACAGATATTAACTCACTTGAAAAGCTGATGGAACACTGCTAGGATTTGCTAAACAGGGCTGCCACTGGCGAGCTTTTTTCTATCTCCCCACCACTTTCTCAAAACAAAAATCTTTCACATACTTTGACACCATCAGCAACAGAAATACCACATAAAATTTATTCTTTTAAAATAGTGGCGCAAATAGAATATAAAAATAGTCGCCACTGGTAGCCCTGCTAACGGATATAGTTACGACGGGTGATGTTCAGAGAGCAGCACTCATCAGCAAGAAAACAGAGTACCTTTCTTGACCCGAAATCTAAGTTTCTTGAAATCTAAGTAAGGAGGTAATAATATGAAAATTCTACAATATGGTCGAATATTAATTTATTTCTAGAATTGCCTGGATTTAGTTTGAAGCATGCAGAATAGTTTTTAATCTTGTTGATTAAATGAAGGCAAAAATAATCAGAAAAGCCGAACTCCTAAATTAATTAAATTAAGAAAAGCCGTACACTCTAAAAAAAAAAATCCGTGAAAATACAAGAGATTTTCCCGTTAAATTTTATGGAGAAGTTTCATTTTTCCAAAACAACAGTATACAATTTCCGTAAATGACATCAGTTCCGTAAAGGAGATTTCAAATCCGTAAATATGCAGAAAGTTTTCCGTAAATTTAATGGATTTTTCCGTATTTCTTCCAAAACAGTGCCATTTCCGTAAATGACGTTCAGAGGTTTGCGTACAGAAATCGCCTTGTTTGAAATGCGAATTAAGATTGTTGTATTTACTAGAGTTCTTCTATGATCCAGCTCTGAACCAGTGCTACCCATGGGCATATTTTCTGTCATTAGACTCGGGCCAGTCCTGGAACTCATTCTAACCGGGGTTGTGTCTGCAGAACATGATGTTTTTCAGTGAATATTTTATCGCGAGGACAACTATGGGGGGGGGGGGATAATAACTTTAATAATAAAATAATATTTTCGATCACCCAAGTAACGAAAAATGCTAAAAATGGTCTGTCACTGTAGTAAATGACTATGTAGGTTCTGTTCAACATTTGTGTGCATTTTTTGTAAGGATAGCATGTATATTCGTGAATATATTAACGTTTCTGTGAAAAATTCAAAAGTTTTTTTTTTAACATGCAGAGTTTTCAGCCAAATTTAACACCACTTTCTAAAAACTTGACAAAGAATCGTAGAAATAGTATACTGTGATTAAAATATTAATATATTGAATATTTGATGAGATATATGTATTTTTATGAAATTAATTTTAACTGCGCATGCGCAAACTACAGCAAACATTTTTGTTATGATTTGATAGCAATACTATAGGGCAACTCATATAAAAAGACCAGTGAACTATCGTGAAAACTCAAATAGTTACAGCATTGATAAATACATTGATAAATTGAGAAATAAGTCTCATATAATCCTATGTTTTAAGCATAACTCAAAAACTACTTACCAACTATATCTGTGATTTTGGATTTGCAGATTTGAAGCCTCCAGAAATCCACCTCTATTAAAAATTAATAGGTTATTTTTTTTCTTTTTTGAAATGAATTTAAAAATACATTTTTTTTTTTTTAATAAGAGAGAACTAAACATAATCTATACAATTTTAACAAATAGATTTTGAAAATCTTCAAATAAGCGAATCCAAAATTATTATGTCAAGTAAGTTTTTGAATTACGCATAAAAAGCTACCCGCATTGCAATTTGTTTTTCATCAATTGCAAATTAATTTCACATTAAGACTTCCAAATTTTAAACCTTCATATTTCTTAAACCACTTGACCAAGTGATTTCTTGTTTCGTATCCTTGGGAGAAATTTACAGAAAAAAAAATGTATAACGTCAAAATTAGGTGTATGTATTGAAAAGTTGGAGTTTGGTACAATTTAAGAATGATGACGACCCTAAGCTTATTTTTTTAAAACCTATTATTGGAAGAAGATAATTTTCAGTCAAATATGGCTATTTCTGTTTTTTAAGGAGAGGGGTGGGCAATATTATGATTTAAAAAGATAGGTTTTGTATGTTCTTTGTTTTAGAAATATTGCTATAGAAATTCTTTCCAGCAACAATAAACTTCAAAGTAGTTGCATACACCTCATATGCATAGAACATGTTTCATAATTGTGCTACACCCAGTGGAATAAATTTGAGCTTTTTGAGGATACAGGCTTGTCCCTTTTTTTTAGTAATATTGAACAGTTGTTTGGCACAGTATTGAATTCAGGGGGTGGCCCGCTGGGACCCCCCTGGAACATTGAAATCCCCCCTCCCCAGAAGATTTGAGATATTATGCTTTTAATGGTTAAAAAGTGCAATTTCCAAAAAGGAAATATATAATTCCTCCCCCCCCCTCCCCGCCGGAGCCGCAGAAAAGGCTCTGAATTCAACACTGGTTTAGCATCATCTGAATATTTAGATATATTATACCCATGAGCGCATCAGTATACTTGTAACAAATAAATAAATTTCAAGCTGATTCTGTATTGTAAAGAAACTTTTGTTATAAAGAGTAGGACCAATAACAGATGAAAATATTGCTTTTGGACACTGTTTTGATTTCCTTTTATCTCAATTAAATATTACTAAGAACTTTTTTGAATACATACACACATTTTTAAGTATTTGTTATCATAAAATGCATTACATGTAATGCATTTTATGATAACAAATACTTAAAATGTGTGTATGTATTCAAAAAGTTCTTAATAATATTTAATTGAGATAAAAGGAAATCAAAACAGTGACCAAAAGCAATATTTTCATCTGTTAATGTTCCTACTCTTTAAAACAAAAGTTTCTTTACAATACAGAAAATTTTCCGATCATAATGAAAAAAAATTCCGTAAAGCAAAGAAAAAGTTTCTATTCTACACAGGAATTTTTAATTTTTTCAAGATTAGTTTACTGACTGATTCGGAAAAGTTTCCTTTTTAAAACGGAATACTTTCTATCTATTCTCCCATTCTTCCAAAACGTTTCTTTATGTGAATGGAAAGTTTTCCTTTTTAAAACGGAATACTTTCTATCTATTCTTCCATTCTTCCAAAACGTTTCTTTATGTGAATGGAAAGTTTTCCTTTTTTAAACGGAATACTTTCTATCTATTCTTCCATTCTTCCAAAACGTTTCTTTATGCGAATGGAAAGATTTCCGTAAGACTCAGGAATTTATTCTGTGTCTAAAGATTAGTTTCTGAATCAAACGGGAAAAGTTTCCTGACGGAAAGAAAAAACTTTCGTTTTTTTCCGTTTTTTTTTTTTTTCCGTGTTGTTTCGGAAAAGTTTCCTTACCTATACGGGCAACTGGAAATCCTATTCCTACCGGAAACTTTTCCGAATTTTTTTTTTTACAGTGTGGGCAGTAATTTTTTGTGAAAATAATAGTGATATTTTTATTTTTTAGTGAAATCTTTAAAAAAATATTTATTTTCATAAATTGCAGAAAAATATTTTTTAAAATGTACTTTTTTTTTCTTTATAGTGCTTTAAATTGTGAATTTTTTCACTGACTTTTTAAAATTTTATTTAAATTTTATTAACGTGAGGCAATATTAGGTTATTAAAGGTTTCATAAAATAATATCTTTGCAAATTATCGATATGTATATTGTATTGAACAAAACTGATTTGTCTTATAAATTTGTGAATTAAACTAAAATTTATTATTTTATAAATTGTAATTTTTTACAAAGTTTATATTTTTTACTTTAAATTTATAAAAGTAATTAGTCATTTTTTCTTTACTTTCATAAAAATGAAGTTTATGATTTTATAAAGTTTATAATTTATTTCGTTAGTTTATAATTTTATAAATTAAACTAAATTAATTTAGACTAAATTAATAAGTCAAAACTTAAACTTACCTATCTCAAGGTCATTAATTTAAAAATTTTCTCTAAAAATCTATTTTTTTATTTTAATATTTTTAAGGTTTCATAAAATAATATCTTTTCAAATTATCGGTATGTGGGTATTAAACTAAACTAATTTGTCTTATAAATTTGTGAATTAAATTAAATTTAATATTTTATAAATTATAATTTTACAAAGTTCATAATTTCCTCTTTAAATTTATAAAAAATAATTAATAACTTTTTGTTTACTTTATAAAATTATAAACTTCATTTTTATAAAAGTTTATAATTTATTTCGTTAGTAATTAATTAATTAATAAGGACTTTACGTTGCACATATAAATACTCATCAAACACTTGCTTTCAACGTAAATTTGATTTAATAAATATGAGTTACTTTAACTACATATATAATATAAATATAATATACAACTGGTAGCATCCAATTCCAAAACGTTGTTTAATTTATTGAATAGAAACATTGACCCATTATCAGCCACTTGTTTATCTGGGGTATATGAAATTCCATTTGAATTGACCGATGGTACAAACTCTGCATATATTGGTATGACAAAACGTCGCATCGTTGAGAGAATTAAAGAACACAAGAATGATTTGAAATACAATAAATTTTCCACTGCTTTATCAAGGACTTTTGCTAACGGACAGGTTAGGTTTATTGATTTTAACAACGTCAAAGTTATTTCCAGACAAAACAATCCCTTTAAAGCCCACATCCGTGAATCTATAGAAATTTCACTAAGAAAACAGGAAATTTGCAACGATATCCCATCATTTTCGGTTCCTGCCATATGGAAATGCATTTTAAAGTGAACTTTAATTCCGTTGAACATTAGTTCCAGTTACATTGCTGGTTCATAGAGGGCGCCACCAGGCGTATTTTGAATATGTTGTTATAATTTCCGTTATTTGAGCGTCTTGGCAGATTGAATATTGTGACTCAATCATGTAACACACTTTAATTTTTGCTGTTCATATTTATGAAGGTTTTTTTCTCCTGATGATAGTTATAAAGATTAACCGAAACGTCGAGGTTTGTTTTCTATATATGTAGTTAAAGTAACTCATATTTATTAAATCAAATTTACGTTGAAAGCAAGTGTTTAATGAGTATTTATTTCGTTAGTTTATAATTTTTATAAATTAAACTAAATTAATTTAAACTAAATTATTAAGTCCAAATTTAAACTTACCAATCCTAAAGTTATTAATTTCAAAATTTTATCTAAAAATCTATTTTTTCATTTTGATATTTTAAAAATTATTCATTTTAACAGAACCATACACAAAAGCTCGCAGCAAAGCTTAAATATAATAATTTAATTTATTATAAAATTGTTTATTCACATAAGTTTTTAAACTAAGAGATAAAGAAAATTTACTTTAATAGCATGTAATAAATATGTCTGCTTAAGATAATTATTGTTTTTATTGGAATTGATAAATAAATCAACAGACAAATTATTTAAAAAAGTATATGTACTTAAAAAGAAGCAATCATTACTGTTAATACAATATTTTACACACATAATACATAAAAGAATTAAATTTATCTGTTATAAAGTATCCAATAGTAAAGCAAAATATAGAAAATTAGGAAAAGGAAATATTAAAAACATTGGAACTCGGAAAATATCCATCTAACTATGAAACCTTCAAGTTTTTGCATCATTAAAAGCATCTAAAATAAGTAACAACGTTTGAGTAAGTGTCGTGTCCAACCGTAGCGTAGTTGTCTAGCCCTCTGGTTTAGTAAACGGGAGGTCCTGGATTCGATATTCTTCGTGGCAAGTGGCGGTTGTTTACTAAAAACTCGCTCAGAAATGAACAGGGAAAAAAAGAAGTGTATCTATCCCTTATAAGATGTTCCTTGATAGATAACTTTTTTTTTTTTTTTTTTTGGTCCTATAAAATTAATTTTAACGACATAAAAATTTCTAAAAAATACGGAAGATATCTGTTATAAAACGGAAATTTAAAAACGGATATTTCAGAAATCACGGAAAATTTCGTGGAATTTACGGAATTTTTTTCTCGTTAAAATACGGAAATAGTACTGGCGTCTCGATTGCCAGTACAATTTCCGTTATTTTCAGGAAATTTTTTTTACAGTGTATTCAGTTAAAATTTTAGTATAGTACTGTGTGGCTCAGATTAGAAAAACCCTGAGTAGGTTTCCTGTTTTCGAAGGTTCCAAAACTTGTAGGGTAGGAACTTCGTACGTAGGAGCGGGAGGACAAAAGAACACGATAATTCTCGGAATGACCGATTGGACGGGTTGAAAATTGGCAAGAAAAGAAAATGAGGGACTTCCCTAAAATAAAATCAACTGACCAGTTACCCTGGCAATAGAACTGAGCAGAGAACGATTCCAGAGTCTTTCTTATCTCAGCCACACATCCCTTACAATTCGCCAGGGTTACGTTCCAGGAAAACCTCGCGCATGTCGATTGCGCGAATGTTGAGTCTTATCTTTCTGTACTAAAAAAGGAGTTAGGTTCTATGAAAATTCAATTAGAGTGAATATATGTATTAATAATACGTTGTCTAGAAGTTAAATGCAAACACATATTCATGAACATCCAATTTACTTGTGGGAGATAATTCCAATTAACTGACTGGAGAAATAGTAGATAAAAAAGAATATGTTTTTGTATAAAGGAATTTCGACTCTCTCTATTCGCCAAAGAGATGATAATATATTAATGGGTCAGTACGATACAGTATTAAACTACGATATTTAAATACAGCTAAATGCTTAAGAAATGATTTAATTTATTTTTCATGTAAGAGAAGTTTCAGCTCCTGAACATATTAAAGATGCCGTTACCTTACTACTTCTATATTAAGTTTTTGTGCATTTGCATGTTCGTGAATAATCAAAACTCGTGAATGTTGGAAATCTGTATAATATAAAACATTTATCTTTTCGCAATTAGAGTTTTCACCAAAGTAAAGTAAGGATTTCTTTTTTAATTTACATTTTAGTACAATAAGGCATAGTTTTAAAATAAATAAATAAATAATTAATTAATCTATAAATAGATGCTGGATTCTCTTTAGTTTCGTGTTTGCCCTAGGATTAGTGGCTCACGGAAAAATATTCCATCTTGTGCTGCGATTGTAGCCTTGCCAACATGTTTTAGTGAGAAGTGCCAGGCTGGGTATCGTTCCAAGTGGTTCAGTTAGTAGAACGTCAGTGCGCTATACTGATGACCCGGGTTTGAGTCCCGGCTTGGGTACTTTTTCACTATGTTGTTTATACGCCTTTTAAGCAATTAAAATTTGAAATAAATAATATTTTTAAAATTTTTATTCAATAGAAAAAAAATATTTTTTTCTTCGTTAAAAATTGGAAATTTTTTTCTTACAGAAATATAAATTTTAATGCGATAAAGATTTCTTTCAAAGATAGCTTTATGACAGAAGTCTTTTAAGAAATTAAAATTTTTGTGTGATAAAAGATTTATTTTTATTATTAAAAACAAATTAGCCACGTGGTTTTTAAAAATTTTTTAATACCGTGAAACATAATTTCTTCATTTAAAAATTAGCCCTTTTTTTTTTCTCCAGAAATTGTTTGAAAAAAGTTAATAAAACACAAATTAAAAAGAATAGTTTGAAGGATATATATATTTTTAAAGAATTAAAATTTCAGTATTATAAAAATAGCTTTCTCATTAAAATTAGTAGTAAAGTAGTAAAGTAGTACAGTATTATTATTATTATTAGTAGTATTTAAGTAAATTAAAGAAATATTACCAAACACATTTTCTTCGGATATAATAGAATGGAAAATAGAGTTTTTTAAGTATGCATTTTAATAAAATGCAACACATTTTCTTCGAAAATAACAAAATGGAAAATAGAGTTTTTTAAGTATGCATTTTAATAAAATACAACACATTTTCTTCGAAAATAACATAATGGAAAATAGAGTTTTTTAAGTATGAATTTTAAACAAATAAAAATTATTTTATTGTTACAAATTTAAAAGGCCATGAATGTCTATCTTTTTTAGTATTATAAACATTAAGGTTTCAATAAAGAGAAACTGTCTGCAAGTCGTTTCGAGAAATTTAAATTTCCATAATGATAAAAATAATTTCCCATAGAATGGCAATGAAGTTTTATTTTGTTAATATTATTTTTGTTGTTGTTGTTGTTTCTGTTATTGTTATTCATCTTTTATAACAAATTCAAATTTCAATGAAAATTAAGATTTTCAAGAAACAGAATAATATACGAGAGTGGATCAAATATAAAAGAGACTTTTTAAACATTAATAGAATTTTTTTTATATTTGTTGTTATGGCAATCATGATTAATTGGTTTTTAACAATTAATTGGCTAAAAAGTCGTTTGGCATCTTTTTATTCACGATATCAAGAAACCACGGTATTCGAGATCTAGATACCGCGGTTTTATTCTTCATACGTTCATTTATTCAGTCACTTAGAATTATGAATAAACACAAAGAATTTATTGCGGTTGCAAAAAATATAATTATAAAACTTTCAATAAATGAAGTCAAAAGTATATTGAAATTTGGCAGAGAATGAATGTACAATTAGGAAATTACATTCTATCAAGGTGTCAAGCATATGTAAATGGCATAAGTTGTTTTAAAATGACCATGAAGAAGGTGAAACAATGTGATCCAGTAGAGAATGGTGGGCAAAAAGTGAAACTGCTTCACTGAAGCAAAAACTGACAAAGTTATCACTAATAATTTTTGGAATTTAAGGGTTATTTAATTTTGTATGTCCATTTTATCCATGAATGATGTACGTGTATAATGCAGAATTGCAATGTTAATTTTCGGGGAAATGCAAATAGGTCCTAAAAACGCTCTATTCCGATTAGAGGTCTGCACGGCTCCTACCCGGTCCGGGCAGACAAAATGAAGGCATATTTTTCAAACGGGCCGGCAGAATGAAGACAATTTTTTTTAATGGGCCGAACCGGGCCGATGATCCCGGGATTACGAAAATTAGAATTTCTCTAATATCACCAATTTTTACAATAGCTAAATATCATAATCTTATAGAAAAAATAATTAAAGCAAAAATACAGTCTAACTTACATATGAAAATATACGAAGTTAAAAATTTATTACTTTAATTAATTATCAAAAAGTATAGGATAAATTATAATAATTGAAAATTAAAAAAAATATTCTGTAGATGTTTGACAATTTAACAAAAAACATGAAATGTCTATGTTTCATCTTCTAAATAATTTCTTTTATTTCCTGTTAAACAAGTTTTTGAATGGTTTAATATTTACAATATTAAAAAAAATAATTCATATCACTAATTAAATTTTTAATTATTCTCATAACCACGCAATTAAAGATTACAATTATAGGATATCGCAAACGTAAGATTTTTCCCTAACATGAAGCCCCCCCCCCTTTTTTTTTTCCTAGAAATAAAAGAACTTAACACACATACAACAATAAAAAATTACATAGATGTAAAGTTTAAATTTCTAAATAGAAATAGTTGTTAAAATTGAAAAGTTACAACAATATAAAAAACTATTACATACCACGAAAAAAAAAAAAAAAAAAAAGATTAGTTTGAATAGTTCACTGTTTCTTAACTAATCGGTTTTCCTTTGAAAGTATGATCTAAGAAATGTCAAGGCATCTAAAGTATCATCTCCAAGTCGACTTCTAATTTTGTTCGCAATAAAACCTGCTGCTGAAAATGCTCGTTCTGCTTCTAGGCTCGCGGGAGATAATTATCAGCAAATATTGATAAGTTAATAAAGCTAAATGATGGCCGCGGACTCCCCAACTTTTAAAAAGAGACATCTCATTTTTAATTTTTATTGATAAATCCATTTGCTTTTGTGTTTCAGACCTCTACAGTTAGCATTCTTTTTTCTATTTCTTCTTGCAATTTTTCCTTATATGTTCGGTTATCCGATTGCCGTTTCGCAGTAGGCTGGCTCTCTGTGCATTATTTCTGTATCTTCAGAATTTTTATTATCAACACTGTTCTGTCTTTCGATTATTGCTTTTACCTGTTTCTTAATAACAGTTTTATTAAGAAAAGAAAATATGCTGCTAGTTTCTGCACTCCGGTCATCTCGTTTAGGATTATGCAAGTAATCCATGCGTCGTCGTTCTCTAATATGTAGTTTTAACGCGTCTGCCATTTTATAAGCAAATTTTGATTTTTTTTTCTCCGAAAATTCGTTTAAAAGAATTTTTAAGGCTGCGTCTGCAGTTAACAAATTTAAATCCCTGCGACAGAGTGTTTTTACTGTGAGATGTATCCGTTTGAGGACTTCAAAAATTTCGTTTATAAGCAAAAAATCAGAATCTAAGCAGGTCTGAGGCTTTAAATCGATTAAAACTTTCTATGTGCTATATTTTTCAAAGGGTAAAATCGTTCAAGCATAGTCACTAGGCTATTCCACCTAGTCTTGCAATCTAAAAGAAGGGAATAATCTTTCTCTTTTTCAGATTTAACATATACTTTTGAAATGCTGCATTCCTCGTTGGAGATCGTTTAACCCTTTCCGGCACAGTGGTCCCACTCCGGGCACACCTAATTTTAATTTCAAACTTGCATTCGGCACCAAGAATATTTTAATATTTTTTTTTTCTAAAATGAAAACTTAAAATAAGTAGTTCTTATTTTCTAAAAAAGTCGTTTGTAAATTCCGGTGTCAGTCAGTAATTTCTTATTTTACGAATAGAATTTGTCTGTGTCGGAAAGGGTTAAAATAAATTACCAATTTCCGAACTTTTTAAACAAGTTCACTGATATGTTCATCAGCGTATGCAAAGTCCTGTTCGTCTTCAGAAATTAATTAATATAAATCCCGATTCTGAACCTTCGGAAGATTCAACATCTTCATCATCTTCTTCATTTAAGTCTAAATTTTCACTTCTGTAGCATGGTCCAGCTACTGTTTTACAGGAAAAAGTTTCTGGATCTGTACTTCGTTTATTATAATGTAAAGCATGACAAATTGCTAAGTGGATACCATGAGCGAAACAAAGGTGATGTTCGGCTACAATTTCTTTTCCGAGCATTACATTTGGCCCATCAATTATGATAGCAACAATGTCTTATTTTAGTGAAATGTCAAACTGGTTTAGATGCTCTGTTAGCATTTCAGTACACTTTTTTTGCTGTAAAAGATCCATGTAAGTGCGTGCATAAGGCCTAAATTCCAGAATTTATTCCAATTTAGATTTCTTGAATGGGAATTAATATTCATAAATTGCTTGTTGGCAGTAGATGTCCATTCCTCAAAAGTCAAACTAAATTTTTGATCCTGAATTTTTAAAAGTTTGTATTTTTCTTATAATTAACTCCTTTATTGTGGTACTATAAGTTCACTACACGATTTCGAATTGATACTGCATATTCTGGCAAATCATTATAGCCTTTAGCTATCAGTAAGTTTCTTAATTTGGTGAATTGATGAAAACGTTAAATCTGAAACCGTCTTTAGCTGTCATTCGCGATAAAATTAAACCCAGTGGTTCCTTATAATTACTAAAATAATCCACTATCTTCAGCAGTTTAGAAACCAATGTATCTTCTATGCAATTTTGACTTGTGGAAGGACGAGAGGTTCTATTAAATTCTTTCTGAATTTTAGTACCATGTTTCGTAGATAAATGTGAAAAACCCCTTAGTCGATCCAACTAATGTTTTAAGCACTGCGTTACATCTTTTACATTTAGCACTTTTTCCATCTTTTGACGTTAAATAGTTGTACCATACTGCAGATGCATCCTTATGTTTTCTATGAGCTACAAAATCCTTTTCGTTAGACATCTTTAAAGCAAAATAAGTATAAATGCATGAAAAACAAAGAAGTTAGCACATAATAATGACTATGATACGCAAATGCGACGCTTATCAGTAAACTCTAATTCGAAAATGACTTACGAAGTGAACGATTTTCTACACACGCAGCGAAATCGAAATAAGAAAATGATTTCATTTTTCCTGACTAATAGCTGTGCGGTTACATCTGCTTGCAAGTTAAAAGATTTCCACGTTAAAAGATTTAATCGCTTAGAAATACAGTCGAACCCCGTTAATACGCGAATGAAGGGACCATTCAAAATTCGCGTATTATACTGGTTCGCGTTTTAACCAAAGTTCACGAATTTTCGTCCAATCGTCCATTTGATAACATCCTATACCTATAAAACACATTTTTATGACAATTTTAAGCGTTTTTAAGCATTAGAGTGACATGTTATTTGTTTTAGTTATTATGTACTTTTTTAGCAGTAGCGTTCGAAAGTTTGAAATACAAATAAGGATTACTGTCGTTAAGTAAAAATCCAGTAAGTTTTTTCAAAATTAGATTTATTATGTACGACATATAAAATTGAACAAAAAAACAAAAATTTCTGCTAAACACGTTAAAAAAAAACTAATGTTATCAAAATTTAAATTCTTGTTAGCTATACAGTAAAAATAAAGAATAGGGTAGATAATAGTAAAAAGTCAATATAGAAAAAAGTAAAAAAGATATTTTTAAAAGTTAATAGTCAATAATGACGTAAAAATTACTTTTTGGCATAGTAGCTATCAATTTTGGCATATTTGATATGTGGCTGCGCCTTCAGCATGATGTTTGCAATTCTATTCAGGTGATGGTAAAGTTTGCTCGTCGAGGGCCCTGCGTCCAGTGATGATGCATACTGTCTGAGAAAACTGAACGCCTCCATAACTCTGGAGAATCGCTGTGGCTCAGGTTCATCCTCTACTTCCTCCTTCTCCGTTTTATTAGTGTCAGTTACATTGACGATAATATCATTCAGATTTCTGAGCTCGGATGTGATTAGATCTTTGTCGATATTGATGAAGGTGTCTTTTAAGTCGACAAAATCTTCCCCTAGAGTTTTTTGTGCGCTCAGCCAATCTCCTTTAACATCAGGGCGCGAAGTCGGCTATTCACCAATGACTTCCTCGCTACTTCCGAAGCCCAATTTGCAGAAACAATTTCCAATCGTCGTTGGTGTGACACTCTCCCATACTGCGGTAAGCATGTGCATAGCGTCGAGGATTGTAATAGGACGACACTCTCAGCATGAAGGGTTGTTGCCGTGTTCCATATAGTGAAGGTATCATTATACTACGCGAGTCTTGTAATTTACCTTGGCGCTTTTAATGACTCCTTGATTCATTGGCTGGGTCGCACTAATCGAATTTGGAGGTAAAAATTGAACTTGGACATTCTTAAAGCTTTCGATATCCTTCGGATGTGTAGGGCAGTTGTCCAGAAACAATAACACATGGCGAGATTCTTTTCCCATCCGCCGGTCAAAATTACGAAACGATGTTGAAAAAAGGTGACAGGTGATCCACGCCTTGCGCTGCTTTCATACAGGCAGAGGAGATTTTTGAAGTTTTTAAAACATCGTGGGTTGTGTGATTTTCCTTGACAAGTAAGTAGCTCTAACTTGTCTGATCTATAAGAGTTTGTATCAAACAGAACAGTAAGACGCTCTTTCCTTATCTTACCCCAATGATATATTTCTCCTTTCATGGTCATTGTTTTGTTGGGTGTCAGTTTGTAAAATATTCCAAATTCGTCCACGTTATAAATATCACGTCTTGAGTAGTTCCTTACAAGCTGCGAAAGCACATTTGTCATCCAACAATCGACGTCTTCATTGTTGACAGCAGCTGATTCACTTCACACTTGTATGAATTTTATTCCTGGGAGAAGTTGAAATTGATATTTTTAATAGAAGAATTGAGGGGGTCGGGGCAAGAAAGTGCCAAGCCACATTTTTGGTGAAATAAATTTAACAGTGTAATCTGTTGCTTTATATTGTAAATTATAATAGTCTACATATAATTTGTTTCTAATATCACTTGGTGGCAGCATATGTCCCAGGTTTCATTTTCCCCCCAGACGTTTATGCCCCCCAAAGAAGATAGCTAATCTACAAAGAACGTAATAGTAATATCATTAAACTAATGCCATATTGTTACTCAGAATATTTCAAATGTTACTAAAACAATGGGGAAGAAAACTTTATGTTATATATCTTGATTTGAGTATTTGATGAAATTTTCAAATTGAAATATTTGATAAGTTCAAAAATGTGGCTTAGCACTCTTGCCCCGACCCCCTCAATTAATGGTTCATTAAATTTGGATAGAAAGTGCATTCCTAGTTCAAACAATTGTCGTAATGCTTGGGACAATTTCCTTCTAAATCTTTCTCTGTTAGGAGCCAGGTTGAATTCGCGTATTAAACGTAGGTTTCTTTTCCCAAGGGACTGAAAAAATTTCACGTCTTAAGCGGGTTCGCGTATTAAGAGGGGTATAAAAAAAAGACAATTCTGAAAATTCCGGGATTAGGTAGAAAAAAATCCCGGGATTGTAATCCCTAGTCGTGTATGAGAACAGGTTTATTTTTTTTAGCAGACTCGGGCAGGCCGGGGTAATGTTTACATTTTATTTTACATACTCGGACCACGTCGGAACCGGAATTAATTGTTCCCAAGACGTGTCGGGCAAGCAATTTGTTTTGTAAAAATAACATTAAAAACAAGTAATATAATAATAAAAAAAATTTAAGTCAATTCCCACTTAGGTCAACAAAGAAAAATTTTATTTTAGTTACTTTTTATTAAATAATTACAATTAATATAAATATGTATATACATATGACAGAATCACAATATTAAGTGGCAAAATAGAAATTAAATTTAATTAATGAATTAATATTTTAAAAAACTGTATTAACATCAAGTGTCATCCACTACAAGTTAAAAAAATGTATTTGAACTTGAGTGGATGAATAAGAAGTATTTTATTAACGATTGAAAATGTGAAAATATAAAACTAAAATTGATTAATTAAATTTAATTAAAAACATAAGTTGGAAATTGTACGTCAAACGTGACAAATGAGGTGCGTTCGTACTATAGCTAGTTATATAAGTATTCAGATCTTGATGATTTTTAATTCCGTGAAATGAGTTATATCGTTTGCAGATTAATTTCTGTCATAAAATAAGTAACCTTGTCGCTTGACAATTAAATCTTGGAAGCTCCTATAACAAGAAAGCACAGATTTTTATATAAATATAAAACTAAAATGAATTAATTAAATTTAATTAATGAATTAATATTTGAAAAAACTGTTTTAACATCAAGTGTCGTCCACTACAAGTTTAAGAAAATATATTTGAACTTGAGTGGATGAATAAAAAGTATTTTATTAACGATTGAAAATTTGAACAAGATATATAAATTTATAGAGGGTGTGAACTAATAGTAGGAATTGAATAGTGAACTTATGTTAACTGAATCTTTGGAAATATACTTTAATAAATTATAGAAACATCTTCAATAATCTATTTTTTATTTTTATTTAACAGCAACAAAAATTATTATGTTTTTAACCCTCTTTTTTTTCTTTTATTCTAAACTACATTAATTTTTAAATGTCTTTATTTAAATGTAATAATCTAACAGTCTAAGTGACCATTAATGTTACTATTCTGCATTCTATGTCTTGCGAACATAAAGTATTCTAAAATATACTGTAAAAATTTCCTGTAAATATGTATGCAGTATTCATTAAAAGAATCTTAATTGTATGTTAAGAAAAACCGGAATTTTTTGTAGAAATTGAGTTGGGTCAGGCCGGGCCGGGCCTCATTTAATTGATTTTTGCGCTCGTCGGGCCTAGTTTCATTGTTTTTTGAACGGGTCGGGCCCGAGACTGGAAATTCCGCCTCGTGCAGACCTCTAATTCCGATCCGAATGTTCATCTTTTCCGAGCTAATTCAAGACCTCACACAATAGGTGTAACGAAACGAAAATTCCACTGCACAAAACTCCATCCTCCTCCTTATAGTCCGAACTTATGATCTTATTTGGACTAGTATTTTTGTTAAAAAAAATCCTTTTAAAGAAGTGCAGGAGGTGAAATGTTTCCATCAGATGCAGAAGTTAAAAGAATTTTTGTGCAATTGGTTTCACATACGTTTTATTTCTTTTTATTATACAATGTGATGGTTTAGGGACCATCAATTTGAATTATTTCTGATGGGATTAAAATAATTCCAGAATGATGTGAATAGTTCTTAATTGACACCTATTGAAAGAGGATTATCCTGAAGAAAGGAAATTTTTATTTCATTTCAAGTAAAAATGAAAAGCTTTCATACTTTGAATAGTCTTGCTAAATGTGTGTGAATTTTATCTATAACAAGATCATCTGAAAGAGTTTAAAATGTGTCAGGAAGGTATTTGTATGAATAGTAAGGCCAAAGAAATTAATTTCGATGTACTCTGAAAGTGGAATTGGGAGGAAAAAGGGAGCGTCAGTCAAAGAAGATCAAGAGATTATGCAGTGGAGAGGAGAGTGTTTCTCGCCCTTGAACAGACAGTCTGGATTTTGAATTCTAGTGAGTTGGACTTCGTCTTATGGTGTTCCTGAGATTGTATAAAAATGTCTTGTAACTATCATTTAAAATTTCACCATCATGTCATCTTTTTACAATTGTTGTTTTGAAATAAAACTTTTTCGTTTGATACGATATGATACGTTTAATTATATATATATGCGACCACGATACCACAACAACTATAATGAAAAAAAGTGTGCAGATGTTAAAGAAGAAAACTGTCTAGAAAAATAACATAGGTAAAAATAACATTCGTAAATACTATTTTAAAAGTAATCTATTAAAAAAGTCTGTTTTATATTGATCTACCTTTGCATATATTTTGCAATTATGAATATTTTAAATAAATATGGTTTTCTATTAACAAATGAAAATTCCGCATTATAAAAACAATTTCTTCCTTAAAAATTACATTTTTTTTTTTAAATTTTCAAAATTTAGTAATATAAAATGCAATATCTTATTTATTTATTTATTTATTTATTTATTTAAAAAAGGGCTGCATTTATAAGAAATTCAAATTTTATTCTATAAAATATGATTATTTTATTAAAAATAAGAATGATCATATGATATTTTTATGAAATGAATTGAATTTAAATGAAATAATAATAGCAATTTCTTCGCTAAAGAAACATGTCATGATGACTTTTTTTAAATAAAATTTTAATGCTATAAAATAAAATATATTTTTTAAAAAACTGTTTTTTTTTTTTTTTTAAGAATTTTAAATTTTTACATTGAAACTTAATTTTTTATAGAATCGTCATGAATTATTTTGTTAGAAATGAAACTTTTTAATACAATAAATCATAATTTTTCTCATGAAAATAGAATAAATCATACTGATTTTTAGAAGAGTTAAATTTTAGATTAAAATTTTTTTAATCAAAAATTAGAATGATTATCACTTTTTAAAAATAAATTTTTGCTAGAAATGAAACTTTTAATACAATTAATCATAATTTTTCTCATAAAAATAGATTAAATGATACTAATTTTTAGAGGAGTTAAATTTTAGAAGAATTTTTTTAAATTAAAAATTAGAATGACTGTGATTCTTTTAAAATGAATTTATGCTTTATTACTATGAAACCAATTTTTGACATAGTTAGAATATTTCATAACTTTTGTTCTATTTTTAATAAAATAAAATTTATTTTGAGAAAAATTTTCAAATTGGAATGTTTTTTTTTTTCTTTTTCTTTTTTCTTTTTTTTTTTTTTTTTTTTTTTTTTTTTTAAGACGAATTTTAAAATTTAATTACTATAAATATAATTTCTTCTTCTTCTTAAAACGGGAATAATTTAAAATTGATTTTAGAATAATGAATTAAGGGATTAATTTCTCCTATAAAGCCTGTTAAATTTCATTTTAGTGTTAAACATTTGACTACTAGTGTGTCATCAGATGCAAAGCATACATGCGTAGTGAATAATAGTCATTAATATAGCATAAGGAAACACAAAACTCGGAGCGCCAGATGTTTCGGGTTATTGATTCCGAATATTGTTCAGATTCTAGGAAAGAAGGTCATTGCCAACATGTATTTCATTAAAAACAATCAGTTATAAAAATCAGTGAGCTATGGATGTATTGCGGAAAAAACTACCCAATCATGTTTTGTCACGAATTTTATTTTAGCAAGAGATTTTGAGAAAAATATTCCCCTACAAATAAATTTAATTTCAAATAATATTATTAACGGGAATTTAAAGATAGTAAGTACTCGTGTTCGTGTATATTACCATGACCGATATTTGGGGGGGGGGGGGGGGAAGTTTCGTTAAATTGACGAAAAAACAGTTAAATGAAAAAAAAAAGTTTTAATAAATAACAAATTTTTAAACCTCCAATTTAACAATGTAAGTACTCTTTGAACATTTTTTTCTTTAGGTATTTTATAATATCTTTTAGGCACATGATTAAACGCTTTTATGAAGGAAAAGGAATTAATCAAGAAAAAATGCATTTCTTACATACAATTTGCAAAATTTAATTGAAAAAAATAAATAAAACTACATTGCTCTACAATTTTGAACTTAATTTTTTTTTTCATACTTTACAAGCGTGCTTTATAACTGTAAGAACCAGATTTCCTAAAAGTTAATTAGTTTAACCTTTCAGTGGCAGCACTAAAAATAATAAAAAATATATATATCAAACATGTAAAGGCAAAAATAAGAAAAGCTATTATATTAAAAAAATCTATTATTTTCAGAAAAAGGATCTTGTTTTATCTCCTGTATTTTTAACAAACATTTGTACAAACATTATCAGGGAGTACTTTCACAATGTACATTTTTTTCGCTGTTGACTCCTTGACATATTTTTCATTATGCTATTGTGTACTTTTTATCTTTACAAATAGAAAAAATTTAATTTTCAACTGATTTTTCTAGATCGTCTTCAGATATTTTATCGAATTCCCCCCCCCCTTTTTTTTTCTGTTTGTGTGCCACGATTTCAAAAATTCTGGTAAATACTTTTCGTTTAACTACGTAAAATAAAATAATAAATCAGCGTAATAAATATCAATTACATTATCACAGAATGTGTGAAATAATTCGAATCCTGGATCCCTTGGTTGAAGCTGCCAATGCTCTACCAACTGAGCAATCCCGGACGAATATGGCTGAACTAATTCACCCAGTTAACCTTAATGATCATAGCATCTGGTTTGGTATCTGAATCAGCACAATAGAATAAATCACAGGTAATGGGACCTCCAGTAAATGCTGGAAACGTGATTGCACTAGATTAATTTTTGACACAATTATTCAAATTGGTAAAGAAATCATATGAGATGTAATCATAAGATTACATCCCTTTCCTGTAGTCATAAGATTACAACTTTTTTACCAATTTGGTGTCAAAAAATAATCTAGCGTATTTTATATATATTTGCAAGGGAGGATCGTGATCCAAATTTTCTTAAAGGCACACAAAACTGCATTGGAAAACGAAGAAATCAGTTTTATTCCAAAGAGAAATGAATTCAAGAACAATGAATGACCTTCAGACAGATTTGGTGCCGTATTTAAGAACAATTTAAAAAATATCCCATTTGTCGTACAATTTGCGCGCAACCGCCCGCTGAATGGTTAACCATTTCAGGACGTATACGTCCCATATATGTATATTCCCATATATGTATATGTCCCATATATGCGTATGTTTTTTAATTTTTTTAATACCAGAATATTTTAGTCGTAATCTTTGGCCTGTCTAATCGTAGAATTCTTTACAAGTAGATAAGGCGAAAAATACTATACGCTATTACTGGTATTAAAAATTTAAATTTCGTTAAATGACGCCCATCGTGAACAGGCAAACACAAAATAAATAAATAAATAAAATGTAACTTTACATGTTAAAATACAATAAAAATGACCATTTACTTATTATTTTTTTAAAATAAACTATTTATGTTCTTCAAATCTGAACCTTAATTTAATGAAACATACGGTAAGGAAAGTAAAAAAAAAAAAAAAAAAAAAAAGTAAATTGAGAAATATTATGTTGAAGCTTTAGCGTTTTGAACATACTGATACGGTTAAAAAAAGAAACAAACTGAGGAAAATGAATTTAAAGAGTGTAACTCTGCAGGGAAATGTGTGTGCAGTAAAAAGCATTTTTACACATTTATAATTACTGGATCTTTATGTGACTTCGCCAGAGAAAAATAACAATCCCAATTACAAATATTTTTATGAATCGACAAAGAAAGAAAAAAAAAACCACGGAAAATGTTTGGGTCTATTTATTCAGCTGAATTAAAAAAAAAATCGGTCGCATGACTTTTTGGAAAGGTATACATTTATCCGTCAGATTTAACATTAGCATTCTTTAAACTTTGAACTCTTCTAACTCAATTAAGATTTAAGAAAAAAAGTGTATAAACTATGCCTTTTTCCGTGCTGCCTTGATCCAAATAACTGAAATATAATCTCAAAAGTCGCTGTTGCCATTTGATAATTGAAAGTTGGTGCAATTTTTAATATGTAGACGACCCTTATTTCAAAAATTGTATATTCGTATTCCGAAAGCAGGCGCAATTCTCAGTCGAATAGTCTCTCGCATCTTTATACAATTTGTTGATGAAAAACATTGATGATACTTTATTTATCATCTGTCATTATATATATATGCATATATATAACCATTAAATAACAACACAGAAACATCATATACAAAACATTTCGGGAAAAAAAATAATACATATATACAGATAGCAGAGGGATGGAGAATTATGGAGACTGAAAGAAAGAAATTAGCAGCAGTGGAAATGGATGCCCTAAGAAGATCATGCAGGATATCAAGAATAGAGAGAATAAGAAATGAAAGAATAAAAGAAATGATGAAAATAAAGGGAACCATATTAGACGATCTCCAAAAGAAACAATTGATCTGGTATAGCCATGTTAAAAGAATGAGTGACGAGAGACTACCCAAAATCGCATCTAATTACAGAACAAACCAAAAGAGAAAACGAGGAAGACCACGAAAGACCTGGATGGATGATATAAAAAAAGCCATGAGGGATAGGGGTCTGGAGGAAGAATGGACCCTTGACCGGAAGAAATGGCGTGGTCTCTTGTAGATTTTTCGTATGGCGGCTCCACAAACCGAGTTTATATATATATATATATATATATTATATATACAGATAATATTTAACTATAATAATTTTTCCTAAAATCTTCAAACATAATGAAACACATACATGTAAATGCAAAGAACCCCAATTTTCAAAATATATTAATTGGACACATGGACACATTATTACTGCTAATTTAGAAATTGCCACAAATCCTCATTTAAAATGTGTTATGCGTTTTGGTACTAAGTGTCACATTCTTTCACAATCATTTCCTAAATCCATCATAGAACAATTCACTTATGATTTGGATTCTTTTATTTACAAAACTGCTATTAACTATAATAAACCCATTGAATTCTTGGCAGAATGGAAATATATAATGTAATTTTTCTTTTACAAAAATATTTACAGAAATCACATATTACTAAAATTTCTGTTTCTTTCTCCACCCTTAAGCCATACATTCGTGAACTACAAAACAATTTCATCATCACCTATGTTGACAAGGCTGCTGCAAATAACTATGCCCATCATCTGCAAACACTACTACCACCACCTTCTTACAACTGCGACTTTTTCCAATAATATTTTCACACTTCATCAGGTTCCATTAAAGAGAAAACAATAGACATATCTTAAGTTATCATAAGTTGTTAGGTTTAAAAAGTAAAAACTTCAATTATCCCTATATTGTTATGATTCCTAAGTTTCACAAAAATCCTTTAAAATTCCGCATTGTCACTGTAGGATATAATACTTATCTCTGCAGACGCACTAAAAAAAAAAAAAAATTCTTAATCCAGGAAAATATAAATACAAAAACAAAAATATACAAAAAACTCTTCCGAGTTACTAATGATTCCGAAAAGCATTCTTTATCTTTAGAAACCCCAGACACTAATATATTTTCGGGATTTAAAGAAAAAATTTATAAAAACACAGTTTCTTCTGCTGCCACTGATTTTCGGAAAGGTTTTCGAGTAATTTTTATAGTGCATTAATAAGTTTTCTCAAACCGTAACATCGGTTTTTAGGATTCTATCAATTTTCAATAAATCATCTTCAGCTGTGTAATTGAATTTATATATGCAGGAGTAACAAAATAATGTAAATGTTAATGTTAATGTTAAGGCTGTTAATTTATCATGTTTGTCTGTAAAACATGTTTGTTGAACATGAAAATGTTGTTGAGAATTGTTAGCATCTGAAAAACCGATATTCCGGTTTGAGAAAACTGATTAATAGAGTATAAAAACTAGTGGAAAACCTTTTCGAAAATCCATGGCAGCAAAAGAAACTTTGTTTTTATAAATACTTCTTGAAATCTCGAAAATATATTTTTTTCTGAGGTTTATAAAGATAAAGAACGCTTTTCAAAATCGTGGATAACTCGGAAGAGGTTCTTGCATAATTTCGTTCGTGGTTAAGCAGGGTGTCCCAAAAGTCCTTGACACGTTTTAAAATCCAATAAAAGATCAAGCAATTGGCGTACGAGAGTGCGGTTTAGACTAAAATACTTCTTATGATCTGAAATTTTGTTTAATCAAATTTAAAAAAAATAGTTCCAAAACTTTGTCATAGATGGCGCTGCTTCTGCAAAGCTACTGAAGAAACAGAATGCCTTTATACATAACAGTGGCAGAACTTAACAAAACTCGCTTCCTCCTGTGTTCTTGATACTCCTGAGCTCGATTATACGAGTGAGACAAGTGAACATTAGTTTGGTGATAATGGAAAGCGCGCCAAGATTAATAGAGATTGATAGTGAAATTAGTGATAAATAGTGACATTCGGACAAAAACATTTGATTGGCGAATACGATTTTGGAAAAAATGAATCGCCGAGCATCTTGGCGAGATTTATATTATTCGCAAACTAATGTTTGCTGACTTGTCTGACTCGTCTAATTGAACTCATGAAGGCGAGTATTGTTAACTTTTGGAATGTGAGTTGCCATAGTTTGGACAAAAACTGTGCATACGCATTGTGCGCCTGCCATTCTTATGTATAAAGGCATTCTACGTATTCGATAACAGGCTAGGATGTCATACACTCACGCACAGTTTTTTTTAAAAAATCGGTTATAAAAAGGAAAAAAGTCTCCAAATTTAGGAGATTTTTTCCTTTAATGGCAATATAGCTATTGTATTAAGTTATTGATTTGGAGCGGACTTGAAAATTGCGCCAACCAAAAAATCGCCAAACATCGCTGCGTGAGTGTAAAGCCCGATAACATTCCAGAAGCAGCGCCATCTATGAGAAATTTTTAGAACTACTTTTTTTTATTTGCTTAAACAAAATTTCCGATCATAAGAAGCATTTTCGTCCAAACCGCAATCTCGTACGCCAATTGCGTGATCTTTTATTGAATTTTAAAACGTATCAAGGACTTTTGGGACACCCTGCATTATATTTTGTTAAAATAAGAAACATTCGTCTTTTTTTACAGCGCAGTAGTAGTAGTTTCTATTCTAAAATGCTCACAGACATAAACCAGGGACATGGAGCTTCCTCACTTCACAGTACGTGTGTCATTAAAGTCCTTTCTGGTTTCTGCAGAGAGGAAATGACCACTTAAAATTCAGTTGGCTCAATTAGTCCGGGAAATGTGCCATGTAGGCCAGCAGCGGTCTATCCAGGGCCTTCAAATAGGAGCTTTTCAGAGATCTGTAACCTTGTTGTTCATTTATCATTCCTAACATATTAAGGGCCAGACAGTCGACTTGTTAACCTTTCATTCACGCGAGTTGAAAGAAAAAAAAAACCCTCTAGTTTTAAGACACGATAAATATCTTGTTTTCTAGACTATAATGTTATTTAATGTTCCAACTAAATTTTATATTGCAGAAAATTGAAAAAAAGAAAAAACACCACACTTGCAAGAAAGGACATAAAATATGTATCTAGGCTTCGACTGTATCGTAAAGACAATATAAAAGAACAAAATAATTAAATTAGCCCTAGGTTTATTTTATGTATACGTGTCGACAAATCTCGGATGTTTCACTGTATTTTCACTGTCCTTGAATTATCAAACTGATTTTGTCCAATAATGTACTGTTGTATTTGAATTGATACTGCGGGGGTGCCTTAGAGTATATTGCCTCACAGAAAAAAAAAAAAAAAAAAAAGACTTTAGACGTCAAAATTTTGGATTAAAGAAAACTACATTTTCTTTTAATATATTGGAATGGCTATCAAATGAAAGGTCTTACTGGCATTATTGCAAAGATAGTATAATTTATATATAGTGTAGGCAGGAAAATCCGAAGTAAATGGGGTTTAGATCATCGGATTATTGAAAACTCAAATTACCCGGTAAAATAGGAAATGCTTCGCGATTATAACTTTGCAGAATTGAGGGTTATATTGCATCACACAATTAAGCTTCATCTTGCTGTTTTACACATATAAAAACCATTTAATCCAGTTAAGTAAGGTAATTAATTTTGAAAGCCTGTAATTCCGTTTAATTCGAGGTGTCTTTTCAGCACCTTTTAAATTAAACGGAACCTCGGACCTCGGGCTTTTGAGACTCGGATTTTCGAGACCCTACTGTATTTTTAATTGTATCTGAAATATAGACGTGCAAGAAGTCGATTGGAATTTTACACTTATTTTTTTATAACACCAGGGTCAGCTTTATTGACTGGGACAGGACAGAGTCTGATTACGGCATGGGCACACAGTTACCACTGTTTCCGAATAGTGATTTATGTCTTATTTATGACATAAATGCTGCATTTAAATAATGTGACGATTACTATTAAAAAAAGTGGTGGTTATTGTGTACCTCTGCAGTAATTAGGATCTAGATCTATTTCGGGTTTATGTGACTGTGTTCAGGTTTGTCTGACTATGTTTCAGGTCTGTGATTAATGATCGAATCAGCAGAAAATGACAATGAAACTAAGTAACGTAGAAATCTGTAGAGTATGTGAATCAAGTCAATGCTCTCTATCTATAAGAGCAGATCCAGGACTAATTTAAAACACTTTTTATAAATTGTTTTATTTAACATAACTTTTTTTTTTTTTTTTTTTTTTCATGTAAAGGTGGAATTTTTAAATCGATTTTTCACGCATTTCCTGATAGGGTAGAATTATATAAATTATGTAAACAGGTGTGTTTACAAAGACAATACAACAATTTATATATTTAGACCTTAATTAAATATTAACTTAATTTTATGGCATTTTTACGTTAGTCCACCACAGGTGATAAATTGTCAAACATTCTTTAAGGTTAAAATTGTATACGAGTTACAACAACAATAGATTTAATAATACGTCAAACCACGCTCGCCAGAAAAGGCCAAATGGCTGTGAAGTTGCCACAACGAAATATTTTAAACCCTAACAAGTAGAAAATATAGATTTAAAAAAATAAAAATGTAATATATATATATTAAAAAAAAAAAAAAAACGCTTTAGACAATTAGTAGTTTTATTAATAATTAAATTGTGATTATACGTTCAAGATCAATTTCGAAATCCTAAAAAGTAGAAAATACAGATAAAAAAATAAAGAATGTAATATATTAAAAAATAATATGCTTTAAACAATTAGTAGTTTCAAATTAATTAAATTGTGATTATACGTTCAGTAATCAGTTTAGAAATCCTATAAAGATAGTTTAAATAATGCTTTTTTTCCCCCTATTGCCATATCTTAAAAAAAAAAAGAGCAAAATCTATGATTTTATTAAATTAATTTAGTAGATTGTGTTTTTTACCAAGAGTAAATAAAGGCGGTAAATTTTCCAAAATTGGGTTTCCTACCCTAGCCAAATTAACGTATTGAATCCGATTTCTTTTTGGAAAAATCACGAATTGTAGTCATGAAATTAGATGTGATTTTCAAAATGCGTATAAAAAAGTTTCTTTTCTTTTTTTTTTTCTTTTTTTCTTTTTTTTTTTTTTAACTATTATGACTTCAAGATTAATTTTGACATACAACCATACAATACTAAAACTTTTTTCTTTCTTTACAATTTAACACATATTTGTTTATTTCTATAAAACAAAAACAAATAAATGCAAAAATATGTAAGAGTCTAATTTAATTATAGGTTTCTTAATCCACGTTGAAACTGCAGTCAGTTTTCTTCGCTATAAAATTTTCCGTTCTTTCTTAAAATCGAAAAAGCTATGTTAACCTTTGAATACATCGCTCTAACCAACTTCTTCAATACTCCCTCTGAATTTCTCTTTTTCTTCTTCTAAAGCACGTTTTCTTTTACATGTCTGACTAAGCCTCTGATATGTTACACGATTCCTTTCAAATTCTAATATCGACTATTACTTTACTGGATAGGAATAAAATATGTAGTTTATTTATTTATTAATGTTGCTTTTTCCCTTTACGAAAGAGGAACCGGAAACTTTTAATCTCTTAAGACATGGTGATTATCATCTTTTAAATAAGAGGAGCTCTAGCTCTAGCTGAACATGTACCTATTTTATTACTCCAGTATTCGGTGACCCAAACTTTGTTTCATTCGTCATTCACCTGATTCAGACAAATAAATTCATTTAATACATATATATATATATATTTAATAGTAGCTCGTAGTTTTTCATGAAAGTAGCTCATTAACCTTTTAGAATTTTTGTCTGTTTCGATATCTTAGATTATTTTATTTTATTTTTATTTATTTTTTTATTTAATGTTATTAAATGAAGGGCGTAGATGCAAAATTCACACTCTCCACTTAACCTAGTTTTTAGAAAAATGCAAAGAAAACTGATTATTATTAATAAACATGATATACTAGCACAGTTTGTTTTTTTGTGATATATTTGTTGCCATAACAACTAGTTGCACATAGTCCTAAACCTGTAATAATTTTGGTAAAGCTTGAATTTAAATTTAAAAATGGAAAATGTGAGTTTTGCAGCAAACTTTTATGGTGATATTAGTTATAAACCAAAAATAGCTATGAATTTAAAACAACAACAACAACAAAAATCTGAACATTAGTTTTCATTATGTTATTTTGGAGGGTAATAATCAACAAAAATCAAAATGCTAAAAACATTTATTAAAAATAATTTGTGTAAAAATTTTACTATTAGACATGGTTCAACGTCTTCACTGTCATTAAACTAGTGGAGTATTTTTTTTACACTATGATCTAATATATACTATGATAAAATATTTACACTATGATAAAGTATTTACTAGTGTAGTTAAAGTATTATATTAAAGTATTTATTAGTATATTACTATAATCCCATGATCTTTTGCACGCCTTCCCTGACTGGTTGAATTAGAGAGTGTGAGTTTTACTGCAAAACAGTTGTTGATGGATAATGTGAGTTATGCATCAAAACGAGATTTCAGCATTTTTTTTTCGGCCTTATTATTTTCTTTATAGTCTAAATCACTATTACAGTCCGATTCACCTTAAGAGCTTACGCTAGACACGCGAAGAAACGCGCCTGTCCAACCTTTCAGTAAGCCAGTTCGCACCTTAGCTTGTGGCACACAATCAAGGGCGCCATTATTCATATGATTCGAAAAATGCAAGAATATTATTTCCCTTTAGCAGTGATAGCGATACCTACATGTCTACAGGATACACAGACAAAGTGGTATGCGATATTAAAATGGTTAATCATTGGCGTCCTAAGTTGGAGGTGGCTCATCTAAAAAATTTAACAAAAAACATATCACAGTAAATTTAACGTTACATTTTTCTGAGGTTTGGGGATGAAAAAGGGACGAGGAATTTTAAAGACTTTTGCATGTAAAGGAGGCAAAAATCTTAATAACACCTGTAATAAAAAAAAAAGTATGCAAATATTAATTATTTTAAGGCAAATTAACTTTGGAGATGGAATTTTGTTTAAAGAAATCAAGAAAAATTAAACATTTGAAGGGGCGCCAAGAAAATCTTCAAGCGCCGCGTTGGACAGTCCTGGTCTATGGGAAGGTTCTTGCGCGATTTCTCGCTCGCATTTTAATATTTTTAAATGATTTTTTTTTTTGCATAGGATAGCTGAAGTCAAATTAGAAATGTCCGCTTATATATATATATATATATATATATATATATATAAACTGTAACTAAAATAAAAAAAGTAAAAACTAACAACGTTAGGGATCGGCCTCAGCTCTCCTATGCAAAAAAAAAAAAAAATCATTTAAAAATATTAAAATGCGAGCGAGAAATCGCGCAAGAACCTTTCCATAGACTTAACATTAGCTTGAGCGTTTCTTCGCGTGACTAGCGTAGGCTCTTAAAAGGACAAACACGGTGATATGAATAACTCAATACGTTAAAAAAGTGGATAATGTGGCTTTTGCATCTGCACCATTCAAATTATCTTATGGAAGAAAATTATTACGATATGAACGCTTGCCTGTTTCGTTATTGCACTATTCGGTGGCCCAAACTTTATTTTACTCGTCATTCACCTCATTCAGTGGAATAAATTCATTTAATATATATTTCTTAAATAGTAGCTCTCAGTTTTTCATGAAGGAGACTCATTAACCCTTTAAAAATGTTTGTCTGTTTAAGTATCTTAGAATTTGTTTTATTATTATTATTATTATTATTATTATTATTATTATTATTATTATTATGAAATGATTTTAAGAAAGAAAATTATTTCAAGATGAACGCCTGACTATTTTGTTATCCCCTTATTCGGTGGCACAACAAATTTTATTTCATTGGTCATTCACCTATCCAACCACAGAGACGTAGCTACTACATATTCAGTGCCCTGGAGCAAATTGATTGGTGTGCTCTTCTCTCCGGAAAACATTTCCCATTTTTTTTTTTTTTTTTTTTTTTTAGATTTAAAACACATACATATATAATACGGTAATACTGTAAAAACGGAATATAATAAACTGTATAATAACTGTAAAAACTGTAATTATAGTAACTGTATAAAATAAACTGTAAACACTGCCTAAAAAGCATCCTAGCATAAACAGAAATTTTTCCTGATGCTGATAGAAGGAATGCCTTAGAATTCTATCTATGTTAAAACTGAAAACTGTCTAAGACAGAAATTCTCCCATTCCTTTGCGATTCAGTGTTAACAGGCTTCATTGTAATTGTTTCAAATTGATTTAACCTTTTGGCTGTAAAACACAAGATTTATAATTTATGTTATCTGAAATAAAAAATCTCATAAGTCGAGTTCAAGGGATACTGTAGTTTCAATTATCTGCTTTTTTAATGCAATAAAATCTGCTAAAATAGAATCGCAAAGCATTGAAGAAAAATTTCCTTTTAGACAGGTAGAACCACATGGGGACCAGAAAAAATTTCTATTAAAGACAGGATTCCGCTTTCACAGGTGTTACTGTATATTTTATATACTATAATAAAAAGCCGGTAAATATATATATATAAAATATTTATACAAATATTTACTCAGTTTCTTTGTAATTTTGCGCCCTTTTGATTCTCGCGCTTGGAGCAATGTGCTCCAATTGCTCCACGGTAGCTACACCCCTGTTCAGACAAATAAATTCATTTAATATATTTATATATTTTGAAAGAGTTGCTCACAGTTGTTGATGAAGGAGACTCATTAACCTTTTAGAGCTTTTTTGTCTGTACCTTAGAATATGGTTTTTTTTCATGTTATGAAATAATTTGATGACAGCTGAACGCCTGCCTATTTTGTTATTCCACTATTCGGTGGCACAAACTTTATTTCATTCGTCATTCACCAGATTCAGTCAAATAAATTCATTTAATAATTTTTTGCCACTTTCAATAAGTTATATTACATTTTTCAGTGAAGGAAACTCATTAATCTTTGAACTTTTTGTTTATTTAAGTACTTTGGAATTTTTTTTTTTTCATATTACTAAATGATTTTATGAAAAAAAAATATTTTTAGCTGTACTTCCCACTATTTTGTTACATCAATAATCGCTGACAAAAAACTTTATTTGATTTACTTGATTCGTTCAATATTTTTTTTTTTTAAATAATTTTACATTATATAATAAATATCTTTTTAAAATCAAATTTTTGTATTGAATTTCTTGATTATTCCACCCCTTTCGGCTACAATTTATGGTATTTTTTCCCCGAGATTATCAAACTGTAAAGTATGCATGAATTGTTAATTTATTTTTGTGTATTGTCGCACAGATTCAGCACATGCCATATTTCAGGTTGTCAGAAAAGAACGTTATAAGGTTTATATGTATATTAATCTTGCTCATTTTGTAAATCCTCATTTTTTTCATCCAGTTTTTATGTTTTGTTTTTATGTACGACAGACCTAATCTTGCACTTTTTATTTTATTATAATTCATGCTAGGATAGAATCGTACATTTTTATAAAATCTATTGCAATTAGAGTCTGGAATTTATACTATAGATTTAACTATTTAATTTTTTTTTTTTTTTTTTTTTCAATTTTGGATAATTATTATAAAAGGTATGAGATTCATGCTTCCGTTTTTCTCTTATTTGTGCATGATGATTTTAATGTCGTCTATTATGGTTATATATACATATACATATATATATATATATATATACATACACAACACACATACATACAAACATACAAACATGTAAAGCTAAATAAAAGCATATAATTGTAATTGTAAAGAATATAAATGGATTTGCTGAATTAAAAAAATAAATAATGATTTAGGAGCCAAAATTGGAACAACTTTAATAATAATAATAATAATATACTACTTCAAAATATTTATTTATATGAAATTGTCAATGAATCATTTTCTAATGGTACAACAAATATTATTAGGCAATCATAATATTTATTTCTATGTAATCAATCAATGTCAACCATTTTGTAATGATACAAAAAACATTATTAAGCATTCATTTAACTGTCTAAATAATATATCAGACGACTATATATTTCTCTGAGAACTTGCTTATTTATGTTTTAAATTAAGATTTTTCTTTGTGGAGAGTGTGTAATTTTTTATGTATTTTTATGTACGACAGCCCTAATCTTGCACTTTTTATTTTATTATAATTCATGCTAGGATGGAATCGTACATTTTTGTAAAATCTATTGTAATTAGAGTCTGAGATTTCTACAATAGATTTAAGTATTTTTTTTTTTAATTTTTAATTTTGGATAATTATTATAAAAGGTACTAGTTTCATGCTTCCGTTTTCCCTTATTTGTTCATGATTATTTTAATGTCGTCTATTATGGTTATATATACATATACATATATACATACATGCACAACACACATTCATACAAACATACAAACATGTGAAGCTAAATAAAAGCATATAATTGTAATTGTAAAGAATATAAAAGCAACTACTGAATTAAAAAATTAAATAATGATTTAGGAGCCAAAATTGGAACAACTTTAATAATAATAATAATAATAATAATAATAATAATAATATACTATTTCAAATTATTTATTTCTATGAAATCGTCAATGAATCATTTTCTAATGGTACAACAAACATTATTAGGCAATCATAATATTTATTTCTATGTAATCAATCAATGTCAACTATTTTGTAATGATACAAAAAACATTATTAAGCATTCATTTAACTGTCTAAATAATATATCAGACGACTGGATATTTCTCCGAGAACTTGCTTATTTATGTTTTAAATTAAGATTTTACTTTGCGGAGAGTGTGTAATTTTGCTTCCCCCCCCCCCCCGCGTTACTTTTACGACCTCATTTTCACTAGGGCTCATTAAAAAAACCCATACATTTTGCGCTAAAGAAGTTTTTTTTTTTTTTTTTTTTTTTTTTTTTTTTTTTTTTTTAAATACGAAACGAAGGATTTGTGATTTGAACATGAAAGTCATTGGACAACATTGGAGGCTCGGTCAGAAAAGTGTTGGAAAGTGATTTTTTTCTGTAAAAATATTAACCAGATATTTTGCGCCTGATTGCATAGGTGCAACTAAACCCGACATATCACTCTGAAATTGACAATTTGGTCAAAAATTGAACGGTTGGGAATGAATCACATCTCACGTTGGCATTTCTTGAAAGTTGTATATCATCTTTTTTCCATTTTAAATCGTCCTGTATCTAGTGGAAATTTACGTGCGCCGCGCCGGGGCAAGGAAGGAAGTGGGGTAGGGAGAGAAATAAATTACTCCTACTTGGATTTTCATATTTAATTTATCAAATTTTCTTTCCTTCTGATGATTTCTAAAAAAAGGATAAATAAATTTATTCTTCTAAAATAGTAGTATTTCTAAAGTAATTAAACCTTAAGAGAAAAATGTCATTATGAGAGAAAGTCGTTGCCCCTTCTTAGATTTTCAATTTTAATTAATCAAATTTTCTTTTCCTCTGATAATTAAAAAATATATATATTCTCCTCAAGTGATTTAAAGTAATTAAACATTAAAAGAAAAGGGTCATTAAGAGAAAAAATCATTGCCCCTACTTGGATTTTCAAATTTAATTAATCAAATTTTCTTTCCATTTGATGCTTTTGAAAAAAAAAAAAAAAAGATAAATAATTTAGATAAATAATTCCTTTCTTCTCTAGTGACTTAAGGTAACTAAACATTAAGAGAAAAGGGTCATTAAGAAAAAAAGTCATTGCCCTTACTTGAATTTTCAAATTTAGTTAATCAAATTTTCTTTCCTTCTGATGATTTCTTAAAAAGATAAATAAATTTATTTTTCTCTAGTGACTTAAGGTAACTAAACATGAAGAGAAAAGGATCATTAAGAAAAAAAGACATTGCCCTTACTTGAATTTTCAAATTTAGTTAATCATATTTTCTTTCCTTCTGATGATTTAAAAAAAAATGATAAATAAATTTATTCTTTTCTAGTGTCTTAAAGTAACTAAACATTAAGAGAAAAGGATCATTAAGAAAAAAAGTCATTGCCCTTACTTGAATTTTAAAATTTAGTTAATCAAATTTTCATTCCTTCTGATAATAATAATTAAAAAAAAGATAAATCAAGTTATTCTTCTCTAGTGACTTAAAGTAACTAAACATTAAGAGAAAAAGTAATTGCCTCTTCTTGGATTTTCAAAAATACACATTCACATTCATTCACATATTTTATAGGCTATGATTATAATTTTTTTAATTTTTTATTATTTAATTTCAAGCTTCGCTATCTAAGTAACAGATAACTCTATAAGTACTTTGTCTGTACTTTTCTGCTATCTGAAATCAGCTTAAATTACGTACGCTGTGGGCACAATATTTTTATTAGAATTATCTTTTAGGAAATATTTCAGATGAAGAGATATTTAAGGTATTATAGAATCAAACAGCGAACAAAAAATTAAATTAACTTGAGCTTCATGAGCATGTTTTTATAAAATGCGGGAAATTTTTTTAGAATAATCCCAAAAAACATTCTAGTTATAATTTTGGTTTGAGGGCGCCCCTGAAAAGCTGCTGAGCTTTGGGCCCCAGACGTTGGCGTAGCCAGGGAGGGAGTCCAAATGCTCTGGATACCAGTATTAATGTAAAGTTTTCTTCGTATTGATTATCGCAGAAAGTTCTCCGATTAGATAAGTCAAAGAAAACTTTACAAAATTATTAGTGGCACACTGTAAAAATTTCGGTCAACAATTACGGTATATATACTGGCAACTTTGTGACCAATATATATACCGTAATTTAACTGGACGGTATATGTACCGTAAAATATTTAAAGTATATGTACCGGCTGCACTCCCCCCTCACCTCAGGTCTGCACGCATTACGTAACAAGAACAAGAGCATCACTTCATGGGTTGCCGTACACCGAGGTGGGGCTACCAGCTGTTTCCTTACTGAAAAATAATTATTTTATGGTATAAATAGCGAATTTTTACTGAAAAACAATCATTTTACGGTATAAATACCGTTTATAATCGAAATGGCACATATACGTTTTTTTACGTTCAATATACCTTAGAAGTACGGTACCCATACCGTAAAGAGTGAAAACGGTACAAGTACAGTTAATTTAAGGTACATCCGCAGAAATTTTACGAAATTTTTTTACAGTGTATCCAGAGCATCTGGAAACCACCCTGATTACACCACTGGCCCCAGACAACCTTAATCGGGCTCTGCGTCCATATTGAAACATGAAGGCTTAGTTGTTCATCTTAAGAGGATAAATCAATAAGACACTTGCACTGACAAAAAGAGATTTCACCGAAAGATACACAAAAAAAAAAAAAAAAAAAAAAAAAAAAAAATCGCAACTTTCTCGAGAAAGATAGATGTAAAGAGTACTTATTGCGTTACAATTTACACCTCTTTTTCGAGAAATAGAAGGATAGGATGGTTTTGAACGACAGGAAACGAACACAATGGTCCAGAATTGCTCCCAATTCGAACACCATAGAGAAAATGAGCGTCGTCGTGAGGAGCCCATTATGTGCAAGGGTGAACATTGAAAAACAACGCTAGACTGAAGAAGATAAAAGATGAGATTAACCCTCACCGTCACCCCGCGTAATTGATAATGACGTCAAATGGAATCAATTCCGAAAGCGAGAGTGGAGTAGTCCCGCAGCTGACACCTCTTTTTATTATTATTATTATTTAATGCTTATATGCATTTTTTTTCTTTTAAACTTCTCATGCATGAATTATTTTTAAGCAGATGAAAAACATACTTTGCATTTAAAATATAGATTTAACCCTTAACTGCTGTGACATTGTCGCCTAGCTGCTGTGACCGTTTGATTGAAGGATAAATTAAAGGCTCCATTAACCCCTTCGCGACGAGCGTCCTTTACAGAATTTTTAATCTTTTACCACCAGTTTTTCAAAAAAGAAATTTTAGCCTAATTGAATCGCAGAAATGCTATCATTAAATAAGGTAAAGCTTACAATAAAAACTAACTGGTGGGAATAGTCGAGGCTTCTGAGCACCTTATGCGTCACGTATATGCGCCTCGTCTCCAAGGGGTTAACTCATAGGATACTGTTTCTGTACTAAATAGTACATGTACATTATATTGTTATAATTCAGATGAACCTATTCAGAAATCTCTAGGATAGTATTAGAGCTCCAAACCAAACAAAATTACAGTAGTACACATAGGCGTAAAGTTGTATGGGCTTGCGGGGCTCGAGCCCCATAAATAATTTCTAAAATGGACTCTTTTTTTTTTTCCCCCTTTTAATATTTAAAAAAAAAATTGTTAAAATGTTTTTTTAGTAAAATTTTTAAATGTTCATTTTTTTTTAAATTTTCTTTTGTTATAGGAATAAACAGCATTAGGAAAACTTTTTTACTTTATGTTCTATTTTTTTAAATTAGAATAAAATACTCAATGTTTGAACTTTTTATATGAAAAATTAAAACAGAAAAAAAAAAATCCATATTCCCCTCCGAAAAAGATGCCGTTATTCAAAGTCAACTTTTGTTGTAATTTTAATATAAATAACTCGTGAATATCAGTGAGTATCATTTTACAAGCGGGTCTGTATATTCGAATTTTTATATTGCCTTAATATTTTATTTAACTTGTGATTGTTTATCAGTATACGATTCTGTTTAATTTCTTTAAAAGGGAATTAAACTAGTCGTTGGGGGGCCACCGTAATACTTACCCATCATGGATATGCATAGTATAAAATATGAAAATAAAACATGTGTAAACTATTTATAAAATGCATTGCAATTCAAATAAAATCGTGGCTTGATGACGTCATAATCTTTAAATGCTCTATTAGTGAATTGCGTAAAAGAAATATCATTATAACTCCAAAATTGATAATCATATTAACTAACAATTTAATGCGTGGTATTAAGCGTCTCATTTTCAATTAAAATATATCTTTGAATTGAAATTTGAATGAAATACAGGGTCATGAAAAATCGAAGAGTGTGGAAAATACGATTACAAATATCTCGGCAACTCATTATCCGATCGACTTCATTCTTTATGCAAAATTTGTCTTTATTGTCTTTTATATTCACTCCTTAAAATAAACAATTTCGAAAATTTTTATATAGGGGCTGTTCAAATATTACGTAAGCATGTTTTTGGCAATTTTAGACCCCTACTCCCCCCTTGTCAGCAAAAATAAGCAAATCGCAACCCCCCCCCCCTTAATAATTAAGCAAATTGTAACCCCCCCCCCCAACATTTTTTTAACAGTAATAATTTAATTAAAAAAATTAGGACTTAATTCAAATTAAAAAAAAAACTCTACTCGACTTAAAAATAACAATACAAAATGCTTGTTTTATTTCCTTACAATTCTATTTAAGAAAATTTCTTAGATCACAATTTTAGAAGAACTTATAGCCATTTGTAAAATTTAAATTTGAACATGGCCATATCTATTCCGATGCTGACCACGGCTGCTCAAGCCATTTTTCCCTGTCTGTTATGATAGTAGTTTCCAGTTTTACTTGATTATCTTCATCGCTTTCTTTTCGGATGCAATCTTGATCAACTTCATCTTCATTGATCCACTCAACATCTTTCATATCTTTCACGAATTTTACGACGCAAATAAGTTCATTTGCTCGACAAGCAGAAATTCTCAATGGTCGTATAAGGCAGACCTTCTCGATTTTTTCCCTGTGTTGAATTTTTTTCTGTCTGTTTGCTGACTTCTGAGATGCATGATATTGGCCACAACTTCCACAAGTTCTTGCGGATAATTGCGACTTTATGGAAGGGCAAAAATAGTCATACGACATCTTTAAAAATCCCTTTGCTGTAATATTCAGATTTAAGGCCAGACGGAGACTTTAATCTATCAATTCCCTCTCCTCACTTGTAATGATGTCATTTGACGATTGTATAATTTTAATTGGAGGAAGAATGAATCGTCCTTTTAATATACGAAATAATCCACTACATGCAGAAGAGCAAATATTCTTTTCTTCGCATTTTACAATTTGCAGCAAGTATTGACTTTCTTGTACGTGCTTCGAATACCAATCCAAGTCAGAACCAAGAGGGTCTGGTTCGCCTGAATCAACATATGTGGCAGTAACAGGATAACCGTCAATGTTTAATGAGTTCCAGATTTCTGCGAGAGTTTTACCAGCATATGCAAAGTAATTTTGCTCCATTTCTTCATCAATAGTGCGACCGTTCTCATCGAGATGGGAATCATGATGGTCATGAGGAAGTATAAGACCAAACAGTTCTCGACTGAGTGGTGCCATTCGCCCTTTTCCTCGATTATATGCACTTCTTCCAGGAGCATTGCACGCTATGAAAATTCCATCTAAATCATGCGTTTGCGGCTGTAGCGGTAGGCGGTAAGTAGTTCTGGTAGCGGGGATTCTCGTCTGGACCTCCATCAACCGTAACTATGATTACAGGTTTGATGAAACCCTCTTCTGTTTTCACTAATTTTTCAAAGTCTTTGAGTGTTAATAGAGTTTTAAAATCCTGAACATGAGTATTTGCTGTGGAAGAACTGTGTTTCCCACTTCTTATAGCTATAAACGTTGGACCAGAATACGCTATGGCTTTACTTTGACCTGACATTTTGGGAGCAATCACAATACCAGCGTAAGCAGATGGGATAAGTTTGTGGCGTTCAGCGATGACCCAGTCGTGGTCGGGTAAGGATACACGATACTCCATATGCATCAGTATCGGAGCCTGTTTATTAGCTGCTATAATTTCCAAAGGTACACGTGCTTTGTCATCCTGTGAAAGAAAAAACACTTGCATGGGTCCAAGAATTGAAGCTAAAGTTTCTAAATAGCGGATGGATGTTACTGCAAATTGGGTATCAATGGGAGATTGGTGATAGTCCGCCTGAGCCCGAGAAAGTTTTACCGGCACTGTGGTGACATATGTCTTCGATCCTCGATGGTTGAGGAATTTTTTGGAAGCAAAAGAAGATATGTTCCACTCCTGCTTATTGCAAAACCAACCTTTTTCAGTTCTGCAGTCAAGTCATCGAGAATTTTGACACTTCGTATTGATTCGCTTCTTCTTTTGCATCTGCAGCGCTTCCAGTAATAGCTATGTCTGCTGTTGCCTTAAGCAATAATGGTTGATCTACATTTAAACTCGGTCTTCCTACTGATTCCCTCAAAGCTAATATTTTTTTTTAATGTCTGGATTATCATGGCAGATTTCTTCAAGCTTTGTTCGTATGGTGGTTCGATGTTTTCTTTGGTATTCAGCCTTTTGTCGTTTCCTTTTTAAGGATTGTTTAATGGTTATTTAATCGTAATCTCATAATACAACTTAATTTATCATTTTTCTAATTGAATTTATTTATTACAAAGTTATGACTTAAAAATAAATATTGATAATAAAAGAGTTCATAAAAATGTGTATTTTCAAATATTATTTTTTTTAAATGCTCACTTTTCCTTAATCCTTAATTTTCATTCAAATATTTCACGTTTACGTGAATTTACTTCACTCCAACTAACACGCTTAGCGACAATTGAGTCAATCAAATGGAAAAGTACTTAAAAATGAGACTTGACATTCATAGAAGAATAAGATATGTTTTCAATTCAATTGGATTACATTTCATTTTTAGTAAGGTACAAAATTTGAAAACAGTTAGAAGATTATCTGCTACAAAACTTACATATTTTTTAATTTTTTCCACCATGAATACATTAATTTTCGAGTTATTTGAAAAGAAAAAATAAGATTTAGCTTGGCTACGCCGTATTTAAAAAGTAATAACCCGTGTTTTGACATTTCGTTGGTCTTTATTTATTGCCATACTGACCATGTTTCGCCAAAGCTACACGGTCATTTTATCTTATCTATCTTTTTCCAATTTGTACAAGTAATTAAGTAAACTTAAAGTTATGTTAAAATATATTTAAACTTTTAAGAATAAATTGATTATAATTACCTTTATAAAATAATCAAGAAAGACTGATTTCTTTTTGGTTGCCTTACGCAGTTTGTCCTCAATTCTTTTTAGCACCAATACCTCTAACTCTTTGTCAGTTTTAGAAGACCTTTTGTACTGCCGCCACACATCATTAGTTTTGCATTGGATATCCTTCAAAGGTTTATCTGATGCAGACATTTTGAAACTTTCAAAAAGTTTTTTATACAAGATATCTCGAAATGAAGACATATTTCCGATTTCATTTATTTTAAACACCCCTACACTACAGTACTGAGAGGTTTTCAATCCTCACGAGACACCAGACAGTAGAGCAGTCGGTCACAATGGTTATGGTGTTCAACCAGGGACGTGCGAAGAGGGCCCTCGCCCCGGACACGAAAATTGAGGGGGCGTCAAATTTATGCTACCAACGATGGTTTTATTTATTTATTTATTTGTTTTTTGCCCGTCGATCATTTTCCGGGGCATTTCGTTTTATCTTTTTATCATTCTCCTCTTTTCTGTCACAAAACATCCTGATTTCTCAAAAAAATAAGGGCAATTTTCTCATGTTATTTGGTTGTTTGGAATTTCCAAATTCAGAATAAAACGGGGGGGGAGGGGAGGGCGCAAATTGAAGCTTTTCCCCGGGCGTACTTTTCTCTTCGCACGGTCCTGGGTTCAACCACTTGACAGAGATGGAATTTTACGTACGTTTTGGAAACTTTCCCGGAAAACTCGTACTGTCACAATACAACATATCGCATCGGTCCATTCAATTCTGTTCTATTCTATTCTCACATTTGGAAATAGTAATAAGTTCTCAGAGATAATAAGCCCTCATGCTTCATGCATCAAACATGAACAGTCACCTCTAGATAAAAGAGATCGTTTATATTTTCCTTGTGCGGTCAAAATAGCTGACATCAGAACTTCAAGTTTAATATTCTTTTGCTATTTCTTTTTTTATAATTTGAAATTTTTAATAGTTTTTTTAATTTTTTTTACAGTTTAAGAGATTTATAAAATGTCTTACGTAAGCATCATTCAAACACCCCCCTCCCCCTTGTCAGCAAAAATAAGCAAATCGCTAACCCCCCTCCCCCCTAGGTACTTACGTAATATTTGAACGGCCCCATACCTTTTATTAGAACGAATATTTCGAGAGTCCGAAAAAAATAGTTCCGGATAATCGAGGTTACTGAAATTCAATAAGCTTCTTCCCATTATTACATAATAAGTACATACCAAATTTCAAGTCTCTATCTCAATTTGTTCGGGAGATAGGGTGTATATAGAGATGAGTTCGGGCTCTCTTTTCGGAGCCCGGACCCGCCCGAGCTCGATGATTTTAAATCCAAGCCCGCCCGAGCTCAATACATTTTGTTTCATTAGAACCCAAGCCCGCCCGAGCCCGATACCGAAAAAAATTGCATAATATTTAAAAATTGTTTTAAAAGTAATATCTCATTTTTAAAATCTTCGTACGAGAAAATAACTGTTCATCCGGTGCACATATTAATTTTATGGAAATTTACATTCTATATTATCAAAAGAGAAGTTTGGTTTCAAATAAAAATATACTTCCTTAAAAGGATGTAAATATTTTTCTCTCCCAACAAGCAAATCTGATGGACGCATTAACAAAGTGCGTTTTATGAATAAATGAATGAAATTTGAAGAAATTACTATTTCTATGCAGAAGAATCGAACAACGTTTTATATTTCCTATAAAAGTGTATATCGTAACTTATACTTGATTCCTTAATTAAAACAATATTTCAATTTTCTGAAAATCAACTTAAATTAAAAATTTGACACCGTTATCTGAAAGATCCTGTGCTTTTATAGGAAAAGTTGAAACACTCTTTGATTGCTTTCTATCGCAATAACAATTATATCTACTTACGAATGAAAGTGACTTCGTAAATCTGCAGAGCAGAACTTTAGCATCAGCAGAGTTCATAACTAAAAATAGAATCACTAACATTGTCTTTATATGAAGAGCGAGTATGACTCAAACACAATAGAAGACTAAAAATTTGCAAACCTAAACTAATGCTGATTGACTAAAAATGAAAAAAAAAATTCATTTCACATTAGATCTCGAAAAAAAAAAAAAATAAAAATAAACGGTCCAATAAAAAAAATTATCTACTGTCACAAACGAAAATCTAGCAACAAATATTATTGGCGCCTCTTCGCATTGGCGCCATATCACCCTTGTCAGTCGCGTCGCAAATATAGTAAATTTTCTTTTAAAGTAACATTCTAATACTAGAAAAGAAAAATAAGATTTTTGTTTCCCTTCTATTTATTCTGATCAAAATAACATTAAAATTACTTGAAATAGAATATGTAATATTTTAGGGGAAAAAGTTATTTTAATTTTTTTTATGAGAGAATAAATGAAATTGTCAGTTTCAGAAAGAATGAGCCCGAGCCCACCTGGGCCCGAAGGTTGGTATAAAAATCGAGCCCGAGCGAGCCCGTCTCATCTCTAGTGTATACAGACACACAGATGCACAGACAGACGGAGGGCAATTTTTTTTTCTAAAAATATCTTTTTTCCGAATCTCTAGTGTCAGAAACGTGTAAATCCGTCAATTTTTCTTTTCGATTTTCAAAACGATTACAAGATTTATAATTATTACAAGACCCTATAATACGTATGATGGTTAAGTAAAAAAAAAAGCAACATTAAATTAGTAATAGATCTTTTTTACACTAACATACACAAATTTATGTAAAAAAGAGTTGAGCCTCACCAATAACTTTAAAAACCGTAACGCCTATGCTAGTATCTATAGTTAAACTAAAAATCACAAGTTAAATTGTGAAGACTGAAAATGGCAGCTTTGACGGAGGTTGTTTTAAGTATTAACGAGTAGTCGTTCCTTCTTAAAATTCACAAGTCTACTTTAAAGGTTAGCATAAGCTCTTGTTGTCTTACTCAGAGCTCATCAGCTTTTAACACATAAAAAATTAAATTAAGCATAGCTTTTAGAAATATTTTGCCAACTAAGAAAGAAAAACTAAAAGAGAGACCCTTTAAAAAGAGTACATAGATAAAAGATGTCAAAAATATTCATATCCTGAAGATATATTTAAACAAGTTGGAAATTGCACGTCAAACATGACGAATGAGGTGCGTGCTAGTAGAAGACTATAACTAGTTTTATAAATCTTCAGATCTTGGTGCAATAGCTGTTGCACTCTTATGCAAAAATGCATGAATACAAAATTTAGTTTATGAGCAGATTTTCATATTATAGATATTTATTTTATTTTATAAAATAAAGTTTCAATACACTTTTACAAACCATTAATTAGAATTCTGTTACATTAAAATTATACTATGCGCAAATATCCAATACAAGACAATGGAAAAAAAAATCATCGTTATTATTTTACTTACAAAATGAATTATATCGTCTGTTATTATGATATGATTAATTTCCGTAATAAAATAAGTACATTTTAAATTGGCAACATTTTATCTCTTGATGACATTTACTGGGTAACTTAAGCCTAGCTTTCAAAATTTCGGAAGTTGAAATCCATATTTAGACTTTTTCCATTTAATATCTATTTCTCCGGTCACATCGATCCAAAAGACTGTCGGCAGATTATAGGATTGCTATAATGAAACAATTTTAGTTTACACATTCGGTTTTTAAATTCAGTAATACCGAAATAATAGGATTCCATCTTAAGCACGTAATCACCATGGCAACTTAGAATTATTATCTATCATGAGATATCATTGAATAAATTACGTATGATAGGATTTAATAGAATGAAGAAAACTTTTATTAATATCTTTTTAAGTTTGGATTCGATTTTCATAAAATTTGAAATGACTCCACAAAATTCTACAACGATTATATATATTAAATTTCAAACCATTCGGTTGGATAGTTTTTGCGCTGTTATATGCGGACAGACGGACGGACCAGACGACGACTATAGGTGCTACGCATTTATATAATTACGAACGCACCTAAAAATAAGAACGCATACCACGCCCTTACGTTTAATATTAGCGAGGGGAATCGGAGATCTAACTGACCAACATGCTTAATCATGCCATCTCGAAGCAAAAGTTATCAAAAACTAATATGGGGAAAAATACCAGGAATCCTAAAATTCAATAACTTCCAAACGGTGACAGATATTAAAAAAATTATTGCAGGAGAGTAATGTATCAGGTTTTTTTTTTTTTTTTTTTTTTTTTTTTTTTTTTTTTTTTTTACTGCGATTCCTGATTTTGGTTTGAATTACCAGCAATAGAAGGCGCTGCGAGCAATAAGCGTGCAATCGAGGCAAAATCTAAAATCACCCAAGATTGATGCGAAGGAAGGAGGTTCAATACATGGTGTGGACCTCATTCGCTAATACAATCTTGTTCTTAGGGCCCGATTCTGAATAATCGCGCCCGTCGGCCTAATCGTTCGGAGTTTTCGTGGTTTTCTTCGAGCCGTGGATTTATCCATGCGTAAATACGGGTTAGGTTCCCTTAGAAAGACCCCCACGAAGGGCTCTCCTCCCGGGCCTATATCCCAAGTGTAGATAATTGGCCGTCAATAATCAACCCAACCCAACCCAACCCGATTCTGAATAAGGTTTTATTGGTGAATGAGACCCATTCCATGTATTGAACCTCCTTCCTTCGCATCAATCCTGGGTGATTGATGTTTCCGCCTCGATAGGAGGTATAGTGTTCGCAGTGCCATTTATTGCTGGTAATTTGAACTAAAATCAGGAATCGCAGTAAAAAAAATCAAAAACGCGTACCACAACTGAAAACACACTTCTAGAAATTATTATTGATAGACAGTACTGTAACCGAAATCTTTTGTGTGTCCCTGTAAATGTACGATATTCACCATATTCCATATTAAACATCTTGTAGTGCGCCTCAGTAATATATATCACTTTCAATATGTTTGAGATAGTCTAATATCATTAAAATACACCGCAAATGATTTTTCCCTATCGATCGTAACGTAACGGAAATATCTTGAGTGTCCCTGTAAATGAACTATAATTGCCACACACTTCATTTTCAATACCGAACAAGCCATAGTAAACATCAATATCATATATCAATTGCATGGCAATCCGAATATATTTAAGCGAAAGCACGAACAGACGGCAGACATATACAGCAAACAAACAAACCGAATTCAGAAACACTTTCAATTATGTTAGAAAGTTTTTAAAATGAACAAAATGTTTATGACATTGCACACTTCTAAGGATGGTTCTTCTTATATCACCAATTCAGAAATTATAATCTAAATCAATAACATGCCATGAAAATGTTCAAACTAAAAGCTAAAAGAAACGATCTTAAGGAATTGGAACACGAATCTAATCGAAATTCGAAAACCAGGAAAAACTAGTTCCGATCAAACGAAAACCGGAACTGAACTTTTCTTAAGTACAGGAACAGAACTGAAATTATTCTACTGCTCTGTAACTAAACAGTTACAAATTTTCGTTTGTAAAAAGTAGGTTTATACAATTTTGATTATTTAAAAGATAAGTTAATATACAAACAACTGATATAATTTATTTTGTGGTATTTAGTTTTTTGATATAAGTCATGTCAAGAGTTAAATTAGAATTTATGCATGTTGAAACTTATAATACTGTCAGAAATGAATTGTTTATATTCAGAATTCATTACTTGTATTTGCATTTAATCAATAGTTACATTAAAAATTAGAAAAAAAATAATGTTTGAAATAATTACCCTTTTCAAAGTTTTTTTTCCTTAATTTACCCAGTAGCAATTATTAATTTAGCATTGCCACCGAACGAGATTGAAATTCTAAATAAAACATAATAGAAATTGATGCATTTTGAAAATAAATAAATAATATTATTAATAAAATAATAATAACTACTGTTCATTCATTCATTTTTTTTTTTTTATAGAAATAAAACAGAACCGAAATGAAATATCTTATTTTAAATTGAACCAAAAACGATAATCGGAGCAAAAATATTACAGTTCAAGGCCCGGTTAAAAAATTATAAAGATTCTTATTTATATTTCTTAGAATTTCAAATTTTATGAAACAATTTTGAATAATGAATAGATGGGTATGCACAAGAATTTTACAGAATGTGTACATTATAGAATATTGGTACATATTTAACGGCCCATGGAAGTCATGGACGATAACCCTGAATATTTGGAGGCATCTCCCAACGTCATTCAATATGAAATGACAAGGGGAAATTATTTTACTAATTTCATCTTAATATTCACTTTAATATATAATTTTTCCCCATTCTGAATTTATAAATAGGGAATAATTATATAGACGAATGATAGTTAAAGAAAATAGGCTAACCATTTATTCATTCATCTAAAAAGGTTTATTTATTTATTTATTTATTTTTTTTTTTTAAGTATTTTTCTTTTGCCACGTTTTGTATCTACTTTAATGAACTAAGAAAGAGGAGGATACTGCTACATAATTTATTTGTGGGGAGAAAAAGAAACAAGTTATTTAACAGAAATGAATGCATAAAAGATAAATTCTTCGAGATGTTACACCATATTACATTAAAACTATAGAACACATATGAAGGATCACATTATACTTAGGAAAAATGAGCAAAACAACAAGATTTTCATGACTTTGCACACTCCTAAGAATGGTTCTTCTTATATCACTTCAGAAAATATAATCTAAATCAACAACATGCCATGAAAATTTCAAACTAAAAGCTAAAAGATCTTGAGTATTTGGAACAGGAATCTAATCGAAAATTGAAAACTATTTCCGATCACACGAGAACTGGAACTGAAATTTTCTTAAGTTCCAGAACAGAACTGAAATTACTTTCCTGCTCTGGAACTAAACAGTTAAAAATTTTCGTTTATAAAAAAAATAGATTAAAAAAATTTGGTTATTTAAAAGATAAATTAACGTACAAACAACTGATATCGTTTATTTTTGGTCTTTAGCTTTTTGATATAAGGCATGTCAAACATGTCTTGATATAAGTCATGTTTTATTACTTGTATTTGCATTTAATCAATATTTACATTAAAAATTAGAAATGAAATAAGTTTTGAAATAATTACCCTTTTAAATTTTTCATTTATTTATTTATTTTTAAATTTACCCAGTAGCAATTATTAGCTTAGCATTGCCATCGAACGAGATTGAAATTCTGAATAAAACATAAGGAAAATTGATGCTTTTTGAAAATAAAAATAAATAAATAATAAATAATAATAATAACGGTTCATACATTCGGAGCCAAATGGATCTGAAAACCTTTATTTATTATTTTTTTATAGAACTAAAACATAACGAAATGAAATATCTTACTTTTAATTGAACCAAAAACGATAATCAGAGCAAAAAATATTACAGTTCAAGGTCCCGTTAAAAAAATTATAAAGATTCAGACAAAGGCATTACTTTAATGATAAATACTATTACATTTTTTGTAAATTAGCTATCTTCATTGGAGGCATCAACATCTGGGGCAAAAACGAAACTTGTCACATAGGCTGAGACCAAGTGACAGTAGAAACAAATTATATGTTGGATATTACAATTTACAATATTAAGCAACAGATTACAGTGTTAGATTTATTTCACAAAAATGTGGCTTGACACTTTCTTTCCCCGACCCCTTCAATTCTTCGAGATATTACACCATACTACATTAAAACTAGAACACATATGAATGAACACATTTTACTTAGGGAAAATGAACAAAATCCCAAAATTTTCATGAGTTTGCACACTCCTAAAGATAGTTCTTCTTATATGACTTCAGAAAATATAATCTAAATCAAAAACATGACATCAAAATTTCAAACTGAAAGCTAAAAGATCCTATAGGATTTGGAACAGGAATCTAATCGAAAATCAAAAACCAGGAAAAAATATTGCCGATCAAACGAAAACAGGAACTGCAGAACTTTTCGTAAGTTCCGGAACAGAACTGGAATTATTTTCCTGCTCTGGAACTAAACAGTTAAAAAGTTTCGTTTATAAACAATAAGTATATAAAATTTTGGTTATTTAAAAGACAAATTAACATACAAACAACTGATATCGTTATTTCTGCTCTTTTTCTTATTATTTTTTTTATATTTTTATTTTGGATCTTCCTTTTAAAATTTAACTTTTGACATAAGTAATGTCAAAAGTTAAATTAGAATTTATATATGTTGATACTTATAAAATTACCAGAAATGAAATATTTATATCCAGACTTTATTACTTGTTTTTGCATTTAATCAATATTTACGTTAAAAATTAGAAAACAAATATTTTTAAAAATAATTACCCTTTTTTAGGTGTTGTTATTTATTTTTTTAAATTTTACCCAGTAGCAATTATTAGTTTAGCATTGCCACTGGACGAAATTGAAAACCTTAAAACACATAATGGAAGCTGATGCATTTTCAAAAATAAATAAATAAATAAATAAATATAATAAAATAAATTAAAATCAAATAAAATAATAATGGTTCATCCATTCGAAGCCGAATGAAACTGAAACCGTTTTTTTTTTTTTTTTTTTGTAACAGAACTAAAACAGAACCGAAATAAAATACTTTTTCATTGAACCACAACGATAATCGGAGCAAAAAATATTACAATTCAAGTTAAAAAATTATACAGATTCTTATTTAAATTTCTTAGAATTTGAAGATTTTTTAAGAACTTAATGCAGAATAATTAAAAGAAGGGTACGCGCGAGGATTTTAAAGAATTTCTGCATTATGAAAATATGGTGGATACTTGGCGTCTCGTGAAACGAATCATGGACAATAAATAACCCCTAAATAACTGGAGGCATCTCCCAATGTTATCCAATATGAATTGCAGGGGTCGATGCAGGTATTTTTTCTTGGTTCCCATTTTGAGAAAAGTAAAAGTTGTTTTTTTTGTGAAATTTATTATATTTTTGTGAAAAACAACATTTTGTAACGAAAGATGAAATAAACTTACTCAAATTCGAATCAAGCATTTATAAACAAAGACTTTTTAAAATCATTTTGCCGAAATTTTCCTCTCTGGTGAACTTGTTTGTTTACAAATTACACATTTTAAAACATCACAAAATAATAAATAATTAATAAATAGTACGTTTTTATGGAATAGAATTTTGTGAAAGAGCCCATTTTATTAAAAGGAATTTTGTGAAGGAACCTGTTTTATTGTAAAGAATTTTGTGAAGGACCACATTTTATTAAATAGATTTTTGTGAAGAGGCTCAACAGTTTTATTAAATTTGTGAACCCGCTCAACAGTTTTATTAAATAGATTTTTGTAAAGGGGCCTGTTTTATTAAATAGATTTTTGTAAAGGGGCCTGTTTTATTAAATAGATTTTTGTAAAGGGGCCTGTTTTATAAAATAGATTTTTTTGAAGAAGCCCTAAATAAGCCCCAAATTTTACCTGGATCGACCCTTGAATCGGCATACCCAGAAACATGACGTTTTTGATAGTATATGTGCAATATCTGACGTACAACTTTTCCTTAATTCGTTATTATTACGAAATACGATTAATGAACTTAAAATATATTAAACCTCCTTGATCGTACAAAAATGATTTGCGAATTTTCATTTTCGAAAGTTCATGCATTTTATTTAGAAACGAGTAATTTATCTATAAATCTGAGTATATGCTATTTAATTTGGGGTTTGTCTTGTTCTAAACCAGTCTTTTCTTCTCGCGGATCACAAACATGTTTGCTATATTAGGTGGGCCGCAACATATATATATACTTATAATATATATATTTTTTACCACACCTATATGGATGTTATAACTAAAACAGTTATATGAAAACAAAAATTGTAGGAAGCAATATAACAAAATTTATATAATCAGTATTATTACTAGATATATAATAGGTATAAACTTAATAATACAGGGGAGAATTTCCATGTTCTAAAGATAATACAGTTAAGGGATTTTGTATAAGAAACCAGACTTTTACCATTCTGAAATATAAAAGTTCATAGAGCCGATTTAATTAATTTTAAATAAATTTTAATTAGTCTTAAGATTAAAAAATATATACACCATAATAACGCAGATAGTTTTACATGTAAAAAGAACTATATAAAGTAATAATTATTAATATTAATTAATTAATTAATTAATAATGAGTTTTCTCAAGTTTGAATTTTCACTGCGTGGGAAGCAACCATAGTGTTTTAATCTTGTATGTTTGTTGAATAAGTATCATTTATAAGAAGAAAAAAATGACCGACATTAAAACATTTGTCAATTATTCCAAAGAACATACATATATTTAATAAATGTCCTACTGTATCCTATAGCAATTGTTTAATTCACATAAATTTAACATGATGAGAGGTAACTGAGTAATATTTGCATATGTCCCGATTGAAAAGCGGTCGTCCCGCTTTTTTCTCCTCTTTGTTCCACTTTTTGTGATGCTGAACTTGGCAAAACTAGTACCGATGTCCCATTAAGGCTGTTCTCCAAAAAATATTTCCCCCACTCAACAAGGCGAAACTTTCTGGCACATTTTCTTACGTACATTTTTTAAACGTAAAAGCATGACACTTGCAGGCATGATTATTAGTGATTTGCAATCGAACAGTTTTTTTAATTTTTCGATAAATTAATTACCATTTGAGTCATAAGCGATTGTTGTCTCGGGACGTCAGTTATTTTTTCTTTCCAGCGCTGTCGTGTCACAACGCCAAATTTGACAGCTTTTTCTGAAAAACTTCTCCTTTACCAAAAAATGGGAAAATTTGTTTGATTACATAGTTTCTGAATAAGAGCACCTGACAATTTCATGCGTTTGAGAACAAAATTGAATTTAAACATGTGTCAGAAAGTAGGCAGTTTGGATTTCAGAACAGCTTTAAAGAAGAACGATTCTATATCTAGTATTTCCAGATAGACATCCCATTTAATTTGAGTAAAAAGCTTTTTCAAAGCCGCCGACTAAATGAATCACGTTTGTTCCACGGATAATTTAATTTAATAAAGCGGCATATTCTAACAGATGACATTGGGGGATGATCAACTGCATGCACTCACGAAAGGAAAGGAAAGAGTCATCAACTGTATTTAAATCTCCCGACCCCACATTTGTCAATTGCAGTCGAAGAATGGGTATAGAAAAGATTTTTATACACTATTTTAAGTCTTATTCTCTTAAATTATATAAATTCAGGCCCACAGAGATAGTGCGCGTGCCTTGATAGTGATTCGAATGTGGGCTCTTGCCACGAGTGTGACATTAGAATATAAAGTTGTTAAATAATTATCTAAAAAAAAAATAATACACATTTTATTAAAATGTAAGCATCAGTAATATTAACAAAATTTAGAAAAAAAATTAGCATCTGGGGTCAAAAGCTCCATGATAATATATACATTTCCAGCTACAGTTGGACGTTTTAAAGCTCCCCCTCACGCACCCCCTTCCCTAGCTCTGGTATTTCACCAGCTTAGCCACTGTATGGTTGGACCTCTTCTTGATGTTTTATTATTAGATAATTTTTTTTTTTAAATTGGTCCAAGTTACGAGTTTTTCCTTTTTTTTACTTGTTAATTATTGATATTTTCGTCATTTTCCGTAAAATGAAGGGTACTTAGTCACCCTTAACAGGAAATCTATTTTATATCTAGTTTTGACACATAGACTTCCAATTTAATTTGAGTAAAAAGCTTTTTCAAAGCCGCCGACTAAATGAATCACTTTTGTTCCACGGATAATTTAATTTAATAAAGCGGCTTATTCTAACAGATGACATTGGGGGACGATCAACTGCATGCACTCACGTGAGGAAAGGAAGAAGTCATCAACTGTATTTAAAGCTTCCGACCCCACATTTGTCAATTGCAGTTGAAAATGGGTATAGAAAAGATTTTTATACACTATTTTAAGTCTTATTCTCTTAAATTATATAAATTCAGGCCCACATAGATAGTGCGCGTGCCTTGATAGTGATTCGAATGTAGGCTCTTGCCACGAGTGTGACATTAGAATATAAAGTTGTTAAATAATTATCTAAAAAAAATAATACACATTTTATTAAAATGTAAGCATCAGTAATATTAACAAAATTTAGAAAAAAAAAATAGCATCTGGGGTTAAAAGCTCCATGGTAATATATACATTTTCAGCTACAGTTGGACGTTTTGAAACTCCCCTCACGCACCTCCTCCCTGGCTCTGGTATTTCACCAACTTAGCCACTGTATAGTTGCACGTCTTCTTGATGTTCTATTAGTAGATGACTTTTCTAAATTGGTTTTCTTTAGTACTATATAATAACATTAGCATACAGAATTTAACCCAATCAACTTACGAGTTTTTAATTTTTTTTAACTTGTTAATTATTGATATTTTTGCCATTTTCCGTAAAATGAAGAGTACCTAGTCACCCTTAACAGAAAATCTTTTCTATATCTAGTTTTGGCAGATAAGACTTTTTCAAAGCCGCCGACTAAATGAATCACGTTTGTTCCACGGATAATTTAATTTAATAAAGCGGCATATTCTAACAGATGACATTGGGGGATGATCAACTGCATGCACTCACGAAAGGAAAGGAAAGAGTCATCAACTGTATTTAAATCTCCCAACCCCACATTTGTCAATTGCAGTCGAAGAATGGGTATAGAAAAGATTTTTATACACTATTTTAAGTCTTATTCTCTTAAATTATATAAAATCAGGCCCACTGAGATAGTGCACGGGCCTTGATAAAGATTCGAATGCGGGTTCTTGCCACAAGTGGTCGCATTCGAAAATAAACTTGTTGAATAATAATTATTATTTTTTAATAATACATATTTGCTTAAAATTTAAGCATCGCTATATTTACAGAATGTAGAACAAAATATTAGCATCATGGGTCAAAAGGCCTGTGGTTATGTACCCATTTTCAGTAATTGTCTTGATAATTAGCAACGAATAATACAAATATGTTTTGTTTTATCTTTTAATTTACCATTTTAATTTTCTTTTTAAAAATTTACTATAGTTTTCTAAATTTGCACAATGTTTATTAATTGTCATAGTCATTAATTTAATGGCATTTTTAATATACAGTTTCATGAATAAGAAGATGCTATTCAATGGCATGGTACTATGATTTTACTTAGTTATATATATACAGAAAACAAATAGACAGTTAAAAATAATTTATTTAAATTAAGTTTATAAATTACTATCAAATGAACTACATAATATTGTATATATGTATGGTGCACATACTAGAGTTTTATTAGCAATAAAATGCAATAAAAAATTCAAAGGTAGAAATTTAAATAAAAATAATATTTATGATAAAAAGAAAATATTAAAAAAAATAAATAAATATAAAATCTTTTAAAGATAGATGGAAAGATTATAAGATTTTTGGTGTATTTTACGATATAATTCTTCAAAAATGGACTATAATATGAAAAAAAAAAAAAAAAGCACTAAAAATAACACATTGACAAGGTTAATAAAGTTTTGTGTAAAAATATGATCATAATAATTGAATTATCATTTTCGAAGTGAAGAAATTATACATACAACTTAGCATATAAAAATACACTGTAAATTTGTTAAACGGAAAATACAACAGTTGCCGGAAGCGAGATTCTAAAAGATAGTCACGTTTTAGCATTATTGGCTTTAACTGCCTTCTCATTCGCTGTTATCAGTCACGTGTCATAGATGATGTTGGTGCTTGGCGTTTTAGATTTGGCGCACTTCTATAGGTCTTGGAAATTTTCGAAAATTGAACAGTTTACAAATATAGTTTCAGTTTCATTTTAATGACGGCCCTTGATGTAGATGTCAAAAAAATTTAAATGTTTGAATGATACATCCAAACTGATGTCCGATTTTACTCTCTTAGATGTAAGTAATTAAAAAAAAAATGACTTATAGTAATCGTTAATTAGTATGGCGCTATTCATACTATTGATTATTATTACCCCACAGCAAAAAACTGTAAATTATTTTAAAAGCTGAAATTTTTCTTTATAATGTGTATTTCGTTTAAATGTAGATTTTTAAAACAGGAAATTTTATAAAATGAATTGAAGTTTTAATACATTATTTTATTTTAATAAATTTAATATTAAATCATGCTTCTGTTTTTTCATAGAAATTAACCTAATTTAATGCAACATAGAAGTTAATCTAATTAACCTAGAAAAACTTAATAACTATCATCAGAAAAGACTTTTCTAGACTTTAAGATAGTATAAAAATGTATTATAAATTATCGTTAAATATCAGTGTAAATAGTAAAAAATTAATAAAAAAGGCTAGTGAGGGGGGGGGGGGGGGAGGAATGAAAATTATCTACCTTTCACACCAGAAAAACGGTAAAAGAGAAATTCCGTAAGGGGGGAAAAAAACATCAATAATGCTGTTAAAATTATTACCTAATTTTATCAAGTTTGGATAAAAATAGGGAAGGGACGAGCGTCCCTCCCCCAAATTAATTGTGAAATGAATTATTTATCATGTACTTTTATTTTAAACAAAGGCACTGTATCTAATATTTTATAAGGTTCTCTCCCCCCCCCCCCCCTTAAAATATGTATGAAAGTAAAAAAAGTTTTTTTTTTAAACATTCTTTTATAAACATTGAATGTTTATTGTAAAAATCACGCCTAATTTCGTGACTGCAACTCATGTTGTTCCAAAAAAATTCTGTTTCAATGTGTTAATTTAATGTCGACCACGATTATGGAAAATTCCCCGCTTTAATTTATTCTAAGTAGAAAGCGCGAACTAGTGAATTTTTTAAGAATTACAATTTTTGTTCTGTTTCTTGTTTTAACATATGGTAACAGTAAAGAGAAAAGGGATTATTTAAATTATCTATTAAGGATTTTTAAATTGTTTCCACAACGTATAATCATAATTTGATTAATTTTTAAACTATTAATTGATAAAAGCATGTTTTTTTAATTACAATCTTTATTTTCCATTTGTATTTTACTTTTTAGTGTTTAAATATTTCATTGGTGCATTTTCACAGCCAGTTGGCATATTTTAAAGAATATGGTTTGGCACATAACCTCCATTGTTGTTGTAACTCGTTTACACACGTAACTATAAATAATATTTGACAATTTACCAGCTTGGCCCTGCTCATGTTAAAATGCCTTAAAATTAATTTAAAATTACGATCTAAAAATATTAAAATGCTGTATTGTCATCGGAAACATACCTGTGTACATCATTTTTATAATTCTAGCCTATCAGGAAGTGAGTACAAAATAGATTTCAAAATTCCATCTTTAGATACATGAACAAAGTTAAATAAAATAAAATAATGTAAAACCTATTGCAATCATGCAATAACCAGATAACTATGTTCAATCACATTATATATATATATATATATATATATATATATATATATAAACTTATTGCAAAAATTAACCATTGAAACAGAAATAACTGACCAAATGCAAATATATATATATATATATATATATATATATTTACATAAAATTAAACTTTTATTTTAAAAGGACAGCGTAACACAAATAAGAAAAAAATCAACTTAGATATGCAAAAGTTTTTACCTAATATTTTTTGTAATGTTGTTTCTTTATGTTTAAAATTTATTTAAAAACTTACAGCGTTTTTTTTAATTAATTTATTTTAGACAGAATTTTTTGAAAATGTTCAGTATTGATGCTTATATTTATTTAATAAGAGCTTATATCTTTTTTTAAAAATGTTTTTTATACTGTCTTAAACTGTAAAAAAAATGTTTTTCTAACGATAGTTATAAAATTTCCTAGAGCAATGTGGGAATTTTCATATTATTTTAGATTTAAAAAGCAAAATTTAATTTTTTTCTTTCCATTTTCTGAAAAAATACTTGTCATATCATTTTAAAATCTTCATACAGTTTAAAATCTAAACCGTTACACTCTCGTTTTATAAAATGTCATCAAACTATCTTAAATGATTTTCCATGGTTTATTTTAAATGAAAGCTGAACATAACAATCGCTTCAAAATTATCAACTGAATGTTTTCCTCTTCGTTTTTCTAGCCATAGAAATAGACAGACGAGTTGGCGACGTTTTCTCTAACGGCAAGAGATTACTCTCTGAAAAGAACACGACTAAACGACCAATGGGGTGTCTGGATTTTCCGATAATGCTAAAACGTGACTATCTTTTAGAATTTCGCTTGCCGGAAGGTCTACGTAATTTCACGGTAATTCCGTAAAAACACTTAGAATAGAGAATTAATTCTCTATAATTTGAAAGAAAATGGGCAAATTAAAATTACGTTAAGAAATGGAAAACTACAAGTAGCATAACTGCGCAATTTTATGAAAAAAATGCTTAGATTTGAGAATTTATTTTAATTCATTTTTAGCTTATATTTAAAAGTTATCCGTGATTTGAGAGAAAACTGACGAATCTAACAGAAAATGTTCGATCATTATTATCGAAAATATATATACTTATTGACTTTTTTTTCAGTTCGATTCAAAGTTCACGTAAACCTAATGAAATGCTTCTAATTACGTACAGATATAAAAAAAATCTGTTTTTATAAATTTGTAAAGCTAAATTAACGGTAGTTGATGATAATAATAACAATAATAATTTTTTTTCCCCCGAATATACAATTCCAACGTAGCCGACAGTCTTAAATACCTTTATATAAATCCGTGTATTGAGAATTCAAGCTAGGAATCGTCAGTAGAATTTATAATTGTGCCATTGCGGATTAGGATTTCATAACTAATGTGTCCTATATTAGATGGGTTATAATTTCGCATGCTGTTTGTAATTTTGAAAGTATAGCCATCATAAATGATTATGTATTCGAATTTTTCATGTGAACCAGTAAAAAACTATGTTTAAGATCATGATGTTTTCAAATATGAGGGGGTTAGAATGACAGTGGAGTAAGTCAATATTTAGTACTTCGAGAAATGAAGGGTTTGTGAAACTTGTCGTATTGACGTTGCATGAAGTGATCCAACTTGTTTTGCCATCTATAGCGACTCTCTAAGCGAACTATGACTTATTTGACTGTCACACTGAACAGGAATTAATATACGTTCAGTGAAAATGTGGTTATCTAGATTTTTAAAATTCTTGACTTACTCCACTGTCATATTAACCCCCTCATATGTAAGTGCCACACTGTGAATATTTTTATTCAAGTTCTAACAAGATTTTACAAATTATATATATATAACAGAAGGTTTTTATCCCTCTAAATACAATACTCTAAAATAAGTATTTAAATTCTGATGAGGTGCAATAAAGTTGCATTTCTTGCAGGTTTATTTCAGCGTCTGAACCGCTCATAAAAAGAATATGCGAGGGAAATAATGAAAATGTTTTCACATCTACAAATAAAGTTAATGCTGTAAAGGAAATATTTTTTGCTCACCCGAATCAAGAAACGGTAGAGGATGGAATAGAAAAATTCAACAACAGACATTACAATCTATTGATATTCTCTCATTTATCAATTTGAAAATAATTACAAAAGAAATCTTCAGATCTCAACATTATATTTTTGAGAAACGAGTTCTTCTGCAGTGAAAAATATCAAAACAAACGTAGAACTCGGATAGATCCTTGGAAGAACTGGATCCTTTTAAGATTAAGAAGAATGTCAATCCGAAAAGTTCGATTTTTCAAAAAAATATATAAATATATAAACATATATATATAAATTAAACAAATAAATAACCGCCAAACTGAGCTATATAATTTTAATTATAATGTACAGTAAAGAGTAAAAATAAAAAACTCATTTTCAAGAATTTTATTTATTTTTTCGGGACATATTATAATAAATTGTTTTTCCTTTTCTTATTCGCCGTGATGAAGTAGCTTGTTTGTGTTGATAAATAAATGTTTAAGGTATGTTCCTTTTAAATGTTTTTTAATAATCATAATTTAAGTATACCGTGGACGTTTAAATATGCGTTAGGTGTTTTGAGATAAAAAAGTTTCATAGACACTGTTGTCTCAAATCTCAACTGCATATTCCTGTGCCGTGGCGATTCAAGTATTGTTGTGAATGTATTCACATTTCTTTCGTTTAATATTAACCAAAATAATTTTGTACTATAGAATTTCAATATACAAAAAAAAAAAAAAAAAAAAAAAGCATTTTAATGAAATACTATTTTTGGATTTTTTAAAAATGTACACATGGCTATCTATAAAACATCCACTTTTAAGCAACAAAACAACATCAACTGTAAGAACAACAAATAGCAGCATCGATGCTTTGATTGGAAAGTTATGATTGAACATATAATTAAAAAAATAAATAATAAACTGAAAAATTCTTTTTTCCTGTGTCATTGAAAATGAATAAACTAATAGAAACTCTAGCGGAAAAAAAAGAAAGAAAAAAAAAAAAAAACAATGGTGGAATTACTACTATAACTTTCCGCTCTACTTTACAAACTTAATATATGCAACAGAAAACTGTTTTTAACTTCAGCAAGATGATTTAATTGTTTCTAATTCGCACAATTCCGCCTTTCAAGGCTTTTCCTTTTGAATCACGTGATCACATTTCTGCTCTTTAGTGACCCATGTCCGCGTTAGCATTTAGCATTTGATAATTAGCCATAAAAGCTTTAGTCTTGCTAATATAATATAATTGTATGGTTAAAAATAGTATGAATGTAAATTTGTTTAGCAGTCCAATCCAACTGCAAATGCGTGGTTTGAATGTATTTTGCTTGTTTCTTTGAACGTTTTTTTTTTTCTGTAAGACTAAAGCATAATTTTTATTATTCAACAATAACATAAAGAAAAACAATGCGTCAAGTATAGATTATGAAACAGTTTCCAACACATTCAGAATATTGTAACAAAACTTCACAGTATAATTTGGAAAACGCACAACACATTTGAAAACCCGATTTCGACAATTACCATCTAATAGTCCGAAAAATATCCGAATTATTTTGTGCAGCCCTCTACATGATCTATAGATTTGTGTATATACTACATATTAGGCAAAACCATTATTTAAACTATTGATTCGGGAATTCTAAATTGTTTTCTCAACGTATATAATCCTAATTGAATTAATATTATAAACAATTAATATAAAACTATATTAATATATTAATATAACTATATTAATAAAACTATAATTAATAAATATTACAACTAATAATAACATTATATAAAATAAAATAAATATATATATATAAAATTAAAAAATATAATTAATTAATAAAACTATATATTAAAGAAAAGTATATTACTATAAAACTATTAAATTACAGCAGAGTGTTTTTTAATTTTACCCTCTTTAATATATATATTTTTTCTACCTTTTATTGTTTAAAATATTTCATTGTTGCAGTTTCACAGACCGTTGGCATGTTTTGGCGAGAAAGGTTTTTAGAGTAACTCCATTATTTCTGTAACACGTAAACAGTTGTAACCATATAAAGAATATTTGGCGATTTATCACCTCCGCCCGGCTAGTGGAAAAATGCCTTAAAATTAATTTATTAATATATATATATATAAGTTCTAAAAATATTAAAATGTTGCATTGTTATCTAAAACACATCTGTGTACATTTTTCTTTTCTTTTCTTTTTTTTTCTTTTCTTTTTTTTCTTTTCTTTTTTTCTTTCTGTTTTTAAAAAATAATTCTAGCCTCTCCGGAAGTGAGTGAAAAATCAATTATAAAATTCCAGCTTTACATACAAAAAGAAAGTTATGTTACAAAAAAAGAAGAAGAAGAAAAAGAAAAAAAGCAAGTCAAGCTCTTATATCCCTTTAAAGGTTGATACATATAAATTCATAAGAATTTTAGAAGTTTTTTAAACGTACGTGTTAATACAAATAAGAATTTTAATAGTATTTTTATTACAAATTAAAATAATTTACATTGCCCTTTTTTTCGGCTCCGGTAGAGCAATTTGTTTGTGTTAGTAAATAAATAAAAAATGACATGTAGCCCTTTCATAACGTTTTTTAAATAAAATTAAAAATGGCATATACCCTATAATAAATAAAAGATGACATACTGTTTTTCTTACTGTTTTTTAAATAAAATAAAAATGACACATAGCCCTTTCATAATGTTTTTAAATAAATAAAAAATGACATATAGTCCTTTCATAATGTTTTAAAAATAAATTAAAAATAACATACAGCCCTTTGATAATGTTTTATAAATAAATTAAAAAATGATACATAGCCCTTTCATAATGTCTTTTAAATAAATTAAAAATCGACATCTAGCGCTTTCATTATGTTTTTTAAATAAATTAAAAAAATGATACATAGCCCTTCCATAATTTTTTTTAAATAAATAAAAAATGGCATATAACCCTTTCATAATGTTTTTAAAATAAATTAAAAATGACATACAGCCTTTTGATAATGTTTTTTAAATAAATTAAAATTTGGCATATAGTCCCTTCATAATGTTTTTTTAAATACATTAAAAATGACTCATAGTCATAGCCATTTCATAATGTTTTTAAAATAAATTAAAAACAAGAACGAAAAATCATGCGTCAAGCATAGATTATGTAACACTTTCCAACGCTTCCAAAATAATTTTACAAATCATACCATTTAATAAGCTAAAAGATAACATCTAAGTAAACAATTTGGAAAAGGCATAACATATTTAAAAACATAATTTCAGGAATTTCCAACATATACAATATTCGGAAAAATATCCGAATACTTTTATTCAACCCTGTATAGGATCTATAGATTTGTATATAGACTACATAGGATGCTAAATTTTAGTTCAGTTAGGAAACGCGTAGCACAGTTTAAAATTCTCCTTCTGGAGAATAAAATAGAATATAGGTCAATAAACAGAAATGTGTTCGCGAACTTTTGTGCTTCCCTGTATAGGATCTACAGAGTTTATACACACCAAGTAATATACAAAAAGTGAGTTAAATTTAAAATCGCGTTCAGCAACTTAAAACGCACTTCCAGGAATTATTGCTAACAGGCAGTAGAGAATTCTTTTGTGTGTCCCTGTAAATGAACGATGACTGCTATACACACAATATTCTGTAGTAAGCCTCTTGTAATGCACCTTAGATATATATATATAAATTTCAATGCGTTTAAAATAGTGAAACATTATTTAAATAAACCGCAGACGATTTTTCTCCATAGACGTAATGTAACGGAATTCTTTTGACTGTCCCTGTAAAGTAACTATAAGTGCTATGCACACCCTATTCCATATTAAGCTTCTTCTAATGCACCTTAGTGATATATATCAATTACAATGCGTTTAAAATAGTGAAACACTATTTAAATAAACCGCAAATGATTTTTCCCCATAGACCGCAATGTAACGGAATTCTTTTGAGTGTCCCTGTAAAAAAACTATAAGTGCTACACACTTCCGTTGAAATAGGGAACATGCTATAGATAACGAAAATAACATATAAAAATTGCAGAGCAATCCGAGCATATTTACGCCAGTTAGAGCACGGCCAGACGACAGACGGCAGACGGCCAGACAAACCGAAGTCATAAACACTTTTCAACTAGGTTGGAAAGTGTTAATGACATAATTCCCTTTCATAATGTTTTTTTAATCATCATATTTGTAGTGTGCCGCAGAAGTTTAACCATGGGTTTAAGTGTGGCAGACGGCAAAAAAGGTTGAGAACCACTGCCTTAGTTAAGAATTTTTTTCTGGTTTGTAAATTTAATCAGTTTCAGTATACATAATTTCTTATTTAACTTTTGACATGCCTTGTATCAAAAGTAAACGATGTCAATGCACTGCATTCCAATTTACTTTTTTAAATAACTGAAGCTTTATAAATTGATTTTTTTATTTTTAATAAAACTGATTTACGGAAAAATTATGGATAGAAATATAATTCTAGTTTAATTCCCGGAACAGAAAAACTAATTTAGGTTCAGTTTTTGAACCTTTTGTTTTTGATTCATTTGAATTTTTTTTTTTTCCGATGTGGTTCCACTTTGAAGTCTAGGTAAAAAGTTATTTGCTTAACCCAAAACAAGAGATATTACTAAAATCATAATACTAATATAGGGAACAGCATGTTTATCTTCCCAAGAATATTTCTTTAAATCGTGCAAAAACTGTTAAAACAAAATTTAAACACGACTAAAACTTTTTATCTTTCTACCATCTTCTCGTGTAGCTTTTTTGCATTTTTGCAAGATCTTTTACAGGAAGTTTTCGAAATTTTAAACGGCAGATTTCTTCATGAATAAAAATAGTTATTTTTATTTATTGCCCTTAGAGTGTGCTCTATTTAGTTCAAACTAATGGGCAAAGGGTTGATTAAAAAATATAGACCGTTCATAGTTACGTCATCATTTTAAATTCGCGATCGTTTAAGCTTTTAAATCGCAATTTCATTTCATTTTATTTTATTTATTTATTTATTTTACTTTATTTTATTGTTTTGGCCAATGGAAAACATTAAAAATCTGCCTCGTCTGCAAATTTTACCGACGGACCAAAATGGTCAAAAGTATTTTTGAAAATAATGAAATATATATTTATTAATCTTAGCAATTTTTAAATAAAATATGCTAATAAGACAGTTATTATTATTATTATTATTATTATTATTATTATTATAACATTTTCAGTCAGATCTTTCGTATATTTGCAGTTGAATGTAATGCTAAGATTGTCAATCACAGTAACCCAATATTGCACAGATTGTTCTTTTTTAGTTGACTTTGAATTATTAAATTTGAATGAAGAAGAAAATTACATGACGAAAATTCCAATGTAAAGAAATGAAGAAGAAAATTACACAAAGAAAATTCCAACGTAAAGAAATGAAGAAGAAAATTACATGAAGAAAATTCCAATGTAAAGAAATGAAGAAGAAAATTACACGAAGAAAATTCCAATGTAAAGAAATGAAGAAGAAAATTACACAAAGAAAATTCCAATGTAAAGAAATGAAGAAAAAAATTACATGAAGAAAATTCCAATGTAAAGAAATGAAGAAGAAAATTACGCTAAGAAAATTTCAATGTAAAGAGATGAAGAAAAAAAATTACACGAAGAAAATTCCAACGTCAAGAAATGAAGAAAATTGCACGTAGAAAATTCCACTGTAAAGAAATGAAGAAGAAAATTACAATGTAAAGAAATGAAGAAGAAAATTACAATGTTTTTACGTTTTTACAAACTAGTAAAGAAAAAAATATATATATTGATGATATTATATTTCCAACACCTTTGAGTCTGTTCCACAATATTATCATGTAATTAAAATAATTAAATTATATTAAAATAATTAAATATAATAATAATAATAATAATAATAATAATAATAATAATAATAATAATAACTACATTATTAGCATACTTTAAATTCTTGTAGATATAAAAATTTTAAATTTTTTAGTCAGATTTTTCATATATTTAAAATTGAATGTATTTTTTTTTGTGTATTTTTAATGTAATTAAGTTGTCAATCCCAATAAATCAATATTGCACGAATTGCTCTTTTTTAGCTGACTTTGAATTATTAAATTGTAATGAAGAAGAAAATTACATAAAGAAAATTCCAATGTAAAAAGATGAAAAAAAATTACAATGTTTTCAATTTTTTTACAAATTTCTAAAGAAAAAAAATATTGCATTGATGATATTATATTTCCAACGTCTTTGAGTCTGTTCGACAATATTATCATGTAATTAAAATAATAACATATTAGAATAATAATAATAATAATAATAATAATAATAATAATAATAATAATATAGGCAGCAACAGTTTTATGTCGGCAAGAAATTATTTAAAGCATACCAAAAATTTCAAATAAAATATTTAAAGATATTCCAGTGAAAAGAATTAAGTATAATAGTCCTGTTTTTAGGTGCGTTCGTAATTATATAAATACGTAGCACCTATAGTCGTCGCTTGGTCCGTCCGTCTGTCCGTCCGTCTGACTGTCTGTCTGTCTGTCCGTCTGTCTGTCCGTCCGTCTGTCTGTCTGTCCGCATATAACAACGCAAAAACTACCCAACCAAATGGTTTGCAATTTAAAATATATTATCTTTGCAGAATTTTGTCGAGACATTTCAAATTTTATTAAAATCGAATCAAAACTTTAGGAGATATTAATAAAAATATTTATTAAGAAATTTGAATTTTTTTTTTTTTAAATCGGTGCTTTTTTGTTATAGGAGCTTCCGATGGATGTTAAATCGTCAAGCGACCGAGATACTTATTTTATGACAGAAATTAATCTGCAGACGATATACAGTGTCTCACAAAAGTGATGGGACACTTGTGCTTTATAAAAAGAAACTGCAATAAAATAAATAAACAAACATGTGCAAAAATTTTTTGGGTGTGTTTCATATTTAAAGTTAGTAACAATTATTACATAACATACATTTTGTCAAAATATTAAAATATTAATTTAGTAAAAATACAATTGTTCAGAACGGAGCAAAAAATGGCTCACATAAGTGATGGGACACTTACTTTTCCATCAAATATTTATCCACAAATTTTACTTTTTAAAAGGTTTTAATATTTTGTTGGATTTCCTTTTACTTTTAAAACATGATTTAATCTTTTTGGGATGGATTCGACTATTTTTTTTGTGATTTCTGGAGTGATTTTACCCCATTCTTCTTGAAGCACCGATTTTAGTTGTTGTTTTGAAGAAATGGTGTGTTTGCGAATTCTTGATTCCAATTCTTGCCAAATATTCTCTATGGGATTTAAGTCTGGAGATTGTGGTGGTGTTTTTATTATTTCAGGACAGTTATATAGCAGCCAGAGTCTAACGTTCAGAGCAGTGTGCTTGGGGTCATTGTCCTGGTAGAATTTAAAATCGTTATGAAGGTTCAATTTTCGTGCTGAAGATTTCAAATTTTGCTTTAAAATATCAATATACTTGTACTGATCCATTATACTGTCAATAAAAACAAAATTACCAACTCCAGCGGACGACATACACCCCCATACCATAACTCCTCCTCCACCATGTTTTACTGTTGGTACCAAGTTCTGTTTGCGAAGTTCTTCCCTGGGTTTTCTCCACACCAAGATTCTACCGTCAGAACCAAATATATTAAATTTACTCTCATCAGCAAATATAACTTTATTCCAGTGATCAGAATTCTTATTTATGTTGGATTTTGCGAAAGCTAGTCTGAGTTTTCTATTCTTTTCACTTACGAAGAATTTTTTCCTGGCTACTCTACCGTGATATCCAGCAGATCGAATTACCCTTCTAATAGTTTCAGGATTAACAATTATTCCATATAATGCTTGTAAATCAGCAGCAACTTTTGAAGCACTAATTCTTGGATTTTTTTTAATATTTCGAACGATAATTCGCTTTATTCCATTGGATAGCTTTGATGGTCAGCCAGGTCTTCTTTTATCCTGAATCATATGATTCTTTTTATATCGTTTAATGATATTGAAAACTGTTGAACGACTCAAGTTAACTGTTTCAGCAGTTTTTCTAATAGATTTTCCACGTTCAATATGCAAATTAATAACTAATTTTCGAATTTCAGGCGAAGTTTCTTTTCGTTTAGCATTCATGACTACACAGAGCTAAAAAACACAAAAATTCCAAAACAAACTGGAGAGAAATACTGCAGACGATTTTATAAATTATTGCCAATTGCTTTTAAGTAAAAATAAAACCCAAAAAATATTTTTATTGCTTATTTCAGGCGATTTTTGTTGCATATATAATGGTGTCCCATCACTTATGTGAGCTATTTTTTGCTCCGTTCTAAACATTTGTATTTTTATTAAATTAATATTTTAATATTTTGACAAAATGTATGTTATGTAATAATCTTTACTAAATTTAAGTATGAAACACACCCACAAAAAAAATGTGTACATGTTTTTTTAATTTATTTGATTAGTTTCCTTTTGTAAAGCACAAGTGTCCCATCACTTATGTGAGACACTGTAATTCATTTCACAGAATTAAAAATCATCAAGATCTGAATATTTATATAACTAGCTGATACATATATATCTGAATATTTATATAACTAGTTAAGATATTTGTATGAACAGTGTCATAAAATATATACTTAACTAGCTATTTAACCCGTTCTACGCACGGGATATCATGAATTTAATTATAAAACGTGCGTACGAACGCACCTCGTTTGTAACGTTTGACGTACAATTTCCAACTTGTTTCCTCTTATTTGGCTGTTTTCCACGTTTGTTAAATTCTTTAGTAGGTATTTGAAATTTTAAACAACATATTTCTTTTTGAATGAAGCATCGAATTTCATTCATTCTTATAATAATATTTTCCGTCAGATTTATCATCGATTCACAAGTTGAATGTTTTAAATCGTTTAATCAAGTAATTTAAAATTGTGCGGTTCATTTTTCTTTTATTGCCTTTGAATTATTAAATTTCGTATGACAACAAAATCTTCTACTTACCCATCATACTTAATATAGGATAAATTTGAATCGTTTTGAAAATCGATTTTTTTTTTTTTTTTTTTTTTTTTTTTTTTTTTTTTTGGCGGATATTTACAACGTTTCAGACACTGGAGATTCCGAAACATATATTTTTAGAAAAAAAAAAAAAATGCCGTCCGATGTACTTAGTATGTAATGATGAAAAGAAGCTTATTGAATTTGAGTAACCTCGATTATCCGGAACTATTTTTTTCGGACTCTCGAAATATTCGTTCTGATAAAAGGTACATAAAAATTTTCGAAATTGTTTATTTTAAGGAGTGAATATAAAATACAATAAAAAAAAACAAATTTTGCATAGAGCATGAAGTCGATCGGATAATGAGTTGCCGAGATATTTGGAATCCTATTTCCACACTCTTCGATTTTTCACATGACCCTGTATTTCATCCAAATTTCAATTCAAAGATATATTTTAATTGAAAATGAGACGCTTAATAAGATGCAATAAACCGCTAGTTAATAGGAGTATTGTATTTGAGTTATAAGGATGTTTCTTTTAAGCAATTCAGTAATCGAGCCTTTAAAGTTTATAACAGTCATCAAGCCACGATTTTATTAGAATTGCAATGCATTTTATATGTAGTTTACACATGTTTTATTTTAATATTTTACATGATGCATATCGATGATGGGTAGGTATTACGGTGGCCCCCAACGACTAGTTTTTTGTTTTTTAAGTTTTCATATTATTAAAGAGAAAAATACATGAATGAATTACTTTTTCACTCTTTTTGAGTCTTCTGCCAAATCCAGAAGGTATTTACATATATTGGGAACGATTTTGATGTTAAATTTAAAAACAACGAGATACAACAGCGAAAAAAAATCTGGCAACATGTAACAACGTGATAACTAAAATATTTGCTACTATGAAAAAATATCGTCTGCTACTGAAATGGCTCTTGAAAGAAGCGAGTGCCTTGAACGTTATATATTTGCTCTTATCCGAAGAGAGTTATTCATATTCCGTTATATGAAAATCTTTTAGCAGGTGATAAGTGGAAAAATTACCCCAATTGATGAAGCGTGGATTTCTAAATGACTGTAATAGAAAACATATAGATTTATTTTATTACCAGAAAAGAGGCCAAAATGACTTAAACAACTTTGGTTCAAACACTGCAAAGGAAGTTTCTCTAAAGGATTTATGGTGATTGCTGGAATCTCTTACAGCGGAAATATCGTCTGCTACTGAAATGGTACGCGAAAGAAGCGAGTGCCTTGAACGTTATATACAGTACCCTTATCCGAAGAGAATTATTCATATTCCGTTATAGTTATATGAAAATCTTTTAGCAGGTGATAAATGAAAAAAAATTGTCGCAATTGATGAAGCGTGGATTTGTGTAAATGACTTATATATTTATTACTGGAAAATAAGGCAAAAAAGACTTTAAAAACTTTGGTTCAAACACTGCAAAGAAAGTTTCTCTAAATGATTTATGGTTATTACTGGAATCTCTTACAACGGAAAAATTAAAGATCAGAAAAGTTGAGGAAATTGTCAAAATTAACTCTATTTACTATCAAAACAATGTTCTAATTCCTATTTTTAAAGAAGACATTCCAAAACTTTATCCTACGGACGTTAAAAATGTTGAGTTCCACCAGGATAAAGCGAGGAGCCATACATCCGAAAGTACAGCCGCATTCCGCATTTCTCGAAAAATTTACAAGAGAAACTGGAATCAAGTGTATACCGTTTAATCCTAATCCAATCAAGTCCCCAGATGTTTCACCAATGGATTACTGTGCCTTTGGACCATTAAAACAAGTTCTTGCAATTTGCCAACCAACTACGTTGAGTGGACTCTGGAAATGTGTGGTGGCGGAATGGAACAAAATTCCTCTTTCAATTTTACAAAAAACCCTACTGTCTTGGAAATCTCGATGTAATATGGTAGTCCATAACAAGGGCTACCAGATGGAACATATTAAAAAAATAATTGTTTTAATTTATGTAATTTATTTTTGTTGTCAAAATCGTTCCCAATATGTGTAAACACCCTCTGTATTATTGGGTATTAAATGTCTCTCGGTTCTGTTTACTACAAAATACGTGTCTTTTTATTTAGGTATATAATTTCTGTCTTATTTAAGATATGTTGAAGTTGGGGGAATAGATTCAGAAATAGGATATTGTTGTGTAAAATTGAAAATGGTAATCAAGGAATACAGTTTCCGAAATTGGAGACATAAACACTTCAATCTTTAGCATAAAAGAAAAAAAAAATAATGTGAAAATTTGTCTCGTTATAAAGTCGATTATAAAATGTCTTAATATATATATATATATATATATATATATATATATATATATATATATATATATATATATATATATATATATTAATTTCTACATACAAAAGGCACAACGATAAATGAGAAATCATTGATAAGGTTTTTGAAACGGCTTCTTTCAGAATACGTTCACATTTTGTTAAAACATGTTTTTTGATTAAAAATTGCAGTTAATTAAAAATTAAATCAGTATTGTTTACATAGTTGAAATCGAAGGTTTTTCTCAAATAAGTGTCGTCAATAAATAAATAAATAATAAATAAGTAAAAATGCGCACCAGTGGTACAAAAGAAGGAAAAAATAATGTAACAGAGATAAACTGTGGCATCTCCTCACGGGTTTATTTTATATTTATGATTATAAACACAAAATTTAAATCATAACGTATATAAAAAAAATCCCTGACGGCTCGGCCTACAGGCACAGGTAGATTTCGAAAATGCAAACCGTCGGACGCCTGTTTATTCGGAATTGCATTGCAGAAGAAATGACCTTTTTGCCATGATGCTGCAGTTGGGACCGCCCACCTCGAAATCTACCTGTATCTGTAGGCGGAGCCGGCTGGGATTGTTTTGTTTTTAACTTTTGTTTTTGTTGTAAGGTTTGGTCCTATAAAAAACTTGTCAATAGAAAAGTTGTAGATAATATTAAGAGAATTTATAATAAATTTAAGCGGATTTGATATCTCGTGAATTGACGAAGTTATAATTTTTTTTCTTCTTAAACCCCTATTTCCCCCCTCCCACTTTGAAGTCATTTTTAATTATACTAAAAATCTATCTGTCATACATAATTTTTTGCTCCTTTTCCTAGAAGTAATAATAACTTTAAACGGATTCGATACGTATCATAATTAAGAAGTTATGTTTTTTTTTCTGTTTTCACAAAAAGCCCCCCATTCCCCCTCCCCCTTCCCATTTTATGTATCAGTTTGGAAGAGATTTTTGCAGAATTATGGAAGTTATCGTGTCCATAAAAAAAGTGATATAGTTAGATAGATAGATAAAGTTTTGAACAGGGGGGTGGTTTTGTGTTCTGGAAGTCATAATCGGTGTAGATCGGCAAAAAAATTCCAACATAGGGGAGAATGTAATAGGTAGTATTTCTTACGAAATCTACCTAAAATAGATACCATCGATCTATTGAAGCAGTGGTATAGACTATAATGTATGCTTTGTTATATTATATTAAATTGTAATTTAAATGTATTTTAGTATATTATCCCGGCATTCCATATAGATTGACGGAATAGTGTTTTTTTTATAAGCAAATTTTAAACTATTATTATAGTAATTTATAATATATTAGTTTAAAGAATTCCATACTTTTTCTATTATTTCTAAATTGTTAAATTCTCATCGAAACTATGCAGAAAATAATGTAAATGTTATTTATCGTTACCATAAAGTGATAATAATAATAAAAAAAGGTAGAAAATTTAATCTAATTAAAATTTTTTAACTTTGTATGCTGTAGAAAGCGAAGAGGTAGCGGAAATTTTGGTAATAGGAGGGTATAAAACTTTGAAGGATTTTTTTTAAAGCAGAAATCTACGAAAATGCAGAAGATTCTCTCCCTGAAAGCTAAAAATTATTAATTACAATTATATAAGTAAAATGGATTATTTTTTGAACTATATTTTATCTATTTATTTACAAATTTTTCATATATTTCACAAACTCTTGCTCATGAAAGAAATGATCATAATTTCCCGTATGAAGAATAGGAAATAATTTGACATGCTAATTCTTATAATGCGGTCTGGAAATTTTTATCTTTCAGTATGTATTATACAGTTAAGTTTTGATTTGTTACAGTGATTCGAAAGTCATTAATTCGCTACTTTTTCTTGTTCTTTTTTTGCTTTATCTGCCAAAAGAATGAATACAGATGGTTATTCTATTAAATAATGATATATCACATGAGCGCTAACAGATACCTTAAAATGCTTAAACATTAAAAGAAAAAAGTTACGATTACAAGTGAAGTGATCTCGTTTGTTGGAATAAAACATCAGCGGATCTATCTCAAAACTCCCCCCAAAATTCTTGCCTCTTTCTGCTCCTATATATTTTATTCTGCAAGCACCGAAACTACATCATGAATCCTGTGATCTATGGTTGAATATTATAATCAATTTAGGTTAGACTTGTTGTTATGGTTCTCATGATGTAAAAATTGAATTTGTAATGCTTAAGAAAAAATAAGTTGTACCACAGATTTTTAAACTTGGAACTGTTTCCTAGTTAAAAAGAAAAAAACTCTTATAAGGGAAACTTGACGAGACTAAAAGATATTCCAAGACATGTGAAACAAACAAACAAAAACAACAACAACAAAAAAAAGGTACCAAAGAATTTAATACTCAGTCCCTACACTTATAGGGGTCCTCTGGAGAGATTATAAAATAGTAATTTTTATCTTTCAAAATATATTAGGACCATTCAATTTTTCTTGCATCCGGGCCTGATTAAAGATAAGGTTGGCCCTTGTATATTATGGTAAACATTAAAGGAATATTTATTTAAGGGTTGTCGTCAATTTTATACATTCAAAAAATCAGTTTTCTGTTTTCATTTTTGTTAAAAATTTGTACAATTCTTAATCATACAAAATAAACCTCCCATCAAAATTTAAATGGAAAATGTGTTCTTTACTAGCGACTTTAATTGGATTTTAACACTTTCCAGCAAAGTTGAAAAGAGTTTAGGAGTTCGGATTGTCTGTCTGTATACGGCAGTCTGTCCATGCTCTAACTCTCGTAACTATACTCGGATTGCCATGCAATTCTTATATGTTATTGAAGTTTAGTATAGAATGTTCGATATTGAAAACGAAGTGTATAGCATTTATAGTTTGTTTACAGGGACTCAAAAAAGCATTCTGTTACATTAATAGTCTATGGCGAAAAAAATCGTTTACGGTGCATTTTATGGATGCTACGGTATTTTAAACATAATGAGATTGATATGCATCACTCAACTGGACTACAACATGCTTTCTAAGGAATATAGAATAAGTCAGTTCCAGTGCACTGTAAGGATGTTATGATGCTTCAAACATAATGAAATGTAAAAGGAACACTGAGATGCACTACAACATGTTTTATATTGATTATGGAGTCGACTGCTAAAAAAATTGCTGATTTTATGGTATAGTACTGGCATCCTAGCTGCTAGTTAAAATTAACAGAAATAAACAGTAAATGCGCGGCAGTGTATTATTGCTTATTTTACTGTTTATTACTGTTAATTTTACGGTATAATACTGGTAGCTGGGCTATTATACCGTATATATAGCCGTAATATCATAGCCGTTTTCCACTGTGGTACGCATTTTTAACCTCATCTAATTTTTAGTGTATTGCGTGGGGTGTATAAATTTTATATACCGGGTTACACGACAGAATTCGTACACATTACCACAATATGAACAGCTATTGCGGGGGCCTCTGCAATAACAAGGCAAGTAAAAATGAAGTTTTCAGTTACAAGGCTTTTAAATTTACTTTCAACATTTTAATTTAGAATATAACTTCTTTGAATATATTTCTGTTAAGAAGAGTTTTCTAGCATCTTTTCTTTGCTTATGATCATAAAGTTTATATTTCTTTATGTGCTGAATAATACATTACATAAATCTGAAAATTGAGAATCAAGGTCCCCCCACACCCTTTTTTTTCCCTTTTAGTTGTCTGTCAAAATATTTCTAAAATAAATACTAAAAATAAATATTTTATTTGAAGTGTTAAAGTCTTTCTCACCGCGCCCCGGTGGCAGGCACTAAAACCGTTTAAGCTAGGGAAACCTGGAAGATAGGGGGCCTGGTCGCCGGTCTAAAAAAAAAAAGTTTTTTTCACAGCTCGTTAGCTTTGCTAAGATTTTAACGCATAAAATATTAAATTAAGCATATATTTTAGAAATATTTTGACAACTAAAAAAGAAAGAGACATTTTTTAAGAAGAGTACAAAAGAAACAGAAGTTAAAAAGTATAAATTTCCTGATTATCTATTTTAAAAATAGGAATGCATTCCACGCCCATAGGTTTAACATTAGCGAGGGAAATTTGAGATCTTACTGTCGAACAACTTTAAAATATCACAGGTTTGTTAAAATGAATCAACGCAATAATTAAAAATAACAATAACAATCTTTTTCCTTTTTATTTTGCGATAGGGTATTAGAAAAAAAGTATTTACTGATTATTCGTAAAGTTTTCTATGCATATTTTCAGTTATTAAAAGGGATATTTACTTTACATACCTTTTGTAAATTGCGCTTCGGTAGGGCAAATGCTACCCTCTGAGTTTCATACCTTTTATTTTTTAATAATTATGATTTATTATTATTATTATTATTATTATACCTAGATGTTTTCATTTTATTTTACTAATGCATTAATAATACGGCCTCTAAATAAATTATAAGAATGAAAATATTCTTTTGAAACTATGTATGGAAAAAATAGCTCATTTCACGTGTGCAGACTATCTGGAATTACTATGTCAAGAGAAAGAATTTTGTCCCCCCCTCTAAGCTAAATCTGAAATGACGCTTCTGGTAATAACGCAACAAAAAACTTTTTTTTTTTTTTTTTTTTTTTTTTTTGTCTTTTCGCCGTAGAATAGGAAAAAAATTACAAAATATTTAGTGACTATTTGTAAAGTTTTCTGTTCATGTATTTTCAGAGGGAATAGTTTGTAATGTGTTGATAAAGTTACTATTATTATAATTTTCGCAAAATTTTTTAAAAACTGCTGAAACAAAATCTCAAAAAAATTATCAGAGAATAAGAAATGCAGTTCTTGAGATTGTTTTAAGTAACAAAAAACTTTTTTTTTTTTTTTTTTTTTTTTTGTCTTTTCGCCGTAGAATAGGAAAAAAATTACAAAATATTTAGTGACTATTTGTAAAGTTTTCTGTTCATGTATTTTCAGAGGGAATAGTTTGTAATGTGTTGATAAAGTTACTATTATTATAATTTTCGCAAAATGTTTTAAAAACTGCTGAAACAAAATCTCAAAAAAATTATCAGAGAATAAGAAATGCAGTTCTTGAGATTGTTTTAAGTAACAAGAAACCGTTTTTTTTTTTTTTTTTTTTTTTTTTTTGTCTTTTCACCGTAGAATAGGAACAAAAATTACAAAATATTTAGTGACTATTTGTAAAGTTTTCTGTTCATGTATTTTCAGAGGGAATAGTTTGTAATGTGTTGATAAAGTTACTATTATTATAATTTTCGCAAAATTTTTTAAAAACTGCTGAAACAAAATCTCAAAAAAATTATCAGAGAATAAGAAATGCAGTTCTTGAGATTGTTTTAAGTAACAAGAAACCGTTTTTTTTTTTTTTTTTTTTTTTTTTTGTCTTTTCACCGTAGAATAGGAACAAAAATTACAAAATATTTAGTGACTATTTGTAAAGTTTTCTGTTCATGTATTTTCAGAGGGAATAGTTTGTAATGTGTTGATAAAGTTACTATTATTATAATTTTCGCAAAATTTTTTAAAAACTGCTGAAACAAAATCTCAAAAAAATTATCAGAGAATAAGAAATGCAGTTCTTGAGATTGTTTTAAGTAACAAGAAACCGTTTTTTTTTTTTTTTTTTTTTTTTTTTTTTTTTTTTTTGTGGTGGAGTAGAGGAAAGAGCAGTGTTGGGCAAATTTGTAATTGCAATTATCTGCACTGTAATTACAATTTATTGTATGTAATTAATTATAGTTGCAATTACATGCCATAAAAAATTATCGCAGCACTGCAGCCGCCACTCCTATCCAGTTCAGTTATTTGACGAAATTTCTGTGCTTTGAAGGTATGCAACTATAATCAATTACATACAATTAAACTCTTCAATGCGTACTTTCGATAGAAACAATTTAAAAAAAATTCAGAGTTGTAAAAATTAATGATATTGGGATACTATTTTTCCAATAATTATGCAAAGAAAGACTTAAAGAGTTAGCATAGAAAAGTTGAAGTTCACAATGTTGTTATTTTATTTTTTTTTTCCCGCAATTTTTTAAAAAAATTGCTGGAACAAAATCTGAAAAAAATTATCAGAAAAAAAACCAAATGCAGTTCTCAAGATTGTTTTAAGTAAAAAGTAACTGATTTTTTTTTTCTTTTTGCGGTGGAGTAGACGAAAGGTTTAACAATTATTTACTGATTATTTTTTGAAGTAAGTCTTCTATGTGTACTTTCGATAGAAACAACTTAAAAAAAATTTCAGGGTTGTAAAAATTAATGATATTGGGATACTATTTAACAAATAATTATGCAAAGAAAGGCTTAGAAAGTTAGCACAGAAAAGTTGAAGTTCACAGTGTTTTTAAAGTAATTAGTATTTTTTTTTTTTTTTTTTTTGGTAACATTTAAAAAAAATTGCTGAAACAAAATCTCAAAACATTATCAGAGGAAAAACATGCAGTTCCCGAGATAGTTTTAAAAAACATAAAACTTTTTTTTTTTTTCCTTGTTCTTTTAGCGTTGGAGTAGAGGAAAGGTTAAACAATTATTTACTGATTATTTTTTAAGTAAGCCTTCTATGCGCATTTTCGATACAAACAACTTAAAAAATCACAAGGTTCTTAAAAATTATGATATTGATATTGAGACATTTTTCAAAAAATTAAGGAAAGAGAGATTTAAAAACTTAGAAGAGAGAAGAAAAACTCACTTACCTCTCTCTCGTCGAGGGGCGTTCGCACGACTCATTCCGGCATTTCCCGTCTCATCTCCCATGCGCGTATAACATATCGCCTCGTATCAAATGTCCATTTCGTTGGGACCTGTGAACCTTCAGGATTTTCTCAAAACACAATGATCTAGCAAACAACTGTTGCCTGACTCATAACTCTTACTACCGCTACCTTCAACACACACCAATTTTTCTGTAGGGAAAAAAGAGTAGGGAGATGGGGATTTATTATTCTCTTCTTAGAGGTCCTGAAATTGAAGATTGGGCTGTATGCTGATGAGTGACTTCCTGGGTGGAATGGGCAATGCAGTTAAAATTACAGCTGACGTGGAAGTCATGGCCGCAGATGGGATAAAGTGAATGATTGGATTTTGACGAAAATAGATTGGATTCGGCACGTCGCTTCTCCACAACTGGAAGCCCCAAATTAGAGTAAAATCCGTTTCGCTTAATTATGACAATAACCTCTATGAAACCCCAGAAATGTTTTTGAAAAGCCGATAAGTTTCGAGAGTAATAATGTTAAAACTGTCATCATCAGGTCAGGCATAAGTTTGGTCGCCAAGAAGGCAGAGAGCTGACCTACGGACCCTTAGACATTCTGAATTTCAAGTAATTGATTTCAGTTTTTGCCACTGTGCGTTGCTATTATTATTTATTTTTGTTAATTAATTCAAATTAAGTTATTCACATTTCAGATATGCATTTTCCTCCGTAACGTAAGAACTAGTGTAATGTTAGTTATATACACTAAGAATTAAGGGCACCGTAGGCCAGCATGTTTAGCTCTCGATCGTAGGGTGCGTGGTTTGATTCCCGCTGCTTTCCTTAGGAAGTTTGGCTGATTAACATACCTTCTACTTCACTCACTACCTTTGTAAGGAAAAAAAAGAGTTGGGAGTTGGAGATTTATTATTCTCTTCTTAGAAATCCTGAAATCGAATGATTGAGCTGTTTTTGCTGATGAGTGACTTCCTGGGTGGAATGGGCAATGCAGTTAAAATTACAGCTGACGTGGAAGTCATGGCCGCAGATGTGATAAAGTGAATGATTGGATTTTGACGAAAATAGATTGGATTCGGCATGTCGCTTCTCCACAAATGGAAGTCCCAAATTAGAGTACAATCCGTTGAGGGAAATTGTGATAATAACCTCTATGGAACGCCAGAAATGTTTTTGAAAAGCGGGTAGTTTCGAGCGCGATAATTTTAAAGCTGTCATCATCGGGTCAGGCATAAGTGTGATCACAAGAAGCAGAAACCGGACCTATAGATCCGGTCTCTTCTTTTTAGGTGATTGCATAGCAGGTACAGGGTCGCTAGAAGCGAGTATTTTTTGAAGGACTTCATACCACTGTTTCCAAACTATAATTCTTGCCATGTACTTCTACAATACCTGCAAGAAAAATTTACTACAAAGAATATTTCTTTGAAATAGTACTGCTATTAGATTATAAAAATAAACGCCTGCGGCAACCCTGTTATTTTCAATTTATGAGAAGGTCAATGGTATGCCTGCCCTGATGATGACAGCTTTAAAATAATTAATTTTGAAATTAGTAATGATTTTATCGCATGCCTGAAAAAGCTATTTAAAACTAAAAGCACTTTATTGTTACAGTAATTAGTTCGTTGAATGTTAAATTCTCATAAAGTGACATAGAATTACGCCTGTCATAAAGTTCATCACAATCTTTAGAATTCTTTGATAAAGTGAATAATTGGATTTTGACGGAAATAGATTGGATTCGGCATGTCACTCCATGTGGCGTTCTTTTCCACGACTGGAATACTTAACCCTAAATTAGAGTAAAATCTGTTTCGCTTAACTGGATCAATAACCTTTATGGGACTACAGAAAAATATCTGAAAATCGGGTAGTTTCGTGCGCAACAATGTTAAAGCTGTCATCATCAGGTTAAACACAAGTGTGATAACCTTGTCTACAGACCCTTAGACATTCTAAATTTCATTTCAGTTTTTGCTACTGTGCGTGCTATTATTATTTATCTTTGTTAATTAATTGAGAAAAAGTATTCACATATCAGATATGCATTTTCCTCCGTAATTTAAAGAAGTAGTATAGTGTTAGTTATATACACTAAGGATCAAACACAACGTAGTCGACGAGTCTAGCTCTCGACAGTAAGGAGTGCGGTTCGATTCCCGCGGCTTTCCTGAGAAGTCTGGCTGATTGACATACCTTCTACCTTCAGCACACTCTACTTTTTTTCTGTAGGGGAAAAAAAGAGTAGGGAGATGGTGGTCTCTTCTTAGAGGTCCTGAAATTGAAGATTGGGCTGTTTTTGCTGATGAGTGACTTCCTGGGTGGAATGGGCAATGCAGTTAAAATTACAGCTGACGTGGAAGTCATGGCTGCAGATGTGATAAAGTGAATGATTTAATTTTGACGAAAATAGATTGGATTCAGCACGTCGCTTCTTCACAACTGAAAGCCCCAAATTAGAGTAAAATTCGTTTCGCATAGTTGTGACAATAACCTCTATGGAACTCCAGAAATGTTTCCGAAAAGCGGGCAGTTTCGAGAGGAATAATTTGAGAACTGTCATCATCAGGCCATGCATAAGTGCGATCACCTAAAAGGCAGAATCTGGATCTATAGATCTATTTCCTATCTGTGAAATAATCAGCCGTATACCTGTCCTGATGAAGACAGCTTTAAAATTATATAATTCCGAAAGTAGTAACAACTTTAAAGCATACATGAGAGAGCTATTTTAAACTAAAGGATTGGTTGGTTGATTTTATGACGGCCGATTATCTTTTAAACTAAAGATACTTTAGTATTACAGTCATTTACACTCATGTTCAAAATTAAGAGAATTTTCAAATTTAGTCGATTATCTCCAGAACAACTGGACAGATTTTAATAAAATTAGGTACGTACATAGGTTGATATAATGTAGAAAAAAAAATAACCATTCAACAGTTATAATACACAAGCATGATCGTGCGTAAGACTCCTCATCGTCAGAAGGTAAAAAACAGAGCTTAAAATATTGAACAAAAATTGGGTTAATAAGGGTAAGGTCCCCTCTTACAGTTATACAGCTCTCACAACATGAATTCATACTGGAAATCAGGCAGTTTATGAGTCCCTGTGGCAGTTGGTCCCACTACTCCAGAAACGCTACGCTATTTTCAGGCCCTGTGTGCTTCTGGGAGGTAGAATGCGAGTTGCAATTGCCCTCCCCAGAGCGTCCCAGATATGCTGTATGGGATTTAGGTCTGAAGATCTGGCTGGCCAATTCATCCGGCGAATATATCCTCACTTTACGAAAATTCGTCAACCAGATGAGCTCTATGTGGGCGCGCGTTTTCCTCCATTAAAGTGAAACCAGGGCAAACAGCACCCCTGAAAAGGCGCACATAGGGCTCGAAGATCTTATGCTTATATTTCACATTGATCACAGCAACTCTGCCAAACACACGAAGAGATGTGCGCCCATCCAACATGATGCCTGCCCAGACCATCAAACCTTTGCTGTCACAGTGGTCTCTTTCTTGGACGTTGAAGTGCAGGTAGCGGGTTCCTGGTTCTCTCCAAATGAAAGTACGTCGAGAATCAGTGTTTAGGCTGAAACGAGACTCATCAGTGAATAGAACGATACTCTATTGATCTCTGGTCCAAAGTCGATGATCTATGCACCATGGTAAACGGGCTCTGCTGTGTACTGAAGTAAGCGAGATGCAAACAGCAGGTCTTCTTGCAAACAGCCCTCTGTCATGTAGCCTTCTGAAGCAGTACCTCTTGAAACTCGATTTCCTGTGGCCGCATAAAGGTTACGAGAGAGCTGAGAAGCTGTTGCACTCCTGTAATGCCTCGCTGTAATGGACAAATAGCAATCTTCATTGGCCGTCATGGTCATGGCTCTTGCACGACCTTGCACAGGCTTTCTCTCAATGGATCCAGTATCCTTAAACAGTTTCCATAAGGTAGACACGACGCACAGTGGGGCGTTTTGATGATCTAGGTGGACAAAATTCATTTTTCCGATATTCTCGGAATTTAACAAGACCGCATATTCTGGTTGCTGAATGTCTCTTTTGTCAAGATACGTACGATTTTTGTCGAAAAAATTCGTGGTGTCGATTAATTACGACCGTAAAGAAGACATTTGTGCAATTGGTTTGAGGGTGTTTCAACGGTTGCATTTATTTCCCTAAGTTCGAAAGCATGTCTTAACTATTCTGTTTAATTTGAAAGCACTAGTGTACTGAAAATATATTACATATTTGTCAAGGTAAGATTTAACCAACTGTTGTTTGAAAATAAGCGACATTAAACCTGTTCAAGTGCTTTTTTCAGAAATTGTGTTTTTGGATGATTCATGTTGTCGTTGCCAAACTTTATCTTGACTTTTAATACATTATTAAGCATTATTAAGCAATAAGATTTTTTAAAAATAACAGTGGTATTCCTAAAGTATTGGAAATTTAAGAAAACGCCTGCGAAATATTGCGAATCGTAAAGTTTTTTGCAATAAACCAGCTTTATATTAACTTTCAGTGTATGTATTATGTTTAGTGAAAATCTTGCAAGTCAATTTTAAACCACTTTTAATTATCCGATTGATCTTAAACTTCGAATTCATGTGTAGTTTTAATGATAATACAATATTATTATCATTTGACGAGCGTAGAAGTTGTACTGTTTCTACAGGGTTACACAAAAGTTTAGTTTAAACCTTGCAAGTTAATTTTAAACCACTTCCAATTATTCGATTAATCGAAAACTTTTAATACATGTGTAGTTTCAATGACAATACAATATTATTGTGCTTTGAGGAAAGTAGAAGTTATACTGTATCTACAGGCCTACACAAAAGTTTAGTTTAAATCTTGAAAATCAATTTTAATCCACTTATAATTATCGGATTGAGCTGAAACTTGGCTTACATTCGTATTTTATATAATAATTTAATTATATTGTAATTTGAGGAACGTAGCAATTATGCATTTTTTACAGGGACACACAAAAGATTGTGGAAAGATTGTTAGTTATAAGCACAAATTTTAATTCAATTTCAACAAAATTAATCTAGATTATCGAGATGCACAATACCACCTTATAAAGTGAAAATAAAGTGAGCGGCAATTATATTTCTCTTAAGGGCCACACAAATAATTCGGATACATCACCGTCTATAAGCAAAAATTTTATTTTAAATTCAATAAAATTTATATAAGTTATTGATTTACACAACAGCATTTTTTCAACTAAAAATATTTTGGGTAGAATATATATTTTTTACAGAGTCACACAAAACATAAACGCTTATATTTTAAAATATGTTTTTATTTTAGAGCTTTTATTTTTTCAGCATGACTACACAAATTTCTCGGCAATCTGTTGTTGACTTAATGGGTTTCCAACCCAAAGGAAAGCAAATTCGAAGCTGTCCTTTCATTTTTGTTGGAAAACTGGGGAATCCTCAGTTAACTGAAGACATTTTTAAGATCCTGAAATCACATGGCCGGACATATTTTTTCAAATTCAACAAAAATGGTATAAATCGGAAAGAAATAGACAACGTTTTTATCAATACAATTCCGCCTGGTTTCAAGGAACATTTCATCTACCGCATTGCGTTATTCAAACAATAGAAAACGGAAAAATCTTAAATAAAAGCCACCCTGGTAGACCAGTTAAACATTATTATTATTATTTTAAATATTATTTAATCATTAAGTTATATTAACTTAGAGTGTAAGTATGTATGTTTTGTTCAAATCTTGCTAGTCAATTTTAAACCACTTTTAATAAATAATAATAATATAAATAATAATAATAATAATATAAATAATTAAATAAACCAAATATTTATCACTGTTTGAGCATTTTATTAGTGATACATTCGAAAATTAAGCAAAACCTAACTAAACTCCAACGCAATAATTTTGTCCACCTAGATCGTCAAAACGCCCCACTGTGCGACGCTTGGCGTTACACTTGGCGTAGTCTCTAGAAATCTGCACTTGAGACTGACTGCCATACTTCCAGTCTCCCCACGACTCGCCACCTCATTCTATAATCCAAACGTTGTTTGTTACTCATTTTTACTGTTTGCTATTGAATCTCACCAAATGTTGCAAAAAAGCACCAAGCTATTCGGCGAGGTGTGCGAGCGAACGAAACGCGAAAATTGTCACACGCGGTTATAAAGCCTGTTTCTCTACTCGCTCCACCTGTACGCACGTGTACGCTTACGTATTCGACACTAAAGATTTCAGTCTTCGTTTCGAAGCATTAGTTTTACCTTCCGTTCAATAATTTTCATGAAATTCGACAAAATATACAAATTATTTAAATTTTGAACATGAGTGTATTTCATTGATCACTAAATTCTCATAAAACTACATGTTGAGAAAAAATGCCAGCCATAAAACCCATCAAATGTTAGAATCATCAAATCTTTAGACTTCTTTGATAAAGCGAATGAATGGATTTTGACGAAGATAGACGGGATTCAGGCATGTTACTGGTGTGGTGTTCTTTTCCACGACTGGAAGCCTTAACCTAAAATTAGAGTAAAATCCGTTTCGCTTAACTGCAACAATAACTTTAATGGAACTACAGAAATATATCTGAAACGTGGGTAGTTTCGAGCGCAATAATGTTAAAGCTGTCATCGTCAGATCAGGTATAAGTGCGGTCACCTAAAAGGCAGAAAGCCAATCTGTAATTTCAAACAGTCTAAGTATAATTTTATGAAACAAACTGAAATTTTCCTTTGATTTTACGGAAAAGAAAATCCGTTAAAATACGGAAATAGTACTGAGATTTAACGGATTTATTTTTCTTACAGTGCAAATCCACTTCCTATTTATGAGATGGTCAGCTGTATCACTTCTCCGATAAAGACAGTTTTAAAATTATTAATTTCGAAACTAATTACATTTTAAAACATTTCAAAAACAGCTATTTCTAACTAAAAATAACTAAGTTATTTCAGCAATTTATTTAGTTGATGCTTAAATACTAGGTATAATCACATATACAGGGTGGCCATAATTAAAGCTACAGTACTCAACGTGCTCTGTAGCGCGATCTAATTGCGAGAATGGAGCCAAATTTTGTTTCATGACTAAACAAGACGGGGAAGAAGGATTCCGAGAAAAAAAAGTTTAGTTCCAAAAGTCGCCGCTAGGTGGAAATTTGGCGCTCTATAAAAGAAAAAATTTAAAAATGGAGAATCAATGCTGAAATAAAATTAACTTTAATTTAGCACATTTAACGATTAAAATCAATCGCAATATGGCAACTTTTCCACGGACGCCAGGACGCCACATTTCCACCTACAGGTGACTTTTGGAATTTTTTTTTTCGCGGAGTCCTTCTTTCCCCGTCTTGTTTAAACATAATACAAAATTTAGCTCCATACTCGGAATTAGATCGCGCTACAGAGAACGCTGAGTACTGTCACTTTCTTTATGGCCACCATGTGGCGCTGTGTAGTAGAAAAGTTGCCTTATTCAGATTGATTTCTTCATTAAACATGCTAAATTAAAGTTAATTTTATTTAAACATTGATTCTGCTTTTTTTTAAACTCTCGTTTCTATTACAGAGCGCTTTATTTCCACCTAGTGATAACTTCTGGAACTATTTTTTCGCAGAATCTTTCGTCCTCCATCTTGTTTAGTCATAATTAGCACACAAAGTGAAGGTGCTTGAAACCTTCGTATACAGACAGAATTAGTCACTTTGAGTCTCAACTCCTGACCTCAGATGTGATAAAGTGAATGATTTGATTTTGACGAAAATAGATTGGATTCAGCAAGTTGCTCTTCTTCTACATGACTGGAAGCCCTCAATTAAAGTGAAATCCGTTTCACTTAACTGCGACGATAACCTTTATGGAACTACAGAAATATTTCTGAAAAGCGGATAGCTTCGAGAGAAATAATTATAGAACTGTGAACATCAGCTGAGGGATAAGTGCGAAACACCTAAAAGGCAGAAAACGGACCAACAGACCTACTTCGTATATAAGAGAGAGTTAGCCGTATGCCTGTCCTGATGAAAAGAACCTTAAAATCATTTTCGAAACTAGTTACATTTTTAAAGAATGCCCGAGAAAGCTATTTTTTACTAAAGGGACTTTATTATTACAGTAATTTATTTCATCGATTGTTGAATTCTCATAAAATGAAATGACATATATATACGCCAGCCAAAAAACCCATCAAATGTTAGAGTTAGAATCATCATATCTTTAGTATGCTTTGATAAAGAGAATGGTTGGATTTTGGCGAAAATAGATTGTAATTGGCATGTCGCTCTTATGGCGTTCTTTACGGCGTAAAGTTCTAAATTTTTATTTGAAAATAAAAAATCACACAAAATCGAGAGTGTACGCTACAATAAAGTAAACTTTTACAAAAAAAAAAGAAAAGAAAAAATATTAACCGACTTAAAAAAAAAAACACTAAAAAGTATTAAATAATTCTTTAAACTTCTCTAATGACAAAATGTTATCCATTAACCACAAATCCGATATCATGTGTCGGAATTAAAACGATAAATTTAATATGTACTTTTTAATACCCACCAAACATGGATTTTCGAGAGAATATATTTTACAAGAGATGAATATACAGACTTATGATTTAGTTTACGAATATATACATGTGAAAAGCAATCAATTATTTTTTGAAGTCGGTGCCAAACTACCTTAAGTATAGTAAGAATCGTGAATTTATTGTACCTACTATCTATTAATTTATCGATTGGGGTTGATTGGCACCGACTTTAAATTGAAACTGCTTGGGAATATTGTTATTTGAGCATTTTAAATATGACGTTAAGTTTCCCCATTTAATGCTTTAAACGCGTAATAATTTAATAATTTCTCTTTTTAGGTAGATTTCGTAATAAACACTACATATTACATTCTCCACTAAGTTGGAATTTTTGAAAAATTTTTGCAGATCTACGCCGATCATGACTCCACGAACCCAAAACCACCCCCAGTTCAAAACTATCTATCTATCTATCTATCTATGTCACTTTTTTATGGGCACGATAACTTCAATAATTCTGCACAAATCTCTTCCAAACTGATACATAAAATCAAAGGGCATAAAATCTCGGTCAAGTTCGTTAATGGGCAAAATCGAACCAAGGGGGGGGGGAATTTTTGTGAAAACAGAAAAAAACCAATAACGTCTTAATTTTTATACACATCGAATTCGTTTAAAGTTATTACTTCTAGGAAAAGGGCCAAAAATTTATGTATGACAGATTTTTGATTTCATTAAAAATGCCCCCAAGGGGGGGGGGAATGGGGGTTTCAGAAGAAAAAAATACATAACTTCGCCAATTCCCAGGGTATCAAATCCGCTTAAATTTATTGTAAATCTCCTTAAAATTATCTACAACTTTTATACTGACAAGTTTTTTATAAAACCAACCCTTATAGAAAAAAAAAAATCTCTGCCGGCTCCGCCTGCAAAAAAGTTAGATTTCGAAATGGTCGTTCCCAACTGCGGCATCATGTCAAAAAGGTCATTTCTTCTGCAATTCCCAACAAACAGACGCCCCACGGTCTGCGTCTTCGAAATCTACCTGTGCCTGTAGGCCGAGCCGTCAGGGATTTTTTAATATTCACGCGCAAGTATATTTTTTAAAACGTATTTTTCTAGATTTACTGCTTTTATCACATGAGCCATTGATTATTATTTTAAAGTTTTATTTCTGTCTTTAATAGTCATGTGTAAATACATTTTTTAATTGAAAGAGATATTATTATGTGCGCTATTTTACAAATTGTCAACACTTCAAATAATGGGCTTTTTGAAATATGAAATAAATCTTCATCAAAATAATGAAAATTTGAGTAAAAAATTGAAATAATTTGTTCTAATGATCCGATTGTGACGAAATTGAAATGGGACCACCTGTGGGCTTTACTCTTTCAAACAAAAGAAAGATGATCAAAATCGATGCACATTTATGAGAGTTGTGCGTGAATAACACCAAAACATACATACATACGGGTCGAATTGATAACCTCCTCCTTTTTTTAAGTCGGTTAAAAAGTAAAGCGGGGCCTCAGCATTAGGATTTTTGAAAAGATTTTCGTGTTAATATATAAAACCATTCAACATTGATTTTGGGTATATTTAAGGTTATTATTACGGGCCCGAGCAACGCCGGGAGGGTCTGTTAGTACTAAATAAACACAACGATCTTATACAGCAAAACCTTTGAAAACAAAATCGCTAGGGACTGAAACAAAATTCCAATTTAGCAGGTATAATTGTACAGTATAACTGGTATATGGTAAGGAACAGTGACATTTTCACTTTTAAAACAAAATTCCGTTATAAACAGGTTCTGTTCAAACAGAGCTTAATGAACCAAGTACAATAAAACTTGTAAAAACAGAATTGCTAGGAACTTCAAAAATTCCGTTTTAGACGGGTTTCCGTCTTTGTAAAGTTCCGTCTTGTAAAGTATTCCTTTGGAAAGGATTATAATAATTTTACTTTACATATAGGTTCTATCTTCACAGGTTTTACTGTATTAAACTACAGTGGATTCAGACTATTTAATAGCATGGTACTAACATTTTTTTTAACATTGCATCATGAAAAATCGGGATTTTTGGCGTCCCGCGCATTGATTACGCGAGACAGGTCTTAGAACACTTGAAAATCTGGACATCCCACGTAAATCGGGACACCTGGAAACACTAGGCATCGCCCCCTGAATACTAGGCTTGCAAGCTGACACAAAAATGACGGTGGTCGTGACCGGATTTTTTTCAGCGTTTGTACGGTCCCCTGAATTTAAACACCAATAATTTATAAAAGTTTCCTTATTTTTCTGAAATCAAATAAGTCGAAGAAAACTTTTAAGAAATTACTGGTGTATAAATTCAGGGGACTGTACAAACACTTAAAAAAATCTGCTTAAGACAGCTGCCATTTTTTGTGTCAGCGCGTAGACCTAGTATTCAGGAGGCGTTGTACTAGACATAAGTGAGATCTCCTAAAATGCATAAAACGGATCTAAAGATCTACTTTTTACTCAAGAGACGGTCAGCCATATGGCTACCCTGGTGGAGAGAGGTTTAAAACTAATAATTTCGAAACGAGTTGCATTCTAGGCATTTCTGAGAAAGCTAGTTTAAACTAAAGATGCTAAATTATTACAGTAATTTGTTCTTAAATTTTCGGTATAATCATGCATGGGGTCGTCCATTATTTACGTCACGTAAATATCGTGTTTTTGTACCCCTCCCCTTATGTCGCAGGTTGTTACACTCGCGTACAATTTTCTTACTGCCGGCTTTCCGTATCGGGCTCGGGCTGGCTCAATCACCGAAAAAAGATCCCGAACTCGTCTCTGGTGCATAGCAACAGAAGAGAAGTACATTGAAGGTAATTGCGTGTTACATATGATATCAATAAATCATATTCGTTAGGAAAGCCAATCTCCAATTTTTTTATCCTAAATAGTAGACAGATTTAACGTTATAGAAAGGATATAGATGTATATGTAATGGAACAACAAAATTTGTATAGTAAAACCTGTGAAAACGGATATCGTCTAAAACTGAATCTCGTTTTAAAGGAAAATTAATAATTTTCATGATCTCGACGCACACTGTGACGAAGTGGCTTTTTTTGCAGACAGACATTAACCGCATAAGATGTGCGAAAGCCCAAACTAATGTTTCAAATGTATTATTACTTACCTTATCAACCCTTTCGCCGTTTTTTGGTGATGAAAGATGTTTTCTTCAACTCTCTCGGCAGAGAAGAAAGGAATCCAGTGTCCATTTATATTAGAAGTCAATGGTTCATACTCATTTTTGAAACATGGACATACTCAAATAGGAGCACATGATGTTTTATTCTTGAGTGTATGCATGTTTTCAGAAATGAGTATATACATGTTTCAAACTTGAGTCATTTTGATTCGGAGCCATTTTGAGTATGCGACATACTCAGATTTGAGTATTTTTTGCTCAGTTTTGAAAATGTCGTTTTTAGAGTGTAATGAGTGTATATTTGTTCATTTTTATACAAAAAAAAAAAAAAAGATAAAATTGATTTTGGAGATGTAATTGTAGATTACTTTTCCAAATTTGTATTAATTTTCTTTCACTTCGGATTCGGGCCTGGTTAGGGTTTGAATATTTCGGGTTCGGGTCGGTTCGGGGTTGACGAGTGTCGGCTTTGGGTCGAGTTTCCGGTTGGAGAAATTTTTTTATCGGGTTCGGGTCGGGTTTCGGGTTGACTTTAGACAGAAGTTTCGTGGTGAGTACCATACAACACAACTCATGCAGCACTCTACTATATACAGAGTAACAAACAGGGCAGACAAATTTTTAAATTAAAGAATTTTAAGTACTTCAAACTTTATGTGCTTGATGAGGTAAGCGATTTTTTTCTTCCCTTTCTTCTTTTCTAGGGGAAGTTAAATGGTTAATTATTTATTGCTACAATAAACTAACAAGTAGAACCCAAAACGTTAAAAAATTAAAGTGCTTTAAAAATTATCAGCTTTGTATCCTGAAGGAGGCAAAGGCGAGGAGAGGAAAATTTTCGGGATAAGGGTGGAATTAGATTTTTTTTTTCCGTTTTAATGGAAATCCGCCAAAACTTAGAACACCTAGTTTGAAAATTATGTTTTTAAAGCATATTTTATTTATTTTTTTAATTTAAAACTACATTAATTTTTTAATCCATTCGCGACGGGTGTCGCGCTCGCGCATACCGTGTAATGTGCTCAGAATCCTTGATTATTCTTACCAATAATTTTGAATGGAAACTTTTGCCAGTTTTAAGAACAAAATTACTGCGATTAAATTAGGCAAAAATTTCTAGTCGGAATTACCAGTTTTAAAAGATTAAAAAAATTGTAAAGGACGCTTGTCACGAAGGGGTGAACGAATCTCCATTTGTATATAATTTTCTAACTGATCATTAAATATTGTTAATCCATATTTCATGGCATGTAGATATAACAATGTGAAAAATGAAGAACTTTTAACATTTTTACATGACCAGGCCGAGCCGATTCAAATTTCATTGATTTGCATTGCACGGACCGGCCAGACAATAAACTGCAAAAAAGTAAACATGGCGGGACGGGCTAATTTAAGTTTACGTACGGGCCGGAGCCTGAAATTTTCAGCCCATAAAGTTCTCTATATCATGTGATGTTCGCTGCTTTGACAGGAAAATTATCACGATTCAGTCCAAAACTGCGTAATTTTCATACTGGTCGATAAACTGAATTTTATTTTCGGCGCTTCTACGAATGATTTCTTTTAAAGTAACTATTGAGTTTTAACCTTTTAGAGGATGCCGCGCTTAATTTTTTTTTGCACGAGCAGGCACGTGACGTATGTTTTTCGGAGAGTAGTTAGACTATTATAAATGCAAGATGTTTCGTAACAGTAGTAAGAGACATGTTGGAAGACACAGCAATTCAGTCAGTGACACCGTATACAATATCATCTAGATTCCAAAATATGGACTTTTCAGTTCAGTGCTGTCTGGCCACTTCCACTACTTATCGCGATAGCGTCAAATTTCGCACAAAACAATGTAAATGGTTGGTCTAAAGTTGGCTAAGTGTTGGCTAATTGTTGTCTCTTGTTGGCCCACAGAAATGTTCGCCTTGTCGTACCATTGACCGACGCGACGAACCATTTGCCAATAAAGGCCCAACAGTGGTTCATCCATTAACTTATCAGAATCCTGCTCAGATATGCTCTGCATTAGAGGAGTCTTTGTACCGACCATTTCCCAACGATTTCTGCAAACAGCCAACGATGGGCTAACAATCTATGCTACTTAGGAACTTGGGAATACACATAGAGTCGGACTGTGCCAGGGGAAAGGGCGCAGACCCTGGATTTTCAAAGGGTGCAAAAATTTTAACGAACTCAAGTCAATTTTACTTACTTGTATTGTATCTGACTTGAGAAGGTTTAACACATTCGCATAGCACTAAGTAAGAAAATGGCTTAATATTATATCTTTGAGTCTAACATAGATGACTTCGTTATATTCCTCGTGCATGTTTGAAGTTGAATCAAACCTACACAATCTTCCGAAACTTGTCATGTATTATTGAAACACTCTATAGAAAGTTGAACACAGATTACTTTGCAATAGATAGACCGTAGGCTAGGACTTTTCTACTTTGTTCTCTTGTCAATAGATACCTTAGAACAGTCATAGAGAAAAAGTGATCACCCCCTACTAATTAAGGTATAAAAATACATAGGTACCAATTAATTGGTACTCTTTATCTATGTCTACTATTAAATTCTAAATACAAAGGATACGAATTATCACTTTACTACACAGCGCAGAACCAACAGAGTGAAAAAATTGTCCAGACAGGGGATCGATCCTGGATACCTTGGCATAGCGCATCAAGTGCTTTACCATTTAAGCCACCAGGACGACACCCAGTTTAGCCTTCTCTCAGTCTTATATGGTAAAGCTACAACTTCTGCAGCACAAGATTGAACGTCAATCATGAGCACAACTTCAGTGGCATGCATGAGACAAATTAAACCCAATATTGGTGAATATTTATATATCTAATTAATTTTTTAGCAGAGCTGAAATTACGCTGGAAATTAAAATGATTTTTAAATGTTGATAAAGGTTCTATACTGTGTAGTAAAGTGATAATTCACATACTTTGTCTTCATCAATTTCCAGCGTAATTTCAGCTCTGCTGAAAATTTGATTAGATATATTAAATTCTGTTCATAAATTTTGTTTCGGGGGGTTGTCTACATATTAAAAGAATGCACGAACGTTGAATTTTTAAATGGTAACACCTAATTTTGACACTCTCTTTCAGTTCCCTGGAACAAGGCAACCTGGGAATATAGGTACTTCTCTTAAATCTTCATAGCGTTATAAAAGAAAATGTGTTAGGGGTTTATCTAAAAATTTCGGAAAATAAAATTAAAATCTTACAAGAAAAAGTACTGAAAACATTCAGTTAGTCTCCAATAAAATTATACAGGAATTTTAAATATATTACTAGCTTTCTGTATATAAAGGTAAATACTACAAAATGTTTCTGGTAAGATTCCACAATTAATTTTCTGTGGATCCTTTAAAAACGACGGCATGCTCTCTATATCTCAAAAACTAATTAGCTGTAAAACTTACACAACGATGTTTTCAATATGATTCGATTCATAAATTTTTAATACGAATTTAATAATAATTTTCATAATTAAAAAAATGTCTTTGAATACAAAAAAACAAACAAAAAAAACCTGGAATATGTTTGGGTCTATTAAGTGTATTTAATAAAAAAATTAATAAACATTCAAACGGATGATTTTTATAAATTTGTCAAATGTATTTAACTTTAGCATCCTCAAACTTTAAACTCTTCTAACTCTATATGAAGATTTAAAAATAAAGTATACAAACTATACCTTTTCGCGGGCTCTCTTGATCCAAGGAACTTAAATGTCGTGTCAAAATTTTTTGTTACTGTTTAAAAATTCAAAGTTGGCATAAATGTTAATATGTAGACGACTCCTGAAACATAATTTATGCATAGCATTAATTAGTAGACATTATATCCAATCGATTAGTACCTAGAGATTTTTTTTAATTACTTTTAGAGGAATTAGTAGGGAGTGATCACTTTTTTTTCCAGGACTGTAAATTAACTCATTGGTATAACTTGATATAGCCATTAGATGTGTCCATTACCGCGAAAAAAAAAGTGCTTTTTATTAAAAAGTGCTCTTTTATTTTTTTAGCAATTTCAGACTTTATTACAAGCTTGACGATATTTATGATTTTTTTTTTTTTTTACCGTAAAAACAAAACTGAGATTTTTTTACCGTTTTTGCTGTGAGATATGATTAGGCTAACTCTTCCCTTTTTTATACAATTTTTTTTTTCACTCAAGCAACACAGATATCGTCACTACCATGTCAAACTATCGAATATGAAAATATGCATTTTTCATTACTTTTAAAAATGGGCCGATTGTCACCACTATATTTTATTAGAATTCTTCGCCTAGAAAAATACTAATAAAATTTCTGTGACGAACAGGGTTACCAGTTTGGCCTGCCTTTTTATTCAAAGATGCCAAATCCATACCGGAAATCTTGAGAGAAAAATTTTGATTTTAAGTAATCACGAAATATTCTGTCGTTATATAAAGCAAAAATATCTATTTTAAATTTCTGGTATGGATTCGAAATTTCTGAATGGAAAACGAGGCTAACTGGCAACCCTGTTGATGTTGCAACCTTGAAACCCTATAAATATTTAGTGGTGGCAATCGGTTCATTTTTAAAAGTAATGAAAAATGCATTTTTTCACGTTCGATAGTTTGACATGGTAGCTACGATATGTTGGGATATCATGAGTCCATTGTTTTTCAGCTTCGATGGCGAACGATTGAGATTGACTGCATTTCCTACATTGGCCAAGCATTTGTCGGTTAGTCCAACAGCTAATACTGCGTCTGAGCCAACGGATGATCGTTGGTCTAAAAATAAGAGTTGCCGTTTGGCGAACAGTTATGTTTACCGGAAAAACTGCGCTAATAATAATGATAAAATATGCTAATAATTGATCTTATTTTAATTAGAAACGTCAACTAGTTTGTTGATTTTTTGGGAAAAATTAATTATGATTCTAGAATTACCGATTAAAATTGCTTATAATTTGGTTTCCTTAGTTTCAGAAATGTTTCAACATTTGTATTTTAACAAATATCGCCAAAACTATTATGCAAATAAATTTTACTTTGATGACTATTAAGATGAATTTCAGTGTTAAGAGCTCCAACCTCTTTTTTAAAATATATTTATTTGACGTAATATGAATTAGTTATCATCAAGTCAGTGAGGAATTTGGTATGGATGCAATTTTTGATATAATCTGAGAGCAAATACTGTTTATTTACTACAGCTTTTCTTTCTTTAGCAAAGTAGTATCTTTAAATTGAGTCTCTGCAGGTGTCTGTCTCAGCACACACAAAAAAATTCATTGTGCACACTTCGTTAAAAAAAATATTTATATCGAGAACAAAAATATACTTTCCGTATGGAAATAGAAATTTTGAAACTAAAATTAGTGCTTGATTTTAAAAAGTACCACATATTATTTTTTTTAGTAGCAGTATTTGAATGTCCAAAGATAGAGGTATTTGAATGGGGAAATAACATTTGCTTGTGAAAATAATATTACACTTGCAACATTTGGGATAAGGAGAGGCAGGAGGGGGAAGAGGTATTTTGTATGCTTAAAAATTACGTTATGCATCCTTAAAATATTGAACTGATATCGCTCTATAAAAATATTTCTACTGAAAAAGAACATAAAAAACAGTGATTGTAGACTTAAATCGCTAAAATAATTGAGTAAATTTACTTTTCTCAGCACACTGTTTCCATGATTTACAAATTTTTTATCATATAATTGGAGATCAAGGAAGATATTTAAGTTTCCATAATTGATAGAAATCCCCCGGGAATTGTAATCCTGCAAACTACAGGATTCTGCAACCAGCATTTTTTACCTAAAAAAACCTATAATTGTTTCTGAATAGCTTTATTTAATGATAGATTTTTCTGTGATTAAATAACACAAATTTTATTGAAAATACGTACCATAATTTTCAAACAGTTATTTAATTACGGAAAGGCTGTCGTTAAATAAAGCTAAGAATACTATCCGAAAATTATGATAGGTTTTTTTAATAAAAAAAAAACACTGGCCGCGGGATCCCGCAGCTTGCAATCCACAAGTGTTATCAAGGTTGTATTCCTCGAAAAGAAAGATTATGTTTTCCAGTCAATAACAAAATCCATTCCATACAAAACGTTTTTGCCTTCTAATATTTATCTCTTTTCTTTTATCAAGTTGTTTTACAAAAAAAGCATGGTTTCAATTATAGCTGAATTCAGGGCCGGCTTTAAAGGGGCGCAAGGTCGGGCGACCACCCTGTTCACTAACAGTTAAAGGGCGGAAAATACGCAAAATATTTTAATCTAAGATTAAGACCTGGCTAAAAGGTATGTCTACACTGCAAATATTTATACACTTTTCAGAACACTTTTTAGAACACTTATTTTGTCCCCTTGTTTAGCACACTTTTTGGAACAGTTTTTAGAACACTTCTGAGAACACTTATTTTTGTAAAGCATACTTTCTAGCACACTGTTTGAACACTTTTGGGAACACGTTTGAGAACACTTTTTGGAACACATTTTGTCCCCTTTTTTAGCACACTTTCTAGCGCACTTTTTGGAACACTTTTCAGAACACATTTGAGAACACAATTTGTTCAGCACACATTCTAGCACACTTTTGGGAACACATCTGAGAACACTTTTCGGAACACATTTTGTCTCCTTTTTCAGCACACTTTGTAGCGCACTTTTTGGAACACTTTTCAGAACACTTTTGAGAACACTTAATTTGTTCAGCACACATTCTAGCGCACTTTTTGAACACTTTTGGGAATGCTTTTCGGAACACATTTTCTCACACCTTTTAGCATACTTTGTAGCATACTTTTTGGAACACTCATCTTTTTCCAGTACACATTCGAGCACACTTCTTAGAACATATTTCAAAACACTTTCTTTTGTAGAGTTTTGATACATAGTTTCCATCTTACCTCTTTTCAGCAGGTGCACATGTATTTTCAATAAATTTTTTTATCACCAAAAACATTTACGCATAAACCCTTTGAGACAATATGTCCATTGCGGTGGACAGCACTTTTAAAAAAACAATCTGAATATTTGATACCAGTTAAAAATTTAGAAATTAACGCTACTGCATTATCTGGTTCCTTAGCTAAAATATTTAATAAAGTTTAGTGTAGTTTCGGCAACATGTCTTATTAATTTTCCACTTTTAGCGACAGCATGTTGACGTTTTTTCGCCAAACGGAAAAGACTATATTATATATTACTAGTTTATATAATCTTTATTATAATTTAATAAATATTTTTAATTTTTTCTCACTTTATTGCTAACTATTTTTTATTTTAAGTATAGCCCATAAACTACATTCTAAATTCACAATATTTATTGCCAAAATTAAATATTCAAAGGGAATTAATAATGTAAAAAGTATAATACAAATCAATTAAAAACAAATGTTTACACATATTAATTTTATTGATTGTTTAATTTCTTAAACACTGAAAGTTTTGGTTTATTATCAATGAGTCTCAATTTTTCAAATTCTATTACTTTATAGCCAACTCATTATCCATTGGTTGGTTTGTGATCAACGAGCTTAAACATAAAAACTGTTCTTTTAAAAAAGTGAAATGCATTAGAGGTCTTAAATAACTAACCATTTCTTTGAAAATTCACTACAAAGATGAAGTCATCAATTATTTTTTACGAAATTCATTGAGCAATTTTCATATGTTTACATCTGAAAATGAAGTGCAGATTATACAGTGACAGATTTAACAGAGCCCACTGTATATTATATTTTTTTAAAGGAAGAAACATATACTCAAAAGATCTGCATATCCCCTGCTCCAACTTCTAGCTTGCTTGGTGTCAATACACGGTGTATAAAGCTGAAATAATACAAGCTTGTATACATACCAAGGTTTATTCCTTTAAAAGAAAAAACTTAGACCCCCCCACCCCCCCCCCCCAAATACTGGAGTAATATATAAAAATTATTAAAAAGTATATATATATACACAGTAAACTCTTGATAGATCAAAGTTCATGCAACAGAGGAACAAAATATCCCCTCCCCCTCTCCACAAAAAAAGGTTCATTCACTTATTTAAAAAGCTTCAGGACTTGGAAAATTTCAGTGTAAGCATAAATTACAGTTAACTGTATTCAAGACATGTTGAGTTTATTGTATACATAAATTATAAAATTTGAATGGCTATTCAATTTGTGATAAGCAAATGTGAATCCAAAATCAAAGCAAAATATCTTTTCTCCTAATAAAGATATTAACAAACAGTAAAAAGTATTTTTATTGTTATTATCCTGATATGCTTTCATTAAATATAAACAACATTATGGTGCTATGTTAGTTTTAGGTCCATTAGATGGCTTTCTGTTTTTTGGCCTGATATGCAAATATATTTATCGAATTATAAGCTTTTGCTTAATCATACAAGTCACCACTGAATTCTACAATTAAAACTTGAAGGAATTCTTTGTTGCAGTGATATGAACCTTTTTGCTGTAATCGTTATAGTTTTTTTTTTCAACTATGATCTTCCATAACCCCGGATGGAATTATGAATCTCCCTAGAGATCATACTATGTATGAAAATTAAAAAAGTTAAGTAAAAAAAAAATAAAAAAAATTATATATATATATATATATATATAATACAAAATAAAATATAAGATACTTTCTTACATAATTTAATAAAAACATTGAAGAAAATTTGGAGTACTATTTATGTATAGAAATGACAAATTGAACTAGAAACAATGGAAATTAAAATCTTAGCCCATTATCTCAGTTTGTTTAAAACTTTTATTATTTTCAAGCATATTTACTAATTACATTTTACAATTATTTTAGCAAAGCTAAAACATTTATAGCTTTTTTTCCAAGTTTATAATAGTGATGGTCCAAGACAAAGACCCCTAATGTCCCCATCGCTTGAACGTATTGAACAGGATAATTTAGTTCTAATGTGTAATAAATTGACATCAGAACTGTTAATAATCCCATTACACCTGTTGGTGTGTCATTCAAGAATCGACCAGAATATATAACAGCAGCATCTGTAATTGTCTCCTCTTTTAGGAGTACAATCGCACTTGGTGGTTGAGTAGCTGGCACATTTTTCAGCTTTTCTTGAAATTCATCATAATTCTAAAAAAGAAAAAAAAATCAGATTCATAATACATGGGGGAAAAAAAGGTAATGACAACTTTGAAGTCTATTTAAACAGAAGCATTATAGACCAGGAGGCGGCAGCATAGACAATCACCTCATCGAGTTCACGACTGAAATTCCAGAATTAATTAAAACTCGATTCACATATTAAAATACAATCGGTCTGTTAAGTAATATCTTGGTGGAAAACACCCGAAAACGTGATTTTAGCGGTTGGCTCTTAAGTTTAGCATTCCTAGCAGAGGACTGTGTGTTCCTGCTCCCAGTCCTCCATGTTTTCATACCTCTGGGTGCAGGAAAACACAATGGTAAACTTACGAGTCAACTGCTAAAATCAGGTTTTAAGGAGTTTTCCAACAAGATATGACTTGGCAGGCCGATTGCGTTTTAATATGCGAATCGAGTTTTACCTAATTCTGGAATTTCAGCCGTGAACTCGATGAGGTGATTGTCTGTGCTGCCGCCTCTCGGTCTATTAAAGAAAGTATAATATATATCCTTGTTATCAGCTGCAGAGGAGATGTATGCATATTTGCATGAGGCAAGGTGGCCTGAAGAGTAAGGATGTAGGCAATTGCTAGGGACCTTGCACCCAGTAGTGCCAACCCTGCACCACACATGTGCATCATGAAAATTTACCTGACATGTGAAGGCTTGTATATAGCTCTCCACCATATGAAGGCAACTTGATTCTTTTTTCACTATATAGCCATTAGAAAGACTTGAATTCATTATTTCTTCCTTCCCCTCTCCCTTTCCTCAGTGATTGTCATCTAGTGGCCAATTTGGCGGAGTGCCAGAACATGGCATTTTCTGCATGCATGGTTTCCCTCTACAAAAGAGAGGTATTATCTATTTAAAATAGGGGTGTCATGCTGACATTGTACTCAGTGTTGCAGTAATAATAATTAAGCTAATTAATATAATTGTCCCCTTTAAGGACTTTGGGAAACTCTTCCTGTGATCGGTGGGCTTCTTTATTCCAATACTCAAGGCACTAAGTGTTTTATTTATTTATTTAATACAAATTTATGTGTAAGGGTACAATTTGTATACATTTTATGCGACATGCCTAGTTTAGTTAAGAAACATTTTTCTGAGATGACAAATGTGCATAGTGTGGAAATATCCAACATTCAAAATAATACTTCACATGCTACATTAAATGTAGTTACATTTGCTATTACTAATTACATTAGATCTGATAAAGTTTAGAACCCCTTTCCCATTTTTAAAACATTTTTAGTAATTAGCTGATTTTCAGAATGTCACACGTTTTCAAAATAAACTTCAAATGTAGAAAAAAAATTTCAATTGAGTCTTTTTGACTGCATGTCTGTGAATGTGCAACATAAATTCACATTTGCGATTATACGTTAATACAAGATTATGTTTTCAAGTCATGGACAAAAAAAATGAGTAAACAAATTAAAGAATACACTTACTTCAGTAACTTCAATGATGGGTACATATCTTATGGCTTTAGTTTGGAAAATTGAAACTTTCTTTTCAAAAGTCAGCCATGCTGTCAATAGGGGATCATCATACTGGAAACAAAAAAAAAATCATTCTCTCTTATTTGTTTCTGTTGTAAACTATTTATACAAATCAGATTTTTACAAAATAAATTAAAAAAAAAAAAACCTTTTTCGAAATATCCAATTTATTCTGGACTTTCTGAAAGAATTCTTTAAATTTACTGCTGAGATCCTTCATTTTGTTTTGTTCCACCATTATGCCAAATTCTACAATGAACTAAAAAAACAGAAATTTATTAAAATTCAATAAACTTATTTGAAGATCATTTTCTTTTTAAATAGGGTATAAGAGACCCAATTAAATAGAGAGAGAAAAATGCAAATAGGTTTAGTTTTTTTTTACTGGCAAATAATCTGAACGGTTTTAAAAATTGTTTTGGAAGTGCAATAACACTGTCATCTACTATATAGCCTTTACTTAGTCAAAATAGACATTTCAACTCTGTTAGATTTGGTTTATTTGTTTTATGCCCCAAAGCTACACCATGTGCTATTATGAGAAGGGATTGCCTGTTTTATGTGACCTCAAACCATGATATATTTGTAACATGCAATGCTTCTGAAGAACCCCCACCCAGTAAATTAACAGAGGTCACCAGGTTGATACCTTTACCAATTTCTCTTTACCAATACCAATTGGGACACTCAACTGTGCTATAAATACCACATATTTCCATAGAGCTGAGAGTAACAGTTGGAAACTTAATATAGTTACCTTTGGAAAATTGATCATATAACACACTTAGACTAAGCCCTACTTATTGGTAACCTCATAAAAGTTATAAGAATTAATTATGTGTTGGAAGGACCTTATTTGAGGAGATAACAAGCAATAACAAGCTAAGTGACTTGTGCAATAACAAGCTAAGTGACTTTACACCCTTTTAAATTTTATTTGCTCAATGCATGCTATGTGGATTATATTTTATGACATATGCATAAACTACACAGTTAATCATTGGCAAAAAAGATAAATGACAAATATGAAAAGGGGTGATCCATAGGAAATAATACTAATAATATAGGTGCAGATTCATGTTCGCCAGTCGCCACATGACGACTAAATTTTTTGCTCAAGCCACTAACTTTCAATATCTAAGCTGCCATGTGTTTTACAGGGATGCCCCTTTTCCATTGAACGGCAGATTTTCGTTTTTTCTTTTTAAATATAAAATCTGCAGACTGTAATCCATAATTCTGCGATATTTAGTGCCTTTTTTCTCTTTTCTACTACCCATAATGAAAAACTATGACTGAACATGAATGTCACATTTCCGCTGATCCGCTAACTCCCTATTTTCTTTTTTAAAACAATAAATAAATAAATAAAATAAAGACTGCAATAGAGTGTGAATCAGAAAAAAAAATCATGTTGATATGCGGCGGCATACCGCAATTAGCACGCAACACAGAAAAATTCGTGCCGAGATGAGAATAATTTTGGCTCCTACTATATGACAAAATTAGCACTCGCCACTACTGGTCAAACTTAATAGTCACACTCGCCAATTGCGATGATTGAATGGAAAAAGATTTTTTTCCCCGCTGTCGCTCGACAAATTTCACGATTTTCCCCCGAAATTATATGACGGATTGCAATTTTTTTTTTCTCGACGCCATTCGAAGATATTCGAAAAAAATTTTCCCCCGAAACCAGTTGATGAATTTTGTGATTTTTCCACTATTGATTAATGAATTTTGTGATTTTTCCACTATCGATTAATGAATTTTGCGATTTTTCTGCTATCTATTATGAATTTCATGATCTATCGATTAACGAATTTCACAATTTTTTCCATGAATGAACAAATCTACTGATGTTCGACGAATTTTGCAATTCTGTTCCGCGATTGTTAGACAAATTTCACTATTTTTCTCCCGAGATCATTTGACGAATTTTGTGATTTTTTTCCACCGAACCTATTTGACGAATTTCTCGAACTTCTTCACGACAGTTAGACAAAATTAATTTTTTCCTGCAATGCCTGATTTCTTTCCCGAGACCATTTGACGAATGTCGTGATTTCTTTCCCGACACTATTTGACGAATTTCGCTGTTTATTCCACAATCATTTGACAAATTTCGCAAATTTTTTATCAGGTATTTTTAAATTTGTTATTAGTCAGAGCTGAAAAACACTGGCGAGTAAAAAAATTCATGTACTGGCCAGTGAGTAAAAATGTTAATTTTTACCTATAGCCCCCACTCATTAAATTTCTAGCTCTGAGATTTTTCAGATATGTTCTTACAGATGTACACAGATATTGCCATGCGATTCTTCCATAAATTAGCAAAACTTCTCATATTATCATTTTCTTTTAGATTTCCGCAAAAACAATTCGGTCATGAAAAGAAATCTTGAATTTCCTCAATTGGTTGTGAACTTTGAGAAAATGGTCACAGAAAAATTACACAAATTTTGTTTATCGCTCTCCAAAAAAACCCCGAATTTCATCAATAACTCACGAAAACCCCCACAAATTTCACCAACTGGTTGCGAAATTAAAAAAAAAAATTACGTCCGTCAGTCAAGAAGAAAAAAATGCAAATTTCATTAATTGGTTGCGAAAAATTATCGAGTGCAGACAAAAAATGCGAGTTTCGCCAATCGGTCGCAAAAGAAAAATCTCAAGTTTCGTCAAACAATCATGAAGTAAAATCGAATCATGAAGTAAAACATTTTGTCAAGCAGTTGCAAAAAAATAAAAATAAATAAATAAGTAAACCATTAATTTTATCAATCGTTCAAAGAAAAATTGCAAATTTCGTCAATTGTTCGCAGAAAAAATTGTGAATTTCGTTAATCAGTTGCAGAAAAAGTTCTGAATTTCATCAATTAGTTGCAGAATAAACATAAATTTTGTCAATCATTTGTGGAAACATCTGCGAATTTCATCAATTATTTGCAGGTAAAAATAGTGAATTTTGTCGAACGATCGCGAATTTCGCGATAATAAAATGTGAAAATCAGTGATCAGCTTCGAAAATTGTAATTTATTGTCTCCATACGGAATTTTAAAAAATCCTTTAAAAAAATCCCATTGCCAACAAAAGTTTCAACCCATGTTGAGCATTTATTTTCAACTATGAAAAATACTTTGGAAGGAAAAAGTTTATCATTGAACAAAAAACTTGAGGGAATTGTTTATTCATAAAATGTTCAGGCCTTACATTACAAACAATTATACCTACAAACTGTATACAATTATGGTGATAAGATTCTATAAAATCCAGTCGTACAAATTTAATGGGGGAAAAATATTGTTTTTATGCGCTTGTTTCACAATGTGGACACACTAGATTTTTCTAGTTTAGGAGCCACTGGCTCCTTCCAGGTTTTGGGAATCTACACCTACAACTAATAATGAACTTCAATTGACGATTACTCGAAACATGTTTCTGTCACTTAGCTTGTTATGGCACAGCGCTCCTCATAAGCATGTAATCCGCATTTGTGCAATCCAAAATTAATTTTTGAAAGTTTATTAATTTGTAGTAATATTTTCTCCGTATTATATTATTCTCTGCCATTGAAGGTTTCATTTTAATAAGTGTGTTCAAATAAATGACAGTAGAAATTGGTTGGCTTGTTATGTGTAAAAAAAAATCAAGCACAGGTGCAGTCTGAATACATCCTTAAATTAGGTACTGTAGGGGTGATTGTAGGTGAAAAAATTTTAGCAAGAAAACATTTCCAGAGGAGAGAGGGAGGAAGGAATGGATAATTGATTGCAGTTAGATAAATTATGAGGTCAAATTATGAAAAATATGAATTTTAATTATATTTAGCAATCATATGAAATTGATATTTTAGTCTTATTTTATGAATTTAACTATCAGAAAAACTGGAATTTTGGTACTAGACCGGGAGGCGGCAGCACAGACAATCACCTCATCGAGTTCACGGTTGAAATTCCAGAATTAGTTAAAACTTGATTCGCATATTAAAATGCAAATCGGTCTGCCAAGTCATATCTTGGTCGAAAACACCCGAAAACCTGATTTTATCGGTTGGCTCATAGGATTACCATTGTGCGTCCCTGCTCCCAGTCCTCCATGTTTTGATACCTTTGGGTGCAGAAAAACACAATGGAAAACCTACGAGCCAACCGATAAAATCGGGTTTTCGGGTGTTTTCCACCAAGATATGACTTGGCAGACCGATTGCATTTTAATATGCGAATCGAGTTTTAACTAATTCTGGAATTTCAGCCGTGAACTCGATGAGGTGACTGTTTGTGCTGCCGCCTCCTGATCTATACTGAAAATGCAAAAAATACCTGAATTCAGGCGTATAACATGAAAAAATCACCCCTGGTTTGGTATTGCTTGTTGACATATTTCTTTTGTTTGCCATTTACGATTACAAGACGACTTGGATTTTATTAGACCAAAGCGGCAATAAATTACATTAAAAAAAATTGCATTATAATTTTTTCCAGATGATATGGCCAAAGCTAAAAATCAGTTTTAATGAATATTCTCATACAAAAAACTGCACTACAGATCAATTGCTTTCACATTATAGAAAAGCACAACAAAAATCTTAATATTACCTTTGGGGAAGGAAAAAGGAAAATCTTAAAAAGAAAAAGATGGATTTATACATATTTTAGACATATTCAATAATTAATAATTCAATTACTGATGATCATTAATTCAATTACTGATAATCTCAATTTTCATAATTTTATTGATCCGTTACAATTTCTAGAGTAAATTCTTCTTCTGAGGTGAATTTAAGTTTTGTACCTTAAAATTATACTTATTTTGAAATAATCTTGAAAATATTTTATGATGTAAAAGATGTGAAAAGCCTCTATTAACTATAGAGAATACCTCTATGTTAGGACAAACACATTAAAGGTAGGTAACTGTTATTTCTTGGATGGGGAAATAAGAGACATGAATGTTATTACAAATTTTCTTTCTTAATGTTATTTTACACAGATGAAAAAAGATATTTGACTGCTTTTGTCGAGGAGTTTCTATCAACTTCAAGTTTTTGGAATTAACGGTGTTAGAGAGAAAAAAAGTTTTCGACATACAGAAAGTTTTTCTCTCATTGTCTCTTATTATCCCAACTCTCTGCAAATAGTTTTTCAACAACTACTAAGATTTAAAATACTCATTCAGAAAAACTTACATAGTCAGCTGATGAAAAGCATGGATATATGGTCAATATTTTGTCAAAGGAAGACTCCTGCTGAAGTAGACAAGTTCTGTCCAAAAAAGTTTCCTGTAGACAAAACTTCAACAGGGTCTTCTCTGGCTTCGGCTTTTTCCACTCCACTGATATTTTATGTTGCATTTCAATAATGTTTTCGGGAGATTTCGCTGGCAAAGATGTCTGTGTTCTCAGCAAGCTATAATATATAAAAGCAACACATATGAAAAAGCAAACATTTAAGTTTCTAAAGCAATTATTCAAAATCTGACTAAAGCACAGTTTCTTACAGAGTAAGTTTGAAAGTTAGAGCAGTGGGCTTTAAAAGGTCGATAGTAATTAAAAAATCTTTAACCACAATTTATCTGTTGCATGAAGAGCAATTTTATCTTTAATAATTTAACCATTTAAGGACCATGGGACATATATATCCCATAACTTTAAAATAATTTTTAAATTATTGAATGTGAATAATTTATAAATAATATTTTATTCATGTTATGAGACATTGGAATCCCAATATTGATTAAAATAAATTGAATTGCTATTTAAAATATACTGTAAATAATATAATTTTAAATAAATAAAATTTTTTTGAGACTGTTTCAATTTAAAATTTATTTTTTACAACATACTATCTCTTATTAAGTTAAAAGGTGTCTAAAAGGTATTCTAAGAACCCATGAAAAAAATCTCTCTCAGGGCGCAAGAGTAGTACCTGAGCGTAGTGGTAGAGCTTTAGTAGCCACGGCATGCCTGTGCTATTAAAACATTCCCTAGGTGCACGTTTTCTCGCTCAATCGTATGCAACAGTGTTGAATTCAGGGGATGGCCCGGGGGGATAGTCCCCCCCAGGAAAATTTGAGATTTTGGGCCTTTAATAGTTAAAAAGTGCAATTTCTCCCCCGGAACTCTGAAATGTCCCCCCCCCCCCCCGGAGAAAAATATCTGAATTCAACACTGGACATGTCCGCTTTGGTTTCCGATTCTGCAAATTCTTTCGATGTATCTTCATTTTCTTTATGATAATAAAAATATCTCTCTTTTGCTATATGTCTATTAATTGATGATTATCTATAAGCAATTTCTCGAAATTTAGTACACTAATCAGAATGTATGTGTAGAGCCAGGGGAAAATATTAGAGCTTAAGAGCGCGAAATTTTCCCTGGCTGGGGGCGCACCGGCCCTCGGGCCGATGGACCGGCGGGACAGTCCGAGTCTGGGTATACATGAAAGGGTAAAAACCTGGGGAGGGCGGGGTAAAAGGGTAAAATATTTTCCAGCAGGTGGTGAAGGCGTCAAAATGAGAAGATACTTTAATTTAATCGGTTAATTAGTGTTTGATTGATGTCTGGGAGCTTGTGACGAAACAAGGCTTGGCCGAGACCTGGATGCCACTAACCGCAAATAGAGCAAAGTTGTGTTTAGCTCAGTAATTTCTACCTTACAGTTACTTGAATGTAAGGATTGAACGCAATATTTGTCGGGCTAGGGAAAACAACTTACAAGGGGGTAAATTCAGAATCAGACATTACACGTGAAAAAGTATCTAATTGAAAGTCAATTTAAATTTGAGATTTAAAATGAAGTTTTAATGTTTTTAATACCTTTATACACATGAGTGGTACAAACTCAATTTTGATTTCGGTGCCATTTGTGAGAACAAAACGCAGGGAAAATCACATTTGTCGTAATATTTGCGACGATGCGCTCGCTTGAAGGTTAACCAAGTATTTTGCATTTTATTTTTTAGCGCGCGGGCAGTGGCCTGACTTCGCACCCCCCCCCCCCCCTGTTAAAGTCGGGACTCTACATTCAACCCTTCCACAGAACTGTCATCGTGTTGGAAAAACTTTTCTTTTTTAATCCCTTCGGTCTGCAGATGCAAGACTTCGTGACCACTAAATTATGCAGTATTATCGAAACAAGAAATTTGCAGCTGTAAAGCTCACAAGCCAGAGGACCGTGACACGACATATAACCTGGTTTCTACAGAGAGAAACAAAATACCCCCAGCGAAAAACAATACAACGAACCCACCTCTACTCTAATTCTTTCCTGAACTCCTAAATCAACAAAACAAGAAAGAAAAATTGCCATTGGAGAGTTCCAACACGACGCGTTGAAACTGAAGATTGAGATGGGAGTAGGGGAATGAAAATTCATAAAGGCGAAATAACAAAAAAAGAAAAAGGAAGAAATAAAACAAAAGGCAAGCAGCCACAGCAGCGGAGGCGTGTAATAAGTTTCTCCCCAATTTATATGTCAGCCGGCAAATGGTATATGTCTTTTTTTTTCCTTTCAGTTCAGAGGGAAATGAACGAAACGGTACTTTTCATTCCTATCATTCTGGAAGACCGTTAAGTTCGTGCTCGTGCAACAGATGAACGTGTTGCCATTTTGCATTTAGGAAATATGAAGGCTCAGGTGCATTCTGTTACAGTGTTGAATTCAGACACTTTTCTTCGGGAGGGATTTCTGAGGCTCCGGGGGAGACATTACAAAGTTCCGGGGAGGAGGGTGGGGATTTGTACTTTTTAACCATTAAAAGCATAAAATCTCAAATCGTCCGGGGGGGGGGCTTTCAATTCTCCGGGGTGAATGTCCCCTCCCCCGAGCCACCCCCTGAATTGAACACTGATTCTGTAGCTGATGTAAACAGGTCCTCAGAGCCGTAGTCTTCGCTAGAGGGGGGAGGGGGGGCAGGGGGAGGCTCCTCCCAATAGTCGCTACATTTTTTTTTATACTTCGCAAAAACACAAACTTGGTTGGCAAATTTTTTGAACGTTCTCCTTTAAAAAAAAAATATATATATATATACATACACACACACACACACACATATATATATATATATATATATAAACTTATTGCAAAAATTAACCATTGAAACAGAAGTAACTGACCAAATGCAATGAAATTATTACCCCAAATATCTATAATATATATATATATAATTATAATATCTTTTGAATTTCAAAAAACATATCAAGTTCTTGTAACATTCTAATTAAATCAGATAATTAATAATAATGTGTAGACAGAATACCACATAGTTAATAAATTAACAAGTGCAAATTTTACCATAGCTTGTACTTCAATTATATACACAGTAAAACCTATAAAAACCAAAAAAAAAAAAAAAAAAAAAAAAAAAAAATTCTCTTTAGATTTCAGTTTCATTAGGTGTAATTTTATGGCATTCCTTCTGTCGGCAGGGGCCCCAGTGTGCAATGTGTGCGGTGCACACAGGTGCCAGAAATTACATTTGAGGAGGAAATATTTCAAAAAGAAAAAACAAATCCTTAATTTAATCATACTGAAATATATTACATTTTTTTGACATCTTAATTGTGTTTTGTAGATTTACTTGAAACAAGTGTACTCATGATCACTTAATTATCTTTTCTCAATCTCTCTCTTTTTCTTTTTTTTTTTGTAATATTTTATTTTTATTCTACTTTTATGTTTTTAAATAAGTAATTTAGAGAGAGAGAAAAAACAACAACTAGAAATTGCATGAGTTTGATGTTCAATGTAGAGGTTTCAGATTGGGGAGACTGGCATGAACTATGGGATAACTTTTAATTGGTCAAAATAATAATAAAGCATCAGTCACTTACGTAGGTATTGGAATTTTCTGTCGTAGGTATTTAATATTTGGATTGTAACTGTTTTATACATGAATTTTTTAATTTTTATATTAATTTAGGATTTATAATTTGACTTAATCTCTTAAAACTATTTATATATACTTTGCTGTTAGTTTTTACATCTTAGATTTTGAACCTTGAACCAATTTAAATATTAAACATTTGAACAGTTATATCAATTGCTAGAATCGAAAAGAAAATAACATATTTGAAACATTAAGTTGAAATTGGCATAACGCACATTAACAATTTAAAATTAATAATGTTGAAATTTTTGGTATGATTAATTTACAATGGTAATTTTTCCCCCTCAAGTAATAGAATAAGGAAGTAACAATGCTTAAAATCTTTATAGAAGCTAGGAGAGTATGGAGTTCTTGGTGAGCGTGTTAGGGTCCTGCGAGTGTCGGACGATACTCAACACGAATCGGAAAATTTAAAGTCAACCCGCAACCCGACAAAAAATATTTTTCACTTACCCACAACCCGACAAAAAATTTCGTTAATCGGAGCCCGACAAGAACCTGAAAGTCTTCAACCTGAGGCCAACCCGGAACTCGAAATCAAAGAAAATTTATCAACAATTTAATGTAATTGTAGAAATATAGTCTATAATCATATTTTTAAAATTAATTTCCTCGTTTATGTAGAAAATTAAAAATGCAAAGCCTCATTCATATTCAAATATATAGTTTTTCATCTGAAACAATATTTTGGATTTTCTTTAGAAATATCAGGTTAATCCAAACTGATTCGTAATCTAAGCTAATCGACCAAATCAAAAGTCAGCCCGGAATATTTTTAGAGCCAACCAGACCCGCAACGAAAACAATTAACATCAACCCGAGGGCAGCGTCGGTCATTTACATATTAGCAGTGTTGAATTCAGACACTTTTCTCCGGGAGGGCTTCTTTTTTTTTTGGCTCCGGTGGGGGGGGGGGGGCACTGTAGAGTTCCGGGGGGATTGCACTTTTTAACCATTAAAAGCATAAAATCTGAAATGTTCCGGGGGGGGGGCATTTCAATGCTCGGGGGGGATGCCCCCCCCCTGGCCACCCCCTGAATTCAACACTGCATATTAACCCTTTAGCGGGCGGTGTCCACAAAAAAGGACACCTAATTTTAATTCTAAAACTGACAAACGGCACCAAGAATATTTAATTAAAATTTTCCTATTATAAAGTACGGGAAAATAAGCAAATTTTTATTGTTTAATGAATTTGTTTACAAATCCTGGTGTTAGTCCATCATTTCATCATTTTACAAAAAGACTTACTCCGCGCCGGAAAGGGTTAACAGCTAAGATAAAATTGTTAGGTTCTATTGACGCAAAACTTTCTGATATTTCTATTCCTAGTGCTGCTTTACAAAATTTTTATAATATGAAAGGGTTAGAATGACAGTGAAATAAGTCAAAATTTAGTAATTTGAGAAATGGAGGGTTTTGTGAAACTTGTTGTATTGCCGTTGCATTGGGTGGTCCAGCTTGTTTTGCCCTCTAGTGACTCTCTAAGTGAACTATGATTTATTTGACTGGCACATTGACCAGAAAATAATATACGTTCAGTGAAAATAGGACTTTCTCGATTTTCAAAATTTTTGATTTACTCCACTGTCTTTCTAACTTCTTCATATAAAACTCTTCTCGATAAATTTACCAAAAATTGGTAAATCACGCCAATTAATAATCAGGATACCTGCACTCCTCCCTCCTCCCCTTTTTGAAAAATCAAAGCTTTTTGCTTAAATATAAGATATTTTAGAAAAAATAATAAAAAGAATTTTCCGAAATACAGATTATTCCCATTAATTCAAAGCAAATACGTACAGCGTCGCTCTGTTTAGCGCGTGATGCAAAAAGAAAAAAAAAGTTTTTACTGATTTTACTGAGAATAAAATAATTAAGTATTTAATTCTATTTTGAGTGATGTTTTTTTTATTTTCATAAAAATCGTTCCTTTTTTTTTTTTGATGAATCATTTTTCAACTAACGATCCATATTATAAAACTAATCATAAACCACTTTCCACTTTAATCTTACAAACAAACCATTTTAACTTTACAATCCTTGGCGATATGATTTCTGAAAATAAAAAGAAAAACAACTTAAAACAAGAACCAATTTTCATTATTATATATCTTTAATTTTTGGTTGAGTCATTGAGAAGACAAAATTATAAGAAGATAAACGATGGGAATTTTCCAAACAAAATATACAAATGGTATTACTACTTTGTTTTCCTCTTTCTGTAGATATAAAATCTGTAACTTTAAATGTTTTTATTATTATTATTTCCTCTTCACGGAAATCATGTCTACAAGTGATGTTATGGCGGCACTCATTTCATTATTTATTTATTTTAGGTAGATTTCGTAAGAAATACTACCGATTACATTCTCCCCTAAGTTGGAATTTTTGAAAAATTTTTGTAGATCTACGCCGATCATGACTCCCAGAACCCAAAGCCACCCTCAGTTCAAAATTTTATCTATCTATCTATCTATCTATGTCACTTTTTTATGGACACGATAACTCGAATAATTCTTCACAAATCTCTTCCAAACTGATACATAAAATCAAGGGGCATAAAATCTCGGTCAAGTTCGTTAATGGGCAAAATCGAACCAAGGGGGGGGAAATGGGGGGGGGCTTTTTGTGAAAACAGAAAAAACCCCTAACGTCTTAATTATGATACGTATCGAATCCGTTTAAAGTTATTATTACTTCTAGGAAAAGGGCCGAAAATTTATGTATAACCGATTTTTGATATCATTAAAATGTCCCCAAGGGGGGGGGAGGGGGGGTTTTAGAAGAAAAAAATTCATAACTTCGTCAATTTACAAGATATCAAATCCGCTTAAATTTATTATAAATCCTCTTACTATTATCTAAAACTTTTATATTGACAAGTTTTCAATAGGACCAACCCTTATAGCAAAAAAAAAAAAAAAAATCTCTTCCATTTTCTTAAAGTGTTTCCCTTAGAGCTTTATATATATATTTATTTATTTTTACTTATAGAATTTTGCTAAAAAATATTTTTTCTTTTTAAATAGCAAATATTATGCATAATTTTCCTTCAGAAACAGAGGATATACTGGTTCTTTTAATGAAATTCCAGATCGTATACGTCGACTACACCACTGTATGTTGGTGAGGTACCCGGAATTAACTGTATAGTTTTTAGTTAAAGTTAGTTCATTCATTCGAAAAACATAGAAGACACTTTGTTTTACATCATATTGCTTTTCCATGAGAATTCAGTTGATTTCAAAATTTACCATTAATTGACAAGAAAAGGGCGCATTTAATAAATTACTCCATCTTATATTACTCCAATTAGTTTGAAATTTTGTCAATACATATATCAGGTATTTTACATTTTCTATATATTTTTTGATAGAAGTTTGTTCAGCTGTTCGAAAAATATAAATCATTTTAACTTTTCAATTTTATATGTTTGTTAATGAAAAGTAATTATTTTCTCTCTTTTACCTCACCAGTTTTCTAGCAACTTTATTTCATAATCCTAAGAAAAGAAACTTTATTAAAATAATTCATTCATTGGCATTTTCCCGAATACGAAACATTTGGGGTAAAAAAGTTTATATAAAACATAAAATAGTTAATCCTCTGTAATCGAATCAACGAACAAGGGTAGCATAAAACATGAACGATGCTAGCAAAAATGCAGTTTAAAATGATTATATACTATTAATGAACTGTCACAAAAAGTTCAGAATTTCTCTATTATAAAAATAACACTTGTTAAAATACACCATTTAGCAGGAAACACGATGGCTACAGAAAATTAGCCGATGAACATTTTTAAGCATCACTGACGAAATGAATAAATAAAGTAGTTATTGTTAAGCACTGTAATCGAAAGCTGAAATAAATAGCAATACAAAATCTACGGAATGCGTTAACGATGGAAATGGTCACGATGGAAATGGGCCTGTCCCTATTTGTGTAAAAATATCCATATAATATAAAATTATTAATTTGAACATAAATCCCCATTCAGCTTGCAAAGTTTTTCGAGAATGAAATCTATTCAGAATTTTCCTACACTGAAAAAACTTTAGTTGAAACAATAAAAATATAGTTGTGCCAACCAAATTTTTTTGTCACTATAGCTCCATCCATATGTTTGGTTGGAGGGACCAAATTATTTGGTTAACTTTATTTGGTTGTTGTAACCTAATAATTTCGTTACAAGAACAAAATCGATTTGGTTAATAGTTATCGTAACTAAATGGATTTGGTTGTAAGAACCAAATAGTTTGGTACTTGTAACCAAATCTATTTGGTTAATAGTTATTGTAACCAAATAGATTTGGTTGTAAGAACCAAACTGATTTGGTTATGATAACTATTAACCAAATCTATTTAGTTACGATAACTATTAACCAAATCGATTTGGTTGTTGTAACCAAATTATTTGGTTACGACAAATAAATAAAGCTAACCAAATAATTTGGTCCCTTCAACCAAACATTTGGATGGAGCTATAGTGATAAAAAAATTTGGTTGGCACAACTACATTTTTGTTCTTTCAACTAAATCGTTTTCTCTGTGTGAAGTGAGATGAAAAATAAAACAAAAAATTAATATACGGTAAAACCGGCTAACATATTAGAAACAATCCGTTTTAAACAGGTTTTCGTATTTTATTCAGGCATGTAATCTGCTGTATTGTATTCTTTTCATCGGGAAAATGAAAATTTTCCGTTTAATGCAGGATTCTGATACAGGCCCTTTTAACAGTTTTTGCTACATTTCGTATTTTATTTACTTAGTTTTTCAAGTCAAATTAGCATATTTTGACTCAAAAATGTTATTTAATAAATGAAATCAAATACGACACATTTTATTAAATAAATTTTCTGGTTCAAAATACGTTTATATGATCTGAAAAACCCCAGAAGGTTGGCAGCTATGCATTTATAATCATTAAAAAGTTTTTTTTTTTGGAGGGGGGAGGGTTACGGGTTAGGGATGTAAGGCGCCAATTGAAGTTCTGCACACAGGAGCCGGATACTAATGGCGCGCCCCTGACTTGGAGTGTTTATTTTCCGTATTCATATGCAACCCAACAAGAAATTTTCGTATAAAAATAGTTACAAGCAGGGCCTGTTTACCGAATAGGCCTGTGAAGCCCGAACTTACCCACTGAAATACAAAGGGCCCCCCAAATTTACTTTTCAAAACTAAATTTTAGGAAAAAACAGTCACGGTAAAAAAATTATTTTTTACCCTGACTGAATTATAGCTAATTATAGCTACGACAAATATTTGTTGTCCCTGCATTGTTCTTAGCCCTGGCAAATCCTGCAATTTGTAAAGCATAAAATACATTTTGAAGTAGAAATATTCGCACCTGTTCCATATTTATAAATTCATTTACAAAATTAATTTCTTACGTATATAATAAAATATTTTTTATATGTATATAGGTAGTTAGTTTTAGTTTAATATTAAAAGTATTGTTTACTCAAAATTTTGAAGGTAAAAATTCAAATTGTTGAAGCATAATTGGCAAAGTAAAAGGGTGGCCCCCTGTGTGACATCGGGCTTCCCCTACTTCAAAGTCTTAACCCCCTAACTCACCGTCAACCTCAACTGGCGAGTTACGCTGTAATTCTCGGTTGACCCTGAAATCAAATTCTCCGCTAACTCAACTAGCCGAAAATGGAGGAGAAAACGAAACATAAGTTCAGTAACTGAACTAACCTATTCGTCTACAGTTATTCGACACGCGCATGTGCAATTGAAGCAAAGATGGCGGTTGCGTTGACAAGTGTTTTGACGTTTATTTCGTTTCAATGCTATTTGTGATGCAGAAAGCAAACGAAATGTTAATTTAAAAAATAATAATAATGTGAAAGAATGTGTTACTTTTAATTATTAGCCCTTTTAGGATATTTTAACTCTGTAAAGTCAAGATTAGAGTGATTATTAAGAAAGTTTTCAAGACGTAAAATATCTACTGAGAATATTTGGTAGCGCCATCTAACGAATTTAAAATCAAATGTTCTTACACTCAAATATTGTATATACGATTCAAATCTTTTTTTTTTTTTTTTTTTTTTTTAAGAATAAAAAACAGCAGTTTTTCTTAAATTTCAGATTTATTCCTACACTTCACGTTTGTTTAAAAAATAAAATTATAGAAGATGGAATTTTGCGTTAAAATATCGTTATAATACATAAAAATGTATATCCGTTTGTAATAGATAAATAATTTGAACTAATATGTACTTGTTAGTTAAAAATAATTATTTTTGTTTGAAAGAACATGATATTTTTAAGAGGATTATTTGAAAATTTTCGCAGTTCACGAGAATTTTTTCAAACAGCTCTTTAAATTATTATATATGAAATTAAAAAAAATATATATATATTAATTATAATAATTTACACATAAAAAAAACCCCACCTTTTTGGGTCTCATATAAGGGATAAATGCTACCAAGCATGCAATTTCATCCAAGATAATTTAATTGAATCTGTAATCAATTATTTTAGTTAAATAAAAAACATACATTAGAAATATATGAAAATATCTTTTTATATAACATTTTTGCAAAATAAATTAATCCAGCTCCCTATTTGCTTTTATTCCACTTATTAGTGTTAGCCTGGTCATAAAATTGTTTATTAAACGTAGATAATATATATATTTTTTTCTTTAATCAAAAAACTTAAAAAAAAAAAAAAAAAAAAAAAATACTATAAAATTTTGTAAAAATGAGCATTTTATGACTGTGACAATATTTCTAAACCACCAAATCAAAATGTTAATTCAAAATTTATTTGTAAATTTATTTATCAAAAAGTAAACACTCCAATTATGCTCTTTCAATACTCTGTTTTGTTTCGTTATTGAAAACTGAATCAAGGGAGGACAGAACCCATAAAGACTATTGCTACGTCATGTGATCCTTTTGGCCAATGAGATATACACATTTCAACCTGCCGTCGAGTAACCCAGAGTCGAATAACCATGTCCCTGAAGTTAACGAAGAATTCGGAAATATCAACCGGCAGTTAGATTCGCGAACCTCGGGTTACTCAACTGAGAGTTGTACGGGAAGTTGAAGGTTGGTGGTGAATTGACCGGTAAGAGGGCCTTGGTTACAAAAAGTGTACTTGAAAGAAATTATTGCATCAGTCCTTCAATGGATCGTTATTTATAGTGCTGACATCTGGTGCTGTGTTTCGTTATTAAAAGATTAGAAAGAGCTATTGTCGCTAGATACCGTTGAGTTAAGTTATCTCTTGCTGAAATCGAAGCAATATAAACGAGTTCAAACTCAAAATTCAATGATCCGATAAATTAGAAAAGACAGACTTTTCGCAAACCATTTTTGTTGTTTTTCTAGAAGAGAGACATCCAACATTTTTAAAGAGATACTTTTTTATGGTGCTGCCATCTAGAAGTAGATATACTTAAAAGAGTCTAAACTGGAAGAGAAAATTTTACTTATGAAATTAATCATGGTGTGATTTTGTAAGTGTTTCGTAATCTCACAAAATTCATAATTACTTGTTATTTAGTTATGATTGTAAATTATAAATTTTAAATCAAGTTTCCTGCTTGAGAATTGATAGTTTAAGTCAATAGTATATTAATGACTAAAAATTTCTTTCGTCATTGATTTTTATTTGTGCATAGTAGAATGCCAAATATTTTGAGTTTATTTATACAGTGACCTCTCACTTATACGCGATACACGGAAATTATTTTTCAGTACCAGTTTTTTTTAAAATTATTATTTCCGCCGTATTAGATCGCAGAATTTATAAATCGAATTTTACTATTTTAAAATAGTGATACCGAAAAGTAATTACTGAACATCGCGTATAAGTGAGAGGTCACTGTAATTTCTTTGAAAAGTTTACATGCTGTCAATTAGTTTCAAAATAGAATATTCTATTAATAAACTTTAACATAATGTATAGTACTTATTATTATTAATATGAAGATATTTTGAACTTTTAAAATACTTATTTTTGTTAATATAGTTTTAAAAATTATAGAGATAGTGTAGTCAAATGTAAAGATGTTATTAAAACACGAAAAGTATGAAGGAGATTATGAGGAAAATTAATATTCAACTTTACAGCTGGTATCTCTACTATTCGAAGCAGAGCATAGACCTACAGGAGGACCATAATTACAGTGTGACAAAAAATAAATCGGACAGACATTTTTGAAACTTATAATTCCTTTAATAACTCTAGAAATCAAAATCAGATTGCTAATAGACAAAGTATAGATCTGTGACTTTACAGAAAATCAGTTTCTGAGCTGGCTGCCTTTCGCTTTTTAGGTGCGTTCGTAATTACATAAATACGTAGCATCTATACTCGTCGTCTGATCCGTCCGTCCGTCTGTCCAGATATATAACAGCGCAAAAACTACCCAACCGAATGATTTGAAATTTAATATCTATAATCGTTGCAGAATTTTGTCAAGTCATTTCAAATTTTATGAAAATCGAATTAAAACTTAAAAAGTTATTAATGAAAGTTTTCTTTATTCTGTTAAATCCTATCATAAGTAATCTTTATAATAATAACGCAAGTCATGTGACTGAGGAAAAACAAATACGGGCTAACCACATCTTTTTTCATATGCCAAGCGGCCATTTTTATTCAAAATTACTTTTTCGAGTACAATTGCATAAAGTTACATTTTTAGAAAGATCGTTCAAAAAAAGTGTTTAATTGAGAGATGACATACATTCAACAATGTATAGATTCTGAGATAACTTCAGTAGAAATTAAGTTAACCGAATATCTTAATCCATTAGAGTAAATAAACACACAAGATTCGTTCATTATGGGTCATAAAAATATTAAACCATGGAGGTAATCATTCGCAAAGCAAATTCTCCATGGTGGAAAAAACAATCGCATTTGTAAACGTGGCAAACGTAATAATAAAAAAAACAAGTTGGAAATTGTACGTCAAACGTGACAAATGAGGTGCGTTCGTACTATAGCTAGTTACATAAATATTCAGATCTAGATGATTTTTAATTCTGTGAAATGAATTATATCGTCTGCAGATTAATTTCTGTCATAAAATAAGCATCTCGGTCGCTTGACGATTAAACTTCGGAAGCTCCTATAACAAAACAGCACCGATTTAAAAAAAAAAAAAATTCAAATTTCTTAATAAATATTTTTATTAATATCTCCTAAAGTTTTGATTCGATTTTAATAAAATTTGAAATGTCTCGACAAAATTCTGCAAAGATAATGTATTTTAAATTGCAAACCATTCGGTTGGGTAGTTTTTGCGTTGTTATATGCAGACGGACGGACGGACGGACGGACAGACAGACGGACGGACGGACAGACAGACGGACGGACCAAGTGACGACAATAGGTGCTACGTATTTATATAATTACGAACGCACCTAAAAAGGCATGCTCATTTCGTTCCTAGCAGACGACATAATTCATTTCACTCAAATAATGAGAATGATCTCAAATCCAAAGGAACTAGTTTCTGACACAGTTCTGAATTCGTTTTTGTTCGAAAACTGAATTCATTTTTTTTTTTATAAAATTGGCAGGTGTTCTTAATCAGAAACTACGTAATCGAATAGCGTTTTCCATTTTTTTTGGTAAAAGCAGAAGATCTTTCAGAAAATAATGTGAAAGTGGGCATTTTGAACTGAATTTCCAAACGCGGCAGCGCGAGAAAGATGAAAAACGTGTCATCACGTGACAAGAATCGTTTATAACTCGATAAGTAATTTATTTATCACAAAACAGAAAGCGCTATTCGATTCCAAATCACTTCAATAGTCAGGTCTGCCAATTTTATGTCTTTATGTTTGAAAATGAGTCAGAAAATGTGCCAAAAAGTTTCGCGTTGTTGAGAAGGCAATTTGAGAACCACCTTAAAACGTATGTTAGATGTGACTTGGATCATCCCCGTGCTCTTCTTGTTTTTTGTGCTGAAAGAGAATCTTGTTGGAGAGTCCATTTTTCCTTTCTAAAGCGCTCTTGGAGCCAGGGAAGCAAAACACTCTAAAATATGTTTTAATGGTACGTTTGATGGTTGATTTTGACGTCTTCATCAACAAAAACAAGCGGTGTTTTGCCAGTTGGACAAGTACTACTCAAAGCCATAAACGAGTGGAATTTTTGCCGTCTTTCGTAAACGGTTGATGGATTAAGATCACTGGTCGAAAAAACTACTTTATTTTTGTAGCGAACTACAATTACAGCTACTTTATCGAAAATGTAGTTAACTACAACCACAACTACTCGTTTTAAAAGTAACGATGACTACTTTTCAAAAGTAATCGCTACTTCGCTATTTTCAGATTTTGTTAAAAGATTCAGTCAACAGTTGAAATTGAGGATACGGATTATGTATAATACAATAGTCGCTCGTTGTATCGCGTTTGTCGAGATACAATCAAACAAATTCAATAAAAAATTAAGAAAGATAACATGCAAGAAAATGTTTTGTATCATCCTCTAAAATATTACTTTCGTCACATGTTACTCGCTATGTATCGACCAGCGCAATTCCATATTAATTTTCTCTGACACAATATCAAAGAATGATAAATCTGTAAATAAAGCAATTCCAAAAGAACAAATGCGGCATTAAAACATGAAGATCTGATAATGAATAAGTAGGCAAGTCTTTCCAGCAAGAAAGTTAATTTCTTTGATTTGGATTTTGACACTTCGATTTACCAGCAAGTGTCAATGGAAAAATCCAGAACGTCCTACGATGCTTTGAGTTCTGCGAAAATTGCTGCGCAGAACACATTTTGCAGAAAAGAAGTAAGTTACTATCATGACTAGAAGAATGGTACGTTTCCTTCCCTAAAGCAACTTCACTCTTCGCTACAAACTACCGATTTTTTGTATCGCGTTACTCGCTACGTTACAATATTTAAAATGTAGCACGCTACACCGTAAACTATTATCAGAAAAATTAGCGACTACTGTAGTTTCGCTACTTGTAGCTCGTTACTTCCGACCACTGATTAAGATATACTTTGATCGAATTCGATTGCTATATCGATTGTGGACCATTTCAATTGTGAAAATTTTGATAAATTTTTGTTATTGATCAAGAGAGGCCCATTTCATTGATGCTATACATTTTTGAAGTCTCATATTTTTGTTGACGCACCTCAAAATTCTGTCAGTGTTTCATTTACTTAGACTGGTATCCAACGAACTGTTTTGCAACTTGTATGAACCGTCTCCCGGTCGTTGTTCATCTTTTGGCGACTTTTTTTTCCTCGAAACGTTCGGAATGCATCCAATCATTTTTTCGTTTTCTTGCGTTTTCTGGAAATGGTAACGGTTCTTTGTTTACCTCGACCTGACCTATGCCTATTATGGTTAAGTTGTTGGGACAGTTTAATTGCATCCGATACAGTTTATCTTGTAATTTTCAGCAACCGAACCAACTTCCATTACCTCATACTTTCAGGATAAAATGTGAGAATCGAATTTTTCTGAAAGACCCATTATCGCAAAACTTGAATTACCTATTTTATTGAGTCACGAGTGTCACTTCTCATGCAGATATAATAAAATTTAGTGTTAGAGATTACTTGTGTTTTTAACACTTTCCAACGTAGTTGAAAAGTGTTTTAATTTCAATTTGAACTTTGTCAGGGTTATTTTTTGTAACACTGTAAAGTAGGGGTGTTTGGAGAACAACTGCCAGGCCCTAATTACCATCTAAGTGAACTTCCATCACTAATTTTCAAAATTAACTTAAGTCTTATTTAATTGCAGGTTTCTGGAATCAAATAAGGAGAAATTTTCATTTCGAAAAAAAGTAGTCAAAATTTGCAAAGGCGGAAATCAGGCCCTATCGTTTGTAAAATACTGAGGAAAACGTAACAAAACATGGTGCAAATATTATTTAAATTTTAGACCACGGGGAATAGATTTAATACAAAATAAAAAAATAAATAAGTTCAGGTTTTTGGCATCAAGGACAAAAAGATGTAGTTCAGGCTGATTTTGGGTAGGAAGACTTGAATTATGAAATAAAGAAAGAGAACATTTCACGTAATTGTCATGCCAATTTTGCTGCCACGGGAATTACAAAAGAACCGTTTCCTGGGATTGTTCAACATTTTATGGAATCTTTAGTTCTTATTTCTTCTCAAAATATCTACTACTCTTCTCGAATAGTAAGTGTACCAATTTTGGTTTCATTCGGGTTATTGTTTCAAGCTACAGACAGCTCCAAATAGATATACTTATATTATAACCACCCGGTATTTTGCGGAATTATTTTTACAGTGTAGTTGAGATATGTTCATAGGAAATTGGACGCATAATAGATTTTTTTTAACATTTGTGACATTATATATTGTTTCTTGGCAAATTTATTTGTATCCGAGCAATTTGTAAAGCTTTTCGCTAGTCTTCGCTTATGGAAACTCAACAAACTTAAGGATGGACGGCAGGGAATAAGCTTTGCAAGGCTCATTTACGTACACAAGACCTATTTACATTATTTGAATAGCTGATGGATATCTTCCGCTTTTTTTTTTTTTTTGTATAAGCAGTGTTCCTCTTTGATGGCATCAGACAGATTTTCTTCATATTTCACTTCCATGTCAACATCCAGTTGTTTGCCTCCGTCTTACGCAATGTGTGTTCAGTTGCTTCTGACGTTAGACGCTTGTCTTTTCCGAAAATAACAGGAAGAGAATAAAAGTGCCCAGTTAAACTGATTGCATTGAGCTCACATGCTATTCACATTAATTGTATATCATATTCTTATTTCAAAGAATAACGCCCTCGAAAAATAAAGAAATCGACAGTAAATTAAGAAGGGGGGATTATCCCCCTTTATACTTAACCAGTGAACCCCGAAATCTAATCAGGGAAGCGCCTTATCACAATGAACCTATATAGAAAACTTGAAACAAATCGGATAATTCTGCATGAAAAACTCATTTATCTAACTTAAGGGGGGAGGGATTAGCCTCCCATTTCCCATTTTATACTTAACCAATGAACCCCCCCCCCAAACTAATCAGGGAAGCGCCTTATCACAATGAATTTATATACAAAATTTGAAGCAAATAGGATAATTAGGCATGAAAAACCCATTTATCTAAATTAAGGGGCTGAATTAGCCCCCCGTTCCCCACTTTATACTTAACCAATAAACCCCCAAAACTAATCAGGGAAGCGCCTTATCACAATGAACTTATGAACAAAATTTGAAGCAAAACGGATATTTCTATCAAGAGTTATTGCGTTACGTACATACGTACATGCATACATACATACAGAAAGGGCGGGCACATTAACTCTCAGAGGCTTTGATAGCCTGTAAGCTAAAAATTAATAATAAACTGGATGTTGCCCATGTAATATGAATAATAATCATGTTGTTCGATTTATCCCTTTAAAACGTCATTTTCGATCAAAATATCGATTTTTCATTTTTGCGTTTTTTGCGATTTTTCATTTTTGCGTTTTTTTGCGATTTGTCATTTTTGCATATTAAAATCTGATCTTTTATCTATCGAATTCTGCTTTAATTGTATCTGTATTTTAATTAGAACCCGAATTACAGCCGTTTAAATTTACATCTGTTATAGCTTGCCGAAGAATTTTACAACCGAAAATATCGTTCTACAAACCGGAAGTAAGCTGAAATCTTTATTTACATTCTTCTTTTTCGAGATTTAGCGTTTAAATTGGATTATATGTCCAAGAAAATATAAGGAGTATATAATTAAACCTTTAAATAATAATAATTATTTTTATAGCAAGAACCATGTTTAAAAGTTATTTTTAGCTTTTCCTCAGAATGAAGTTTTTCATAATTTTACTGTACGCAAAACATCCTATAGCAAAAAATTATGCATGAAATGCCTTGAAACTTTCTGTACGTATTTTACAAATGTATATTGAGGGAATAGACTACATTAATGATAGTATATTAATTAGTTTTATATTTACACTGGTATAATTTAAAAAGTTGCAAGACATTTTGCGAATTTTTCATTACATTAGTACTTCAAGTGCCATAGCATCTGCGATATAGATGCTATTATAATGCGGCTAGTCTATGTCTTAGAGAAAATTATTCTCTTTATTATGCAATTTACAAAATGTGAATGCATTGATTTGATTTTGAGTCACCACATTTTGCGCAAATGTCAATTTTTCACAAAATTTTCACTATTTTTCACTTTAAAAAAAATCAATTCTAAAATGTTTATACATTTTTCCAAGTTTTAACTTAAATGTCATTAGAAAAAATTGGTATAAAGAGAAAATTTCAAAAAATCACCTCCGAAGGTGTGTGGATATCTTAATGCAGTAATCCAAAACCTTTTTCCGTTTAGGGGCTGGGATCTCATTTCATGTTTTCGATGGCGGTACACATATTTTGACATAGTTAATACACTGGTAGAAATTTGGTTCAACAATTCACCAAAACATGATGCCAAAATCTTGCCACCATAAGATGGTAAAACACTTTTCCAACATTTGGTGCTCCAGTTGAACCATGAACTACACGGTTAAAAATTTTCAGCAAACTGTCCAGTCATTTGACCGTTTTTATAGAAAATGGTTACATAACCGTAATTTAACTCTATTCTGACCAGTGTTGAATTCAGACACTTTTCTCCGGGAGGGATTTCTGTAGCTCCGGGGGGGGACATTATAGAGTTCCGGGGGGGAAATTCCACTTTTTGACCTCTGAAAGCATAAAATTTCAAACACTCCGGGGGGGACATTTCAATGCTCCGGGGGGGACATTCCCCCCCCGGGCCACCCCCTGGATTCAACACTGATTCCGACCATAATATAGGCAATAATATGGTCAGAATAGAGTTAATTTACGGTTATGTAACCGTTTTCTATAAAAACGGTCAAATGACTGGACAGTTTGCTGAAAATTTTTAACAGTGTAGTAAAATATTGAACCCCTATCCTATCATGTAAAATGTCGAACTGCAATGTGGCCACAGTTAACTTCTGCTAACAAGGACTAATATTAATATTACAGGGATTTATGTTTAAAGTGGAATACAACACATTATAGACATCCAAACCAGAACGGTATTCGACCTGGCACAACACCATTCTATAGACAATGCCTCATGAGTAGCAAGGCTGGATTGAGTTCGCTTTTATTGCTGATTTATACGATTAAATTTTCAATTTGTTTTGTTAACAGAAAGTGAAAGTGAAAGAATAATAATTGAATATACCGAGCATGTATGATTAATCGGAATTTAAAAAAATATTTTTTTTAAACTGTGTCTGTTTGAGAAATACTAAGAAAATTTTAAAATATCTAATATTTCTTCATCATATTCAGATGCAAAGATTAAAATTTAACTATTAAATCGGAATTCTTATGTGGCGGAGATAAAAGTTAAATTTTTCTGATTTTTGTAAGATAAATAACAACATTTTTTATTAGGAAATTTTATTTTTTATGCTTCAAATATTCAAACTTGCACTTTTCTTTCCATGGCATTTTTCTTCTGATCATAAAATGTATATGATTTACATTCCAAATATATATCAACGTAATGTTAAGCTAAATTGCTTGGGTTATGTTTCATGTTTTAAATCAGTTTAAAACACAATTCATATTTTACTTTGAAATAACAAACAACTTACTTCTTAAAGTAGCAAATGATTTAATTTTTAAAATGTTAGTTCAATAGTTATAGTAAACAACAACTAAAGCTGCAGGAGTGGTCACTGATGTTGATCGGTCGATCTGCCGTAACATTAAAAATCAGCTCTTGGGCATTATCTATAGGAGAGGTTGTCTGGCACCTCCACTTTTGTAATCAACGTTCCATTACCACAAACAAGCAAAAGCGATTTAGCATCGTGTCCTAAAGTAGCATATTGAGAGTGCATAGCTATCTATTGATTGGCTGTTACATATTATCACAGGATGGTGAAAAGTTGAACCATTGTTAAATTTTATTCACAATCAGAAATGCAAAAAAATCAAGCTAACCATGTATTGGGGCTTCTACTTTTTTTTTTGTTGCACCATCAAATGGTTCAACGTTGAACATAAATTTGTTAAAGTGTAATTGAAGGTAAAAATGCCGTCCAACCTTTAACTTTTACTTATGCATTATGTACAATAAATAAATAATATGACAGTACTATAATTAGTGTGATACACTCGGTGCTGTTTATCGTTTGACAGTCTCTTATTATCAGGTAACGGCAGGCCCGAGCGCATAGGATTTTCAAAAGGAAGGTGTTCAGTTTAATGAAGCATTTTCTTACTTTTAGATTTTATAAAAATTATACTAGCTATAAGTACACAATAATTTACACTAATTATACATTAACTTTAACTAAGCTTAAATTAGTTGTATAACAATTTGCACGTATTAATTCTTATTTTACGGTATCTGTATATCATCAAAATATTTGTAACATTGTACTTCGCGAAAATATTTCTATTGATTCACGGATAATGGATGAGAAATAAATTCTTCATGGAAAACATATTTTACTATTCTTGAAACCAATCTGCAAAGGCTCGGTCTACGTAGTCTGGCCAAAGCTGTAGTTCTTCTGTCATATTCGATATCTGCCATGTGTCGGAGCCTTTGCAGATTGATTTCAAAAATAGTAAAATAATTTTTCCATCAAGAGTTTATTTCCCATGCATTATCACTGAATCAATAGAAATATTTTTGCGACGCGAGAACATATGCAGTGAATCAGCCTCTTTTGAATTAACTAAAATTTGCTACAAGTTGATATAAAAATTAAAAAAGCGATAAGTAAAATAATAATTTTCACATTTGCAGTTTAACCATTTTAAGCAGCTGCTCTCATTATACACGTGGTCTCGTGTTTTGTGTTTATACTTTTCAAAAACGTTGCAAAAATAGTTTATTTATCATTTTAGATCGTGAAGAAGTCGCCGTTTGAATGCACGAAGCATGTCATCTTTATATTAAAAGGTATTTTAAGCCTTTTTGTGTAGTGTTTTTATCATTTTAAGCATTAATTACAATTTTAATTTAACGCTAATAAGTGATTTTATTATATTATTTGATGCATATGTTTCATTTATTTATTTATTTTGTTCGACTTGAAATTTTAAACTTTTCTTTTAACAAAGTGTAACAATCGTCCCATCTTGCTTTACTGCCTCCATTTATGGTATGTTGGTTTTGCCCGTTTTCCTTCTGTCCAGTGCACTTCTTCAGAACTGTGTTTTTTCGACTGGTTTTTTATCCTCTGATGATGGCTAATGTTTAGCCGAAAGTGCTTAGGTATTTTGCCATCTGATTTTACATCATAAATAGTTTTAATGCTTTAAAACTGTGTTTTTAGTATTTGCACCTATTATAGTAACAAATAAATTTTTATCAATGTGTTTGCATTGTGTTTTTTCAAGTTTAAGGAGGTGAATTTGAAGTTTTTACTATATGGAATTTTCTATATATTTTTAGATGTGTTTAGTTTAGAGAAATTTTTCCGGTTTCAAAAAGGTAAGAACTTGAGAAAGTTACTTTTATTTACGGGAAAAGTTTTGGACACTCTCCTAAAAGAAATACTGATACACCACTGACAAAACGTACTTTGTTAGTTATACGTAAGTAGTAAAATTTAGAGATTCTCTTGATTGTCGTCAATGGTACAATAGTAATTTTTTGTAAGGGAAAATGATTCTTTTACGCGTCAATAAAAGTCGTATTTCACCATTTTGAAAAATATCTTCCTGAAATCTATTTTATCAGCTGCTCTGAAGTTTCTTGTGACCAGACTGGTGATCAAACATTGTATAAGATCTGCTATTTGTGAGGCTGAAAGGTTGTACGAGTGAGTACGTATCATCATTTTCTCCACGTGGATGAAATGACGAAGAAAGAAAGAAAAGACGAGAATGTTAAATAAGCCTTAAACATGTGCATTAAAATGAGATTCGTAATTGTCTGAAAAATACATTCTTTGGGAGAAAATAATGTTAAGATGTTACTTTTATTGATTCAGAACTAGTGTCGCCAAGTTACCAGTCGCAAATAGCGGGACAAGCAGATAAAAAAAAAACGGGACGGCGGCTTTTAAATCGGGACACAAAACACAGTAAAACCTGTTCAGATGGAATCGCCGGAATGAGAAAAAATTCCATTGTAGACACATTCCCGTTTTAACAGGTATAATTGTATAATAATCCAATTACCAACACCGTGAAATTTATCCGTTTAAGTCTGAATTCCGTTACCGGCAAATTCCATTTTCACAAGTTTTGCTGTAATCTATCTATCTATCTATACATATATATATAAACAGACGTGTGTGTCCCTATTTTTCCCCTTGCAGCCCGCAACCAGGGCCCGCATAAGACTTAGAAGTAGGGGAAGCCCGATGTCACACAGGGGCCCCCCTTTTACTCTGTCAATTATGCTTCAAAAATCTGAAACTTTACCATCAAAATTTCGACTAAACAACACTTTTAATATTAAACTAAAACTAACTACACACACACACACACACACACACACACATATATATATATAATATTTTATTATATACAGGGTGATTCATAAAAGATGGGCAGAACTTTAAGGGGTTATAGTACACTTAAAGACAAATAATATTAAATAGGAGACTAAGGGTCCCAGACGTATTCCCAAGGAGATAGGGGGCATTAAAGTTTAGGGTCCGAAATTTCAAATGATTATAAAACATGGAAAAATTGGTCGATTCGTTTGCGGTTTTTGCAAAAAATTTTCTTTATGCCAGTATTTTCTTGAAATAAAATTTTAAAGTTCAATTTCAAAAAATGCCGATAGGGGGCGCTTTAGACTTTGGAGTAACAAACAACTATTTTTTAACGTTATTTTTTGTATTTCTTTAAATGATTTCGAAAGCTTAGACTTAAACTTAAATTTTGATCTAAAAATCTGAGTCCTAACGAGTAGTTAAGTAGCGTAAACTGAAATTTGAAATTTGAAACCCTTCTCCCCCCAGAACAAAAATCAGTTATTCCCGATCTTTGTGTCGTAGATTAGGCTCTAACTACTGCCGCGTTTTGCTAAAATTATTCTTTATGTCAGTATTTTCTTGAAAATAAATTTTAAAGAAAATTTTCAAAAAATTCCGATAGAGGGCGCTTTAGACTTTGGAGTAACGAACAACTATTTTATACCGTTATTTTTTGTGTCTCATTAAATGCTTTCTAAAGCTTAGACTTAAATTTTCAGCCCAAAATCTGAATCGTTAGACGTGGTTAAGTTTCTGGGGAGAGGGGTTTGAAATTTCTACTCCTGAGCACAGTTCAGTTTACCATGTCCACACATTGTGTGCTGTGATACGAGGTAAAAAGACACAAATTAGGATTATGTTACCAAAGCATATTTATTAACATGTAATCACAATAAATGTTCAAAATTGTGACCACCAGAGGTTATGCACGCAGAACAACGGCGACGAATGGAACGGCGAACATTCGCGAAAACATCAGGCTTTTCGAGCACTTCCCCTACAGCGGCGGAAAGTCTGGCGACCAGTTCCTCGGGGGATTCAATGGGTGTCTCATACATAAGAGCCTTCAATCGTCCCCAAAAAAAGAAATCGAGGGGTGAAAGATCTGGCGAGCGAGCAGGCCAAGCAACAGGACCACCTCGACCAATCCATCTGTTCGGAAATGTGATGTCCAGATAGTTGCGGACGTCTCGTACGTAATGGGCTGGCGCTCCATCGTGCTGGAACCACATGACCCGCCGGATGCGTGGAGGAACAACGTTTAACAGGTCTGGCAGCACATGTTGCAGAAATGTGAGGTATGTTTTACCGTTGAGGCGTTCAGGAAGAAGGTACGGTCCGATTAGGTGGTCTCCGAGGATTCCTGCCCAAACATTGATGGAAAAGCGTCTCTGATGAGCATGTGGATACGTAGCATGTGGATTGACATCCGCCCATACATGTGCATTGTGTGTGTTAAATGTACCTTCACGTGTGAAGGTACATTCATCGGTGAAAAGCACAGTTCGTCCAAAATGTGGATTTAGCGCGTTCTGCTGCAGAAACCAGCGGGCGAATTCAATACGATTTGGATAATCCCCTGGAGACAGTTTCTGGACTCGTTGCACATGAAACGGGAGCAAATGTTCATCCTTCAGTACCCTCCAAGTCGTGGACTGTGAGGTATCCACCTGGCTAGCCACTGTTCGTGTACTTGTACTTGGCTGCGCCGCTACTACATCCAGAATGGCTTCTGCAACAACTACTGATTCGTCCTTTTTTGCACGACCTGCATTCGACCGGGAAGCGAGAAATGATCCCGTCTCACACAACTGTCTGTGCAAGCGCTCGAAAGTTTTGCGGTTAGGCAACCGCCTGTTAGGAAATCGCTCTCCGTACATTCGTTGTGCCTCTGCACCATTTCCATCTGCCGCTCCGTAAATTAAATGCATCTCAGCCTTTTCCTTATTCGTGAAGGGCACCATCTTCCGATTCATTACTACAGCGACTTACACTTGACTCACCGTTCAGTGGTTTTTATGCCTGAATCGTGTCGAAATTTTGCATACGTGTTCTTCTTCTTCCCCATTTGACATTTGCATACTTTCTGTTTCCTTCTTCACCCGGTGACTAGCGTCAGGAATGGAGCTTTAACGTTTGCATGAGCGACGTTTCCAACTGTGCCAGTGCCTTTATGAGTGAATTCCGACTATGCAGTCCTTGACGAAAGTTGTATTTTTGCCTCGTATCACAGCACAGAATCGTTGGGCATGGTTAAGTAGTGCAAACTGAACTATGTTCAGAAGTTGAAATTTGAACCCCCTCCCCTCGCTACTGAACCACGCTCAGCGATTCAGATTTTGAGCTGAAAATTTAAGTTTAAGTCTAAGCTTTAGAAAGCATTTAATGAGACACAAAAAATAACGGTATAAAATAGTTGTTCGTTACTCCAAAGTCTAAAGCGCCCTCTATCGGAATTTTTTGAAAATTTTCTTTAAAATTTATTTTCAAGAAAATACTGACATAAAGAATAATTTTAGCAAAACGCGGCAGTAGTTAGAGCCTAATCTACGACACAAAGATCGGGAATAACTGATTTTTGTTCTGGGGGGAGAAGGGTTTCAAATTTCAAATTTCAGTTTACGCTACTTAACTACTCGTTAGGACTCAGATTTTTAGATCAAAATTTAAGTTTAAGTCTAAGCTTTCGAAATCATTTAAAGAAATACAAAAAATAACGTTAAAAAATAGTTGTTTGTTACTCCAAAGTCTAAAGCGCCCCCTATCGGCATTTTTTGAAATTGAACTTTAAAATTTTATTTCAAGAAAATACTGGCATAAAGAAAATTTTTTGCAAAAACCGCAAACGAATCGACCAATTTTTCCATGTTTTATAATCATTTGAAATTTCGGACCCTAAACTTTAATGCCCCCTATCTCCTTGGGAATACGTCTGGGACCCTTAGTCTCCTATTTAATATTATTTGTCTTTAAGTGTACTATAACCCCTTAAAGTTCTGCCCATCTTTTATGAATCACCCTGTATATAATTATACATAACAAATTAATTTTGTAAATGAATTTACAAATATGGAACAGGTGCGAATATTTGAACTTCAAAATATTTTATGCTTTACAAATTGCAGGATTTGCCAGTGCTAAGAACAATGCAGGGACAACATATATTTGACATAAATTTATGTTTGGCTGCAACACATTTTTGCTTCTATTTTATAAACAGAAATTTGGTATCACCTGAATGCTAATGACTTTCCTCTTTATTTAAATAACCTATTCTCCATATTTTATATCATTTCTCCACTCTTTATGAATATAAACAAAATATAAATAAACAGATTAAATTTTCTGTTACTTTTAGCACGTTTGAAATTAAAATATAAAACATAAGAAAAATGAAAATAAATTGCATTTTATCACTGTTTTTATACCATTTATTATATCAACAGAAAAAAAAGAGTATAAATGTGTCAGTAATAGTCTTGAGGGAAAATGTAGTAGCTATAATTTAGGGGAAAAAAATACATTTTTTATCCTGACTGAAATTTTTTTCCTAAAAATTAGTTTTGAAAAGTAAATTTGGGGGGCCCCTTTGTAGTTCAGTGGGTAAGCTCGGGCTTCAAGGGCCTATTTGGTAAACAGGCCCTGGTCACAACTACACAGCCTAGACCACTGGTGTTTGTGTGTGGTAGTAGCCTCATGTCTCCCATCGTCACTATGGTGGGTGCATGTCGGTAGCTGTGGGGGTGTGGGAGCTATGGTGGTTGAAAGTGGTTGAATGTCGACCTAGGGCATTTTCATATTTTAACCAAAGTGTTCTAAAAAATGTTTGGAATCTTCTTCAACGGGAATTGGTTCATTCAACTTAACATGATCTAATTAAGATATAGATAACTAAGTAAGATGATTTCGCGTCCCCCAGCGGTGTAAATTTAAACTAAACGATATTGCAGCGCATGCGTAGCACGCCTGCTACACAATGTCTTAGGCAGCGGGGACGAGTACCGGAGTTTTGTTTGGAAAGAGGTTTGTTTACAACAGAATGCACGCCGAATATGACTATATTTTATCGAAACCGAAGAAAAAAGTTACTGATTTCCGGGCAACGCCGGACGGATCAGCTAGATGAAAATAAAATCTCTCTACTAACCAATGATATTAAAACAAATTAATATAAATATCTAACAAATTTATATAAATATCTAACAAATTTATATAAATATCTAACAAATTTATATAAATATTTAATACATGCAGATATCTTGAATAGGTTTGGATTTATTTAACGGTAAATGAACGTGTCTTTAAAGCATATCCCTTTAAACAACAATGAATAATATATATTTTTTTAAAGCCTAGTGGTGGTAATCATTTTACGATCTTAGAATTCAGTACCGTATGAACTTTTCTGGAATGTTTTTATATATTGGGTTGTACCGAAAGTTTTTTTCGTTTGGGAAAAGCAATTCGTACCGTAAAATTCTGCCCGTCAATTATTAGACATTATATATCGGAATTGATGTTGTGCAATTGTTTATGGCTGGGATACGGATTGATACGGATATGATATTCGGCGTACGTGATCGTACATCTTGAACGCGCGGCTGGATAGGTATGTAACTAAAAATGACCGTAACAGAGGTGTTGTCGCAATAACTCCACGAGATCGTTTCCTGGAAGAAGTCAGTAAAATGCAAGCGAGAACAGAGAAGAGACCATGGATGCTTGCAAGTTTTTATATTTATTTGGGACTTGACTACGAGGGTAAAGTTTGGGAGGTGGTTTTTTGACATCAATAGAGCTACAACCTCTTTTAGCGGAGGTTAAGAGAAGTCTGATCTACTTTCAGAGATGTACATGTGTGCCAGAAGTCATCCCAATATCGTCAGATTACACGTGCATTAATTTTTATCGCCATTCGGAATTTTAAGACGGTTTAGAATATAGCAATGTTAATTTGCGTGGGAGATACAGAACAGAGATGCAATGTTAGGCGCGTTATCAAAATATAGGTTTTAACGGAGCAACCTTGCGTCGTGTCCTGGAAAAGCGGAACTTATAGTTTAGGGTGTGAAAAGTTATCAATAAAAAAATGCGAAACAAGCAGTTGAAAAGTATCTAGATTTGCATTCCAGATGCAACAGACAATTGAAGACTGGCAGAATAAAGGCACCGCGATGTAAAACATGAGTGAATTTTAATAGATTTGCGGAGCGAATATTTCTAATAAAATAATACTAGTGTATCAATGTATATGGGAAATAACCGTCGTCGCATTTTTAATTTAGAAGGGAAATACTTTTATGCGGTTACGAAAGTTGCAGAATAAATGAAAAATAACGTGTACATGATTAAATAGCATTTATCGTGGGATAGATATGACTTTACTTTAGAATGAATAGAATTTAAATAAAGATATAAATTAACTTTGTAAAAATTAAGAAATTATAAATTTTGAATAAAATTACAAATATATATGATCTCTACATCAGAGATGTCTAATAGTTAAATGATAGAATTTTCCGGTACGAATCAACTTTCCCAAACGGAAAGAACTTTCCGAACAACCCAATATTTATTTATTAATTTCTTAGTTAATTTATTGGTTAATTTTTTTTAAATACAATTTGAAACAATCTAATGAATAACATAATATGAGCAAAAATATAAAATGACTTGTGTATCATAAAAAATGAGGGCTTTTGATATGGTTCTTAAAATCTCTGAATAATGGAACACTCATTCATAACTCACGGGAGAAACTTTAACCCTTTCCAGCACAGACAAAGTTTGTTCGTAAAATGAGAAATTGCTGACTGACACCGGAATTTACAAACGACTTTTTTAGAAAATAGGAACTCCTTGTTTTAAGCTTTCATTATAGAAACAAAATTTTATTAAAATATTCTTGGTGCCGTATGCAAGTTTGGAATTAAAATTAGGTGTGCCCGGACTGGGACCACTGTGTCGGAAAGGGTTTAAGCAAAGACGACCATCCTTTTGTCTTCCTCGGGCTGAGAAAATTTTGTCTTGGGCCGCACATCCAACGTTCAGTGACGAAACTAAAGGGGGCGGCGAAAGCTGCCCCTTGCGCAAGAATTGGGAGGGCGTAAAAAATAGTAATTATGTAAAGATAAAAAAAAATCAAGTAGAATATTACTACTAAAAATAATCAGTTTTGGCCTTGTGATACTTTTCTATCAGTTGAACGATACGTATTTTATTTAATCGAAGTTAGGTATTTAAACATTTCATAAAATGAAATAATACACAAAATATCTTAACACTTTGTTGCCCGGCAATTTAATATGAAATCACTTTTAGTAATGATATTTTGTAACCACTATATTTAAAATATAATCTTCACATTAATTTAATCGCACATTTCTTGAATTAAATAAGGCGAAGATTATTTTTTGGCCACATAAAAACATAAAAGTTGGCAGCTGTGAAAAGATTAATTCATTGTGGAAATTGTTTTACAAGAAACCAAAGAAGTTTTAGCAAGTTGAAGCTCATTAAAATATATGCGAAGAATTTAACAAAAAAAAAACTAAAAATAAGTAAGAATGATTAAAAAATTTAAATATATCATTAATGAGATGACTCGCAAACTGCCTTATGATGATAGAATAAAATCTTTTGCAATAAAAAAAGTTTGTAAAGTAAATGTTTTATTAATAGATAAATAGGATTTATTTTCTGAAAATTTTGTATTGTGTATTCATTTACATTACGATATAAAACTCATTAAATATGGTACGTTTAATAAGATATTTTAGAAAAGAACTTGCGCATGAAAATGTTTATGCGTGTATGCTGTGTTTAACTGTAACTACCTTCAGAAATTATTTACTAAGATTTTTTTCTAAGGCGTCAATCTACTCCCTTCTCCCGGATGAAATTTAGTCTAGTTTCGTCACTGCTAATGTTAACGATAGTTGTTTGTCTTGTAATCTTTGTCTTCTTTTCAAACAGAAATGCTTTTAAAACCATTGAGCAGATGAACTCTAATGTTAAGACTAGTCACATAATATTGTGTTGATACAACTTGGCCATGCAAAACATTTACATTTTTTCATGGAAATGGAAACTAAATATCCTTAATAAATGAAGGGCCCTTAATTTATTAAGAACTTTTAGTTAGTAACTGAGAAAATTATCATTATTTTTGTTTTTTATGTAAAATTGTTTAACTGCATCATGAAAAGCTTTAGAGTGCTGGGCCCGAGACATAGTCCCAAAGTTCACCGGAGACTATTTTGCTTTACCACATTATCTGGATATGAAAAACCTATAAATGTAACATCTAGCCCTTCAACAATGGATAATAAAAAATAGTCATCACTAAGGAGCCCGGTGGAGTGTGGAGACTTTGAGCGCATAGGCACGCCCTCGCTATGGCTACAGACACCCTGTGGGCGAGCGACGAGACTCCAAATGCCATCCTACATCTTCTACGTTTAGGGTAGCAAGTTTCAAGTCTAAGAACTTAACCTCCTGGCCGCTGGTTTCGAATGCAATCATCCTTTCCCGTGCAGGCGACCGGTACCAAAGAAAATAATAGGCACCAATCATGAATCCGGAAGCCATGGAGAACTGCCTCCCAAGCGCATAGATACTCGGAGTTTTGTAGAATGAAAGTTATTTTTTTAAAAGATTGCTCGCTCAACCGCTGGCACGGCGCAAAAAACTCCGACTGTGCATAGACAAACTGAGCTGATTTACAACCCGAAGGTCCGACTTTGGTTTGAACGCCACTACATCGCATGGCAGAGCTTCGCCCAGAACTTTTCTTGACAGTTGATCGAAGGAGAATAGAGGCTCCTCTCAGTGTGGGCAATGCTCGACAGCGTGCCACTGCGATGGCTGCGTGCCAAGAACTACTCTCTTTTAAAACGGGCGACTCCCCTTTTCGGCTGCCTTCAAGGGGGCACACGATTATCCATGCCACATGTCTCCGGTGAGTGATGAATTGTCGCGTGTTGATCCCAACAGTTTGTGCGTTTGTTTATCTTCCACCGTTTTCGCCAACCCATGGGTTGCAGACAGCCTCCACGTACTTGACTCGACGATACTATGGAGCCACACATTGGATCCTGTTTTCGGAGTACATTCACGCCTTTGTCTCGGGTTGGGTTGGGTTGATTATTGACGGCCAATTATCTACACTTGGGATATAGGCCGGTGGGAGTGCCCTTCGTGGGGGTCTTTCTAAGGAAACCTAACCCGTATTTAAGCATGGATAAATCCACGGCTCGAAGAAAACCACGAAAACTCCGAACGATTAGGCCGACGGGCGCGATTGGGATCGAACCCAGCACCTCCCGTCTACCAGCTTCGAGAGCAGAACCTCTCAGCCACTGGTGGGGCCCTTTGTCTCGGCTTCAGATGAAATATTTCAGTACGGTCCTATCTTGGTTAGCTAACCTTTTCCGCAGAGTCAACCCCGGCCTAAAACTGACCACTGAGATCAACGTACGGAGTGCTCTTTCAGGAGAATGCTTTTGATCCCAAACTCTTTGAGAACCGAAGCTGAGGATGAGTGGAGCAGAAAATCCCGAACACCGGGATTGAACCCTCATTCTGTATTGGTCACCCCAAGGAGGTAAACGCGTCCGTATCCGGCCACATCGAGCAACATTACTGTGCGCATTGTCTGACCACCAGTTCTCTTCTGTACTTAAGCTACCAAGTCGAGTGCACCAGAAAGGGCGGCCCAACTCCGAGTACTTTAAAAGAGATCAGTTACGAGGGTCTGTTAAAGAATGCAAAAGAACATTTAGAAAGATTTAAGTTTGAAAGAAGGTTACGGATGCAAGGACAAACAATAGCTGATTTGTAAGGAAATGATATTGTTTATTCGAATTTTGTAATTTTGGTAATTACATTAAATGACCGTTTGCCTGATCAGCTAGTGTTCAGTATTCAAGACGAGGAAATACAGCAAAAATTGTTAGATACTAAAAATATAAAATTTCATACAGCCAGCCGTGGAGATAGTCGAATATTTTGAATCGGTAGATGCTAGCGTAAAATCACTGCCGATCGAGAAGGGAACGACTGCGAACAAAGTTCGTGCTGTGCGAATTGTGAATTCGAAAGAAAAGGGTATATAAGTTCAAATCTGGAAAACAAACAGTTTTAAAGAGAAACTTTGTTACCGATGTATGTACTAAAACTCGTCATCCTACAGACTGCCAATTTAAGACTGGGATGCTTTTTCTTTTGTTCGCGAAAGAATGTTTTTTCTTTTGTTGTTGCTTCTACAACTTTGTGAATCACTTTTTTCCCTATCTCTTTCTATTTTCGAGATAGGAATGCTAACTCCGCAGTATTCCACCAGATGGCGCAGTAGGCGCTTTCATGCAGTATCGCATGGCTACTAGACCATAGAAGAAGGAAATATAAGATAGAAGGAAGATGGGGGGTGTTTTTGCCCATCAAGCGAAACGGGGGTTATGGGAAGGTGTTAAAACAGAATGCTCGCAACCCCACCGATATTGGCGAAAACTTGGCTTTTATCTTGGCATAGACGTTCCTACTAACGTCGCCTCACATGATGGGTTTCCGGTGTTTCCACTTTTGTCATTTTCATATCGTGTCTTGACTTGTGCCCGTGAAATTCGCTCTTCGCCTTTTAATTTTTTTAATTTCATTCTGTTAATATCATTTTTTGTTACCAAAAGTTAGGCCAAAAAACCGGAGTTACAGTAAAATCTGGCCGAGGATAGCAAACGAAAAAAAAAAAGTAATTAATTGTATTTTAACTGCATTAGAGGGTGACATCATCTGTTTTGAAAAAAAAAAACATGGGAGAAGAAAAATAAATTGAGCATTTGAATTTAAATTTTGCTTTTTAATCATAAATATAATATAAACGTGTGCAACAACTTTGTCCCACTTTATCTTTATTGGAACATATATTTTTTTATTTTAATAATCATTGATGCGTTTTTTTTTGTGGCAACGCTGATTTGAGAAAAACCTTTCATTTCATTTATGAAAACAATGCTGATTTAATTTTTAATTAAATGTAATTTTCATCAAACATGTTTTAACGAAATGTGAGTATAATATGTCAGAAACCTGTTCAATATTTTTTCATATGATATCTCATTTATCGATTTGCGTTTTTTATTTGCTTAGAAGAAGGGATTTTGACAACAGAAATAATAAATATGATACATTATATTAGTATTTCCTAATTTCATAAAATGAACCGATTACTTTAAATCCTTTTAACTAATACACTGCTCAAAACAATTAAAGGATATTTGAAGTTTTATATAAAATAAAGGTATAAACGAAATTTTTTTTGCCGAAAATAGAAGAAGAGAATCACAAATGCAAATTTTTCTGGTTTTCAAACTGTGGAGTATGCAAATTTTGAGTTCGACGTCAAAAACGTCGCTTCATCGGCAGCGAATGAAATTTGACTTTCAACTGGATAAAAGAGAATGAAGACAAGGATAATCGGCATTCAGTGATTGCTTTGTTTCGATGAGTACGATGTCTCAGCGAAGTCATTTGACAGATTCAGAAGCTTGGAGAATTGTTGATAGGTTAGAAGGGGGCCAAATTCAAGCCGAAGTAGCGCAAGCCATTGGAGTGTCACAAAGTGTCATTTCCAGGATCTAGAACCGTTTTTTGGAGAGTGGATGTGCAGGCCGAAGACCAGGGCAAGGTCGTAATCGGGCAACAACGCCCAATGAAGATCGGTATTTAGCGTTAACAGCTCGGAGACACCGAAACATGAACGCTACTCTTCTCCAACAACACCTTCGCTCGGCTACAGGCACCACGATTTCAACTCAGACTGTCCGAAACCGGCTCCATGCTGTAGGTCTGTATGCTCGCCGACCGATGGTATGTGTTAGATTAACATCAAGGCATCGTCGCGACCGCAGGGAGTGGGCAACCGAGCATGTCAACTGGAGTAGAAATGAATGGAGCAATATTCTGTTTTCTGACGATTCCCGTTTTTCTGTGCATCCGGATAATAGGCGTATTTTCATCTGGAGGGACCGTGGCAGTAGGAATAATCCTGCGTTCGTGCACGAAAGTGTCAGATTTGGCGGTGGAGGAGTGTTGGTGTATGGTGGCAACTCCATTGACGGGCGCACTGACCTCTACATCATTCGAGATGGAGCTTTGACTGGTCGCCGATATAGGGATGAGATCCTCAGACCTATTGTAGTCCCTTACGCTGCAGCAATCAGAGATAACTGCATTTTAATGGACGATAACTGCAGGCCACATCGTGCAAACCTGGTGGAGGATTTCCTTTTCGAGGAAGGAATCGTTCGAATGGAATGGCCAGCGTGTTCTCCAGACATGAATCCAATCGAGCACGTTTGGGACGCTCTAGGAAGACGAGTTTCTGGCCGCCAACAACCCCCACAAACTCTCCAAGAACTGGAAAGAGCTCTTCTGGAAGAGTGGGGCAGAATACCCCAACTCGTCATTAATAGCCTCATTGAGTCCATGCCTCAAAGGTGTTCGACGTTGCTGGCCGCCCGTGGAAACCATACCCCCTACTGAAAATGATTTTCTTTGAAGAAAACACCTTTTCTTATTCTTTTTTTCTCATATGCACAAATTGTGTTTTTTTCCTTTTGTACACAAATGCGCAATAAAATGCATTTTTTTTTCTGCCAAACATGTGTAATTTATTCTCATATAACCTACTATGTCTGTCGACTATGTATCAATCAGCTAAAAAGTTTCCCAGATACAAAATCCACCTAAAACTGCAATATCCTTTAATTGTTTTGAGCAGTGTATATACAGTGGTGGCCAAAAGTTTGGACATTTTTTGAAAGTTTCATGTTTTTCAACTTTGTGTGCTTGTAGAATATATTAATTCTCATTTAAATACAAACCTTTATATATCAAATTGAAGGTAATTTAATGTAAAATTTAATAATAAAAACAGTATTACAATATCTGTATTACAAAAAAAAGTTATGCTCATTTTAGTAGAATAAACAAACACAAATCGTTTTGAATAAGGACGTGTTTTGTAATAAAAGCGTACTAGCCAATCACAAACACTGTTCTGAGGACCAATCAAATGTCTGTAACTACAGTTTAGGTTATTTGGATGGTAAATGAGTGGTGAGTTGTGGAAATATTTTGCGGAATGATGCATACTAGTACAATTAAATAGAGTATTGCTGTTTTTGAATATTTTAAATCCTTTTTATTAAATTAAACTAATTTTAAACAATGTCATCAACAAGAAGAACTAATTGGACATCTACAAAAAGAAGCCGAATTGTCATATTGAGAGAAAATGGGCTCTCTTATGCTGAAATTGCAAGACAAGTTGTTGGTTCAGTGACTTGTTCTGGTGTACGAAAGTTCTGTTTACGTTATGAAAAAACGAAATCAGTGGAAAATAAGGCTAAATCAGGCCGAACAAAATTAACAAGTGCTACTGCCGATAGAAAAATTAAACGGCTATGCCTTCAAGATAGAAAAATTTCATCAGATGCCATTAGATGTGAAATGAATGCAGCGGGTATTATTGCAGTAAGTTCAAGAACAATAAGAAGAAGATTATCAGGATTTGGACTACAAGCTAGAATTCCAAGGAAAAAACCATATTTAAATCAAAAGCAACGCGAAAAACGAATTAAGTGGGCAAAAGAACACATTAAATGGTCCGAAAATCAATGGAAGCAAGTAATCTGGAGCGATGAGAGTAAAATATCGCTCTTTGGTAGTGATGGTAGAAAATACGTGAGACGTAGAGTAGGAGAAGCACTTCATCCTGAAAGCATTGAAGCAACTACAAAAAACTCAACAAATGTCATGATTTGGGCATGTATGTCTGCAGATGGTGCGGGCCAAATTCAAGTGATTGATGGCATCTTGAATGCCAAAAAATACATCAAAACTGTCCTGGAATCAAAATTGATACCTTGCATCAGGGATCTCTTCCCCAACAACGCACCATTTATTTTTCAGCAGGATTCAGCTCCATGCCACACAGCAAAAGTATGCAAAGCATGGTTTCAAAATAAAGAAATAGATATATTACTATGGCCAGGAAACAGCCCTGATCTCAATCCAATTTAAAATTTGTGGCGACGTTTGAAAATTCTTGTACGAAAAAAACATCCATCCAATAAAAGACAACTTATTGAAGCTATAATTGATTCTTGGCACCATGTGATTACGAAAAATGAACTCCAAACACTCGTTCACTTGATGAAAAGACGCTGTGAAGCTGTCTTAAAATATAAGGGTTATCCTACTAAGTGTAAGTATCACTTAAAACAAATGCAAATCTAAGATAGATCTTACTTTTAGTTACAAAACTTTTTTTGTAATACAGATATTGTAATACTGTTTTTATTATTAAATTCTACATTAAATTACCTTCAATTTGATATATAAACGTTTTTATTTAAATGAAAATTAATATATTCTACAAGCACACAAAGTTGAAAAACATGAAACTTTCAAAAAATGTCCACACTTTTGGCCCCCACTGTATATATATATATATATATATATATATATATATATATATATATATATATATATATATAATCCTACTGTTTAATTATTCAGTCCTTTATAAAGAATAAATTTTACTTTTTTTTTCATCAAAATCATCAAAAGAAAAGGGATTTTAGATAAATTTAAATAAGAGTTTGGTTTTAAATTTTATAGTCAGGTGAACACAATCAATTCTTAGTTGATATTACGGAGGTGAAAGGGGGGGGGGGTGGGGGTAAATGTATGTGTTTATTTTATAAGTAGCCAGCGACTGATTTACAAATTTGGTGGCCCTGGGTATAGATGCTTGAATAATTTTGTGATATTTAATGATGTTTCTTCTCAATTTCTTAGCAGTAAAAGTTTTTATAACATCCTCATAATCTTAAGTGTTCTATCTCACTGACGATTTTTCAATCTTTCGTCCATTTTAAATATCCAATGGTAAAATTTATTTTTAAATATTGAAATGCAAATGAGATATTTTTTATAATTTCTCCCATAGGATTAACATTAGCGAGCAGGCGTTTTCGCGTGAATGATGTAGCCCTTAAAAGTTATTTTTACATGAAAACAAAAATAAAAAATAACTTTCCATATTAATTTTGTTTTTTAATAGTTAAAACTTCATCAGATTTTGGCTAATAATTAAAAATCTTCAGTAGCATTTGCGGGCCCCGGAAAATCGGCGGCACTGGGACCATGCCCCGAATGCCCTGCCATAAATCAGGCACTGTAAAGTAGCTGCATTACGTAAGAAAGCGTAATAAAGTTTTAAAATATATCGAATTTAAACTGATTCTTGAACAAAGTTCTTTTTTTTATGAGTTATTTAAAGAAATTAGACCGTAGTTCTTTATTGTCATAAAAATAAAGATATCAAATATCGAAAAATTAAAAATATCGAATTAAATATTAGTTATAAAAGCAACCAATTATTGTTTTTTAAGTATTATTTTATTGGTATTTAAGAACCCCCCCCCCTCCACCTTATAACAAAAAGAAAGTATACGTAACTTTAAAAACAAAGCCCTTAGATAACATATCCTTCGCATAACAAACGTAGCAAAAATCAAAACAATCTTATCAAACGTTTAAATAAATAAGAAAATATCGAGGGAAAAAGGTGCCAAGACAGCGATAAGTACGCCATACTATTCCCCTGTTTATTCCCCTGCTTTGAAATAGTTTCGAAAGCAGGCGTAAATTAAAAAAATCTGTGGCAAACCGCGAAAGGGGAAGATGGGCGAAAACACCCCTTATGTTCCTTCTATCTTATATTTCCTTCTTCTATGACCTAGACACTACTTTTATCGATGACGTTCCGAAGTTAAGAGGGTGGCAAAGGACTTTAGTGGGCATACTTTATTCTAAGGTTCTAATTATGTCCGTGAAAATTTAAAATAATAAAATTACTGTTTTTTTAATTCTTTGATGTTTCTGTAATTGGCTTGGATAAGTAGCAGATGGTAGCAAACTTGAAATAATTTCATGCAGTTTATGTAATAATAGTGACAGATATAATGAGTGGTGTACCTAAGCGTAAAAAATCACTAAAATTTAACTTTTCATACTCGTAGATTGAAAAAAAACCCCAAAACTATCTCATTTTTTAGTTTTTAAAAACTTTATTCCGAAAAAGAACTCCAAAGATTCCTAAGTTCGATTAATGCTTACCATAAATTCATCAATAAATATTCTGAACTTAGACAGCTTCTTAATCGATTCTTAAAGAAAAACACCCTTTGGAAATGGAATTCAGATTGTCAAAATTATTTCCAAAACGTAAAAGAAAATTTAATTGCTAAATCAATTTTTAAAATTTATGATCAAGCAGGGCGGTCGCTCTGCCAAGCCAAGCTTAAAAAAAAACGCCACACAAACAACGCCAAGAACTGGAATAAAGACCGCTAACGCTTATATACAGAAAGCAACTTCGCAATGTTAAATCGGTAAAACATGCCAGATTAAAATATCAGATATCAAACAAACCAAGCGTCGTAGAAAAAAAAACGAAAACTAGAAGAATCTAAGGAAGAATTTCTTCAATTTAAGACCAAACTCATCTTCATAAGTGATTTATAAACAGAGATATAGCTTTTTTTTAAAAACGTCGAGTTACTTAAAATGATCACTATTTTCTTCGTCAAACTTTTTTTTTTCAAACAAGCTACAGGCCTTAATATTCGGCAGAATAAAAAAAGGATTGCATTTTTGGACAAGTAATTACGTAATCTATGTGCTTTTATAAAATTCAGTGTAAAAAAAAAAATATTTTCTATCCTTAATTAGCAAAAAACTGTTAATTAACTTGGCGATTAAAAAATTATGCCAAAACAGAGATAAAACCCGCCAACGACCATGTACCATCTGTATTAAAATAGCACAAATCAGTTACAGGTTATAATATAACCACATCAAATTTCATCTGCAAGTCAGCCATTTTCTTCTGAAGATATTTTTTTTAAAAATAAAACTTCACAATTATAAGAACACATATTTTATCAAATAATTAAATATGACTGCAAACTGTGGCAGATGATTGTTTCTAACATGAATAAGTATGAGAAATTGCCGGTTACGGGTATGGATCTGGGTAGCTCAGTCGCAGAGCGTCGGCATGGTACGCGTAAGGTCCCAGGTTCGAGTCCAGGCCCAGTTCAATTTTTCACTCATGTTTGTTTAGTGTATTTAATTGTCTGATAAAATGCGTGTTCTTATAAATATTGTAAAATAAAGTAATCAGACGTAGTGTTTATGCTTTAAAAATATTTTAAATATATAATTTACGTTTTTAGAAAGATCTTTGAAAATAAATTAGTTTTTGAGGGAAGATGTACCTTCTAAAATGTATACATTAAGAGTTATCGCCATTTAAAGTTTCTTTCCAAACGTAAACAAAAATTTTGAAATGAATTAAATGTGATTCATTTATTTCTAAAAATAAAAAAACACGGTAAAGGACAGGCATTTCGTTCGCAGGAATACCTTTCACGTCATCTACTATATATACGAGGCTAGCGAAAAAGAAAGGCTACCGCGGTGCTTTACGCGTATCTTTTTTTACAGACCGCGGGAATCACGTGAGGCTCGAATCCACCAATGCAGGTGTACGAAAAGAGCATCACGTCACTCTAGCGGTCTGTAAAAAAAGATAAGTGGAACGCACCGCGGTAGCCTGTCTTTTTCGTTAGCCTCGCTATATATATAAAACACAAACGGAAATTTCGTTCCGTTCCTTTATAACTCGAGATCTGCTGAATGGAATTTGATGGAACTTGCACTGTTCGAGAGATAATTTTTCAGGGAAGATTTTAGTATGTAACACAACGTTCTACGTATATTAGCTATCGAATTATGATAGAAAGTTCTGTTATTTTGGACGAAAATGTTACCATTGCTAATTTTTTGGCGATCATTACTGTTGCAGAAAGAAATGAAAAGGCTATACATCTCGAAAAATAAAAGAAAAACTGTTACTAATTTTATTAAAAAAAAAAAAAAAAAAAAAAAAAAAAAAAGAAAGAAAGAAAAAAAAAAGAGTTTTGATGAGAGAACATTATAAAACGAAAATATTTAATTTAAACATGATTAGAAATGTTCATAATGCTTAAAAAATTATTCAAGGCGCAAGATTTCTATTGAAACAAATTTGGCGATTTATCTTTTGTTTTTGGCGATTTTGATTCTACTTTTGACCCGAAACAATTTGATTTTAAGCCAAAAAGTGTCTTTTTTTGTTGCAGAAAGAATTGAAATGGCTATACATCTGGAAAAATAAAAGAAAAAACTGTTACTAATTTTATTTTTTTTAAAAAGAAAGAAAAGAAAAAAAAGAAAAACAGTTTTGATGAGAGATTTTAGGCCAAAAGGTGTTTTTTTTTCAAGTGTACGACTGCATTTTCGCAGTATTTTTTTTTTTTGGTACTTTTTGGTTAGCCGGGCGCCAGTGATATATATATATATATATATATACATGTATATATATACACACACATATATACACATATATCTACACAAATACATGTATATACATACATATATATATACACTTATATGTATGAATATATATATATATATATGTGTGTGTGTGTGTGTGTGTGTGTTCATATATCACTGGCGCCCGGCTAACCGAAAAGTACCTTTTTTTATTCAAGTGCAAACTATATTAATGGCAATATACTTCTATTTACTTCTACATACATGAAATTTCGTTCCGGCTGCTTATAACTCGAGTTCTGCTTAATGCATTTTCGTAGAACTTAAACTAAGATAATTTTTAAGGGAAGGTTTTATTGTATAACATACCGTTCTACGTAGCTGAGTTATATAATTATTCTGGGAAGTTCTATAATCAGATCAATCCGATTATGAAAGATTAGCCTTTTTAAAAGATTTTGCCGAATGTATTTCGATGGAACCTATACTGTTAAATAATTTTCTAGGGAACGTTTCATTATATAACGTTGCTTAGTTCTAGAATTATAGGGGGAAATTCGAAAATCGGGTGACCATTTTTTTTATCAAATATTAGCCTTTTCAATATTTGATTCCGATTATGAAAGATTAGCCTTCTAAAAAAGTTCTACTGAACGGATTTTGATGAGAATTGTATTGTTAGTTAGATGCTATTTCAGAAATGGTTTTAATGTACTATATATTGTCCTACGTTGCTTAGTCCAACAGTTATGTGTGAAGGTTATATAGTCAAGTGAACCCGATTCCGAAATATTAGCCTTTTTGATAGTTTTTACTGGGCGTATTTTTTGCGACTTGCATTGTTAAGTAGATAATTTGTAAGGATTGTTTTAGTATATTTTATATCGTTTTGTTGTTTTAGAATTATGTGGAAAAGTTCAATAATCAGATTATCAAAGATTAGCCTTTATAAAAACTTCTTCTGAATGGATTTTGTTAGTTAATTTGTTTGCATTGTTATTTCGATAATTTTTAGTGATGGTTTTAGTATATTGCATATAGTTTTATCATTCTTTAGCAAACCCTAACTGTAAATGACCAAATAAAAGAGTTGGTCCTTAACAAATAAAATTTTGACTGCACATTAGAAAATATAATAGCACAATCGCGTCATTTTTCAGTAATGTGGAAGGATATTCCACTTAAATATACAGATTGCTTTCAAATACAAGGTCAAATTAAACGATATATTTCGTTTGATTCAGGGTTCATTTGTAGAAACCGACCAGCGCAGCGGGCGTAGCTTGCTAGTTTTCCTATAAATTAATGAAATCCAGTTGTTAAATTATTTTTGTTTTAGAAGTGAAGTTTCCATTTAAATTTATTGTAACAGTACAATGTTTAATTGAATAAAATAAGGTAAATCTAAGAAATTGCTAAGAAATTCCAAACATGCACAGGGCAACGCAAAAAAAAATAATAATAATAAACAAAAAATAAAAAATAGGTAAATAAATAAATAAATAAATAAAAATCAGCTTTCAGAAATTCTAAAAAGTGTTCCGCTATTCATATTATGTATCTTCGGGGTCCATCCTCCCACTTTCAGCCCTCCCACCCAAAGGGGGCACTTTTCTAAATTTTGCCGACACCTCTCATGTGATATATCGTTGGAAAAGTATGTGAACGCTTAATCATATTATGCGGGGGGGGAGGGGGTATTTTCTAAATTTTGCACATACCCCTCATGTGATACATCGTTGGAAAGGTCTGTGACCGCTTTATCCTATTATGCATCTCCGGTGTTCATCCCCCCTTTTGCCCCCCAACCGCGATTAGCTTTCACCACCAGGGGACGCTTTCCTATATCTGTTCCTACGAGTCGGATCACGACGGGGTATGGCTCATTCGACTCGACATCAATAGAGCTTTCCGATTTTAGTTCGTTTTCTCACCATCAGGGGGCACTTTTCTATCTCTGGTTCTATGGGCTAGATCACGACGGGGTATAGCTCATTCGACTCGACATCTATAGCCTTAACGATTTCAGTGCCCGAGGTTCATACAGAACAGATTGCGCTACCTGGTGGTGGAAGATGGAACTTGAGCGTGCGCAGCACGACTGCTATACGGTGCCAAAGGCAGCGGGGACCCGTGTCGGAAGTTAGTTTGGTTAGAGGTTTATACTATTCGATGTGCAAATTAAGGGATTATCCGGTGCCGAAGGCAGCGGAGAACCAGGTCGGAGGTTCGTTCGGTTCAAGGTTTATCTTATTCGAGGTTTTACAAGATTCGAGGCCCCGATATAAATTAGGGGTCCGCTAGCGGGCGAAGCCAGCTAGTGTAATAATAAAAGAGCGTGATATCACGTTTGATTTCAAATGCAGCGCTGACATGCTATGTACGTATTGCATTTTTATTCATTTCATCGATAAGTCAGTGATATTTTTTAACGGGGGATAACAAGTATTATAACAAGCCACATTTAGTATGTTGTTATTAGTTTAATTTAAAAATCTACTGGTATTTCTAGTTAACCTTTTAAACAATGACTGAAAGTAAAATGTAATTTTAAATTTTTTCTCATGTTTAGATTATTTAAATTATGTGTATTCTGTTTTAAAAAAAAGAAATGATATCTACAAAAACAACTTTTCAAAAGTAAAAAAAAAGCCAAGCGTAAAAAAAAAAAGTTGTGGCTAAAAAATGGTGTGATATCAAATTTCCAAGCTATTATATTACTTTTTAAACTTTTTTCCATTAAATAAGTTATCATATATATAAGTCGAGTGCCTACGTATATGTTAATAGAAATCCTTTTCTCCTGTACTAAATACATCCTAACGAGTTTCTGAAAATTCAATTTTTTTCAAATTATGCATGATGGGCTTGGCGGCCATCTTTTCATATTTCTAAGCACCCAAATTTCTAAAGTAAAAGCGTAATATGTTTGCAATGTAATATGTTTATAACAATTTCGAACTTCAGATTTTAACTACGGACAGATAAATTAGATAAGACTGATATTTTGAGAAATTGATTTTTACTAGTTTGAAATTATTAATTACTGTAAAAAATAAATCATAAGATGAATCTTTAAGATAAGTCATCATTATCTATAGACACAATTTTCAGATCATACAAATCTATAAATGAAACGCTTAAAATATTTGCTTAAATAACAATTTTGATTGTTCGGATTTGGATGCTTAGAATTTTGTGAATAATATGCAAAGATGGCCGCCAAGCCCATCATGCATAATTTGAAAAAAATTGAATTTTCAGAAACTCGTTAGGATGTATTTAGTACAGGAGAAAAGGATTTCTATTAACATATACGTAGGCACTCGACTTATATATATGATAACTTATTTAATGGAAAAAAGTTTAAAAAGTAATATAATAGCTTGGAAATTTGATATCACACCATTTTTTAGCCACAACTTTTTTTTTTTTTACGCTTGGCTTTTTTTTTTACTTTTGAAAAGTTGTTTTTGTAGATCCTATATTACATTTTTATATGTTTGTTGATGCTTCAAAGGTTTCAGTGGTTGCTATGTTAAAACAGCGTGATGAAAACAGTTTTTTGACATCCTATTGCTTATTATTCTAGATCTTTAAAAAGTTATGAACAAAATTATTTTATTACTGAATTGGAATGTCTTGCTTTTATAGACACTTTTAGATAGGTTCTACCACTACTTCCATGGATTAAAATTTATTATGTACAGTGATCATGCATACCTAGTTTGGTTAAAGAATGTTAAAAATTGGAGAGGAAGGTTATTTAGATAGTCTTTATTAAAACATAGTATGTTTGAATATCAGATTAAATATGAAAGGGATTTAACAAATATCAAAGTAGACATGTTATCTACACTGCAAAAAAAAAAAAAAAAAATTCTGTAATTTTTACAGAAAAATATCGAATTTTTTACAGAAAAAAACTATTTTAAAGAAAAAAAGTTCTTTTCTGTAAAAAAAATGGGGATTTTGTAATTTTTACAGAAAAAAAAATCCATATTTTTTACAGAAAAACACTGTTTTAATGAAAATATAGAGATATTTTCTGTAAATTAAGCAGTTTTCCAATAGCGCCAAAATTAACAGTTTTTTCTGTCAATTTAAGATTTTTTTTTACAATGTAGAAATCCTATATCTCATTTTATTCTACCTGTTAGTTTACATTTAAATACCGGTGAAATTATAGAGATGCAAAAAAGAAGATAATTTGTGTAGTAAAAATGATAAAACTGGAGAATGTAATTATTATTGTTATAAAGAAAGGATTTCAAAAAGTACTAGTTCTCATATCTTAAAAAAAAAAAAAAAAAAAACATTAGATCTTGCTCATGAAAGTTTTGGTCACCCTGGTATTAAAAAAATGTTACATATTATTTCTCCTATTTATTATTGGCCTAATATGACTCAGGATATAACGCAATATATAAAACATTGTGATATTTGTCAAAAAAAAAAAAAAAAAAAAAAAAAAAAGATTTGGCAAGCTATGCCATGCAGCCACAGATTAACTTTTTGAATCTGTCTTCATTGATACTGTTGGTGATTTTAATTATTATAATTCTACAAAGAAATACCTACATTTGATAATACATCCTGCTACTAGATATGTTTCGGCTTTTCCATCAAAAATTGTCACAACTGAGACCTTTATTAATTGTTTAAAACAAATTTTTAATTAACAAGTTCCTCAGAAATTGCTCCATGATAGGAATTCAGACTTTACTTCTTTCAGATTTAAGAAATTTCATCGTAATTATGCAATCAAGCAGCATTTAATCTCAGCTCACCATCCACAGACGAACGGTAAGAATGACAGGACGAATCAATATATAGTTACTTCATTAAAGTGTAAGATTAATTGTACTAATTCAAAAATTCCTTGGACTAAATTATTATAGCATGAATATAATAATATTTCTCATGCAGTCACAAATTTCCCTTCTGCTTACTTGCTTAATGGTCAAATACCTTATGATCCCCTAATTAAATTGTTATCCTCCTGTAAATGGATGCTTTCTAGTTACCACGAAAGCATTCCATTCTTGCTATCTAAAATGAAGACTCGCTTAAGCTCATCCCTCGATTCTAAGCTTTTAGCAGTGTAATTTCCACACTCCACTCCGCAAATCAATAGATACTCATAAAATTAAGAAGCATCGCTAGTGAAATTCTTAATAGCATGATATTACGCTAATTGCAGTCGCCAGTGATTTTTTAAGGGTCTCGTCACCTGATCAAGGTTCTAAATTACGAGACCTATTAAATCTGTCAATTCAACAAAGTTAAACAGAAACCTTGAACCGGCAAACAAAGATAACGGTAGCAAATCACAAGAGAGCAAGCACAGCAGCGATGTGAACAAATCAATAGTTAGGTGGATCACAGCCATGCTGTGATCAGGCAATTTCCGCCCCGCACCCAGGTACTAACCCGTTAAGCTAGGCATTCATGCCGGTCAGGTAGGGGCCTGGTTAGCGGTATAAAAAAAAAAAAAAGAAGGATAGTACAAGATCGAACAACGCAGGGTGTTTACCGGTGAAAAAACTCGTAAGCACTTATCGGTCGAGGAAAATTTTTTGTTATTCCATTCGAAAGTTCACAAAAACAGAACATTCTCCACGCGTTAAAAATACATCATGTATAATATTATGAGCTAAGGCATTTTGCCGATTTAATAAACACCACGTAAATAATCAACCAGCATCTACATTATGAAATGATGTTATAAGAGATATTTCGTACTATCAATGAAGACATTTCTTCTTGATTATGTGCTTAGATGTTAGCAATTGAAAACAACACGAAATTCTGTCTCTGACACTCATGAAAGCTATTAAATACTGGCGCGCAAGTCTACAATAGCTACAATACGCCAGTGTACGCCATTTTGTACGCCCTCTCAGCGTACAGAAAAGCTAAAAAAGGAGTAGATTGCGGAGAAAAAAAAGGGGACCTCAACGATAAAGCTGGAAATAGCTTTTAGAATACTAATTTAAAAAAAAAATCTCAAAATAAAATGAGATTCGCAGAACAGATAATTTATAGTAGGGAATTAAAAAATCATATCGACATTTAAGATTGAAATAAAAAGGAAAAACTTTGAAAGCCTGACACATTTGCTCCGTGGGAAAAAAAAAAAAAAAGATAAATTTTAAATAGAGTTTTGAAAAGAAAAATAAATGATATCATATGTATTTAGATGATTGGAAGTAGGGTAAGATGAATTATTGGTATTTTTTAAAGACAGGTGAAAAATAAATGTTATCGTACGAGAATTAAATAAACTAGGGTTAGAAGAAAATATATAGGGTGGTCATAGAGTCTTTCCCTGATTACAAAAAAATTATTACGATGTGACTATTGAATGTATTTTACAGACATCAATATCAAAGCGCTTTAGAATCAAAAAGCGTTTTTCATTTTTCTATAAATGTTATTGCATCTTGAGTTGTAATCGATTGTTCCTCAATGAGGACTTTTCCCTGATAGTTGTGCTTATAAAATTGGTTTAAATCTCCTACTTTGACACCATTTTCATAAAGATTCTTAGCCACTATAGAAAATTATTTTTGATTTCTTAGCACGTGAATCAAGATAGCTGAAAATTTTGTGCATTTAAGAATGAAAATGTCTTCATAAATGTGACAGAAAATACCCAATTTGGATTTGAGAAAAATATTGCATAAAAAAAAAGACAGAAAAAAGATTAATATTTTCGCCTAAATATCCAACAATATTCAGCCAACCGAATATTTGGCAAAAGGGCCAAATACACCAAATACCGAATAGTGGCCGAATATTTGTTACCCCTCCCCCCTAATTAAAACTAATAATGTAGATAATAATGTGGCCGGGTTCGAGCCAATTTTCTTTCATTTGGCTTGGGTGTTTTAAAGTCCCGTACTTCTATTTTTACTTCAGACTCAATTGGGGGGTTGAGAAACAGAGTGAACTATCTCACATTTTTGTGAAAAATGAAAGTGTTTTGTGAAAAATGAATTGAAGTGTCAAAGAATTGTATGTCATGCCATCTACTGGTTGTATAATGAATTTTATTAATTCGAAACTATTCAAGTAAGAGACAGTTCAACAGATGGTCCAACGTAACTTGTACATCAAGTTGCTAGTTCAAGAGTGGATCAAGTGGCTTGATTCACGCTGGCACTGCCAACTTAATCACTATATGCTTGCTGAAGAGCTGAAGAAGCTTGGTCTCCTGTGGCAGAACTGACCAAAAAGAGTTTGACAAATTTTTTTTACAAATAATGGAAAACATTTTCCTTGAAATCACAGCTGGCGAGATTAGTCTACTCTGGTTCTCAACGCCTCGATTAATGTTGTTTATTTCGTATTCCATGGCTTGCAAACATACAAAAAACTTGTAAGTTCATGGCTTATAAACATCTAAAAAAGGCTGTAGCTTAAAATATTCGCTTAAATATGTATGAAATATTATTTAAAAAAAATATTTTGTAGGATAATAATGATTAAAAAATACCAGCATTCTTGATAGATAAGAATTCAATACAGACTTTTAGAGTTGGGCTAGATTTCATTGATTTTTCCATGGTCCAGGCAGGGCCAAACCGGACCAAAATAACTTTTGTTTGAGCAGTGCCTGATAATGTTTATCCTTTTAGACCTCTCTTTAGAGTACCATGCTAAAGACCTGCATTTTAACTTTCGTTATAAAGTAGAAAATTACAATACGATAAAAATACAATAACCACGAAATTTAAATGTGTTATTGATGTACAATAGAGAATATTTCTTACTGAAAATAGTATGTGTAACATCTGTAGTTAAATAAAGGACACGCAAAGATTTGCATTAATTTGGAAAAGTATGACATAACTTATGTTTAACCCATGATCCAAATTCAAATGTAATGTTTTTGAAAGCAGATTTATTTATTACCAATGATATCTTTAATGAATGAGTCAAAATTACAGTGTTGATAAATAACAAAGACTTAGTATATTTACAAGGTGTTTCGAAAAAAATTGAAAGTGATAGTACCCAGCAAGACGAGCAATATTTACAATGGAATCTATAGTCGCATTCCACTAAGAGTGTCAGAAAATCGTAAAAGAAATTGTTCAAGTTGACGTTTCAAGTGAAAAAAAAAGGCAAAAGGAAATCATAAGTTGCACAATCCTATGCAGTTCAGCGAAAGACTTAAAGGAGATGCTCAACGTGGCATCCAAGTGAGTTGTTGCACAGTTCACACAGGCGAATAAAAGGCTAGCGAACTCTTTTCTAAGACTCCTGGTGTCGTATAGATCTTGTTCGCTGAAATAAGGATTCTTGCGACGGGATACAAAGGTATACACTGGGCACACTGCGAGTCTACAGGTATCTGGTACACCAATGTTTTCATATGCCTCCACAAGAAGAAGTCCAGTGAGCGTGGAGGCCACGCCGCAGGTCCACCCTGTCCAATCCACTGCCCGGAAATCTGTCCATCATTGTCCCGGAAATCTGGCCTTCAGGACATGTTTGGCAACGGTGCTAAAGTGTGCTGGATCTTAATCATGCAAAAAAAAGCATGTTTTGTGTGTAATAAAAATCTTAATTACCCCGGCGTAAAAAAGATAATTTGATAAATAAAAAAACCTAACAAATAACTATATCTGTAGCCATCGGAAAACACACTCACAATGTTAAAATAGAATAATATTAAAGGTAATCTGACTATTATAATTAATTTTATTTAATACTATTGCTTAAAATAAATATTTACGTAATTTAAACTTTTTACTTTGGTTTGCTTTTGCTCATGAGATACTATAAATCTATTAAGAGAATTATAAGGATGTAATTTAGAAATATGGACTTTTTTAGTCTTGGTTCCTGCATGATAGTTTGGTTTATCAATTTCATAATTTATTTCAGATATTAATAATTCTATAAAGACCATAAAAAGTAGGGGATAATTTCCAAGTATTTGGATATTTAAAATCGTCATAAACGACTAGGTCCACTACATCAAATTTTGGTTCTACACAATGCTGGTCGTATAGCCTTTTAATTTCATAATGATATTCTATGGCAGACCTATTCTATCTTTCAGTAAGCAGAGTCGCACCTTAGCTTTTGGCGAACAATGAAGGACGCCATTATTCACATGACTCAAACATGCGACAATATCATTTCACAGTATTAGTAACGATACACACATGTCTTCTACGATGCAAATGCATCTCACAGTGACAGAAATAAGACACCTATGGTCCAGAAGCTCCATGTAAAAACATAAAAAAAACATAAATCGTAAAAAAATTCGAACTATACAATTTTCTGCGAGGGGACTCTCTCAAAAATTTTTGTAGAAGAATGGGCCAGAAACTTTAATCTTGCTTATGACAAACACGTAGAAATGAGATATTGCTCGTATTTTTAGAGTGTGAAAATACTCCGGCGTGAATTTAGCATTATAAAAAATACATAAACACTGGCATGGTAGTAATGGAATTTTATTTTTTGAAAAGGCTAGTAATAGGGAACCTTTAGTTTAAAAGGCCGCCAAGAAAATCTTTAAAAGACGCCACGTTGGACAGCCTAATTCTATGGTAGACGTTTTTCCTAATTTAAAGGATTCATTTACAAGAAGGAAACAATTTTATCTAAGTGTAGGTAATATATAAGGTAATTGGACAAAAAATAAGTAATCAGGAGAGAATTTAGATACAGAATGAGGGGTTTTATTGTACCTATGGATAACTTGTTCTTACAATTTAGTTCAGGGAAATTGTGAAGTAGCAGAATTAATTAACTTTACATTTGAATCTTGTAACTATAATCGTCTGTGGAAATAGGCTAAGTTTAAAAGCAGCTTAGTTTTATAGTTTCGAAGAAATTTTTAAGATGTGAAGGCAGCATTCCTATCACTAAGTAATTTCTGAGGAACTTGTATATTAAAAACTTTTTTCAAACAATTAATATACAGTGGGTTGCCAAATTATTAGGGACAGTCATAAAGTATAGGTTTTTTGTACAATATTAGGATATAATTTGAAAATATACCGTATTTACCCGCGTATAAGTCGACCCCCCAGCTTCCCGATCAAGAAATTTGAATTTTTTAAAATCCCGCGTATAAGTCGAACCCCCACTTTTCCGATCAATAAATTTGCTTTTTTTTAAAAATACATCATTCAAAATCGCCTGGAAAAAAAATAAAGTATACTAAATATACAATAATAAAGAAACTTTATTTATTTATTTATGTATTTTTTGTACATTTATTCGAAATCATCTGAAAGAAAAAGTACTAAATATACAATAATGAAGATAATAATATACAAAGTTAAACTGATTCAAGGTCCGATTCAGTATCGGCTCGCCAAACAATTCACAAAAATCCTTCGTCGTCATCGGCTCATCATGATACACGTTTTCAATCTCTGTATCGCTACATTCTTCCTCGTCGTTATCACTTTCGAAAATGGCATCATCATCTGTGCCGTCTAGTTCGTTGCTTATGCAACAATTCTTGAACGATTTTATAATCATTTCGGAAGGAATTTGATTCCACGCATCTTTAAACCACTGGGCAATTAATGCAATGTCGGGCTTTCTAATATTACCGCCCTTTGTTAATGTTGGACAACTGGATGAAATCCACTCTAAAAAAAAAAAAAAAAAAAGAACCCTCGCATAAGTCGACCCCCCCCCCCCCCCCAACTTTAAAGACTTTTTTGTCCAAAATTTCTCGACTTATACGCTGGTAAATACGGTACATTGTTTTTAAGTTTAAAAAGCTTTATTGTTATAGTTTAAGTATTTACGCAATATTATATGAAAAAAAACCCAACTAAATTATAATACAGTCAATTTACCAATGTTAAGTAAAGAATATTAATATTTGGTGACATTTCCTTTGGCTTCGAGAAGTGCTTCGATGCGTCTCGGCATGCTTTCTATGCAATTTCTGGCACTTTTTTTTATTTTAAGGTTGTGATGCCATATATTTATTAGTTTTTCGATGAGTTGTACCTTGGTTGTAATAATATCTTTGGCGATTTCTGCCTTGGTGATCTTCCATAAGTTTTCTATGGGGTTCATGTCAGGAGAATTGCCAGGCCAAGGTAAAACTGGGATATTGTGGTCTGCCAAAAACTTTGTAACGCCTCTAGCTTTATGACAAGGCGCTGAATCATGCATAAACATGAACTCTTCACCAACTGGGAACCATTCTTCAATATGCTGCAGCAGCTGAGTTTCCAGAACTTGCCTGTACTGGTCTTGTCTCATGTTTCCCTGGACAATGTAGAAGCGTCCAACCCCTTTAGCGCTTATGACAGACCACACTATTATTTTATCAGGGCGTTTAACACTCTCCACGATGCAGTCAGGGCGGTATTTTTCGCCTGGGCGTCGCCTGACAAAGCTGCTTTTATCGGCTAAAATCTCAAAGGTTGATTCATCTGAGAAACTCACTTGAAAAAGAATTAAATATGTTAATAATTTAGAAATAAATGATTTTAAATGACATAAATAATAATTATCTTTACAACTAACCTTACTCCAGTCATCAACTGTCTTCTGGCGGTGTTCACGAGACTAGGCAAGGCGCTTCTTCTTCATCGCTTCTGTCAACCGGGGTTTCATGGCTGGACAATGACCTGTCAACCCTTCCTCCGCTAATCTCCGCTGCAAAGTTCTCTCAGAAACTGATATTCCAGATTCTTGAACGATCTGAGTAAGGAGTCCCACACTTTTCTTTCTGTTTCCTAAACAGATATCCAGGATTTTCCTATCGGTACGTGGAGTTGTTATGCGTTTTCTTCCACTTTTACCTTTTCGTTTGGGCGAAAGTGGCTGGTTTTTGTCCAGATTTATTTTTATCCTGTTGACTACTGACTGGGAAACTCCAGCAAGTTCTGATATCTTCCTTTGGGAATGACTCGTATGCAGAAGAAGGGTTTATACCACAGATTTTTTCCTAGGGGACAAATCAACCCCTCGACCCATACTGAAATCAATAAAAATAAAAAATTAATTAAAATCGTAAATATTTTCGCAAAAAAAAAAAAATTAATCAATAAAAGAAAGATAATACTCACATATAATTCTTAACTTTTCCAAAAAAAACCCCAAAGAATTTTGTTTAACATACCAAAAGTACTTAAAAGTTGAATTATAGAGCTATTGACAACTGTAAAATACATTCCTGGAACACTTAAACCACTTAGAGCCGCAGTCAAGTGCACCCAAAGTATAAAACTAGCAAAATATATGACTGTCCCTAATAATTTGGCAACCCTCTGTAGTTCTCAGAGGTAACTATATTTGATGGAAAAACCCAAGCATATATAGTAGCAAAGTCTATTATCAAATGCAAGTATTTCTTTTGAGAGTTATAATAATTAAAATCATCAACAGTATTAATAGAAAGACATTAAAAAGGAGGATCTGTATCTGTGACTGGCATGGTTTGTAAAAAGCTAAATCTTTTTTACTTAGTTTTGTTTTTACAAATATCATGATTTTTAACATATTGAGTTATAATCTGGTTTGTATTATGCCGATATTAATTAGAACTAGTCGGATATGCCAATCCCAAAACATTCTTCTATCTCATACATGTTAATGTTTCAAAATTCGCTATCAAACCGTCAAAAACAAAAAAAAATTGTCAATCTGTTGTACATCAGCTGCTTGCGAATCGTCGGGTTACCTGGATGCGAGCAGCCGATGTATTATACTAAACTACGAAAAACCCTTCTGGCCTGTACCGGCAGGAAAAGATAGCCTCCCTATCGCTTGGTTTTGATATCTTAGCTAATTCTACTGAAAATACACGAAGCTAAAATGCGCGGAAGCCAATTACAGAAGAGTCATTCCCAGTTCTCGTCAATATTGAATTTGAATGATAATATCGCCAAATTAGACAGATATAGTCCAGTTGGCTTCATACACGGCAACATATTTTTGTCAATCAAATTTAGTGATATTTCATCAATTGTCGCCAAGCTTGGCGAGAATTTCACGTTGGCGAACATAAATATATAGTGTTAAGCTATGTAATTGTTGAAACGATGGTTACAACAATGAAAGAAAATTTGGCGAAACCATGTTCACTAAAACTCATAAATTAAACCCGTTTATGGAGGAATCCTGCTGTATTGTTTCAAAATGTCAGCCCCCCTGTAATTTCAGACTGCTATATCTCAGCAAATTTTTAAGATAGAATCAAAACAAAAAATGCTCTGGAATCCTTGGATCAAGGCCGAACATTTAAAACAAAAAGTTTTTAGGATTTCTAATTTTTTTGTACAACTTTTTGAAATTGAAATCTTTAAATGGCTATCACAGCGCCCCCTCCAGGCGCAATATCCCCAAATTCAACTGGAACCTGCAGGCTGCAGTCAAAAACATATACAAAAAATTTGATTCAATTATCTGCATAACTTCATACACTTTTCGATGATACAATAGTGAAAATGGAACAAAAATAGCGATTGCAACGCCCCCTTTCGTCGAAACATTTCCAAATTCGACTGGGACCTACAGGCTATAGTAAAAAACATAGAAAAACAATTTGGTTAAATTATCTGCATAACTTCATACACTTTTCGATGATACAATAAAGAAAATGGAACAAAAATCGCGAACGCAGCGCCCCCTTTGGTCGAAATAGCCTCAAATTCAAGTAGGACCTGCTTGCCATAGCCAACAACATAGAAAAAAAAATTTGGTTCAGTTTGAAGCATAACTTCATACACTTTTTGATGATACAATGGGGACACACAGACGGACAGACAGATATTTTGTAAAAACATGTTTTTCGGAATCTCTGACCCCTAAAACGTGCAAATATGTAAAAACCGGAAGTCGAAAAAATTTAGATTGCAATACTTTCTTCTATTATAGATAGAAGAAAGTAATAAATTATATTTAGCATTTTTTGAATATCAGGCTGAGTAAAATTTTCATGAGCAATTTTAGATAATTTTTTTCCTTAAAGATACGGAAGTTAATACTTTTTGAAATAACTTTCTTTTAAACAATAATAATTCCATCTTCAGTTATATAATTTTTACCTCACACATTATCCTTATCCTGCATCTTTATAATTTTACTAGCATCCAAAAGTAAATTAATAATTCGAATGAAATGAAATAAGGGATTTCTAGATAACATCTTTTTCGAGGGATTTCTGCTTCGACATTTGCCAAACACTTTTCATATTTTATTTCGTACTCAAACATGCTAAGTTTTAATGACTAAGACTGCTAATGTTGTGATCTTACTTTGTGACATATTTCGTGGTTTCTCTCACACCGGTCGGTCTGTTTTAAAAGTAGACATAAACTGAGATTTTTTCAGCCAAGTCTAACTCTCTCAAAAAAAAGTATTTGTTAGCATAAGCCAGCTTCTCCACTTTAGAATTTAGTTAGCGCTCTAAGATTTTTTGTGAAGCTGGCGGAATATATTAGGCACGAACACACCAAGTTTTAAAAAGATTCGGTGACTAGAAGTATTTTTAATAAATATAATAGTAAAAAGATGTGGCTCCAATGGGCTGAGACGTGGCGAGGTAGATGTTGTTTACAAATGTGCTGGCTTAATGACACCCTTTAAACTATTTTTAATGGTTCAAGACACTTTAGCACTTAATGGATAACTTAAAAAAGGTAATGAAAAGTTCTATGATGCAGCTTTTATGATTGATACAGCTAAGAGAATTTATTTAACAAATGATGAGCTAGCATTAATTAACGGGCTCTTCGAGAGTGTAAGGGGGAAGGGAGGGGGAAGGGAGGGGGAGCTATACAAAACACAAGTGCTCTACGAGACCTTTAAAATGAATCCTCACTTGCAATTGAGAGATTGGACTTTAAAAGGGATTCCCCTTTTGCGTCCGTCTGACGCCCCCCCCCCTCGAGAGATACGTGAAATCCGAGGGCGCCAAAAGAAGCGTGGGGGGGGGGTATACCTTTAGGTGGTTTACAGCTAATTTTGGTGAAATTTTGGAGCTGTCCGGCCCATAAGAACAGAGAAAAATAGGAAAAACTAAAATAATTATGAGACATTGAAAAAAATAAATAAGAAAAGTGCTCCTGACAGGAGACGGGAGAGAGGGAGAGGGAGAGTAAAACCAGACAAAAGGGCTTGATGAGATCAAGCTTTTGATATGTTACATGACGGGGTTTGAACACCTTGAATGTCTCCCCCGTGGGGGGTAACTCCGGTCCTATGGGAGATAGGGCCTCGGGACCCTCTCAGACATGTCGGCCTCGACGAGTTTAACTTCGTTGGATCTTTTAGAAGAGGCCTACGTCCTCTGTGGGGCTTAAAGGAGCTGAGAAAGATGGGAAAAACTAAAATTTAAAAAGAGTTGAAACAGAGAAGTATGCTTCTTAAGGGAGGGGGGAGTGAGAGGGGGAGAGTAGGACCAGACCATAGTGTTTGACGAGATCCATCTATTGATCTGTTACATGAAGGGGTTTACATGAGAGGGGAGCACCAAAAAGGCCTTACTGAAACTCCCCCCCCCCCGGAACTTATAAGAATTTACCCCCCCCCCGGAGATAACTTCATTCCCATGAGATAGGGCCACGGGACTCCCTTAGAAATGTCCGCCACGACGAGCTTAACTTCGCTGGATTCTTTAAATGGGGTCTGTGCCCGCTGTAGGGCAATTAGGTACTGAGAAAGGAAATACAAGCGGAAGTATCGGCATAATAAAGAGAGACAATTTGATTTTTAATACCGTCAGTAACAACCATTTGTATAGCTATGTATAAAGGGTGTCCTCCTTTATATATGGAGTGGCTGTGACTTTTCATAAACAGGAATTTTACTGTAGACTGAAAGAATTAGCCCTGTGTGTGGCAAAAAAAAAAAAAAAAAAAAAAAAAACATACTTTCGTGTTATAGCGGCTCCCACAATTATGATTATGCCCAGGTTGCAGTTATGATTTCGCTAAGATTATCGCAAAGCTTATATATGCATCCTATATACGCATCTATATATTCCAAACACTCCTATATGTGCCATATTCGTCATTATACACATATTATTTATGTCTTATATGTCGTATATATACATCATATACACATGTTATATATATACATCATATATGCATCATATATGATTATAACTTGGCCACATACGTCAAGAAATGTTATATATATATCATATATTATAAAAATGTCATACATGTTTTATAATTTCGCGATAAATCTTGGCCGCTTGGCAGTTCATCCTTGGAAGCCGCTATAATTTCTTCTTTATTTTTCATATCTGATAATTTGCATTTATCTTTTTTGTAATTTTAACATTTTTGTAACAATTTTATGCATTTGTATTGCCTATTCAAAGAAAAAATCTTCTAAAGTTACAGAATTTCTTTAAAAACGCTTAAAAAATTCTTCTAAAGTTACAGAATTTCGTTAAAAACGGTTAAAATATTAAAATACGAACATCGTTTGGTCCATTCTCGGCCGAAAGCAACAACCGTTTTCATTATCTTTTTACGCGTGAAGGTTTCGCTATAGTACTTCATTGTAAAGTTTGGTAAGTTTTGAAATTCATTATTTGAAAAACGGCAGAATCATTCGATTTGAAATTTATATCAAGAAAAATACAATTTTTTACCTTTCTAACGCAGTTTGTCTAACAATTTTGTGACAGATACTTTTTGAGCTATTATTTTTTTCAGTAACTTCAAATGTTTCATTTTCTGAGATTAAATTTGTGGCAACGATGGATGACTGTGACTTTTCATAAACATGAATTTTAATGTTGCGTGAAAGAATAAGCCACCCTGTGAGTGGCTAAAAAGTTTACTTCATTCTATTAAATCCTACCATACGTAATATATATAATAATTAAAAAAATCCCTGACGGCTCGGCCTACAGGCACAGGTAGATTTCGAAGACGCAGACCGTGGGGCGCCTGTTTGTCAGGAATTGCGGAAGAAATGACCTTCTTGCGATGATGCTGCAGTTGGAACCGCCTACTTCGAAACCAAACTTGTTTGCAGGCGGAGCCAGCAAGGATTTTTTTTTTTTTTTTTTTTTTTTTTTTTTGCTATAACAGTTTGTCCTATAAAAAACATGTCAATATAAAAGTTTTAGATAATATTAAGAGGATTTATAATAAATTTAAGCGGACTTTAAATCTTGGGAATTGACGAAATTATGAATTTCTTTCTTCTAAAACCCCCCTTAAGGCAATTTTTAATTATATCAAAAATCTGGCTACATAAATTTTCGGCCCTTCTCCTAGAAGTAATAATAACTTCAAACAGATTCGATACGTATCATAATTAAGAAATTATGGGTTTTTTTCTGTTTTCACAAAAAGTCCCACCCCCACCCCCACCCCCCTGGTTCGATTTTGCCCATTAACGAACTTGACCGAGATTTTATGCCCCTTGATTTTATGTATCAGTTTCGAAAAAATGCGGGAGTTGGAACCGCCTACTTCGAAAAATAACTTGTTTGCAGGCGGAGCCGGCAGGGATTTTTTTTGTTTTTAATTTTTTTTTTTTTTTTGCTATAACGGTTGGTCCTATAAAAAACTTGTCAATATAAAAGTTTTAGATAATACTAAGAGGATTAATAATAAATTTACGCGGATTTGATATCTTGTGAATTGACGAAGCTATGATTTTTTTTCTTCTAAAACCCCCCTTTTTTCCCCCCCTTGGGACCATTTTTAATTATATCAAAAATCTGTCATACATAAATTTTCGGCCCTCTTCCTAGAAGTAATAATAACTTTAAACGGATTCGATACGTATAATAATAAAGAAATTATGAGGGTTTTTCTGTTTTCACAAAAAGCCCCCCCCATTTCCCCCCCCCTTGGTTCGATTTTGCCCATTAACGAACTTGACCGAGATTTTATGACCCTTGATTTTATGTATCAGTTTGGAAGAGATTTCTGCAGAATTTTTCCAGTTATCGTGGTCAGAAAAAAGTGACATAGATGGATAGATAGATAGATAGATAGATAGATAGATAGATATATAAACTTTTGAACTGGGGGTGGTTTTGGGTTCTGGGAGTCATGATCGGCGTAAATCTGCAAAAAATTTTCCAAATTTCCGACTTAGGTGAGAATGTAATAGGTAGTATTTCTTACGAAATCTACCTAAAACGCAAATCATGTGACTGAGGAAAGCAAATAAAGAGGAAATTGAGGAAACCATTTCTTTTTCATATGACAGGAGGCCATTTTTATTCAAAATTATTTTTTCGAATAAAATTGCATAAAAGTTACACTTTTAGATCGAAAAAATTGTTTGTTTGAGAGATGAGTTACATTTAAATATGTATAGATTCTGAGATAACTTCAGCTGAAATTAGGTTGCAAACCGGATATCTCAATCCATTAAAGAAAATAAACAAAAGAGATTTGCTCATTATGAGTCATAAAAATAATAAACCATGGAGATAATCACTAGCAAAGCAAGATATCCAATTTTTGCAGCGCTGTCTGGTGTAAAAAAAAAAATTCGCATTTGTAAACGCGGAATACGTAATAAGAAAGAAAAAAGCATACTCATTTCGCTCATAGCAGACGATATAATTCATTTCACTGAAATAATAAGGATGATTTTTTTACATTGTAAAACTAGTTATAATACGAACGCACCTCATTTGTCACATTAAACGTACAATTTCCAACTTGTTCTACATAACGACGTATTGCACCAACCTAAATCTTTAATAACAACTGAGAATTTTACGTTAAAACTTTTCATTAAGTTATCCCATCGGGTGGGGTTACTTTCTGGCAAGTGTGTTTTCGCGTTGAAATACAAGAGAAAAAATTACTGTCACAAAGTTAGCCAATAAAACGTTTATTAAAACTTTTATTAAAACAATGTTTACAAATTTTTGGTAGCCTAATCTAGGCCTTTGATCGCACACAGTCCTGGTTGCCCACTGGCGTTGGTGGGTTGACGATGAATAAAACCTCGTTTCTTTCGTACAAATTTTTCATTCGGTCAGGCTGGCCATCTCCAGTGCGAATTAGACAGCTCTATTACACTCATCTTATATCCTTCGTCTTCAATTTCGGTCACATTTCTGGAATAAAGCACGTTCTCGTAGTTGACCACCACAAAATCGCCCGCTTTGAAAGCACTCTATATAGTAACAAATATAATAAAATTCCTTAACATATAATAAAATTATCTTTAAAATAGTTGCTTACCAAAAATTAATTTACAAACTTAATTCATTCCCTTGTTTTTTTAGAAGAAAAATGTCATCCATCGAGAAAAAAGTTAATTCCGTGATCGCATTTGGATGACATTTCCATTATCACTCGATTCTTGAGTACCATCTAAATCTTTTTGTTATTTTTAAAAATTTGACATCAGACATCACGTATAGTTTGTTTTCCGATCGATATATGTTTATTGACATCAATACGGAACAGGCACTGTGGAAAAATAGCACTAGCTGTTTCAAAATCTTGTCAGCTGCTACGTGCTTCTTTTAAAGATGTGACATAATGGATATACGCAGCAGCTATGGACCCCATCCGAGGCTAACGAAAAAGAAAGGCTACCGCGGTGCTTTACGAATATCTTTTTTTACAGACCGCCGGAGTCACGTGATGCTCGAATGCACCAATGAAGGTGTACGAAAAGAGCATCACGTCACTCTGGCGGTCTGTAAAAAAATATAAGTTGAATGCACCGCGGTAGCCTGTCTTTTTCGTTAGCCTCGACCCCATCAGTGTGACGTCACAGACAACTCAACTTCGCTAATCAACCTCAAATTGGTTCCATACAAACCATTCAAATAACATTGACACGCTACCTCGCAGCGGTTTGTTTGGAACCAATTTGAGGTTGATTTGCGGAGTTGAGTTGCTTGTGACGTCACCACTGATGGGGTCCATTCATAGACCTTACAATAAACTAGACCCCCCATTGGTAACCTTTTCGATGACCGACATCAGAGGTGGAGGTGGTAGATTTATTCCGCCAAACTGGTTTTTCTCCCGCCAAAATCTACTTGGAGGAATTTCCCCCATTTTCCCGCCGAAACTTTATATTGCGTCTGTGCCTGTCTGCGGCATCGGAAATTCGGTTCAAAATGCTGACGGATTAGATTATTTCTCTGAGGGTCCATTAGTAGAGAAACTAATAATTTTTCCAGTGTTGTAGATTACATCTACTAGATGAAATCCAATGTTAAGTATTTGCAGTCGGCTCGTGGCTAAATTTAAGGACGATGGAAAGAATTTCACTAGGAGAGAAGCAATCAGGTTTTTAACATGAACAGCTTTACAACGATACCAGTGCCTATCATAATAAACATAGACTAAGACGCTCAAATTATTTACATAATGCAAAAGTCTCTATCTTTGTAACAGTTTCGGTAACACAGATGATAAATTAATCAATCTCGAGATAAATTTCGAGATATCTAAAAATAATTAAAATTCATAAAGATACAACTAAATGTATGCTTGAAGGTGCGTTTTTACGCACCTTACATTGAATATGTGACACTGTCACAAGGGACTCAAGAGCTGTTATAGATTTTTAAATTATGCAAAGACCTCAACTTACAACAATAGTTTCCAATAAAAGTTTGAAGACAAAAAATCGAAAATTTTATTAGTCGAATAAGAACAATTTAAATCACGCACTAAACTCATCGATACAAAGTGTCATTAATAAGTGATTTGAAATTTAAAAAAATATAATAGATGTTAAATATCTGTCAACAAATGATTGGAGAGACAATATGACAAAGCCGCTGCCAAACGCCAAGTTTGAACTTTGCCTAAATCTGATTCATCTAAGTATCGTATTCGACTGCAAAACAAGAGGGGGGGGGGGGGGTTAGAGAGAATTTTTTGTTTGTTGAAACAGCCATCAGGTGGAAGCACCAAACATATGTACAGTGTCTGAGTTTTCATTAGAGAAACTGTCATTCAGTTGGTGAAATAACTTTTTTAGTGTAATAAACTAAGCAGTTGTTGAGATTTAAAAACCTCATAAAATGATCTACTGTAAAATATTAATGTTCCTTTGGAACATTCATTCAAAGTAACTGATAAGCATTATTATGATATGCTAAATGTTATTCATCTATCATGTGAATATTTTTTCTCAAGTTTTTGTTATTGTATGTGTTCTAGGGTGTATTTCATGTCTTATACAATAAATTTATGTTTTTCACATTATCAAGGGTTTTTTTAACTGCACAACACACAGAACATAAAGGTAAAGCCTTTCGTAAAATATAATATGAACTTAAAAGGTTCATTGATTACTTAAAAGGTGATAGTAAATAAATATATATTAAAAGATGCAAAACTTTAAAATACACATTTATTTAAACCTCCGAGTACTTTCGGTTGCCTGCGCAACCGTCATCAGGTTTCTCCCTGAAGGTTGCGGAGGCAATCGTAAGTATTCGGAGATTTAAATAAATGTGTATATTAGAGTTTTGCATCTTTTGACATCCATTTATTTTAATGTTACCTTTTAAGTAAGCAATGAATCTTTTAAGTTTATGTGATATTTTGCGGTTAACTCAAAGTCAATTTTGCATTTTGCCCTACAGTAAGACTTCTATTACTTATTTATTTGTGACTAGCTGACCCGCCCGGCGGTATCCGAGCCCGTGATAAAATTAAACTAACCTAAATTTTGTATGATTTTACATTTTTAACCCAATTTAGTAGGAAAATATTTATTTAAAAGTGCTGCGCACGCGAGGAAAATTACTTATTTGCACTTTCAGCCGATAGGGGTACATTCTGATATAAACGAACCTACGACACGTGTTCCCGCCGCCTGCGGCACCGTATATTAGGCGTGAAGCGCACACTATGCAAAATCTTTTAGTTTTACCATCCGCCGCCAGAGGGCACACTCTGTTCCACACAAAATACCTTCTAAACGAATCTCCGACACTTGTCCCCGCTGTCTCCGGCACCGTATAGCAGGCGTCGTGCTGCGCACGCGCTGCAGAATCCTTTAGTTCCACTTTCCACCGCCAGGGCGCGCAATTTGTTCTATACGAACATTTAACATGGGTACCCATTGTATCAAGGGAGTTGAATGAACCAATTCTCGCCGAAATCGGGTCCATAGAACTCGAGAAAATGATGCGCCCCCTCGCGGTGGAAGGTAGAAATAAAATCTGCAACGCGATTGAAAACCAAGTCGTAAAATTACTGGCCGCATGTTTTCAAAAATTGCATTGACGGATACAGAAAATTCGTTTACATATGTCCATAAATTTTCCAATTGATATCTTAGTTTTCTTAAAATTCGCTAATTAGTAAAATAATTTTGAATTCCTTCATTTTCGCTTTGAAATCTAGAACAGGAGTGCTTTTCTTTAGCCATTTTTATAAAAATAATGGCATTTTCGATGCGATGTTTAATGAGATTCTAATTAATAACTACTCTAATTTTCAAAATATTAAAATTCTGAGGCTCAGGTGCACCAGGAGAGTTTGGACTACCTAAATCTAAATTTTCAGGCTTCTAGGTGAGCTGGATTTTGCTAGCCATCGCAGACAAACAGACAAACAAACACACACACATTGCGAAACTTTCCTTTATTAGTATAGATTTACTATTGAGGAATTTCGTATCCATGCCTTCATGGAATAACATTCCAACAAGAACAATACAGCTGCATTCAGTAAATAATATTCTTTTCTGGTACATATTATGATTACTGGCATCTTTACCAAAATGATTTGGATTATAACCAGAATCATTGTTTCTCTTAAATTTAATTTAAAAAAATGAGACATATCATCATTTGAAACTGGAATTTTGGCCTAAGAAAAAATTTCAAGCAAAAATTTCAAGAAAATTGCAGGTAACATAGTATGTTGACATGTATGCACGGAATGTAGATGAGTTGAATTGGGCAGCTTGGTATCAGGCTTAGAAATTAGTGATTATTAGTCGTCAAATGCAGCTAAATTATTGCTTTTCACGGCCACAAAATTATGCCTAGTCGTCAAATTTGATGTCTAACTTTCTTTCAGTTTAATTTATGTTTAACAAACGCTCTCATTCGTATTTTAGCATAAGTTTTTTCTCCCGCCACCTGCACTTTAAGAGCACCTGTTTTCAATAAAAAATCAGACAACGGCACATGTCTTAGACTCCTTTGCACCTGTCAATCATCTCTAAGTTGATTTCATTTTAACTAATGACAGATCAAACTGACCTTAGAGATTACGTCCCTAAAATTCTTGCACAACTTGTCCAAAAGCATGGATCAAAATTGAAGTTTCAGTTCAATCCAGTGCAGATTTATATTTTATTTTCATATGTCCGCACCCTCGCCTTGCCTTTAACACATAAAAATAGAAACAATATTATTCTTAACATGGTTTCTAAACGAAATGAGAAAATATGATATAACATAAAATTGCAACCATGAAATGCAGTTTAGCACCTAGAAAAAAAAATGTAGGCGTCGTTTGACGCCTTATTTAGAATTCCCAATTTCTAATTCTGCTTGGGATCAGTTGTATTAGACTCCTTCATAATTGGTCGCAAACAGTCACTATTCTTTGCACACACTTTAGTATCATTATGATATAATCTGTTGTCTGTCTTTATCAACATTACAAACACATCATCTGGCATTCAAAATAATCATGTTTTAATTTAAGGAATTTCCTGTGATATTAGTATTTTTGTTACTTGGCAAACACTTGATTCAACTACATTGTTTCTCATTAAAGTTTTGAATACACTGGTGTGTTGTTATAAAAGCATAGAAAACTTCTTAATAACACCATACAAATAAGAAATGCACCTAGGCCGTCTTGGAGCAGGATTTTTCCTCCTGCCTTCAAATTGGTTGCACGTCTTCTTTGCTCCTGACGAAGAAAGACAAAGTTCTTTCGAAAGGCCTAGGCGCATTCTTTATTTTTATGCTGCTATTAAGAAGCTTTTTATGCTTTTATATAGTTTCTTTTCAGAAGTCATGAGAATCTTGGACATTGCACGAAAAATAATTCTAACATTGAACATTAGTTTGAGACAAACCAACTGTTAAGGATTTATTAGAGTATTCTTGCCTTGCTTAAATTAAGTAATTATTTACCAGAAGCCGTGTCATCATAATTTTTTCACAGTTTCTTCATAAAGAAATAATTTGTTGTACACGGAAAACATTTACAACGTATTGCTATGTTAAAAATAACTATCAGGTTTCTCTTTCACTATAAAATTTTATTTTGCTGCCATTTTTTATTTTTTTGAGCTACTTATCACCTGTAGATTGTCTGTCGAACGGATAGGACTCGATTTCTTGTGATAATAGTTATTTATTAAATAAAACTATAAATAAGTAAGATTACCCATTGAAATTGAATGTGGGATTTACTTTACAAATCACTGAAAAAAAAATAATAAAAAATAATGTATCTTGATAAAAAAAAGAAGGAATTTAAGTCAACTTTATAGACATAATAAGTGTTACAAACTAGGGCTGTGACAGTCCGCAAAAATGATTTGTCATACTCTGTAAGACACTTTATATATATATATATATATATATATATATATATATATATATATATATATATATATATATATATATATAACCATAAATGAAACAATACCATAACACTAACTTAAACAATGAAATAATGATTAAGTATGTAATAATTAGTTGTCAGTGAAAGTATTCCCCAACACACTGAATATGGATACAAAAACTTATTAAAAGAATAAGAAATTAAATTAAAAATTGAATAAATGGAATGAAATGAATGAAATGAAATGAAATTTGTGGAATTTAGACAGAATTTTCAAGCCCCAAATGCCTAAATACCACAAATAAAATGAAATGAGAGGTTTCATCATCATATTAGCCATAACATTGCTAAAGAATATGATTTTGGGACTACCTGCTCATAAACATTGAATCAAACCTGTGAAAAAATAAAAAATAAATACAACATTAAAAAGAAAAGAAGCTATACCTATAATATACAGAGAAAACATGAAATAGAGTCTGAAAGTATATAATCCATTTTGATTAAAAAAGATACCTGTGCACTACATGAACCACACATGAACACAACCAAAACTATGGAATGAATTGCAAAAAATCATTTCAAGTTGCCAAATTTAGAATTAGAAAATGATTTACTATGTTGCCAGAAAAGATTTTAGAATAATATGAATATCGTAAAGCAACAGGAACATTAGTGCTGCCATCTATAATGGTAAAAAGTGAATATACTCTGAATAAAAGGAGTATTGGATGAAAATTAATGTTTAATAATAAAACCAAATTACTATCTGAAATGATAGCAATTAGTTAAGTAATAAATAAATGAAATTAATTAATAAATAGAATATCTGATTACATTAAAGTAATGGATGTATTAAGGAATAATTCTATGTTAAAAATAAGGTGTAAGATGGAAAAATTAATAATTAAAGCAACATAAAAATATATGTACCATGAAATGACATCAACTATTAAATAGCTGTGCCAAAAATGCAACATCACATAAATTAAATTAAAATAAAATACTAAATATTTGAATTAAGATACAAAGGATTTAAAATTTATATTAATTAAATATTGAAATTAATTAGTAACATATAACGTATCTTCATACAAAGTTAAAAATTAAATACACTTGATATAAGTGGTAAGGGTAGAACGTTTAATAAAAATTAAAACATATTATATTAACACTTTAGAAAAGTATACATTATATTAGAAGTTAATATGATATTGTCCACCGTAGGTATTAATCCAAATGCATTAGATCAAAAACATTCTCAATATTAATGAATATAAATTCATTTAAATTAATTAAATAATGAATATGTAAATATAACTAAATTAATAAGCATATAAAAATATCACATCACATTCCATTATAAAATGTGTAATATCAAACATTTGTGTAAATCAAAATGCCCCCCCCCTTTTTTTTTTCTTTTTTATAATATAAATTAACCATGCGTTTTTTCCATAGAACACCGCCACACACCTCCTCAATCCAACATCTACCCTTCCTATATATATATATATATATATATACAGCGGTGGCCAAAAGTGTGGACATTTTTTGAAAGTTTCATGTTTTTCAACTTTGTGTGCTTGTAGAATATATTAATTTTCCCTTAAATACAAACGTTTATATATCAAATTGGAGGTAATTTAATGTAGAATTTAATAATAAAAACAGTATAACAATATCTGTATTACAAAAAAAGTTATGCAACTAATAGTAAGATCTATCTTAGATTTGCATTTTTTTTAAGTGATACTTACACAATCAATACTTAGTAGGATAACCCTTATTTTTTAAGACAGCTTCACAGTTCTTTTCATCGAATGAACGAGTGTTTGGAGTTCATCTTTCGTAATCACATGGTGCCAAGAATCAATTATAGCTTCAATAAGTTGTCTTTTATTGGATGGACGTTTTTTTCATACAAGAATTTTCAAACGTCGCCACAAATTTTCAATTGGATTGAGATTAGGGCTGTTTCCTGGCCACGGTAATATATATATGCCTTTATTTTGAAACCATGCTTTGCATACTTTTACTGTGTGGCATGGAGCTGAATCCTGCTGAAAAATAAATGGTGCGTTGTTGGGGAAGAGATCCCTGATGGAAGGTATCAATTTTGGTTCCAGGACAGTTTCGATGTATTTTTTGGCATGCAGGATGCCATCAATCACTTGAATTCGGCCCACACCATTTGCAGACATACATGTCCAAATCATGACATTTGTTGAGTTTTTTGTAGTTGCTTCAATGCAATCAGGATGAAGTGCTTCTCCTACTCTACGTCTCACGTATTTTCTACCATCACTACCAAAGAGCGATATTTTACTCTCATCGCTCCAGATTACTTGCTTCCATTGATTTTCTGACCATTTAATGTGTTCTTTTGCCCACTTAACTCGTTTTTCGCGTTGCTTTTGATTTAAATATGGTTTTTTTCCTTGGAATTCTAGCTTGTAGTCCAAATCCTGATAACCTTCTTCTTATTGTTCTTGAACTTACTGCAATACCCGCTGCATTCATTTCACATCTAATGGCATCTGATGAAATTTTTCTATCTTGAAGGCACAGCCGTTTAATTTTCGTATCGGTAGTAGCACTTGTGCATTTTTTTCGGCCTGATTTGGCCTTATTTTCCACTGATTTCGTTTTTTCATAACGTAAACAGAACTTTCGTACACCAGAACAAGTCACTGAACCACCAACTTGTCTTGCAATTTCAGCATAAGAGAGGCCATTTTCTCTCAATATGACAATTCGGCTTCTTTTTGTAGATGTCCAATTAGTTCTTCTTGTTGATGACATTGTTTAAAATTAGTTTAATTTAATAAAAAGGATTTTAAATATTCAAAAACAGCAATACTCTATTTAATTGTACTAGTATGCATCATTCCGCAAAATATTTCCACAACAATAACTCTTTTACCATCCAAATAACCTAAACTATAGTTACAGACATTTGATTGGTCCTCAGAACAGTGTTTGTGATTGGCTAGTACGCTTTTATTACAAAACACGTCCTTATTCAAAACGATTTGTGTCTGTTTGTCCTACTAAAAATGAGCATAACTTTTACAGATATTGTAATATTGTTTTTTTTTTTTATTAAATTCTACATTAAATTACCTTCAACTTGATATATAAACGTTTGTATTTAAGTGAAAATTAATATATTCTACAAGCACACAAAGTTGAAAAACATGAAACTTTCAAAAAATGTCCAAACTTTTGGTCACCAGTGTATATATACATATATATAATTGATATATCTTTATTACTTAATTATTCACATTTATTGTATGGTTATAATATACCACATTTCAACTATAACATAATTTTAATTGTTAATCCAGATGTGTGTAAATAACTTAAAATGAACAAAATAAGTCCATTCAAGTGCCATGCCTTTTTATTCAGGATTGTTATATTTGCGAAGACTTGATTGTTAAAAAAAGATAGCACCTCAAGAATTAATCTCTATATACCAAGAGGTTTTACCTTAGTACGGTGCTTGTGGGGAAAATAGTTTTTGACAAGTTCGAAATTGATTTTAGAATTTTTCAGATTCTATCAAAACTCAATACAAAGAAAAGATTAATAACATATAAGAGGTATATTTAACAAAATAAGCAATCAAATAGAAATCATCAACTGAGCTTAAATTCTCAAATTCAAGAAAAAAAAAACTTTTAAAACTATGATAATATTTGATCCTTCCATCAGAATAATGGTATTATTACTTTTTCACTGTTGCAATTATGATCAGATTTAGAAGACTTTTGACAAGTTCGGAAAATTGATTTTAGATGTGTTAAGATTCTTTTAAAAGTCAAAACTAAGAGAAGATTATTAAAAAATGAAAGATAGTTAAGATAATAAGTAATCGAATAGGAAGCATTCATTGGCTTTACATTCTCAAATTCACGAAAGAAGCTTCTAAAACTATAATATTATTTGATCACTTCCATTAAAACAATAAATTCTAACTTTCTTTTTCATCTTTGACATTATTATCTGGTACAATGAAAACTAATTCATTATTGAAGGTGCGTGTTCAGTAAGCATGCACAGCTATTGGACATTACTTGTTGCCATTTCTTCTGCAACAAAGTTTAAGAAAGATCAATATCAATCGATTAAAAAAGTATATTTAAGCGGGGCTTTTTCCTACATTTTTTCTTTGTTTCTCTTTTTTTTTCTCTTTTTTTTTCTAAAATAATAGCGATATTGTATATTTGTTTAAGGAATATTTCGAAAGTTATTTTGAGTTCATAAATTACAGAGAAATGTTTTTTTAAATCTACTTTTTCTCTTTTATAAAGCTTTAAATTATGATTTTCGTTAACTACCCCTTTCTTTCATTCTAAACTATATATAGAGTTGCAAAGTCTCCGGATTTTTCCACGCCAGTAATTTTTTTGAGAAAATGTTGTTCTATTAAATCGCAAAATGCTCTGATTAAATAAAACAACATTTTCTGCACTAAATTACTGGTATCCAAAAAGCCGGAGACTTCGCAGGTCTGTATATATATATATATTTTTATTTCAAAGTTATTATATATATATATATATATGTGTGTGTGTGTGTGTGTGTGTGTGTGTGTGTGTGTGTGTGTGTGTGTGTGTGTGTGTGTGTGTGTGTGTGTGTGTGTATCTTTGTATTGTATTCTAATTATCGGTTCATATATTGTCATTAAATGAGATTTAATGGTTATTATTCTCAAAAGTTTTATTATATAAGGTAACTCCGGGAGAGTCGCCGCATCCGGGATAGTTGCCACACCCATTTTATTTCTTGCAGTTATATACAGATAAAAGTCAGACGCACAGTATATGTCGCAATAAGATTACTTTAAACAGTGTATAGCGTGAATCCCATTTCGATGTTTATTTGCAGCTGTACAATCCTTATTTTGAGGTAAGGGCATGATTTCACTATCCAAACGTGTAAGCACGTTATGCTTAAATACTTTTTATACGCAAATTACTAAATGCATGCATGATTTCGAGGTCAAAACTAAGTGTAGCGTCTGTATAGAGTACTGTGTGTATGGTTGCGTCATTTTCCTTTGCAAGGGCAGGCAACTGTAATGTGGGACGTCTGTACCGTACAAAATGGGATACATATACCGTACTGCTCATCGGGTATACATGCCACAGTTTCTTTTGTACGGGATGCCGCAATTAATAAAATTCAGTTCATTTAGAGATTGATGAATGTTCAAACAGTATGAAATTTACTACACCTGAGGAGAAAAAGGGAAAAATAAAAAGTAAGAAGGCGAAGAAAGATGCCTGTCAAAATGATAATAATGAAAAATTGGATCACACATGTGACGCGGACGTTCTTTGCAATGAATGCGTAGAAAACTACTCCAAAACTAAGAGGAACTGTGACTGGCTTCGTTGCATCATGTGTCAAATGTGGTTACATGAAGACTGTACTATTTTCGACACTTTTTGTGTAGATTGCGGTCGAAAAAACAAGTCTATTAACAAATAAAACAATGTAAATACTATTTTACTTTTTTTCTTTTCCCTCTCTAATAGACTGTTACGTTGCTGCTGAAATAACAATTAAAATCCAATTTTTGAAAAATAAGTACACTGTTAAAAATTTGCAGCAAACTGTCCAGTCATTTGACCGTTTTAATAGAAAATGGCTACACGACCATAATTTAACTCTATTCTGACCATATTATTGCCCATATTATGGTCAGAATAGAGTTAAATTACGGTTATGTAACCATTTTCTATAAAAACGGTCAAATGACTGGATAGTTTGCTGCAAATTTTTAACAGTGAGATAAGTTTAGTAGTGAACAAAGCAGCCAGACTAATATTAATTTGAACCTACTAGTGCGTTTCATTGTGCTCATTTAGCTTCTTTCTGTTCTTACATAATTAATTATAGTCCACATATGAATATTTGTTTGAATATTTTTTATTTATGATTTCATTCAGCTCTTATGACAAGCGCGGCATAACTCCTGCACAAGTGCGGCGTCTTACCCTGAATGTACGGGTGACACGCCGCAGTGTAATGTTTTAGAAAAGTTTAAAAAATATATATTAATTATTTTTGTATATATATATATATATTTGTCGCAGTATACATGTTGTATATTTAACATTAAATAGCACAGCATAATTTTTAGTTTAGGTGCACCATGGGATTTTATACACAAATTAAAAAAAAAGTGCGGCATCTCACCCGGAATTACTGTATATATATTTTACATTTTCTGGATATTATTCTAACAGTATGTTCATATTTCAAATTACTGATTTTTATTCCCTCATTTGTTGTATGATGTTTCTGTGTTGTCTTTTGACAGTTATATATATGTATAATTACGAGTCTTCATGTATGTATGTGATTATATAGGAAATCATTAATATTATTATTCTGTATTAATGCTTTTGAATGTATAATCTAAGAAAAGCTGTACTTTAAAATTTTTGCATAAATGGACATGTAATACTCTTTTAAAGTAATTTTAATTATAGTATAATGTTGATTAAGAAATATCGGCATTTTTTTTTTGGGGGGGGGGGGGGGGGGGACTGAGTTGGGCCGCACCTGATTTCACTGATTTTTGCAAGAGTGGGCCGGGTCATGAACTGCAAAAAATTGGGTCGATCTGGACCCGGGTATTAAGAGTGTTGGACAGTGAAATCTCAAATTCCCCTTTCTAATGTTAAACCAGCCTTCAAATATTTAAACCTTAGGAAATTAATAATTTTAAATTCTTTTTTTTTTTTCTGTGTATACTCTTTTTAAAGGATGCCTCTTTCTTTTTTAGATTAAAAAAAAAAAAAATACTTAAAACTTAAAAAGGAAAAGACGTTTTTTAAGATGAGTACATACAGGGCCTGATTAACGCACAGGCCAACTAGGCCACGGCCTTGGGCCCACTGCTGATGAGGGGCCCAAAATGAATAAAATAATTTAGAAAAAGTTTCTTAAAAATGAAATTTTCTGCAATTATTTTCTCAAAAACAAAACAAAAAGATTTCGCTTAACTTGGCAACTGTATCACAATATCTAATAATAATCCTCGAAAAATTTTCTAGCTACTATTTTAATTCGAGGGGGGCCCAGAAAGTTTCTGGGCCTTGGGCCCCAGGTGACCTTAATCGGGCTCTGAGTACATAGTAAAAAAGAATTTAAAAATGTTAATTTCCTGAGGAGATATTTTAAAAATACGAATGGATTACGCACCCATGCACTATAAAGAATTCCGTATTTATACGGGTGATTTTATGTGAAATATCTGTCTTTTAAAGTGATTTTTTTTAATTTTGAGTGGAAATCGTACATTTTACCGGAATAAATGAAAAGTTTCCTTTTTACACTTACTCTTTCAATGTTAACAAGTTGGAAATTGTACGTTAAACGTGACAAATGAGGGGCGTTCTTACTATAACTAATTTTACAATGTAAAAAAATATTCGTTATTATTTCAGTGAAATGAATTATATCGTCTGTTATGAGCGAAATGAGCATGCCTTTTTTTTTTCTTCTTATTACGTATGCATTTTATTTTCGACACCAGATAGCGCTGAAAATTCCCCATGGAGATCTTGCCTTGCGAAAACCTCCATGGTTTAATATTTCTATGATTCATGATGAACGAATCTCTTGTGTTTATTTACTTTAATGGATATTGGGATAAATAATGGGCTGTTAACCTAATTTTAACTGAAATTATCTCAGAATCTATACATTTTTTAATATAACGCAACTCTCAAGCAAACAATTTTTTCGAACGATCTTTCTAAAATGTAACTTTTATGTAATTTTATTCGAAAAAATAATTTTGAATAAAAATGGCCGCCTGGCATATGAAAAAAGAAATGATCAGCCCATATTTGTTTTTCTCAGTCACATGACTTGCGCTTTTATTATATAGATTACGTATGATAGGATTTAACAGAATAAAGAAAATTTTTATTAATATCGTTTTAAGTTGGTAGTTTTTGCGCTGTTATATGCGGATAGACGGACGGGTGGAGGATCAGACGACGACTATAGGTGTTACGTATTTATATAATTATGAACGCACCTAAAAAAAGAAATGTTACTTCCAAGACAGAGAAACGGAGATGTTCCTTTTTATTTGAGAGAAAACTGAAAATATCCTGTTAAATTTTAGTAATTGATGCTTTGGCCAAGTCGTTGGATGAGGCCAGGCGATGAAGGGGACAGAGCATCCCTCATCTAGTGGCGAGTACTAAGGCTCGAATCCTGCGGAAGGCAAGGCTTAAGATACGGGTGTGATAACAATCAATACAAATGCCTGTTCCATACAAATTTACATCAGAATATATAATTATTATACAGATTTTTTTAATGATGCGCTATTGCTCAGATTTATTTCTAAACACAGAAATTATCGTCTTGAATAGCAGAAAATTTATATCTTGAAAACGGGGAAATGCCAAAACGGAGAAGGGACCGCAACTTTTCTGCCAGTACATTTTTCATTTTTTTTTTCGCGGATTTTTTTTTTCCTTTCACAGTGTAGCTTAACATTAGCGATGGAAATGTGAGATCTCAGTAATCAACAAACAACCTTAACATTTCGACTCGTACAGATTTTTAATCTACACTGCAAAATAATAATTGTTGATTTTACAGTATAATACTGGCATCCCAGCTGTCAGTATTATACCGTAAAATTAATAGTATTAAACAGTGAAATAAGCAGTAATATGCTACCGCGCATGCGGGTGTGGCGTGAAGTAAAACAGATTGAAACACACTGAAATAATAATAATAAAGAAAACTTACCCTTTTTCTTTCGATTTTCTTTCTTTCTTTCTTTCTTTTTTTTTTCTCAGACCATCTATGTCCATCTTTGTCAGTCCATCTTTGTCCAATTCTTCGATATAAGATTGGTTTTCCTCGAAGCCATGGTGAACTGATGAGCAAGGAACCGTTTAGTTAAGCAGTCGTACGCAGGTAAACTTATATATCGCTACCTGCGGCACTACTACTTAGCCACTAGGAACCAGAACGCATTCAGAAACATTCCACAACGTACAACAGGTGATTCCATCCAATTTCAAACAACTGCGGGAGCACTATAATAAGAATAAGAATGATAAACGTTTTGCGTTTTTTTTTTTCATTTCATTACATTTTTATGATAACAAATTAAATTAAATAAGATAACCAATTTTCTTCCTTTTTTATTCATTTACCGAAAATAAGACTATTCATTACATGTATTTGAAAGCTTCAAATACATATAATGCTTTATTCTTCTCTGAAATATGTTTCTTTAATTATTTCATGAAACCTCAAGGTTAAAAAGCGCTTAAAATATTGATAACAATGAATTTTTAAAACAGTCGATCGAAAAAATGTGACATTAGGCGAAATGCTGATATATTATCTTTTTAAGCATTTCCAACATAGTTAAAAAGTGTTAATGAATTCGGTTTGTCTGGCCGTCGTCTGTCTATCTGTCTGGCCGTCTGTCTATCTGTCTGGTCGTCCGTCAGGTTGTGGTCTAACTTGCTTAAGTATAGTCAGATTACCATGTAATTGATATATGTTATTGAGTTGTTCGGTATTGTAAGTGAAATGTGTCGCATTTATTACTATGTTTACAGGGGCACTCAAAAGAATTCCGTTACATTACGATTTATGGGAGTATACTTTAATGATGTTACACTATTCCAAATATATTTAAATTGATATACATAACTGAGGTGCACTGGAAGATGCTTACTATAGACTATAGTGAGCGTAACATCTGTCGCTCATTTACAGGGACACACAAAATAATTCGGTTACAATTACTGCCTACACTGCAAAAAAATATTGTTGATTTTACAGTATAATACTGGCACCCCAACTGCCAGTATTATTCCGTAAAATTAGCAGAAATAAACAATAAAATATGCAGTAATACGCTACCGCGCATGCGCGGCAGTGTAAAATTTCTTTGTTAAAATCTTATTTTATATATAATTTTATACTTTTACTTTTTTATTATTGAATTTTTAATTGTTAATTTCACGCCAAAAGAGAGTTAAGTCGCCAAATAGAGTGCTATGAATCCAAACCACTTCTCACGCACACACAGCAGAAGGTTATGTATGACATTTGGCTAGAGTTGCCGGGAAAATTTCTATGGTAATGAATAATAACAATGTCGCGCCGCGAATTATAATGTTGTATTCAAAATGAAATTCGTAGGTTTTTAAAAGAATTTTTAAACTTTTTTCAATATTTTATTCTTTCTATTAACTGTTGTGTATTTTAAAGTACTTTTTTCAAAAAAAAAAAAAAAAAAAAAAAAAAAAAAAAAAAAAACTTCTACGTTAATAGGGCGATAAGTGGCCTCGAAAAATGCATTTTCAGAAATTTATGCTGCTGTTTTCAAAAAAATATGATTTTAACAGAAAAATTTCACCGATTCTCAAACATTGTAATAAAGAGCTTTAAAATGCACCATGTCTCAATGGCACGAGCTGCACCAAAAGTGGTTCCCTTGTTAGACTTTATCTTTCCCCTTATTAATCAGGGAGATTTTGTTTCAGTATTCTGAATGTGTTGGAAAATGTTTCATAATCTTTGCTTGACGCATGATTTTTATTTTGAAGTCAGTTAAAAAAGCCGATTCAATTTCAAGCGAATAAAAATTATACTAAATTTAAACCATCGTTTGCTATTCTTCAGGAATTAAAAAAATTATACTGAAGTTAAACTATCGTTTGCTATTTTTAAGGAATTAAAAAAAATTATTTAAAGAGAATATTTTTGTAATACTGATCATTACGTTTTTAAAAAACTATTTCTTTTTCCAATGGAGTAAGAGAATTGTTTTTAATCTCATTTTCATATTATTTTCCGGTTTTCACTGCGTCCATTAGAAAGCTTGCAATAAACCGGAAGTCAAAACAACTTCCGGAAATGACTCACATTTTGAGGTTAAATACTGGGATGGAATGGGTAACGGTTAACTGAACTTATAATAACTAAAAAATGAATGTTTTGATTTAGAATTGTGTTTATTTTCCTTTATGAATAACTATAGAAAGAAAGTTTTATGATTAAACTGGACTTTTTACATGTACGATTGTTCGATATTTTTGGAAGAATTTATTAGCAAATAAAACGTCAAAATATTCTTTCAGTATTTTCTAAGTGGAAGATTGGAGTAATTTAATTAAAATAGTCAATAGAACCCTCACTGCCACCATAAAATAAAAGATCCTTTTTATGACAAAAGAACAAGTTAAATACTTTAGATTTAGACAAGTAGTTTCTAATAAACTATTGTAATACCTTTATGAAATGTTAATGAAGCAATTATATTCTTCGAATAATAATTAAAACAAAAAATAAATCGAAATTTTGATTTTTTGGTAATTTAAAACGCTTTAATTTAGGAAAAGTATCGTGTTTCAGACTTGCTTCTTTTTTAAGGGTAAATTTAGAAAAGAAAAAAAGACGAAAAACTCTTCCAATTAATGAATCAGAGATGTTACATATTTATAAGTAATTAATTGAATATTTATTGGTATTTGTGCAAAACTGAATTACTTATAAATTTCCATTTCTGAAAGAATTGTTATATGTATTTAACATTCAGAATCATTAAAGCTTTGAAAATTCTAAATTTATTTTATTAATTTATTCCTGATTCTATTCCAGGATGTTTGCTACTAATCATAAAGGTCAAGTTTACATTAAAATCTGCTAAGACGGCCTTTTATGTTTTAAAAACAAAACTGTATCTTGTTTATATATAAAATTTTCAAAATTATAGCAATGAAACACCAAGGGAAAAAAAAAACTATTTTCTCAAAAAAAAAAAAAAAAAAAAAAAGGAAAAATTTAGGTTTACTTTATACAGCCTACCAAACACTATATATCCTGAAAATTTCATGAAAAATATTGAAAAGTTTTTGAAATGCCTCAAAATCATATTTTCAGAAAAATGACTTTATAAGTCTCTCGTTAAAAATATTCTTTGGGTAAATACTCGAACAGGAATTTTTTCATGCGGGTTGGATTTTTAAAGTGTTCAGAAATGATTACCTTTTAATATATACACGGTGTCCAAAAAACATTGACCTCGGCTTTTATTCCTTAAATATTGATCGTAGACAGGGCCGTACAGAAAGACCGTGGACTCTGGTAATATTTCTAATGCGGGCCACCACCATAAGCCTGGTAAAATAAAACCTGCTTAGACGAAAACGTACAGAAAATTCCATTTTAAATAGGTTTTTTCGTCTTAAAAGGTATAAATGCATGGGATTTTTTTGGATAGACCATATTTTTTTTGGATAGACCATGATTTTTCTCCGTTTACAGCAGAATTCCATTATAAACAGCCTTTACTGTATTAGAAAATAAATATGTTGGATAGTACTTTTTTCGAAAATCTATATAGTATTTTCTTACTGTTTTATTATTTTTCTTTTGCAGTATTTTATAGTAGTAATTACAGTTTATGATGCATTGGTAACACCTTTTTATATAAGGACTTCTATAGAAATTTGAAATATTCAAAATATAATTCAATTTTAATTCAATTCACCAGTTAAGTCGCCGATTTATTGACGCTATTGCAAGTTTTGTTATTGTGTTTTACAATTTAGAAAATACTTGTGTTTCATAAAACAAATAAATAAATGCCTGCATCTTTCATATGTGCGTTCTGCTGATTTTTAATAAAAGCTGGATTTTGTTTCGAACGTAAAATGCCACCTGAGCACACCCCTCCCCCTCCTAGCCAGTCCGTAAAGACGTTCAAGCAACATCTGACATTTGAATTTTATTATTAGTTAGTTATTTTAATTAAAATTTTTATGTAAAAAATACCAGTCTTCTTTTTCTGGTATTTATTTAAAAACCAGTACCAAAAGTCGGGCCCTGGTAATTTGTACCGGCTCTACCCCCCTCTGTACGGTCTGATCGTAAACATACAATATAAATTACAAAGTTATGTAAAAAAAAAGGTACAGAATTTTATAAAATCAATTAAAATTTTCCGGGGATAAATTTGAAAAATACAAAATTTAAATTTTTATACGACCTACGCGCGAAATATATCCCATTGAGTAAAATGTGCCCCAAACACTAATAAGGTCATGTGCAAAATTTCATCATTTTATCATAAAAAGTCGCATAGATACGAAAATACATAAATGCAGACTTAAACCACTTTTCGATGCCTGGATATGAGTTCGCATAGGGGAAAAAATCATGTTGGATGATCGCGTTTCAGGTGTCGCAGACAAATTATGAAAGAAAACAATGATTGCATACTCTAGCTGTAAACATTTACATTTCAATTTATAATTAACGACTCACCAACTTCATTTAAACATATCTCGTTGACATTTCATGATAAAATGCTGAAATTTTGTACATGACTTTGTTATTGTATGGAATACAAATTTAGTCCATGGGAAATTTCTTGTACGGGGCCGTATACAAAATTAAATTTTGTATTCCTTCAAATTTAATCACCTGAAAATTTTAATCGATTTCATATAATTCTGTACCTTTTTTTACGTAACTTTGTAATTTATAATATATGTCTATGATCAATATTTAAAGAATAAAAGCCGTGGTCAATGTTTTTGGGACACCCTGTATATGTGTTTCAATTTTTTTTTTTTTTTTTTTTTTTTTTTTTTTTTTTTTTTTTTTTTAAGGTTTATGAGTCTTACGTTTCGTTAAAGAAATCAGGACCAGTGACGCAAACAAAGGGTTGTTAGGTTGTCTAGACACAGCCCCCTTGAGCATTTTCTGCAGACTTATCATACCATGTACAGTATTCAATAAAAACGAAATAAATTCATAAAATAAAATCCTCTTTTTTTCACCATTATAATAAGCTTTGAAATGTATAACATTTAAATATTCATATTTTGTTTATATAAAACTGAAATAAGCATCTACTTTTTGCTCTGTATTTGAAGATTCCTTGGCTAATAATTTGGGTTTATTTATGAACGATTAATATTATCGCACAGAAGGTTTGGTCATCAACTTGTTGTGTTTACATAACGATTTCTTTGATCGAATCAAGTAACTTCGCTATAGGTAGACTCGACTGAAATTGACATTTCTTAGGTGACTTTTCTAAATTATTTATTTCTATATTTTCGCGTTAATATTTAATAGCATATCGATGGTCATTGTTTAAAATTAGGCAAATATAAACTGCAATATTCATATTATTACAATTTAAAAAAGAATCATTTTTGAAGTGGAGGTTTCAATGTAAAAAGTATTTTTTTAAGTGCAATAAATAATTTAACACTTCGGCTGATAAGTTCCCGGTCTGGCACACAGATGGCGTTGCAATCGCCGAACCGATGCTTTTTTTAAGTAAATACTAACCTTTAAAAGATAGCAGAAAAAATGTCATGACAATTCGACGTGTGGATAAAACGTTAGAGTGGTTTCAGTTGAACGACTTTGTTGATAAACAAAAAAATGGATAAACAAGAATTTCAAGAATTGTTATTTGATGGGAAAAAACACCGTTCAAACAAAAAGTTGGCTGATAAGCGTTATCCGGACACTGCGCCAGGTAAATCAACCATTATTGACTGGTTTGCTGAATTTAAACGTGGTCGTACGGACAGCAGTGATGCACCACGCAAAAGAGGTGGTTACTCCGGAAAACATAAAAAAAGTCCACAAAATCGTTTTGGGGAACCGTAAAGTGAAGTTGCAGGAGATAGCTCAGACTCTGACGGTATCCAAGGAACGTGTAGGTTTTATTTTGAATGAACATTTGTCTCTGAAAAAGCTGTTGTCAAAGTGGGTGCCGCGCGTGTTGACTTTTTGACCAAAAACAACAACGAATCGATAATTCTGAGCACTGTTTGGAGCTTTTTCGTTATAAAATTATGTTATTTATTGTAAAATTATTATTATTATTTATTTATTAAATTATTATTATTAAATTATTATTATTAAATTATTATTATTATTATTATTATTATTAAATTATTATTGTTTATTATTAAAGTTATGTTATTTATTAAAGTTATAAAGTTATAAAATTATGTTAAAAAGTTGTGTTTTCTTTATTAGACCGGGAACTTATCAGCCCATGTGTTACATAGTTAAATTTTTTATGTTATCGTATGTATATCCATTGGTCAATGAAATTTTTAAAACTTTTTTACCTCAAAATGTCATTAAAAAAATCGTGCCACTATTGCAGCTAATGGGCAATTACATCGAGGAACATATCCAGGTCTTAACATCATTTAGGACTAATTTTCACTACTTTCATTGTCAATCATTCCCTAGTACGGACAATGTTGTCATTTCATCAACTTTTATTTTCTCACTAATATATAACCCCCGTTAAAAATGACGGAATGTTGATCTGCGTTTCATTTTCATAAGACTTCATACAAACAAACAGCATGAAGATTTTGTTATTGAAAGATTTGTATTGTAGAAAAGTGCATTTTAAGAATGGCAAATGATTTCTACAAATACAAATGATGAGGATTTTTTTTACTCAATATTGAATTTCTGAAATAGTTCAGCGATTAGACAAAACATTCAAAAATATTAAAAAATAATCCATGTGTGAAAGTTTTTGAAAAGAAAAATTATTAATGAGTTTCTAAAGAGCTTGACTCACAGCTCATTGTTTGGTTACATAAGAAATATTAAATGCCAATTCTGAAATGGTTTAACGATTATTGCACAAAACATTAAAATTTTGTTCGCTTTAAATTGTCTATGTTAACAGTATAATAGAGCTGAATTTTAATATTTCTTGAAGAACAAAGTTTTCCAGTAATGAAGAAACAAATATACAGCAGAAAGACATAAAAAGAGACAGAAAATTGCATATTTATTTATATTAAGTTCTTAATTCAGAGTAGGAAAACATCCCATTTAAAATGACAGTAAAAACAAAGTTTTCCAGTACTGAAGAAATAGTTAAAATAAATACAACGATGAAAGTAGATTATATAACTTAAACTTTTAAAAGTATACCTCAAATTAAAACCTGAATTTGTCTTATTTTAAAAATATGCCTGAAAAATCTATAATAAATTTTTATCATTAAAAATCATCTTATTTTATTTCATAAGTAAATTGAAATTATTAAATGCATTAGTATGACTGAAAATTATCTTTTCACATTCTCTTATTAAATTCCTTTTTTTTTTTTTTTTTTTGCTACAAAGTTAGGTTTAAATGTTACTATGTTAAAAATCAAAATTTGATCTGCATTGATATAATTAACATATGTGACATGCGGTACTATATATTCCTTATATTTTAATTGCGTTTCATAAGAAATATTCATTTTATAATGCAAGCAAAATTTCAGAATTTAATTGGATATAAGCTAGACGATTAAAATTTGATTTAACAAAATTAAAATTTTAAGAAAGAAATGATATTAAGCTGAAGCTTTTAAAAGTTGATCTTGAAATAAATTAAATGTCCTGAATTTTTCTATTTTAAAAATATGCTTATATACATAATATTATTTTACAACTTTATTAATATTTTATATAAAATATTTTTTTTCAACAGAAAGTTCCTTCGTTTATATTTATCGCCAGAACGGTAATTTAGGAACGAAATGTAAAATACTGGTGGATAATCGCAAAGCCTTTCTATGAAAGCTATCACCGCTATTTCTGAAAAAAAAAAAATGTTCTGACAGGAAAAAAAATGCTCACATAAATAAATTTAAAAAAAAAATCCTTTAAAATATTTAAAGACTTTAATATGCTTTTACAAATATTTTAAGAGCATAATCGGATATTTTAATGACACGTTCAAAGAGTAATTCTTTTTTTTTTTCTAGATTTGGAATTTGTGTTTCTGAATGGCAACAGTATTTGTTTGTTTACATCTGGTAATCCGATATTTAATCTGTTATTTTTAATTTAAAACTTAAAACATATAACTGGATATGATATACATATTTTATACGACAATATGCTGAACAGACATGATTTCAAGAAGAAGAAATTATCATTTAGCTGTCATATGTTGGCATACGTTTTTTATTAAACCTAACAGGGCGTTTAGCTAAGTTTCGATTTGCAAACTAGAGTGGTCGAAACCGGCATGATTACACAGTGTTTTATTATATAGAGATGTAAAAAGTCCGATACCCTGAAATGGTTCAAATGGACAAAAATGGACAAAATTAAAAATCACTGAATTTACTTATATTTCACATGTATTGCTACAATGTAAGGAGATTGTGTTCTTACATTTTTAACACTTTCCAACATAGTTGAAAGGTGTTTATAAATTCGGTTTGTCTGTCTGTCTGCCGTCTGTGTGTCTGTCTGTTCTCTAACTCACGTAAATATATTCGGATTGCCATGCAATTGATAGATGTTATTGAAGTTTACCATGTCATGTTCGGTATTGAAAATGAAGTGAGTAGCCCTTATAGTTTTTTTACAGGGGCACTCAAAATAATTTTATTACATTACGGTCTATGTGGAAAAATAATTTGCTGTTTATTTTAATTTTGTTACGCAATTTCAAACATATTGAAATTGATGTATATCATCGAGGGGCACTACAAAAGGCTTACCATAGAATATGGTGTGCATAGCACTTATAGATTCTTTACGGGGACACTCAAAATAATTCCGTTACATTACGGTCTATGGAGAAAAATCATTTGAGGTTTATTTTAATAATGTTTCACTATTTTAAACACATTGAAATTGATATAGTATATCACTAAGGTGCATTACAAGAGGCTTACTATAGAATACTGTGTGTATAGCATTCATCGTTCATTTACAGGGGCACACAAAAGAATTCAGTACTGTACGTTAACAATAATCGCTGGAAGTGCGTTTTCAGTTGCTGAACGCGTTTTTACATTTAACTCCTTTTTTGTCTATTACTTGATATGTATAATTTCTATAGATCATATACAGGGCAGCACAAAAGTTCTCGGGTTTATTGAGTCCGTTTATTGACGGAAATTCCATAAGGGGGATTTTAAACTGAACTACGCTTTTCCAAACTGAACTAAAATTTAACTATCTATGTAGTGTATATACAAATCTATAGATCATATACAGGGCTGCACAAAAGAAGTCGCATATTTTTTCGCATATTGTTCGTAATTCCTGAAATTAGCTTTTTAAATATGTTATGTTTTTTCCAAATCGTTTACTGAGATATCATCTTTCACCTCATTAAATGGTAAAGATTTGTTAAATTATTTTGGAAGTGTTGGAAAGTGTTACATAATCTATGTTTGACGCATGATTTTTCGTTCTTGTTTATATAAAAAATACGATACGATGGAAGAAATGGACGAAATGGACAAAATTAAAAATCTCTGAATTGACACACATTTCACGTGTAAATGAGAAAGAATTTTTATTGCTACAATGTAAGAAGATCTGGAGGCACGGCAGTGCCTCCGCCAAGTCAAGAGAGGACAGCCGTAAGCATACTTTTCTGGAAGCAACTGAGGGCACTTTTGACCCCCCCCCCCCCGTATCTCCGCGCTGGAGTATCCCAAAAATTTTAATCTTCGTTTTTCTAGAGTATTTGGCACACAGGGCCAAAATTTAAAATTACAACTCTCTGTCTTTTCTAGTTCAGACGATATATGAACTCAAACATTCGATTTTTTGTCACTCACTCACTCACTCGTTCACGCGTCATCAAAAAGATTAGGTAGATCCCGTAGCCCTAGAAACTTGACATTTGGAAAAAAATGTAGTGTTTAGGATACAAAGAAAGGAAAAATTATAAAATCCGGAAAATTCGGATAAAAAACATTCGAAAATTCAACAAATTCCATCAAAATTGAAAATTGAAAATAATACGATATTGTAGTCTTAGAAACTTAAGATTCGTTGTGAAGGTAGTGTTTAGTAGACAGAAAAAGAAAACATCAAAAACACCAAAAAAAAACGAAATCAAAATTGAAAAAATCGAAAAATCGAAAAAAATCGAAAAATTTCAAATAATCCGATTTTGTTGCGCTAGAAACTTCGAATTCGGAATAAAAGTAGTATTTAGGATGCAAAATAAGAAAAAATTAAAAATTCCGGAAAATTCGAAAAACAAATTCGAAAAATTCGAAAAAAATTAAAATAATTTGATTTTTTAGCCTTAGAAACTTAAAATTCGCAGTAAAGGTAGATTTCAATTTTTATTTCGATTTTTTTGGTGTTTTTGATGTTTTCTTTTTCTGGATACTAAACACTACCTTCACACCGAATCTTAAGTTTCTAAGACTACAATATCGTATTATTTTCAATTTTCAATTTTGATGGAATTTGTTGAATTTTCGAATGTTTTTTATCCGAAAATTTAGGATTCAGAGTTTAGGATTCAGAATCAGTTAAAATAAAAAACGCAATAAAATTCGAAAATAAAATAAAAAAATCGAAAAATAAGGAAAATTTGAAAATAATTCGATTTCATAGCGCTAGAAACTTGAAATTTGGAATAAAGGTAATATTTAGGATACTAAATAAGGAAAAATTCAAAAATATGGATAATTCAAGAAATACCCATAAATTAGTGCAGACGATGTATGAACTCAAAGTTTCGATTTTTAGTCACTCACACACTCACTCACCCTCGCATCATAAAAAAAATTGGGTAGATCCCGCAGCCACAGAAGCTTAAAATTTGGAATAAAGCTAGTGTTTCGGATACAAAGAAAGGAAAAATTATAAAATCCGGAAAAAAAAAATTCGAAAATTAAAAAAAATCGAACAAAATTGAAAAGTGGAAATAACACGATCTTGTAGTCTTAAAAACTTAAAATTTGGTGTGAAGGTAGTGTTTAGAATTTAGAAAAAGAAAACATCAAAAACACACACAAAAAAAAAAATTGAAAATAAAATTGAAAAATCGAAAAAAATCGAAAATTTTCAAATAATCCAATTTTGTTGCGCTAGAAACTTGGAATTCGGAATAAATGTAGTATTTAGGATGCAAAATAAGAAAAAATTAAAAAATCCAGAAAATTCGAAAAAAAAAAAAATCAAAAATTCGAAAAAAATTGAAAAAATTAAAATAATTTGATCTTTTGGCCTTAGAAACTTAAAATTCGCGGTAAAGATAGTGTTTAGGATTCAGAATAAGTTAAAATAAAAACGCAATAAAATTCGAAAATAAAATAAAAAAATCGAAAGAAATAATAAGGAAATTTTGAAAATAATTCGATTTCATTGCGCTAGAAACTTGAAATTTGGAATAAAGGTAATATTTAAGATACTGAATAAGAAATCATTAAAAAATATGGATAATTAAAAAAAAAAATCGAAAATCTCAACAAAAAAAAAAAAAAAAAAAAAAAAAAGAAAGAAAGAAAGAAAGAAAAAGAGAGAAATTGAGAAATAATATGATCTCGTAGTCTTAGAAACTGAAAATTTGGTGTAAAGGTAGTGTTTAGGATTCAGAAAAAGAAAAAATTAAAAACACAACAAAAATTGAAAAAAAAATAAAAAAAACGAAAAAAAAACGAAAAAAAAAAACGAAAATTTGAAAATAATTCGATTTTGTAAAGCTAGAAACTTAAAATTTGGAATAAAGGTAGTTTTTTAGGATACAAAAAAAAAAAAAAAATAAAAAATCTGTAAAATTCGAAAAAAAATTCGAAAAATTGAAAAAAATTCGATTTTGTTGCTTTAGAACTTAAAATTCGGCGTAAACTTAATGTTTAGGATACAGAAAAAGGAAAAATTAAAACACAATAAATTCGAAAACAGAATAAAAAACTCGAAAAAGATCGGAAATTTCAAAATAATTCGATTTTGTAGACCTAGAAACTTGAAATTTGTAATAAAGGATACAAAATAAGAAAAAATTAAAAAATCCAGAAAATTATACAAAAAATTTGAAAAAATCAAAAATTGAAAATAATTTTATCTTGTAGTCTTAGAAACTTAAACCTTGTTGTAAAGGTAGTATTTACTATTCAATAAAAGGAACAATTAAAATATTCGTTTAATTCGAAAATAAAATCGAAAAATCTTTAAGAAGTCGAAAATTCGAAAACAATTTGATTTTGTACTGCTAGAAACATTGGTTTTAAGATAATTGTCCTATTAACTAGTACAACGCCCTAATTGTTTTATGTTATTTCCCCCGGATTATGGTTTTCTTTTCTTTCGTTTACGAATTTCGTTATAGAAAAGTTCCGCTATAGACTGGCTACGATATACGCGATTTCTTTATAGACAGGTTTGTTTTCTTTCACAGGTTGTACTCTATTTACTTCACATATGAAATATGGATTGTTAAATGATGTTAGCCCCACAAAAATTTTCACAGCTCCCCCTACCCTCCCGACATTACTGGCTGGTTATGGCTTGAAAGTCCTTTCTAAATAAAATCATGGTGACTCTAAGATTCACTTGATTTATCTCTAAATTGAACCTAAATGATCCTAATAAGACGGATCAAATAATTACTATATTGGCATGACAATCATGTAACTTAGAATTAAAATCGAAAAATCAATAAATTTATAAAAAGTCGAAAATTTGAAAATAATTCGATTTTGTAGTCCTAGAAGCTTGACATTTGGCAGAAAAGCAGGGTTTAGTACACAAAATAAGGAAAAATTAAAAAATCCGTAAATAATAAAAAAAAGACTAAAAAAAACGAAAAAAAACATCGAAAAAAGGAATATAGTTTGATTTATTGGAAATTTCCGGAAATTTTAATTTTGGCTTTCTTTTTACACTAAAAAGTTCTTTTATGTTAAATATCAAGTATCTAGGGCTGCAAGTAATATCTCAGATGGATAGCACCTATCCTGGAAGCAATTGAGAGTACTTGAACCCCCCCCCCCCTCTCCCATAACTTAGTGCTTGCCTAGGAACCTGAAATCTTTTTTTTATCTACAGTACTTTGCAAACGAAACTAAAGCATCAAATTTTTGATACCTGTAAATATAGGGACAGAGTATGGGCTTAGCGAAAATCAGTGGATGATCTCCAAAAAAGAACCCAAAATCAAGAAAAGGAGGATTACTTTCAAAAAGAAGTGAAATCTCATCAAAAAGTCACCTGTAAAAAATGCAGCCAAGTCTCGCAACTCATTTACCGCAAAAAGTACTGAGATCGTATAAAGCCAAGTTTAACTATCTTATTAACTCTGAAATTTTCATTCACAAATCACTCCTAGTCTCTACATATTTAGTTAATTATTATTTTGTGACTTGGCAATTACGCATCACAGGGAAGTTATTACACCTTACTATGTTATGGGATGGGATGGCATAATTTAATTAAGGCAAATTATATACGCACAGGGAAGTTATTACACCTTAATATGTTATAGTATTATATGATAAAGACTAACTATATACATCACATTTTCGTGCTACGTAATTGCCAAGTCACAAAATAATAATTAACTAAAGATGTAGAGACTAGGAGTGATTTGTGAATGAAAATTTCAGAGTTAATAAGATAGTTAAACTTGGCTTTATACGATCTCAGTACTTTTTGCGGTAAATGAGTTACGAGACTTGGCTGCATTTTTTACAGGTGACTTTTTGATGAGATTGTGTTCTTACAATTTTTATTAACAATTAAAATACTTTTTTAAAGTTAATAATTTAATTAAAACATAGTGATTGCATATTAATTATTATCTAACAAATCCTCAAAGCAAATGCTAACTACATGGTGGTACAATTAATTTTATGGAAATCTTTGCTGCAAAATTGATCAAATTCTAAAAAATAAATCAATCATTGATTATTATGATTAACCCATTAAGAAAAAAAGGGGGAGAGAGGAGTTTCATGGTAGAAGATGAAAATAGATTAGTTTCCCATTACAGTTTTTTTTTATATATATAAACCTATAATATTCTAATACACAGAAAATTTTATAATAATATTTTTAAATACATTTTTTAATTTTTTTCGTTAGAGTTTAAAAAAAAAAAATTCTTGTCTCTATATATTGTTTATTTTGTTTATATTTTCTTTAGCATTTGCTTGTTATTTTGAATTTCACATTTTGAACTAATGGGAAATTTTGATCATATTTTATTCATGCTGTTGTAAGCTACATCATATACTAGGGATCTAAATAAAAAAATATAGTAAAAATGCACAAAATGCCTTAATTTAGACTTGAAGAGTTTTTTTGGATTTTATTAGTTTGATTTTGTTTTTCTTTGTCATATGCAGATAAGAGGAGCTAAAATACAACTTAATGAATCCCAATCTACACTGTTAAAAATTTGCAGCAAACTGTCCAGTCATTCGACCGTTTTTATAGAAAACTGTTACAAAACTGTGATGTAACGCTATTGTGACCATAATTATTGCCTATATTACGGTCAGAATAGAGTTCAATTATGGTTATGTAACCGTTTTCTATAAAAACGGTCATATGACTGGACAGTTTGCTGCCAATTTTTAACAGTGTAGCACAATATTGGCTCAAAAATTTTTCAGATTAAGAAAGGATTAGAAGATTATCAGAAAAAAAAAGTTTATAAGCAAAAATGCAGATGGAAAAACTTTGACAATTTGAATTCAATTCCAAACACAAAAAACTTTTTAAAGACGCTGACGCTTGCTATTTTGATATTTTTTTTCTGTGAGTCATTCATTTTACTGATGTAAAATGATGTTCTGATGTAAAATGATGTTCTGGTGTAAAATGATGTACTGATGACTGATGTACTGATGTAATGATGTACTCAATGTACTGATTTACTTCAATAGTCTTCCCGTGCTAGAGATCGCTCATTTCTCTTCGTGTTGTTAGTTTTTACGTGTAGAATCTTTTCAATATTGTTTATTGATGTATCATCAATTACACCGATGGAACAGTGATTTTGTGGCGCGGTGTTGGACAACAGATTTCGAGTGGTTTTGGTCTGCTGAATACGAAAATAAATAGCATATTTTCTGGATTGGCTCTCGTTTCTGCAATAAAACCAACAATCCGATAATGGCACAAGTACAAAAAAAGTAACATTAAATATGTAAAGACTTATTTTTTATATTTTACATATTTTGTAACATTGTATTTTGAGTGAGATAGGTATTTCAAAACAGAAATATAAATTTAACATTACTATTAAAACCGTTTCCCATATGATTTTCTAGAATGTTTCTCTCCAAAACAATCTCTTTTTAAGGTCCAACAGTTATCAGCCATCATGCGGCGATCCGAACGTCCTTGGTATCTTTTGCACATTATTCTGATATATTGGTAGAACCGTTCATCCTGCTCTTTACTATAATAACCCAAGTTTTCAGAAAATCTGTCTAAAATGACTGTGTAAAAAATGTACCTTTGCGCTCATATTAGCTCTTAATCTTTCAAAATTTTTCATGAACCAGAGCCATTCCAACTAACTACTTTATATTCTATAATGATGAACTTTTGTATGTATCAAAATCACCAAAGAGATGTAATGCCGTAGAAAAAAAAAAAATATTTTGTTCCCCTGTGTTACTTTTCATAATAATTATTTATTTTTTCTATTCCCCAATTATGACAAAATTCCAGTATAAATATCGATTCCTAGATTTTAGTTTTATATTTATAACTGACAGAAGAAGCCAATTTGTCATACGTATTAAAGTACTGAACTAAATCTCTGAAATAAAATGTTTAAGTGGAATCGGTACCAAAAAATATTATTCTGTACATAAGGACAGAATAATATTTTGTACATAATATTATTTTGTACATAATATTATTCTGTACATAACACTATATTAAAAGTGTTAGATCAAGTTTCATTAACGAAAAATCATTACAGATAATAAAAACCTTAAATTGTTAATGAATTAATATACTTTTTTTTAAATTAAATTTGTTTTTAACTTAAAAATTTAAAAATTCTTTCTCTTTTTCCAATTTTGCTATTTCAAAATAGTTTATTTTTTATTTATATTTTTTTTACCTTATACTCAAGGTACTTTGTTCTACAAACATAAGTATCGAATTTTTGATACAAAGATTAAGTCAGAAGAAAAAAAAATAATTGGATGTATATATATATATTGGATGTTTTTCTTGTCAACTGAACATTCGTAAAACTGGAATAACTACTATTCTTCTTAAGTTTTCAATAAATTCGTTAATTTGAAAATTTCGTTAATATGAAATTCGTTAAATTGAATATATTTATAATGTGAATATGTGAAAGCATCGGGCATTTTTAAACAATCCCAAAAATATTCGTTAAACTGAAAAATTCGTTAAAGTGGCATTCGTTGTAACGAGATTCTACTGTATATGGAATGGGCTATGAAAATCGCATATTAGTTAAGTTTAGATTTTTATTTTTAATCTTATACCCAAGGGACTTTGTTCTACAAACATAAGTATTGGATTTTTGATACAAAGATTATTGGATGTATATGGGAACCTGTGAAAATCGCGCATATTTAAAGTTTAGATTTTTTTTTTTTACCTTATACTCAAGGTACTTTGTTCTACAAACATAAGTATAGGAATTTTTTATACAAAGATTAGACCAGAAGAAAAAATATATATATAATTGAATGCATATGGAATGAACCTATGAAAATAGCATATATTTAAGTTCAGATTTTTCAAAAACAAAAATTTCAAAGATATTAAAACTCAATACTTAGTTATCTCTCATAGAATACAGAGATAATTAAAAAAATAAAAAATCAAACAATTTGCTCAATTATAGTGCAAACCTTGGCATTTTGATTACTCAGTAACTAATATGATTGTAACTAATATGAATAAAAATTAAACAGCATTAAGAATAAGAATTAAAGCTAAATAAGAAAGTTAAATCATATAAAAGTTAACAGGGAGGCCAAAAAACTAGTGACAAATTTAATTGATGAGAGAAAACGTCGCATATCTAAAAGAACATTCACTTATTTCCCAAAGCAGTGTTGTCAACTTAGCACATTTCTTACTTAAAAAACTATTATTCTACCAGAATTTCTGTATGGTAATTGTTTTATTTATTCACGGACTGACTGCCACTAAATAAAACAAAAAAAAATTACACAAAAATTCTGTGGGATAGTAGACTTTTCTTTTTAAATATTAAAAAGGAGTTACGTTGACAGTACTGCTCATAAGAAGTTGTTGGGGGGTCTGAAGAAAGCATTAAAATAACCGAGAGGTGCATAAATCATAAGTCACTATATATAGGCATTAGCCAAAATTGTATTATGCAAGAAATAATATTTACGAAGCTATTTTTTTATTATAACTTAAACACAAACAGAAATAAATAAAAGCTAGTGGTCAATATTTTTAATCGATCGAATTACTCGAACAATCCGCTTCATAATACTATGGTAGTTATAAATGTGAGAAAGAAGGAATTATTGATCTACAAAGTCTTTTCTTTCCCTATTTGTAACATGTTACATATGTATTGTATTAAACATGATCAGATCTCTAATTTAATAAGAAAATTTAAAAATCAGAAACAAAATCAATCAGTTTAGAAACAAATTTAATATTTTATGAAATTTCCATTTATTAAAGACCAATTAACCTTTCATAATTTTAAGAAACTTTAAATTGTTAGATTTAAAGTTTTGGGGTCTGATGGGGGAGATTCATACCTTTGATTTTTTCCCTTCCGTGGGTGCGTCATGATTTATTTCCAGTTGAATCACGCTACAACCGATTACGTAAAGATTTGTAGACAGTGGGTTTGTATCTCACCAGATGGGAAAAATGATAAAATGGTTCTAATTTGATCATTTAATTTTTTTTTAATCTGCATTTTACGGCAAACTGGAAAAAAGAAAATTGTGATCCAGTCGTCTCATTATATCAAAAATCATATTATTTGAGTGGAGTGACTTTACGAATAAGTGCGCGATATATCATTTTCCTTATCGTAGAAATAATATGACGTAAATAAAATATATTTCAGACTTTCCTATAGATAGTAAAATAATCAAATATGTTCTGCAAAATAAATAAATAAAACTATAAATTCTACACGCATTATTTTCAATGGAAACATATATATTTCTTGTCTATATGCAAACGTATTCCTGAAAATTAGAACGCGCGCAGAAATTACAAATAGTTATCAATTATGCTGAAAAGTTATAAGAGGAGAAGATAATAAGGAAAATTCAAAATAATATAGTTATAGAAAAATTACATACATACACCAAATTCCACCCCCTTATGCAGGGCCCGATTAAGGCTCTCCAGGGCCTTAGGCACAGTAGGGGGAGTCCCCTCCCTCCCAACCAATAAATATAAGAAAATTATAAGAAAGCTGAAAGCTCAGTATTTTTTGGCCCTGTCGTCTTTTAAGGTACATTTTTATCAAGGTCTTGTGCAAGCTTGTAGTGTTTTTCTGGTATTTGAACCAAAATATAAATTAGAAAATCACAGTAAAAAAATTCAGTTCTGGATGAAATATAGAGAAACATATTAAAATAACGTGAAAAAAACAATACAAAGCTAGAAGTATTTCTTCCAGATTCAGTAAAAATTCCTTTAATAATTATGTATAAAGCCCATATTTCCAATCGTAACAAGAAATATTTCAAGGAAAATCTTTTCACCAGCAGTCAATACAGCATTCATACAAAATTTCGCTAAAGAGATTTTCCATGCGATTTATTGCTTGAGTTGAATAAATCTCAAACAAAATTATTGCTCGTAAGAAGACGCCTATGCAAATGAGTTTTGTTTCTTATTTCGTAATGATTTTAGGGAATGACAAATTATTTTATTTGGAATATTCTAAAACACTTTTGGGCTTCCTTGTACTCGTATATATAGAAAAATGTAAATTTTTAGATTAAAACTTTCCGATGACTTCGGGCAAGCGCATAGAAAAAGGGGGCTCAAGGCGCTCAAGCTCCCCCCCCCCCTCTTATTGGAAATCAAGTTTTTTTTTTCGTCGGATTATAGTGTCTCCTTTAAAATGAATTTTAAATTATGTTAATTCAAAAAATAGTAAAAATTATTTTAAACAATTAAAATTATTTCTCTACAGGCAAATTACATGCGTCAATGTAGTGTAAATCACTTAGCCGCAAAAGTTTACCGTTCTTGGCCACCGGTATTTTTTTTAATTCTTAACTATATTTAATTGTAGATATATGTGATTGAATAAGTCAAATTTTCCTTTATTATAATACTGGTAGTCAAACACCGCACCACGCATGGAATTAGTCTACACTGAGACAATTAAAAACGTATCTTACGAACAACACTATGTCTAATTATCGGCTTTCTGGACTTGCATTGATGAACATCCATCGAGAAATACAAGTAGATGTCGAATCCATTTTGAATGCAATGTCAGCGAAGCTCACTTACCTTGTGTTTTGATGCCAACATTTGTAAGTGCATTTTTCTTTCTTTTTTTAAGTACTATTAATGAAATATTTCTTTCGTACTCTGTTGTCATATTTCACAAAATTGTAAAATTTAATTTATTCCTTAATGTTTACTTTTAAATAATTCAGATACACATTTTTAATTATGAATAAAATTAATTATTAATATACGTACATAATTACTTATTAATGAGACGCTTTATCATTAATTGATTTTCTCAGTTCCGCAACTATTTTGAGTATACTGAGTTAGAAACTATTTGAGCCCCCCCCCCCTCCTCAGAAATTTTAAATTGCTACGCTACTGATTTCGGGGCCCTTCAAAGTCTGGCGCCGTGGCCATGCGCCTACTGTGCCTGTAGGCCAGGTGTCTGAAAAACTACTTTTTTATTGTAGCGAACTACAACTACAACTACTTTATAGAAAATGTAGTTAACTACAACTACAACGACTTTATAGAAAATGTAGTTAACTACAACTACAACTACTTGTTTTTAAAAGTAGCGACTACAAACTACTTTTCAAAAGTAGTTACTACTTCGCTACTTTCATATTTTGTTAAAGGGTTCTGTTTACTCTGGAAATTGCATCTGCCGAGATACAATTAAATAAATGCGACAGAACCAAGGGCATTAAAATAATTAAGAAATATAATACACGAGAAAATGTTTTGTGTTTGTCACCAAAAGGATTAGTTTTTACACATATTACAAATTTCGTAGCAAAATTAAGAGAGATATTATAATCTAGAAAATTACAGAAAAACAACTCTAGTCTAAATGCAAACAAGAAAAAAATCTGTAAATAAAGCGATTCCGAATAATAAGAAAACCGGCGTTAAAACATGAAGACCTAATAATGAGTAAATAGATAAGTGTTGCCAGAAAGAAAAGGAATTCTTTTGGTGTGTTAGTAGTACTTGGTTTTAGCAGCATGTGTCAATGAAAAAATCTATGATTTCATGCGATGCGTTGCTATACACTGCAGCTGACATTCGCAAATTGATGAGCAGAACAAATTTTGCACAAAAGAAGCAAGTTACGGCTGCGTGTTTTTCAGAATGACACATTTTCCCCCAATGAAGTAGCGTTAAAAGTAGCGCCGGTTTCTCGCTGCAGACTACTGATTTTTTGTATCGGGTTACTTTCTACACTACATTGTTTAAAACATAGCACGCTACTCTACAAGCTACTGTAAAAAGTAGCGGCTACTGTAGTTTCGCTATTTGTAGCGCACTTCTTCCGACACCTGCTGTAGGCCATAGTCAGGCCCTGCCTTTATGTATGTACCATAAATAGCATAACATATTTCAAGTTGGTGATTAAATAAGCTAAGATGACGATTTGACTTGACTTTAACTACTCATGAGATGCCAACTGTTGGGCATATAGGAACCAAACCAACCTCACGATATAAAAACCTTTCAACAGCCTACGACCCTTGGATATGCTCATAAACAAAGCACACATTAGAAGAAAGCAGGTTAAAAGTGTATAGTCGAGTGAAACTGGATATATCAGTTTTGACTGTATTTTGAGCAGCCCTGTAACAGATAATGATTAAAATAGTTAACTTTCGACCATAACGATATCTTAATGCTGGCAATTGTGTATAGTTTCTGCGTTTAAAAGTTTATTTTACCATTATTACTTACCCATCATACGTAGTACAGGGTAAGTCTTGTAATCGTTTTGAAAATCGAAGAAAAAAATTTGACGGATTTACAAGTTTCAGACACTGGAGATTCCGAAAAACATATTTTTAGAAAAAAAAAAAATCCGTCCGTCTATCTGTGTATGTGTCTGTAAAAGCTCTATCTCCCGAACAAATTGAGATAGAGACATGAAATTTGGTATGTACTCAGTATGTAATAATGGGAAGAAGCTTATTGAATTTCAGTAACCTCGATTCTACGGAACTATCTTTTTCGGACTCTCGAAATATTCGTTATAATAAAAGGTATCTACAAATTTTCGAAATTGTTTATTTTAAGGAGTGAATATAAAAGACAATAAAAAACATAAATTTTGCATTAAGAATAAAGTCGATCGGATAATGAGTTGCCGAGATATTTGTAATCCTATTTTCCACACTCTTCGATTTTTCATGACCCTGTATTTCATTCCAAAGATATATTTTAATTGGAAATGAGACGCTTAATCCGACGCAGGAAACCGTCAGTTAATAATATTATCATTTTTAGAGTTATAAGGATGCTTCTCTTACGCAATTCAGTAATAGAACATTTAAAGTGTATGACGTCATCCTGCCACGATTTTATTCGAATTGCGATGCATTTTATAAATAGTTTACACATGTTTTATTTTCATATTTTATATTATACTTATCCATGATGGGTAAGTATTACGGTGGCCCCCAACGACTAGTTTTGTATTATTATTCTTTTGTTTTAGTTTTCAAAATTCTTAATTATGAACACATTTTAAGTTACTGAAAATGTTTATATTATTATGTGTAGCATACTTAATAAGGATATATTTCCCACAATGAAACTGTGGTTAGCATTTAAAAAGTATTTTTACGGCTGGCTTTCCGATCCACATTCTCTTGGAGTAAAACCGGATATCTTTTGTGGAATTAAAAAAAAAGATATTTCAAAACAATAAATGAAGAGCCCTGTAAATAATGTTTGAAAAGAAAAGGCAGTCAAATTTACACGGATAAGAGTTATTTTTATAAATATGATAAAAGGGTGCCGTTCTTTTCTGCAATTTCTCAAATTGTAATGAAGATAATTATCCCTTTGTCTTTAAATATTAAATCGGTTGACTTATAATTAAAATAGTATTAATTTAATACCTTGGTTAAAACTGTAAAATAAAATATATACTTTTAATAGAAAGTTTAACTTCTCCATTTCTTGTGAGATTAATATTTCCATGCGGTTTTTGCCCCACCGGTAGAGTAAGAATGGATGATTTAAAAATAAAATAAAATATCGTTTATTAATAAAATATGTGATTAACTAATCATATATTTAAAATGATAGTTATACAACTATACAAGAATAAGTGCAGAGCAAGGGTGCAAAAATCTGTGCGTCAATGGAACGATTCCCACCACTTAATTTTTAGTATTCTTCGCCTAATAAGAATACTGATAAAATTTAGACGTATTATACTAATAAAATTTAGTGGTGGGAATCAGCCCATTGGCGCCTAGATTTTTGCACCCCTGGTGCAGAGTATGTAAGCAAAGTTACAATAAATTCTTTTGGAAATTCTGGCTTCAAGAAGTAACTAACAATAAGGTATGCGGTTTTACCCAATTTTCCCCAGCATAATTAAAAGTGCATTAGCATAAATAGTTTTTATAAACTCGACATACAGTAGATATGCGAATATAGAGCGGTGATTACGAATGAGAAAATAAGGGAAAGGAAAAATATATAATAGTGGATAAGAAAAAAGATAAGTTTTTTCATAGCTCCTTTGTATGTATTATAAATAACATAAATTGTTTCAAGTTAATGACAAACTGAACGATGATTACGAAATGAAATGAGATCATCCTCTCGTGGAGATCCAGCCGTTAAGCATAGGAACTTTTCTCCACGAGGGGAAATGTTTATTGAAAATTCATATTTTAGAATATTACATTAGAGATTAAAATAAAATCAGTGCAAAGTTAGTTTTTACAATACTAGTTCAGTTCACAGCATTTCTTAAAATTAAAAAAAAATATATAAAGAAAGTATAAAAGAAAGTAATTAGAAAATTTATGAAAAGACTACTTAATCATAACGCCACTAGTAATTATGCAGAACGATGATTATGAATGATGAAATATGAAAAATAATATAGTGATAAGAGAAAGAATAACACAGAAGTTGTTTCATAGCCATTCCATGTTCCGCCCCCTTGTGTATGCATTTATAAATAACATAAGTTATTCCAAGTTAATGACAAATTGAACGATGATGACGAATGAGAAAATAAAGAAAATGAAAAATACTATAGTGATAAGATAACACAAAAGTTGTTTCATAACCATTCCATACACCGTCCCCTTGTGTATGCATTATAAATAACATAACTTATTTCAAGTTAATGTATAACACTTGAGGATGATGACGAACGAGAAAATAAGGGAAGAGAAAAATAATATAGTGTTAAGAGAAAAGATAACACAGAAGTTGTTTGATAGCCATTCCGTATTCCACCCCCTTGTGCAGGTATTATAAATAACATAACTTGTTTCAAGTTGATGACAAACTGAACGATGATTACGAATGAGAAAATAAGGAAAATGAAAATTAATATAGTGATAAGATAACACAGAAGTTGTTTCATAGCAATTCCATACTCCGCCCCCTTGTGTACTCGAAAGAAATTATAAATGACATAACTTATTTCAAGTTAATGACAAACTGAACAATGATGACAAATGAGAAAATAGGGAAAAGGAAATTTAATATAGTAATAAGAGAAAGGATAACATAAAAGTATTTTCATATCCATTCTGTGCTCTGTTTTCTTGTTTACTCGAATGTATTACAAATAACATAACTTAGTTCAAGTTAATGACAAACTGAAGGATGATGACGAATGAGAAAATAAGGGAAGGAAAGAATAATAAAGTGAGAAGAGAAAGGATAACACAGAAGTTCTCTCATAGCCATTCCATATCCCCTTGTGTGTGTGTATTATAAATAACATAACTTGTTTCAAGTTAATGACAAACTGAACGATGGTTACGAGTGAGAAAATGAAAAAGAAAAGTAATATAGGGATAAGAGAGGGGAGAACGCAGAAGATTGTTACAAAACCTCTAAATCGCGCCTCATATGGATTTATCATAAATAACATCACTTATTTCATGTTAATAACAAAATAAACAATGAATGAAAGTGAAAGTTGATGTAAACTATATTACCTTTTAATAGGTTTTTTGCCGGAGTATTCCAGAATATCAAGTTGTCATATCCATCTGAAATTGCTGGCGCGAAAAGGAACTTCAGAACTGTCAAACAGTTGTGAATGATTAAAACAGAGGAGAAAAAAAAAAATAATCCAAACTTGTGACTGCTATGACCGACGGAAAAATGATACCGGTGAATGGCTGTTAATGTTGTAAAGCAAACGAAATGCGCCCGGAAATTTGTCTGCAGTGCGTGGTTGCCGATAAAAGGCCGACTTCTCACTTCCTGGAACCAATGCTGGGGTCCTTTTCTGTAGCGGCGGTCGGCCGTGCACAGAATTTGGAAGTTAGTTCTCGCATCGTGTGTGCAGAAAAATGGGTGATCCAGGAGGATTTTGTGTGCAGTTATATGTGTTAAATATGGATAGATTTGTGTTCATCGAGGTATGAGGAAAATTTTGGTTTCATGCTTCAGAATAGCGCATTAAATACTAGAGATGAGACGTGCTCATCAGCCCAAGCCCGGACCCGAAATGGGCTCGGTCTTGATTTTTATATGTCTTTATTAATCGGGTTCGATCACGATTTTTATACGGGCTCAAAGTGAACATTTTATTTATTAATACATTGAAAAATTGAAAAAAAACTTGCCAGATCCTATTTGAGAAATTAGAATGTAGTGTAAAAATTTTTAAGTGTTTTACAATCCTCCAAAAATTAATTTGAACTGGAATTTAATCACCTTCTTCCACAGCCCATCTCCTTCTATATTTGAAGACCTTTACAGAAATCCTAGAAAACAGAACTCGTGTCTTTCTGCCATAGTTGTGTAGTGATACTTTAAAAGAATAAGAATTGGGATTTTTATAGATTTCCGCTTATGAAAATCACGAAACATTTGGCATGGGAGAGTATTTAGGAATAATAGTTATGTCTACGTAAGAATGAATTTTTAAATGAGAAAATTAATCTTGAAATAATTTTTAAACGTTATTAACAATTTTCTACTGCGTGTTTAGGTATATTGAACACAAATGTCGAACCCACTCGCACGTGCAGTATCGCTCTTAATATTAAACCACCACATGTGTTAAATTGACTCAAATTATGTTATTTTTAAGTGCGTTTGTAATTATATAAATACGTAGCACCTATTGTCGTCGCCTGGTCCGTCTGTCTGTCTGTCTGTCCATCCAACCGTCTGTCTGTCCGTCTGTCTGCATATAACAACGCAAAAACTACCCAAATGAATGGTTTGAACTGTAAGATATATTATCTTTGCCGAATTTTGTCGAGACATATCAAATTTTATGAAAATCGAATAAAAACTTTAGAAGATATTAATAAAAATACTTTTTTAAGAAATTTGAATTTAAAAAAAAAAATCGTTGCTTTCTTGTTATAGGAGCTTCCGAGGTTTAATCGTCAAGCGACCGAGATACTTATTTTATGACAGAAATTAATTTGCAGACGATATAATTCATTTCACAGAATTAAAAATCATCAAGATCTGAATATTTATATAACTAGCTAAAGTACGAACGCACCTCATTTGCCACGTTTGACGTACAATTTCCAACTTATTTTAAGTTATATTTAGGAAAACTTTCTCCCTGCTGGAGCAAGTAAAAAAGTTAAAATTTCATTCTTCTAGGACCAAAACTTCCAGTGTTATAAAACTTCGATTTTTTTTTTTTTTTTTTTTTTTTTTTTTTTTGGCGTTTTCTGGCACTAAAAGAGGGAAAAAAACGCCCTTGTAGTTTATAAAATTTCAAATTATCAAAACTCGGTACATTTTGCTCTGAGAAGAATAAAACTTTTACTGTATTGCTTGTTACAGCATGGAGAAAGCTTTCTAAATACATATTACAGAACCCAGGGATAGTATAAAAATTTAAATTTTGTAACTTAAAAAAAATATTTTGACGTAAATATATGTCCAAATGACGAAGATGACATTTGATACATTTTTTTTTTAAATTTGGAACTATTTATACCTTTAAAACTAACGGTTTAAGAAATAGCTATTGGTCAACAAAAATAAGTAAGAAGGAACACTTTACACAGTAAAAAAAAAAAAAAAAAAAAGACAAATGTATCTTAATTTAGGAGAATATATAATATACCCAAGAACGAAAATATACAATAACCTCTTCCAAGTTACCCACGATTCCAAAAAATGTTCTTTATAATTAGAAACTATTATATTTTCGAGATTAAAAAAAAGCGTTTATAAAAACAAAGTTTATTTTGCTGTCACAGATTTTTGGTAACGTTTCCGAGTACAGTGTATTAATAATTTTCTCAACCCGAAATATGGGTTTTCGGATAGATGCTATCCATTCTGAAGTAAATATTTTCAGGTTCAACAAACAGGTTTTATATAGACACACATGATAAGCGAACAGCATTAACATCAAGATTAAAAGGTACTACTCTATTATCCCGTCGACCACTTTTCATAACAAACAACTATCGCCAAACTGTAACGCCCGCAATAAACGGGAAAACGTTGCCATTGGAATATCAAAATAAATAAATAAATAAGATATAAGAATTTAAGGGCACGATTGTTATTGTAATTAATGAAATAACTAATAAATCAGTAAAACATAATGAGAAATACACGCAAATATCGAATTAAAAACAACTTTCTGACGTAACAAAGACGTATAATGCTTCTGACATCAAGTAGATGGGACTGCATTTTTGGCGTTTAATCTTACAGTTTGGCGATAGTTTTTTGTTATGAAAAGTAGTCGACAGGATAATAGAGAAATACCGATTAAAATTATTATCGTTCTGTTGCTCTTGCATGTATAAATTCAACTACGCAGATGAAAATGTTTAATTAGGAATGGATAGCATCTTAAAAACCGACATCCTGGCTTGAAAAAAAAAACTGATTAACAAACTATACAAAGTACTCGGAAACGTTTCCGAAAATCATTGGCAGCAAAAGAAACTCTGTTTTTATAAATGCTTCTTTAAATCGCGAAAATATATTGGTCTCTTAGGTTTCTAAAGCTAAAGTAATGCTTTTAGAATAACTCGAAAAAGATTACTGTATATTTTCGGTTATGTTTATATTATATTTTCGTTAATTAAAAACAATTTTTTTCTTTACAGTGTTATATATAAAAATAATATTTTGTAAAAGTTTTAGCAGTCACCTGATTCTAAAATTTCGAAAATGGATTGTTAAATGTAATATAATTTTCTGAAAAAAAAAAATATACTTCAAAGATACTTTTTGTGTCATTTTTTTGTGAAAATGACATCTCTCTTAACATTTTATCTGATTTTGCATTACGGCGAGATAAGATTATTGGATGCTATATTCGTGAAGGACAAATTGAAATAAACATAATCTCGGGAGATAAATATAATATTTTACTGTCTCAGAATCGATGAGATATGATTATTTAATCTTTATTTTTACACTTCCTCCTTTAAACTTATTGGATTCTTCATTGTTTTCGATTATATAAGTATCATTTACACTGACCTGAGATAAATTTGACAATTTTATTCATTTAAGGCTTAATGAGATATTTTTGTACAATCTTTTAAACCTTACACTGCCAAAAATAACTGTTGATTTTACAGTATAAAACTGGCACCCCAGCTGCCAGTATTATACCGTAAAATTAACAGTATTAAATAGTAAAATAAGCAGTAATACGCTGCCGCGCAAGCAGTAATACGCTACCGCGCATGCGCGGTAGCGTATTACTGCTTGTGCGGCAGCGTATTACTGCTTATTTTACTATTTAATACTGTTAATTTTACGGTATAATACTGGCAGTTGGGGCGCCAGTTTTATACTGTAAAATCAACAGTTATTTTTTGCAGTGTAGGGACTGTACAGTACATATATAACGTTATCAACATTTTGTTAATTTTAGATCCCCTCCCCCACTTATGATATCATGCGTTATCATTCCTCGAACCCTCCTCTTCTTTAATGATATCGTTATCCATGTCTAAAATTTGCAATGATATAAAGATATTGCTATAGGTTTATTATTAGCATATACTGTAAAAAATGACCAATGTTTCTTATTTTATGAAAATAAACTATAACCACGAACGAAAATATAATATAATCTTCTGAGTTATCCGAAATTCCGAAAAGCGTCTTCCATTTTCTTTTGAATCCCCAGAAACCAATATATTTTCCAAAATTTAAAAAATGGAATATGGAATATTCTCATTTGTTTTTGAAAATGACTCGGAGTGAGTCGCAACATGTAAAACAACCTAATAAAAGTTATTTTACTGTGTGTTATGTTGTTAATTTCAACCTTTTAGCATTTAAAAGAAATATATTATTACACGGTGTTATAATTTATTATATTGTTCGACTCCCTTTAAAATGAGCAGGTTACGGCACAGCACAAAAGGGTCCACAGTATGGCGCAAGAATAGCAAATTAAGTGTAAGTGGAAAAAAAAGCTTCAAGATATTTTTTTTTTCTAAAATTTCAAAAGCGATTTTCTAGAAACTACATTTTGCAACCTGGAAAGCATGATAACTGAACAATTTTTAACATTTTTGGATAAAATTTGCGCTTATCTGCGCATAAATAAATTGCCTAAGCGTTATCGAGCAATTTTTTGAAAAATTTAATTCTTTCAATTTTTTTTTATTAAGTTTTAAAAGTCAAAATTTTAGACGAAAAAGGAATTTTTTTTTTCAAAATAGTGCAATTTTCTTATTTTTTAAAAATTTAAAAATTTGAGTCGATGGCCTTTAGCTACAATCTTATTTTACAAGAAACTCAGATTTTAATATTTTTTTTTTTTGTTTCTTCAGGAAATTAGGATGCTGCCCATCGAGCCCGGATGTTTTGGTACAGATCAATGCAGCTGCAGGTTTCTGACGTAACATGTGACCCAAATTTAACAAAACAAATATTTTGAAATACTTGGATCAATAAAAAACAACGTGAAATTGTTATTTGTTTTTTCAATAAATTTTACTCTCTTCCTAAAAATAAATTTCCAAAATATGTCAATTTTTCACCACCGAGAACGTATGTAACCTCTTAAGGGGGGGGGGGGGGGCTTGTTGCCCTTCAGTTTGCAAAAAATAGTAAAAATATCAATTTTCTCTCTTTCCTTTTTTTTTGCTTAAAATGAAATCAGACTTGTATAGTACCTTCTGACGAAGTTTCGTAAGGATCCGATAGTTAAAATAATACGAAAACAACTTTTTATTGCATCCCATTTCCATTTAAATAATTCAGAATTGCAATCTTTAAATTCAATCATAAACCAATGAAATTTGTACATCAAACAACATAGGCGTGGAAAAAATGTAAGATACGAACTGGTAGCAAGAAAATCTCATTTATCACCTCGCCAAATCCAACACCGCTAACTTCCTCGCTTATTCGAGGATTCAACCTTGACGACTAGATATTATAAATTTACTATCTTTATGGTGCATTTAATAAAATTAAGGATAGTATTTTCAGTACTGTAGATAGTTTATTTTTAAAAATATATAAAATGTTGAGCAGATAGTCATTTCTACTGCACTTTTACATATAAGGTGGTTAGAATGACAGTGGAGTAAGTCAATATTTAGTAATTTCAGAAATGAAGGGTTTTGTGAAACTTGTCGTATTGCCATTCATTAAGTGGTCCAACTTGTTTCTACCTCTAGCGACTCCCTAAGTAAACTATGACTTATTTGATTGTCGCCCTGAAAAAAAATTCGTTCAGTAACAATAGGATTATCTAGTTTTTTTCCAATTTTTGACTTACTCCACTGTCATTCTAACAATCCTCATACGTCATGAGATTTTTTATTTTTTCTTAAACTAATTAACTTTTAGGAAATCTAGTAAATTCAATACAGTTAGTTATAGAGCCCACTTGTAAAAATTGTATGAAAAAAAAAAATTACAGTTGCAAAATGTTCAAAATTGTAACAGAAGTGTGTTTTTCAAATTTTCTTATAAAATAGTTTAAAAAGTTATTATTTTTAAAGTTTACTATAATATTCAATGGTTGGAGTATCATGGTTGAGATTCATTCCAACAGAACGAAAAATGTCGGGACCAGGACTCGAACCAGGGTACTTTGGCCCTCTGTTTTCTCTGTTCATTATGACCTAATTCCTGATATACAGGAGTTTCCGTGCTATTTCAGATTCATCATGTAAAAAGGAATAGTTATAGCTCGGATGAATGAAATTAGCGCTGCAGTTCGCGGCCTTGTCCAACAAATAAGACTTGAATATGACAGCCAGGATATCGTTGCGATAGCTCAGTAGGAAGAGCGTTGGCACAGCTGGGCCAAAGTACCCAGGTTCGAGTCCTGGTCCCAGCATTTTTCGCTCTGTTGGAATGAATCTCATCTATCATACTCCAACCATTGAATATAATTTACCTAGTTGAAAATACTTTCCTCTGTTTATTATTTACCATAATAGTTGCATTTTTTCTTCTTCATAAAACCATTTAATAATATGCCAAAAAATATTATAATATACCCCTCACAAATTAGTTTGAATAGATGTCGAGTCCTATTAAAAATAATCTCTTGCTGAAAATAAACGCACTATAACTGCTTCTTCAAATACATAAATAAATGCATAAAAATCTACGTTGCAAAAAAAAAAAAAAAAAAATTGTAGAAACTTTTCTGATATAGCATAAATATTTATGAACGTTTATCGAAATGTTGCGAAATTTGAGAATTACCCACGATTTCAGAAATATTTCTCTTACTTTCAGAAACCACAGAGGAACCAATCCGGAACCTCAGAAACAAATAGCTTTCTGATATTTTCAGTGACGTTTCTAAAATAAAAAGGAATACTTTCTGTTTGAAATATTTGGAAAAGTTACGAAGTAATTTTATAGTGGATCCAATTTTTAATTTAAAATTAAATTTTCCCTTTAAAGTGATTAACCTGTTCTAACAATAGGACATGTCTTTGTATTTACTATTATTTTGTCGTAACAATTATCTGTTGTCAACATCCCTTTTCCTATGAATTTACGAAACGCACAACAACGAATGAGGTATCATTCGAAAGGTTTTTGAACAGTTTCTGACATAGTATACTAACATTTCATTAAAACATGTTTTTTGATTAAAAATTGCAGTTAATTAAAAATTAAATCAGCATTGTTTTCGTAAATGAAATGAAAGGTTTTTCTCAAATCAATGTTGTTATAAAAATAAAATACCGCAATATATCATACTCAACACTAATTTAAAAAAAAAAAAAAAAAAAAAAAGGTGACATTTCTGCACGTGTTTATTTTATATTTATGATTAAAAAAACAAAATTGAAATTTCAATATTTAGACGAAAATGACACCATTGATCGATCGAAGCAGTTGTATTTCACGTGTAGCCTAAAAGTTATGCTTGTTATATTAGATTAAATTGTATTTTATATGTATTCGAATTATTTTTCTTTGTCCCATGTTTTTCCCGAAGTGGATGACGTCATCAGCTAGTGTAGTTAAAATAAGATTGTTATTTTTTATATATTTTCTTTCGTGCTTATATATTTATAGATTAAGAAACATTTGTCTTCGTTTTTTTTACAGTGTGTTATGATAACGATATTAACAATCGCGAGAATCCTAAGTAAAATGCGTGTTAAAAAAAAAAAAAAAAAAAAAAAAAGAGAGAGAGAGAGAGAGAAAGAGATATTTAAAATAGATTTATTGTTAATATTATTGTTGTTTCACCCAATGTTTGTAATAATATAAAATATACTCTTTTCTGATAAGGCTGTTTCAGTGAGCGCCAAAAATTTAATCTGTAAAAATTTTTAAAAGTATTTAATAGAAATTATATTGTGTTTTTCTTATGGATTTTTTTTTTTTTTAATTTTAGAGCATAAATTGTTGTATATCTACGTATATAAAATACCTCTTCTTAAATTAAATAAATAAATACAAGTTAGAAATTGTATGTCAAACGTGACAAATGATTATATGTTCGTACTATAACTAATTTTATAAATATTCAGATCTTGGTGCAATAGCTGTTGCACTCTTATGCAAAATGCATGAATACAAAATTTATTTTATGTGCAAATTTTCATATTATAGATATTAATTTTATTTTATAAAATTAAGTTTCAATACACCTTTACAAACAATTAATTACAATTCTGTTACATTAAAATTATGCTATGCGCAAATATCCCATACAAGTCAATGTAAATAAATAAATAAATAAATAAATAAATAAATAAACAAACATCATTGTTATTATTTTAGTGAAATGAATTATATCGTCTGTTATTATGATATGATTAATTTCCGTAATAAAATAGGTACATTTTAAGTTGGCAACATTTTATCTTTTGTTGATATTTACTGAAAACTCCAGCTTTGAAAATTTCAGAACTTGAAATCCATATTTAGACTCTTTTTCCATTTAATATCTATTTCTCCGAAAACATCTATCGAAAAAACTGTCGGTAGATTATAGGATTGCTATAATTAAACAATTTTAGTATACAAATTCGGTTTTTCAATTCAGTAATACGGAAATAATAGGACTCCATCTTAAGCATGACGTAATCCCCATAGCAACCTAGAATCATTACCTATCATGGGATATCATTGAATTAATTACGTATGATAGGATTTAATAGCATGAAGAAAACTTTTATTAATATCTTTTTAAATTTTGATTCGATTTTCATAAAATTTGAAATGACTCGACAAAATTCTGCAACGATTATATATATTAAATTTCAAGCCATTCGGTTGGGTAGTTTTTGGGCTGTTATATGCGGACAGATGGACAGGCAGGCGGACGGACCAGACGACGACTATAGGTGCTATATAATACAAAAATTTCTTCCCAACGTTGAGAGTTTTATTGCTGTGAAACTAGTTTTACAGGCATTTCCAGTACCCTTAAATAATGACCTAACGGAAAAGACAAAGGATAGTAAACTTCATCTAACTGTTTTTCTTTCTTTTTTAAGATTTCGTTCATCTCACGAAACCTTATTACTCCCGCTTCGTTGTCTGTCCGTCACAGAGCTTGATTCTCAGAAACTATGTAACTTACAGTCATGAAATTTTGTGTACTTATAGCTAAATACCTATTATGAAGCTCAAAATGATAAAATTTGAAAAAATCGTATTATTTTAATATATAGAGATAAAAAAACCAAAAATCTAACAGCCTTTTCCTATTAAATTTAAACATTTTTCGTTATAGCAGTTGCCAACTATTAAATTCCACAATAAAATTCTATCTACAATAATTAATTTTCTATTGAAAGATTTCCACGTGAAAAATGTAAATGAAATAAAAAGTTTCACCCTTGAAAAAAAAAAAAAAAAAAGGTTAATATAACGTCATATTGGTAATAAAACGGAAATTTTCAAACGTTTCTCAATAATACAAGGAGTATGAGTATGTGTAAATACAGAAAGCAGCTTAATATGACGTCATTAGAGAATTAAAAAGAAAATTAATCTGACCCTAACATTGTGAAGGTCTCTATACAACATGTTTAATTTTGAAATTGATTTTTTTTTTTTTTTAAATATCGCTTTTAGTCCACATGACTGATATTATTATGACAGACTATAATAGCGCGCTTCGCCCGCTATCGGACCGGTTCAGATTTTCGAAAAAACGAGAAAAATAGACCGAAATTTTTACTTTATAAAAAACATGACTTTTTTTTTTTTGATAATGAAATTTATTTGGATTTAATAAAGGAAGGATAAAGTGTTTTGAAAGGAATATTAAACGAAACCCTTTGTTTTACCCACTTGTTTTACTTTTATTTATTTATTTATTTATTTTTTTAAAAAGCCTTTTTCTCCTCAAATTTGGAAGGTTGGGGGTTGGGGAGAGGAAACATTTGAATACATAAATTATCGATTAATCTGTTTTCATTTAAGAAGAAACAAAATTACGTCACTTACCTCGCGGTATCTTTTTTTATTATTATTTATTTATTTCCAATCCGTCTGCATACAATACCAGAACTAGCAGCACTGATGCATTTCATCTACCTGCTGCTCCCCAAGAGTCCATGGATCAGCAACAGGTGTTCGGTTCGTTCACTTGCACGCCAACACAACGGTTTGTGTTCGGGAAGATAGTGATGTGTTTTAATACGTTTGCAGGAAACAGCTATCAATTGCCGTAGTTATGTATCAGTTTCAATGTTGAATGGTCCACAGATGATAAAGCAACATTGCTTATTTGGCAGTTCTATTTGCAATACGAAAGTAATGACGATAAAAGGTTTTGATTAGGACCGGAAATTTATGCTGTTTCAGTTAAGGCGGTATTCAAAAAAATATATATTTTTCCACGCTGAACAACTCAAAGTTTTCTGACACATTTTCAGACTCATTTTTTTCAATTCCTACTATTAGCTCACACTCTCTCTATATTTATATATCTTGTTCAAATTTCCAATCGTTAATAAAATATTTTCTAGTCATCCACTCAAGTTCAAATAATTTTTTTTAAACTTGTAGTGGATGACACTTGATATTAATACAGTTTTTTTTTTCAAATATTAATTCATTAATTAAATTAAATTAATTAATTTTAGTTTTATATGGGAGAAAAAAATTTCTCCCATTGTTTTCGTAAATGAAATGAAAGATTTTCCTCAAATGAGTGATGCCACAAAAATAAAATACTGCAACGATGATTATAAAAAAAATGTTCAATAAAGATAACGTGGACATTAATGCTGCACGGGTTTATTTTATATATTTATGATTAAAAAGTAGGAATTGACTTTAAAAAGTTTTTTTTTATATTACTTGTTAAAAGTAAAAACATGAAACTTGCCGGCGTGATTTTTGAAGAGATTTATAAGCGATCTGTGTTTTTATTTTTCGTTCAATTAATTAGAAATTGATTTACAAACAACTATTTTCCCAGTACGATTGTTTTTGTTTTGTTTCCAGCACTATCGCTTCGGGAAATTCGGTTCAAAATGTCCACTTTGACAGCATTTTATGAAATATATTCTGCCTTTATCAAACAATCGACCAATACGGAACATTATAAAGTTTCTGAATAAGTGAACCTGCCAATTGGATGCATTTTAGAGCAAAAATGAATTTAAAAATGAGTCAGAAAATAAGCAGTTTGGATTTGAGTACACCCTTAATAGTTGAATTTTCAAACAGAGGCGTAGTAATTCAGAAATTATGGGAGGTGGTCATTTTCGAATAAGTCGAACAAGGATTACAATAATTAATAAAATATTTATGAGAATTATTAATTGTTTAAGGGGGTCCGGGGCACATTTTAATAAACATTTTCATTTATTGAATTAGAATTTTGAGTTTTTTTGTGAAGGTTAACCATATAATTTGTAAACAAAATCAAATCATAGTACTTCTCATAATTTTTTTTTAAACATTTTAAATTTAAAATTTTGTTTTAAAAATGGGGTAATTTTAAATCGTTATAACTCGAAATATTATTCGTCAAATTTCCAACTTTTTTTCCTTTAATTAAACATAAAGATATAACCTTTAATTTTAATTAAGCATTTTTTTTTAAATATTAATTAAAAAATATATATAAATATTTTTTTTAAAAAAATTGAAAAAAAAATTATGTAATTTATTTTTAAAACATCACATTTTCAAAAGTAAATATTTTTTTCAAATTTGCTGAATCAAAATTAAAGTAAAATAACTGAAAAAGACATGATCCAATTTTGAACTATTTACCTTTAACGGTTCTTGACTTATAACGATTTAAAGACGAGAATCTGTGAAAAAACCCGTCATGCAGAAAAATTCAAAAACGTGTCCATGACATCCACTACTTGAAAGCTAGATTTAAAAAAAAAAGAATAATATATCCTGTTCTAATTAAGATAGAAACATGATTTAAACATCATTTTAAGAGGATAAAAACAAAGAATGTTTTATTACAATACAATATTTTTAAAAAAATTGGAGATTTTTGAGTTCCGGAACCCCTTAAACTAATTGTTTATGAAATTATTACAAAATCAACTTTTAAATCATTTTAGTTAGATAATTTAATATAAACTGAAAATTGTTGAGAGTTACGATTGTCAAGTTATGAGACAAGGTTTGAGGGGCAGGGGCCGCCGAACCAGTGTGCAATGAGTGCAGCGCACACAGGCGCCGAAGTAGTAAAGGCGCCAAAGATTTCAGTTGAGGAGAAAATACTTCAAAAAGAAAAAAAAAAAAACCTTAATTTAATTATACTATTACAACTCCTTGACATCTATTATGTTTAGTAGTAATATGTATTAGTATGTACATACAATCCGTTTTACACAGATTTTCGTGATTTATTCAAATATGCAATCTATTGTAATTATATTGTATTATTTTCTCCAGGACACTGAAATTTTTCCGTTTTATGCAGGATTCCAATACAAACAAGTTCCATTTTCACAAGCTTTACTGTATTTCGAATTTTATTTACATAGCTGACAACTTTCCGTATTTTTAAAGTCAAATACAAATATTTTGTACCAGAAATTTTATATTACTTTTAAATGCTAAACGTGTAAAATTAACAACATAATATAGTTATGAAAATGTTTTTTGAAAATAACTCGGAAAGAGTCGAAACATGTAAAACAACTAATAAAAGTTATTTTAATTTATATTATGTTGTTAATTTTACACTTTTAGCATTTAAAAGTAATATATTATTACAAGGTGTTATAATTTATTATATCCAGAAATTTTATGTAATAAATGTAATCAAATAAGAATCCTATAGAAACAAGAAGCGTTTTATTAAAATAAATTTTCTTGTTCAAAATACGTTTATTTAACTTGAAAAAAAAAAAAAAAAAAAAAAAAAAAAAACTGATGGTTGGAAGCTATGCATTTATACCGATTAAAAAAAAACTTTTTATAATAATAATAATAATTATTATTATTATTATTTTGAGGAGGTGCCAACTGAAGTTTTGCATACCGACGTCGATTACTGCTGGCGCGTCCCTCTTGAGAAGGGTATAGACCACTCTCCTTATATAATAAAAAGGTTTTCACAGAAAACAAGCAGTAGTTTTAGAGTATCAGAGTATGTAATCCTATTTCCCGTTACTATTTATAAGAGTTAAATCTCCAAAAACTATATGGAATCTTATTTGCAGTAACAATAGTATTTTTTTTTTTTTAAACGCTCTTTCATAAACATTGTTTATCTTAAAAATCACACCTAATTTCATGACTGCAATTCAAGTTGTTTGAACAAATTTAAGTTACAATGCATCAATTTGAAGTGGCTCCCGATTACTGAAAATTCAACGCTTTTTTTACGCGTGGTAGAAAGAGCGAACTAGTCAATTTATTAAAAAATATATAATTTTGTCTCTCTTTCTTTTATAAGATATGGTAACAGGAAATAATAATAATAATAATAATAATAATAATAATAAATTATTTAAGCTATCTATTTAGGATTTCTTCTCAACGTATAATCATTATTTAATTAATATTAAACTATTAATTTATATAAAAGTGTATTTAAAATAATATATATTGAGGGCGCAGAGACCCTCCTCTCCTCATATAATAAAATTATTTCACAGAAAATAAACTGCATTAGAGTATCAGTGCTTGTAATCGTATTGCCCAAAGTACATAAGAGTAAAATCTTCTGAAACTACTTCAAAACTTATTTGCAGCCATACTAATATGAAAGAAAGGAATCTGTGACTTGAATGTTTCAAAATATTAAATTGAACGAATTCAAAATACAGTGTATTGCAATACCAAAAATAAAGACGATAAAATTTATTGATTGGGACGCGAAATTCAAACAGATTTTCAATTAATAGCAGCAGTTTCAATCAATCGATTCCTGTCACATTGAGCACTAACTTTTTAGTTTTTACAAACAGAAAGTAGCTAATTTTTATTTTTACATTATTTTATTTAACTGAACTTGTTTTTTTTTTTTTTTTTTTTTTTTTTTTTTTTTATGTTGAGATAGATTTTTGTAATCGGTTTTGCCTTCAACTTCTTGATATGGTTAAATTATAAAAATTATGCACACAAGTGTGTTTTCTATGAAAATACAACATTTTAATAGTTTTAGAACTTAATTATAAATTAATAAATTAAGTTTAAGGCATTTTTCGGTTAGCCAGCTGCGGGTGATAAATCGCCAAATATTCTTTACGGTTGGTTACAACTGTGTACGAGTTACAACAACAATGGATTTAATGATGCGCCAAAAATGGCCAATTGGCTGTCAAACTGCAACGACGAAATATTATAGGCAAAATATAAATATAAAATATATAATATAAAATGTATAATATAAAATATAATATAAATAATATATAAATAATATGTAAAATATATAATATAAAATATAAATAAATAAATAATATAAATAATATATATAATATAAAATACATAATATAAAATATAAGTAAAAAATAAAGAGTGTAATGTATATATATTTTTAAAAATACGATTTAATCAATTAATAGTTTCATATTAATTAAATTATGATTATAAGAACACCAGTAGAAACAATTTACATTTGTAAAATTAGGAGCTAATAAAGTTATTTATTTTTTTCATCTCCAAACACATTTAAATAAATGTACTATGTCATTTAAACGCACTTATAGTAATCTTTCTAATATACGAAAAAATAACACTATCTTCTCAGAATGACATCAGTTTCGAATTTAAAATTATAATGAGGGAATCTGAATTTTTATTGGTTTATAAAAATATTGTCCATAAGTAGTTTATTTTTATGACAACGGGAAAGAAATGGCATTAGAAATTGGAAAAAAAAAAAAGATTTCTGTAATAAAAAAAGTTTGAAAAAACAAGTTGGAAATTGTACGTCAAACGTTACAAACGAGGTGCGTTCGTACGCACGTTTTATAATTAAATTCATGGTATCCCGTGCATAGAACGGGTTAAACAGCTAGTTAAGTATATATTTTATGACACTGTTCATACAAATATCTTAACTAGTTATATAAATATTCACTATATGTATCAGCTAGTTATATAAATATTCAGATCTTGATGATTTTTAATTCTGTGAAATGAATTATATCGTCTGCAGAATAATTTCTGTAATAAAATAAGTATCTCGGTCGTTTGACGATTTAACATCCATCGGAAGCTCCTATAACAAAAAAGCACCGATTTAAAAAAAAAAATCAAATTTCTTAATAAATATTTTTATTAATATCTCCTAAAGTTTTGATTCGATTTTAATAAAATTTGAAATGTCTCGACAAAATTCTGCAAAGATAATATATTTTAAATTGCAAACCATTTGGTTGGGTAGTTTTTGCGTTGTTATATGCGGACAGACAGACAGACAGACGGACAGACAGACAGACAGACAGACGGACGGACAGACGGACGGACCAAGCGACGACTATAGGTGCTACGTATTTATATAATTACGAACGCACCTAAAAACGGTAAAAAATAGTCTGATATATATTTTTTTAATTCACAGTAATTTTACTCGTGTTCTAAAACGTTATGTATATAAAGTTTCGTTCAAATCAGACAAAATATTTGTATAAGGAACATACATACCAAGAACGGCTTTTATATATAGAGAGATAGTTTGAACGCGTATTGGAACGAAAGATTTTTTTTTTAACTATTTTTATTTATTTTAGATATAAATTTATAACCAGCTGATACAAATATCGAGTTTTGCGCAATGCTTGCTTGCGTCACTATACTTTAATTTGCTCATAACAGAGTTTTATTACATTACAGTGACATAAAATTAAACTTCCTGGAAGAACGTAATTATAACGTTATTATAAAGCAAAATAACATCTTTTCAATAGAAAATTGTTTTTACTGAGAAATTTTTCGCGGAGAACAATCTAGTGTTTATTTATTGAATGGAAATCGGTCCCTATGGAATAATCCATTTGGTAACTAAATCATCATTAATATGAAAACTTGGCAACAGCTAATGACGTCATTTCTACTAATGAAAAAAAAAAATCTGCCAAATTTCGTTCGAATAACAGTAAACGATGGGAAAAAAATGACATATCTGTTTATGTTTTGAATACGTGAAAGGGTCTTTTAAATATTTGAAATCCATAAAAACTATCGTTAAATAGAAGAAAATTATCGTTAATACGGGGATCATATAATATAGAAATAAATGTATATCAATCCGTTTTATCAAATTTTTAGTTGAATTGAGTAAATCGTTAAATCGGGTATCGTTAAATAAGGTTATTATACTACATAAAAGTAATTCGACGGGATTTCTCGGGAAGGAAGGAGGGGAGGGGGTGAAATTGGAAAAAATAAAGATAAAACAAATGTCGAAAACATTTTTTTTTTGCTTTTTTTAATTAATTAATTGAAAAAAAAAGTAGTTCCATTAATTATTGTCATAAATTTCTGAAATCGGAAAGTATTTAAGGGCATAGTCAATGTTCCTCGCCGAATATAAAATCGCATGTTAACCTACGGGGAAATTTAATTAGGTAATTATTTACTTAATACTGGGGAATTCACCCTAGGCTTCCCAGGACCCCCTAAAAACAACAATAACAACAAAATTCCAATAGATTTTTTTTATATTAAACATCTTTTTTCAAATTACCCACTAACAATTTATAAATGCCAAAATGTCAAAAGGCATTTTTATACTAAAAATATCAGTAATGTATTCAAATAAAGTTTTGAAATTTGTTGAAAATGATAATTTTGTATTAGTTGTTAATTTCGTATTCAAGAGCTAACAGCCAAAGAAATCGCCAAAGATATCACTACTTACAGCAGCCTTTTTGATTCTGATAATTTCAGTGGTTTAAGCGCGAAGTTCAATCACATGTCTGTTAAATTTGTGTTTTATTTATATTATTTTATTTATGGATTTATGAGGTATTATTTCGTTTGGTTGCAGTTTTTTTTTTTTTTTTTTTTTTTTTTTTTTTTTTTTTTTCAAATATTGAAAACTTTAATAGATGTTTTACATTTAATATATTTTTTTTAGATTGCGTACTAACATATTTAACATACTTAACATACATTTAGTGGAGACCAAACTGGTCGCCAGTGGCGGCTAGTTTAATATATTTTTTTAGATTGCGTACTAACAATTTTATATGAAAAATATGAAAAATATATTCAAATAAAACATTTCAATTTATTGACAGCGATACCTTCGTATTAGCCTTATGCTACAGGTTATTTGCCAAAGATATCGTCAAAGATATCGTTACTTACACCAGTTTATTATTATTATTATTTCAGTGTTTTAAGCACGTAGTTTGATTACGTATCTGTTAAATTTGTGTTTTATTTATATTGTTTCGTTTATTTATTGATGAAGTTTGAATTTCGTTATGGTATATTAGTTGGAAACAAATGCTAAATTATTTATATTGCTTTAAGTCAAAACAAATTAATCTTTCGCAATCGTGTTGCACGCGAGAGATATAGATTTTTTTCTTAAATCACACTTGAAAATTACTTTAAAAACCATAAAAAAAATCAGTAAATTGAAATGCAGTTTCCATACAAATTGCATTTGAAAGTGAAAAAATATCCTATTCGACGGTGCAAAAATTGCAAATGTGCGATGTTTAGAAGCTAAAAAAAATTACAATGAAAACGAAATTCATTGGTCGGATGTTGCCACCATAAATATGATGTCAGCGTTAACCATGGACCACGAGCATGTTTTTGCTTTATAATATAGATTCCTTAGGATCGTACAGTCGTAGGAAAAAAAAGGTATACTCTTCGCTAATTCTGCTGAAAATAATGGTGTAAAAATGATGCTGATACCAACCGGTTGTTAATAATGTCTACTATTAGATGTCATGAATTTATTAGGGTTTAGAGGCCGTCTGTATATTAAAAAAAATTCCTGCCGGCTTTGCCTACAAGCACAGTTAGATTTCGAAGTTAAATACTATTTTCTCCAACAAAAACTAAATCAATATTAGAGATAAACCCAGTTTAACAATTTTATCTCGCCACAGATCGTGGGGCTCCTGCTTATGGAGAATTATAGAAAGAACTTTTTGCCATGATGCGTCAGTTGGGACGGCCCACTTCGAAATCTGCTATACCTGTAGGCGGAGCCGGCATGGATTTTTTTGTTTTTATTTTTTACTTATTTTTTATTTATTTATTTTATTTTATTTTATTTGTTTATTTATTTATTTGCTGTAAGAGTTCAAAAACTTGTCAATATTAAAATTGTAGATGATATTAAGAAGATTTATTATAAATTTAAGCGGATTGATATCTCGTGAATTAACGAAGTCATGAATTTTTTTTCTTCTTAAACTTCTATTTTTTTGCCCATTGAGGCAATTTTTAATTATATCAAAAATCTGTCATACATAAATTTAATTTACCCCTTTCCTAGAAGTAATAATAACTTTAAACCGATTCGATATGTATCATAATTAAGAAGATATGGGTTTTTTTCTGTTTTCAGAAAAACCTTCCCCATTTCCACCCTCTTGGTCCGATTTTGCCCATTAATGAACTTGACCGAGATTTTCCACCCCTTGATTGTATGTATCAGTTTGGAAGAGATTTGTGCAGAATTAGGGAAGCTATCGTGTCTATAAAAAATTGATATAGATAGATGGATAGATAAAGTTTTGAACTGGGAGGGGAGGGGGGGTGGTTTTGGGTTCTAGAGGTTATGATCGGCGTAGATCTGCAAAAGTTTTTCAGAAATTCCAACATAGAGGAGAATGTAATAGGTAGCATTTCTTACGAAATCTACCTAAAATGGAAGAAACTTTCATTTTTTAAATGGCAACACCCACTTTTCACACTATATTTGAATTCCCTCCATCAAATCAAGCCAGAAAAGTATGTATAAATTATATAGATTATGCAGTTTTTCATAAATCTTCAGAGTTGGGTCATTTCACCAAAAACCTTACTTTTTCGGTATATGGGAGTTAATTTTCAGCAGAATATATTTTTTAAAAGTATACTTTTTGGGTTTTATATAATGGAATACATTAAAAATATATATTTGATGAAGATTGATAATTTATGAATATTTATTTATTTATTTATTTAATGAATATATAATTTCCTCTATTAACATCTTCACTTATTTTGTGAATGTGATAAATATATTATTCATTCATTGCATTTTTTTCCCTCTGTAAATTCCTTTATATGAATGTTAAATTTTACTATGAAATAAATTACTGAAATAATAATTTTTAATTAATTATGAAATAATATATTTTTTTAACTATTGTTACAAGCATTTCTTGTATCATCCGTTACAATAAAATTTAGTACAATAATTTCCAAAATATAGTAAGCAATCGTCACATAATAAAAACATCCAACAACAGGTGACACACCTTTCAATTGTAAGCCTAATTTCAATTGTAAGCCTAATTTCAATTGTAAGCCACGAATGTGCACATTGTCGTTTGCCATTAATTTTGAAATATTCTTACAGAACTAGAAATGGGTATGAACTTAGTGTATCCTCGTTCTTCATTTAAAACGTAAGCAATCGTTACTTAATAAAAAAAATAAGTTTTTTATTTCATTTTATCTATACTAATAAAAGAAAGTTTCGCTCTGTGTGTGTCTGTTGGCGATGGCTAGGAAAATCTAGCCCACTTAGAAGGCTGGAAATTTAGGTGTGGATAGTCCAAGGTCTGGCCATGTGCACCTGAGCCTCAGAATTTTAATATTTTGATAATTAGCCTAGATATTAATTAGATTCTCATTAACCATCGCTTCTAAAATATCATCTTTTAAATCAAAATGGCGAAAGAAACGGACAGGCGCATTGGATTTGCAACCGGAAATGAACGAATTCGAAATTATTTAACTAATTAGCGAATTTTAAGAAAACTAATTGAGATATCAAATTGAAAATTTCTGAGCATATGTAAAAAAATATTCTGTATCTGACTGTGTGATTTTTGAAAAATTCGGTTGGTAATTTTTTTTTAATTTACGCAAAAAACTGCCAAAAATCTGCCGGCGCCAGTGAAAACGATCCGAGAAATTTTCATACAGGGATCGGCTTTCATTAAAAACTAAACTACAAAGAGATCTGTTTCTCGGGCCGATCCCTCTCATTTAGTTTGCGAAAATGAAAGGAAATAATTGCCAAATTTTACTAATGAACAAATATTTAGGTAACTAATTAAGATATAGATTTGAAATTGAGGTCGGGAAGGGGTGTCATCTGCTGGGTATTTTAGCGTAGCGTCTTCGCTATGTTCTAATTATCAGAAAAATGTAATTCTTTTTTTAATGATCGCGTTAATGTACGTGATGGTGGTTCTTTTGAACAAATTATTCATTATATTTGCGGGTATGGGGAGGGAGGGGGTTAACGCCTTTCTCTAAAGATTGTAATTATCTCGGGCCCGGGCAACGCCGGGCGGGTTAGCTAGTATAACATAAAACTTTCTGAATGATATTTACTTCAAGTTTTATCATGCCCTGTCCTAAATAAGCATGACATTATAAAACAAAACATTGTACATTTGTATACTCCGTTACAATGTTATTAACCCTCTGTCATACTCTGTCTCAGGCACACTGTAAAAAAAAATTCCGGAGCTTACTAAAAATTTTTTAGTGAATTTGTATTCCACGCAATTTTTTATTAACCTGTATTATAAACAGGAATCGTTGCTAGCTGTTTTCTAGTAATTCTTCCAGATTTTCTTGTAACTGAGTAAGAATACAAAAATCTTTTTAGTAATTGGAAGGATCAATGAGAAAAACTAAAATTTTTTTAGTAGATCGACCCTTTTTTTTTTACAGTGCACACCTCTGGACTTTCGAGTTCGGGCGCAGTGCGCCTGGAAGGATCTTGTTTTAACACCGTCATTAATACCTAATTAATTCAGTTCTATCGTTCTTAAAGTGATTAGTGACCTTCATTAGGAAGTACAAAGAAAAAATATTAAAAATTTCTTTCATAAAACTTATTAATCTCAAAACGAGTAAAACACTAAGGAAGCAGCGTTCGCTGTGCCTGTCAGACACGTTGCGCCCGACCCGACCGTGGGTTAAGAAACCCCCCCCCCCCTCCCATAAATTTTCAAAAACAAATTAAGTACTAAGTAATGAGAAAGCTATACGACTACCTTCATAAATGTTAAAAGAAGTGAAAGATAAACTGTAAATATTAATATATTTAGAATTTTTAATTGAAATTTTTATGCTCAGAAAATAACGTTTTCCAAAAAATGGCTCCGTTATAAAAGAAAATGTACTAAGGGTTTATCCATAAATTTAGAAAAATTAAATTGTCATCATACAGAGAAAAGTGCCAGACCAGGATGATTCAATTAGTAACAGGAAAAATGAAAAAAAAAATATGTAAAATTATAGATAAATATTTTCATAACTGTAGATTCTTTTACTAGTATACATAAGGCATAAGGTGTTAAAATATCGTGGAAATCTGACTGGTCATTGTTTTAAAAATAGTATGCGAAAAGTACAAAATTACCATTTGAATAAAATAACTTAAAAAAAAAAAAAAAACATTCCTTATGGCCAAATAATAACTATATCTCAGGTTCTTTTTTGCCATAATTTTTTTCTCAAAGAAAAATTTTAAATGCAATTATGCTTGAAATATTACATATTAACTACATTTTTAATAAATTGAATAGGTGAATTTAAAAAATTAACTTTTTGGTGAATTTGTAGAGACCTGGCCTCTTAAGTCTGTCCGCTCAAAATCGGTTTCACTGACCGGGCATATCAGGTCACCTGTAACCGTAGATGTTGGTACACTATCAGGGGCGCGCGCCAGTGGTATACAGTGCCTGTGAGCAGAAATTCAGCTGGCGAATTTAGGAAGAAATAAAATGTGAATTTAAATGAATGAAATATCGATAAATAAATTGAAGAGACTGTTAGGAGCGCTAAAAAAATATCTTGGCCAAAGTGATCGAAACCGTCTCTGACTTTAAGAGTAAAAATCACAATTTAATTATTCTAAACTGCCTACTGGAACGCTCTGATAACACTTTGCAGAGCTAGGATCAGAAGAACAAAATTGTATGATTAACCTTTTGATTAACGCTTTGTATATGATTAACACTTTGGTTACAGCTATGTACATGGTTGAAACTACGCAGGATTAGTATGGTCTTTTAATTTGAGTACCACTATTTTTGAATAGTAATAGTTGACTTATTTAATTTAAGAAATTCTGCGTTTAAATAACAAGAATATTATTCCAACATAGTGGTATTAAACGTATTATAAACTCAACGAATCCTGCTACATGGGTTTCGACGGCGACGTAGTCAAAGGGTTAATAAGTAATTTGTTTGAAGTAAATTTATAAAACAATTTTTCAATAAAATGTAATTAATTTTAATATAATTAAGTTTTTTTTTCAAGCATTCCTTCCTCACTTTAAATCTTTGGAGCCTTTACTACCTCGGCGCCTGTGTGTGCCGCACACATGGCACACTGGGTCGGCTTTCCCCTGATACTATGTAAGAGTCTATGATTGGCGTAATATAAAATGAATATCTCATCTTATCTTGTATGATACCATCAAGATTGAGAAACTTTATATGTGACAACTCATTCGAGATTAAATAAAAATTAAAATAATTTCTTACTTTGTTTCTGATAGAACTTACCACTGCCACGATCCGTCGGATGTCGCAAGACCAATCAATCTCTTCAACTTCTGGGATCTCAGAAAAATATATAAATGAATTCTAGAATTCTGCTACGTGGCCCATTGCTGATGTTAGAGTGAGTCACAAGCCAACAGAAAGTATAGTTCCACTCACTCATAAAAGACACAGGTGTGCAGCTAGATCAGGAGGAGTTGTAACGGTTTCGCTGTTTGTTCAGCCAGCCAGGCTAGGCGATGTTCTGTTTAGCCACCTGTATTATACGTTCCTCTTTTTCTGTTATAATTGGACAAAATAAGTTCGTCTCGAATTCTATATGAATTTGTTTCCGCCATTTTGATCCAAATTACGGGTAAAAAAACTGTTTTCTTTGCTCATAAAAAAATGGCAACAGTGGAACAAGCAACACAGTTTTAGTTCATTGGCTTCTCTTGGAATCGAGATCGCACGATTTGGGGCCTGATGAATGTATTCAGCTTTACTTTCAAGCCTAAGAATATTCTAGAATATCAAAAAAGAAACTAAATCTTAAAATTTCTATCTTTTAAAGTCAAACATATAAAAAAAAAAAAAAAGAATTATGTAGGATAGAGGTGGACTATTGGTATGTCGTCGCTACCATGTCAAACTATCGAATGTGAAAAAATGCATTTTTCATTACTTTTAAAAATGGGCGAATTGTCACCACAAAATTCTTCGCCAAGTAATAATACTAATGAAATTTATGTTATGAACAGGGTTGCCAGTTTGGACTTCTTTTTTATTCAGAGATGCCGAATTCATACCGTAAAATTTTGAGAAAGAACATTTTACTTTAAGTAATCACGAAAGGTCTGTCATTAAATAAAGCAAAAATTTATATTTGAAATTTCTGGTATGGATTTGGAATTTCTGGCAACCTTGGATACCCCAGAATACTATCAAAATTTAGTGGTGACAATCGACCCTTTTTAAAAGTGATCAAAAATACATTTTTCACATTCGATAGTTTGACATGGCAGTGACGAGTGTTCATGAAGATTCTTTCTTCTTAAAAGTGAAGCAAAATATTCGGTTCTTGATTTATTTATTTCTGGCGCTGCGCCAAAATCACTTTATTACCTTTCAAGTGTTAACTTCATAGGTAATGTTTTCTGTGAAATTGTAATGAGTCGTTCTACAGAATGAGTAATATTTGGGAATGTGGTAGTTACATTTTTATAGAACATATTTAAATAAATGTTTTAGAAGTTCAACATAATAGAACACAAATAAATATTGATGATTTGTACATTATTTTTTTTTTTTTTTTTTTTTTTTTTTTTACAAATCAGAGAAATAATACTTGCTTGCATACTTCGCATCCGTTATGTGTTACAACTCATCTTTTCTATTAACGTTTTCACATATTTTTTCAAGGATTAGTCATTCAAAAAAGTAAATCTTTGTTGGAAAACTCCTTAATAATAAATTACTTTTATTTGTGAAATATATATATATATATATATATATATATATATATATATATATATATATATATTTACGAGTGTTCACTATACCCCGGGTTCATTATAGCGGGGTTCGACTGTATATATATATATATATATATATATATATATATATATATGTCGTGTTTCCAAGTTCAAATCCGGGAAGAAGGCAGTCGTGCTCGTGATAAATAGGGTTAGCGATGTTATTGGTTTCCCTTTTAGTTCGCATCAGGCGGCCCGGTGGTATCATCAACAACAAGAAATGTCAGTCCATATTTTTGTCGAAGAACCTTTTATTTCCAGTTTAAGACATCTCTTGAGGGAAAATGCTCATTAGCCAACGCTAAACGAAAAAAAAATACAACGTTCCATTATTTACTAGAATCCGTCCCGATTCTTTTAGCAAACACCAGCGTCAAAAAATCCTCTCCGAATCAGGATGATCGTGTTTTTAAACTAGCTTGCGTAATAATACAGAATACGTCACGTGACCCACTTCTATCGAATCAAAAGGTCTCTTTTGGAACTTTATCAATATTTCCGGTGGATTTATTTTGTTGTAAAATGCAAAAACTTTCTACGCCTATCCAGAATATTCCATAATCTCGTACCAGATGCCTGTCATATCAACAAACCAGCTTATCTGTTTTTGAGGCTGTAGCTAAACTTCGAATTTAATACGTAATAAAAATAATAAGAAGAAAAGAAAATGAATCTTTATAAAAGGGAAAAAAAAAAAGAAAGAATTAAAGTTTTTCGGAAATATTTTAATAGACATTTGATATTTAATAATAGGATAACTTTATGAAATAAGGTTTTTTGAGCGGAATATTTTAAGAGATACGATATTTTAGCATTTAAATAAAGAAGTTATAGCAATTTGACCACACGGGAATAATATTAATGAATTTTAATAATGGATTAAAATAAAGATGTTCTATTTAAAGAATAAATTAAAAAAGCTATCGCCATTTTTAGAATAACTACATTCGAATAAATATTATTAAGTGGATTAGGAATAATTGGCTTTACATATGGATAGTAAAAGGCTATTTTAAGAATGAGAATTATTTTAATAAGCTGGGTTATATACCGAATATTATTGAATGGACAAATTTTATAGAATAATTGCGGAAAAAATTTAAATTTTGTAATATATATATAAGAAATTGTGTTTTGAAATACTGTCACAAGTCTTTCTTGTATCCTTCGTTCAAGATACAATTCAGTGAAATAATTTATATATACTATTAGTATTAATTTAATACCAAATATAGTAACACTCGTCACCAAATAAAAATATTCAGATGTAGGATGAATTCATTAGAGATGAATTCGGACTTTTTGGAGCCCGAGCCTGCGCAATCCCGACGATTTGAAATACTAGCCGGCCTAATGCCTCAGAAATTTCGTGTGATTCGAGCCAAAACGCGATACCGAAAGCACGTAGTAAAAAATTGTTAATAACTTTTTAAAATTGTGTCAAGATTAATTTTCTCATTTAAAAGTATCTTCTTACGTAGATATAAGTATTAATCCTAAATATTCCCTCATGACAACGTTCCGTGATTTTCATGTCTCTGAAAATATGTTTAAATTAGCAAATTTGTTATTTATGCCCAACCATTGGCAGAAATTTGGAAAAAAAACAACACTTATTTTTTTTTTCGAAATATTATTGTACAACTGTGGCAGAAAGACGTGTGTACTGTTTTCCAGTCATTCTGGAAAAGGACTTTAAACAGAAAGTGAGGATAAATAAGGGATATCCTATGGCTCCTTTATGTTACTAACACTGACCTTGCAATAGGCTTCAGAATCCGATAGACTATTTCTCCTTATATTCCATCAATAACAATTTGATTCCCTTCCATACTTTTTTTCAAAGGATTGTAAGACATTTTAATTAACTTAGACTACAGTCCTGTTTTTCAAATCACAAGTTTTTCCCTTTTTTCAATTTATGAATAAATACAATTTTCACTTTGAGCCCGAACCCGTGTCTGTCCTGGCCTCAGGCCCGGATTGAGTTCGTCTCATCTGTATTACTATGTAGATGAGATAATTATAGATTATAATTTCAGTTGTTATTCCCTATACACTAGTTACGCGATAAGACTCGGAAGCTAATATTAATCCTATGGAAGAGTTATTTTCAAATTTCTCGCTTGAATTTAAATATTTTTGAATGATTTTTTTTTTCTTGCATAGGATAACTGAGGACGATCTTTAATGCGGCTAGTTTTTACTTTCTGGATTTTGGTTACAGTGTTTTTTATATGAGGAGAGTTTCACTGACTGTATGAAAATTCAGACACTTACAAACGTCTTAAAAATTAAGACACTTTAAAATGTGTCTTTTTTGAACCATTCGTTTCAGACACTTATATGTCTGAATTTCAGACATTTCAGTTTACAGTGTAGAAACAACAGAACAAGCAGATAGTGCGGCAAAAGCGTTCAAGACGCACGGAAAGTTCGCGAATAACGACAATAAAAAAGATAATAAATTATGTTCACATTGTAAAAATGAGTAATCATTGTAATAAAGAGTGCTGGTACTTGAAAAACATAAACACTAACCCATCTACACACAAATATCAGAGAAATAAATCAAAGTATTTTTCATCATTTTCATGCTTTGTAAAAACTGAAAACGGTAGAGGAAACATAGACCGCGAAAATAAAAATAAAATTTCATGAAGATATGAAAACAAATGCCAATCGGATCGAAGATCTGGCATTTCTAACTAAGAAACCAGGAAAACAAAACTGAATCCTTGACAGCGGCAGTATCTCGCATATCGCGAATAAAAAAGAATTGTTTAGCATAATTAATAACAATGATAAATCAACAGTTATTATAGCGAATGGAAATAAACTAAAAGCATACGATTCAGAAGAAGCTGTAATAAAAACAAAAACACCCGACGGTGATACAAAAAGAGTAACACTAAAAGAAGTTCTGTGTGCCCCAGAATAAGTCAAATTTAATTTCAGTAAGCAAAGCAACACAGAATGGATGCAAATTAATTTTTGAAGAAGACAAATGCGAGTTAACATTCAGCGGGAAAACTTACCTACAAGCAAAAGAAAAGTAACTTGTACGTAGTAAAACAGCTAGATAATCTAACAACAGCAAACCGCGCAAACATCACGTATAGTTTCAACAATAAAGACCGTCTAGAACTGTGACTTAGACGGGTTACATAAATTAAGAAGCAATGAAAACAATTTTAAGAAATCAATTAGCAAACGGCATTAACTTTAGCAACTGCAGGCATGAAACAATGTGTGAAACATTCATCAAATCAAAAACAAACGACGCGCCATATCCCAAATTGGTCAAAAATAGAGCCAATGAAATCCTTGATTTAATTAATTCCGACGTGTGTGGCCCTATAAATATACCCACGATATGAGGTAAAAAATATTTTTTAACTTTCAACGACGATTACTCAAGATTTACAATAATTTACTCGTTATTGAGAAAAAGTGAAGTATTTGATCAGTTAAAGGAATACGTAGCTATGGTACACAACAAGTTCGGCAAAAGAAAACGAAAGAAATAAGATCAGATAATAGGGGTGAATACGTAAGTAGCGAAATAGAAGAATACTTAAGGACACACGGAATACAACACCAGCTGACAGTACCGTATTGTCCGAGCCAGAATGGCGTTGTTGAGAGAAAAAAAATAGAAGTTCACTTGATATGATAAGGAGTACGCTCTCAAAAGCCAATTTAAATCAAAGGTTTTGGGGAGAAACAATACATACAGCCACATACATCCAAAAAACAGACTGCCCACAACATCAAATAACAAAACGCCATATGAAATGTGGACAAAGCACAAACCAAACCTTTATTATTTACGTGTCTTTGGCTGTAAAGTCTTTGTATGTGTAAACAAATTACATCGAGGCAAATTAAATGACAAAGCACAGGAAGGAATTTTTGTCGGCTACGGCACACGTTCCCAAGGATATCGCATACACACAAAAGATAAGGAAATTGTAATCGCCAGGAACTGTAAGATTTCTTGAAAATAGCACAAACACCCAAACAACATTATTGAGGAAAAATCAAATATCGAAGAAATTTCTACTGAAGGTGAAAAACACTCACAAAAACAGAAAAATTATCTCGAGATAGAAATTAGCGATACACAAAATCAACCAAGCGAGTCCAAACAATCAATGGATGAACCGAGAAGATCTGAACGATGAAATAGAGCGTAATACCCGACAGATTTGTTTATATAATCAAAACCACACCAGTAAATGAACCAATGAACCAAAGAATTGGCATGAAGTTAAACAAATGAACATTCCACACGAAAAACAAAATTGGCTTACAGCCACACAAGATGAAATAAACTGTCTATTGAAAAACAAAACATGGACACTAGCCGATCCTCCGCCAGACCAAAAAATAATAGGTTCCAAATGAACATTTAAATTAAAATACGACAACCAGGGAAATTGAAAGATATAAAGCGTGCCTAGTCGCCAGAGGATTTACCAAAAATACGGAGAAAGAAAATTATGACGAGGCATTTGCACCAGCAGTGTGTCTCGCACCACCATCCGAACATTCCTCGCAGCAGCTGCACACTATAAATTAAATGTAAATCACATTGACATTAATACAGCATTCCTACCCGGTAGAAGAAGGGTTATACATGAAGCAACCCGAGGGGTATACCGAGCCAAATCACGAAAATAAAATGTGTAGACTTAATAAAGCAATCTACGGACTGAAACAAGCTGCTAAAGCATGGCACATAAAAATATCTAAATCTCTATGGAAAATGAATTTTGTTCAAAGCCAGGCTGACTCATGCCTATACATACGTGGATAGGGGAAATTCAACATACATCGTAATTTATGTTGATGATATATTAGTCGCGGAAATGGGGAACAATAGCAGAAATAATAGAATGCCTTAGAAAAGAATATGACCTGAAAAATCTCGGAGAAGTAAGCAATTATCTAGATATACACATACATAAAACAGAAGAAGGTTTTTTCTTAAATCAAAAATTAAAAAAATGGTATATAAATTCAATCTTGAAAATACAAAACCGTGCAGCACACCGATGAAAGCAGGATACAAATACAACCGTCTAGAAGATAATGATAATCTGTTACCCAGAAACGCTAAATACAGACAGACAATAGGTGCTTTTCTTTATGTATCGACGGTAACAAGAATCGATATAGCTGCAGCAATAAACATATTAAGCAGAAGAAATGAATCCCCTCGTGTAAAAGATTGAAACTCTGCAAAAAGGATTATTAGATATTTAAACACTACGAGAGATTTTATTTTAATAATAAGTTCGAAGGTACCTATCCTGGAAGCTTATGCAGACACCGACTGGTCAGGCGACACACAAACCAGAAAATCTACAACCGGTAATTTATTCCTATTAGGAAAAGTCCAATACAATGGATCACCAAAAGGCAAAGCTGCACTATCATCAGCAGAGGCCGAATATGTCTCGGCTGCCAACGCGGCACAAGAAATACTATGGTTAATAAAACTTTTGGAAGACCTAAACTTACCACAAAAAAAACCAATTACCTTATTTGAGGGCAATCAGCTCTGCATCAAAATGACAGATAACGAAAACTATACCCGAAGAACAAAGCATATCGATATACGTTTTCATGCAATCAAACATTTAAAGAAGGAAGGCATTATCGATATGAAATATTGCCCAACTAAGTTGATGACAGCCGACATACTCACAAAACCCAATCCCAAACCTGAATTTCAAAATCATCGTTCAAGACTAAATCTACTAGCTCATCCCACTTCTGAGATTAAGGGAGAATATTAAAAATACCCATCATCAAGTAATCTCAGAAAGTGGGAATCATCTCATAATATTATCCATCCTAATAAAAGTATTAAAAAAGAACTTATGGCATCAATCAACAGTGTTACGAGAATAATATGCAATCCGGCAGTAATTACCCATTTCATCTGGGAAATTCGATTTCCTCGCTCAGTACAATAATCACGTCATAGATTGGCCTAACTGGGTTTTAAAGAACTAAAAAACTCTTTCTCTCTATTAACTTTAAACTTTTTATTCTGATACAAAATGTAATTCAATATGAAAGGAGCAATGTTTTTAACGCTCCGTAATGTGAAATTATATTATTCTTTAATCTAAATATTTAACTTAACGTTAATATAAGTTTTCTTTAAATTCCAAGTGATGGCTAATTTTATTCAATAGAAATACCAATATAATTAACAAATACTTCCAGCTACTAGTACTTCACTAAACGGATATTAAGTGTTTTTCAGCAGCGAAGTGAATTTATAAATTTTGCAACACTTAAAAGGGAACCACTTTTGGTGCAGCTCGCACCCAGCATTGAGACCTCGTAAAATTTAATGCTTTATATTACTAAATTTGAGAATCGATAAAATTTTTCTGTTAAAATCATACTTTTTTATTTTACAGCAGCATAAATTTCCGAAAATGCAATTTTCGAGACCACTTATTGGATTATTAATATAGAAGTTTTTTCAAAAAAAGCAGTTAAAAATACAAATTAGTTAATAATAAGTATAAACTATTGAAAAAAGTTTAAAAATTCCTTCAGGAACTTAAAAATTTGATTTTGAAAAATTACAACATTATATTTGCATTTTTTTGGCATGGAAAAAGTTGGCTTAATTCGTTACCGTAGAACTTTTCCCGACAACATTGCTCGTCTGCTGTGTGTGATGAATTCGTAATACCATTATTTGGCGACTCACTTTTGGCGTGAAATTAACAATTAATAATCCAATAATAAAAAATTAAAAGTAGAATAAAATATATAAAATATAATTTTAATAGAGAAATTTTTCAGTTCTCTAACTTGTATGTATAGGGCTACAAAATACACCAGGTATCGATTTAGTGCGAGCTACACCAAAAGTGGTTCCCTTGTTAGTAGTAAATATTAGCCATCTTTTAACAATAACTCAAGCATATGTTTTTTTCGACATAGGTTAGTTTACGCGAGAGGATTTTGTATATTATAAACCAATACTTTTAGGAAAGAGTAGATATTTTACTATACTTGAAGATTAATTTTTAGTTTTGCTCACATGAGAGAGAGATTTTTTAGGCATCAATTTATTTTTACCACACTGCCATTGGATTACTCAAATTTTCTTTCCCATAGTAATTGTTTAGCGATTTCTATAAACGTTTGTAATTGTACTTCATCTTTGACACTAACAAGACAATTATCCACATAAAAACCATTTCTAAGTTGTCGTCCTAATGATGGCTCCAGGGAATTTCAAGCTTTTGGGCACTATTTTTTTCCTAAATATAACTTTAAATGATATTTAAATTACAGATCCAAGCAAAAATGGACTGCATGAAACTCCCAAAAACAACTCGGCAGTGTCTAAAATATTTCACCCTAAAGGTCTTTCTCATCGTACCAAAGAAATCTAATAATTTTTTTCACTTTGGGATACACGAATTTGCAAAAATGCTTTACTTAAGTCCGCAGCAACTCCGATTTTAGCGGACGTGTTACTCCAATTTTAATGCCAGATGAGCGGAAACGTATTAACATTGATGAAATCAATTCAATGAGATTTATATATTTTTAAGCACTTTGCAACATAGTTGCAAAGTGTTTACGACTTCGGTTTCTCTGATCATCCGTCCGTGCTCTAACTCTCGTAAATATACTCCGATTGCTCTGAAATTGTTGTATGTGTCATTGACACTTACCCTACTGATCCCTACTGAAAATGAAGTGTGTAACATATATAGTTATTTACAGGGACAGTCAAAATTATTCAGTTACATTACGGTCAATGGGAAAAAATCGTTTCAAGTGCATTTTGATAATTTTGCGCCATTCGAAATATGCTGAAATTGATATACAATTATGTAGATCACTAAAACATACTTTTTATAAAATATGGTGTGCAAAGCATTTATAATTCATTTACAGGGTCACACAAAAGGATTATGTTACACAGTGTTCTACATGAAAAAAAAAATTTGCAGTGTAATTTAATGATGTTTCACTATTTAAAACATAATGAAATTTATATGTATTACTGAGATGCACTATAAATTGCTCACCTACTAGTATCGTATGCATTGTGTTCGTTCATTTACAGGGACACACAAAATAATTCGGTTACAGTCTTTGTGCGATAATTAAGTCTATGTTTGATAAGTGCGTTTTCAACTTTGGTTTTGGTTTTTAAGTTTTTGCATGGTTTTGATAAATTTTTGCATAGTACGTGATGTGTACAAATTGTGTTGATCATATACAAGGCTACACAAAAGAATTCGTAAGTATTACTGACTATGGGAGGAAATTGCTTAAGGGTATTTTTATTGTATTATACATTTTCTTACAAACTTACATTAGTAGACTAATATAAGTTTGTGGAATATAAATAAAACTAGCTGTTACCCGTGACTTCGTTCACGTAACATTAAAAAAGAATAAATGCATTAATTTAGCATAACATTTCACTTGATAATTAACAACATATATAATTAACCAAAGCTTTATCACATTTTATAGGAGACCATGCGGTATTTCTTTGCTATAGGGGCCTTGACATAACCCAGTCTTAAAAAAGTGAAATTTCATGCCAAATAATATATACAATCGCGAAAATGAAACTGCAACTAATGAAAAAAGGAGGACCAAGTAAAATCGTGAAAATTTGAGGAATTCCTCATCTTCGTAAAACGAAAAACAACACTGGCAGAATTCTTCTATACACAGTGCATTTTAGATGGTATTTGGTGTACAATTTGTATATGTGTGCATTGCTAAATGGGCATTATTATATTGTTTATTTGCATAGACATATGTTATATATTTCTTACTACATTATCTTGTTTATGTATATATTAAATTAAGTGCTTCACGCTAAGTGGTGTAAATAGTGAACAAACTGCTTGTTGATTTTATACATTGATAACTATTTCACAAAGATATAACAATCTGATGCGGGCTAAAATGTAAATAAAGGTTGCTGGAAAGTACTTTAAATTCTGCCCAATTTAACCTCGATATTTTCTCTATCGCGTCAAGAACACTATAAGCAAATAAATACCGACGATACAAATCTGATGATCTAAATTTACATATTTTTGTTAGTATATATAAGATTATTTTAATTTATTTCATGTGCTTGAAATTTTTTACGCTTTCTCTAGGGTTAGGTGTCGAATAAATGTACTTTCTTGTTATTTTATTTTGCATTTCTATTTATTCTATTTTCCATTCATTCCATTTATGGATATTGATTTAATTTACATATTCGTGTCAAAGAATATTCTTTAAAGTTATTATCAAGATTAGGATAAGATACGATTAGGGTTAGGATTAGGAATACAAATTGAACGACAATGGCATGACCTATTCAGGTTTAAAGTATGAAACAGGATGTCTATTTACATCATGAAGCAATAAGAAAATTAGAAAATTATCGGCTAATATTATTTAATATGTTTTATAGTCATAGTTGACATCAAAGGTGAGCGGGGAAATGATCATCTAAAATACCATTAAGTGTTTACCACGCAAAAAACAAATCTGGTTACAACAATGTATTTAATTTTGCGCCAAATTTCACTTGATAAAAAAAAAAGGCAAATTGACTATGGACCTAATTTTAGACCCCTAACCTTCCTATTCTCGGAAATTTTCTACCTATATGTATAGGTAGAAACTACTATATAGAACGGGCTTTCACGTTTATAATGTTATGAATTGGCACGATCGGCTTGTTCAAATTTACACAATTCGGCTGGAAGAAAAGATTCATTACTTTTTTATTTCTTCTTTGCTTTTGCATTACGCGAATTTGTTGGTAAATTCGATTTTCTTTTCGATAACATTGTTGTTTTTTAAGTTTAAAAAATATTGTAATTTTACTTAAACATTGCTTTAAAATCTATGCAATTTTTCTTATCCTACAAGACTTTACAAAAATCTATTATGAAACAACTTTAAAAAAAGCTATATTTAAAAACGACAACAAAGTTTTTCCTATTTTAAAACTAAAAGAAATGTAATATTAAATTCCGGTTCGAAAAGACGATTTACAAATGTGTTTCGATTGTGGGAAAATGATAGAGGAAAAATGCTGTTACTTCGACATAATAATATTAAATCTTTAGCTTTTATGAGAAAAGCAACTTTCTTTTAAAAAATATAATTATTTTTATTAAGATTTTCTGATTTTCGATACGGATAATTTTGCGATGCATATCATTGACATTTGCCATCCAATATTTTTTTTCTTTAATTTTCTTTTTTTTTTTTTTTTACTTTTTAAAATTTAAATTAAAAATATGGTAACTTTATGTTAGCCGTGTGCAGACGATAAATCGCCAACCTATCCCATCATTTGTACTGAATTCATTAAAAATATAAATATTTCACTCATTTCATTTAAAACACAGAACTTTAATTTACAACACATACATTTAAAATACATATATTACGTACATTTAAAATAATTCCTTTCATGTGAAAAAGAAAAAGAAAAAATAAGAGAAATTAATCACAAATAATTTGATAACCCAAGATCATTTTATTTTAACATCAAAACAAATCTGTTTTATTTTTCTATATATAACATCATATTCGCTTGCTTTCCATACTTACTCGTATTTATGCACTTTGTATTATTATCAAATATTTGAAAACGCACGTTTTGTTTTTCTAATATGACATCATTTCATATTCTGTTTAATTCTTAAATAATTCATTTCCTTTTAATTTTTCACATGGATATTTTTCACGTGAAAATAAATTGTTGATTAAAAATTATTACTCAGGGGTTTTATTTTATATTGGCAACGATAAAGTATTAGAAACGGTAAAATAAATTTAACCATTTTAAAAAAAGCTGCAAAACCGGGCCCTTTGGGCCAAGCCAACCAAGCCAACCAACCATTTTAAAATATACGAAAAAATGTCCATTTATTCTCTATGAAAATAATGAAATTTTGAATTATTAAGAAAAATATTGAAATAAAATAAACAAAAACCACCCTATGTTCATATGAGGGTTATAATCAACTTATATGCAAAGATACAGGATAATTAAATGCTTCATTTTGACGGTGGCTTCAGCCTAACATTTGCACACAATCAGATTTATAATATTACTAGCTGTTACCCGTGACTTCGTTCACGTATTATTAAAAGAAGAATAAATGCAGTAATTAAGCAAAGTATTTCATTCCCGATAATTAGAAACGTAAATAATTAACCAACTCTTTATCACATTCCATAGGAGGCAATACAGTATTTCTATGTTATAGATGCCTTGACATAACTAAGTTTTAAAAAAGTGAAATTGTGTGACAAATAATCACGAAAAGGAAACTGCAACCAATGAAAAAAGGTGGGCCAAATAAAATCGTGGCAATCGGCGAATAGTGTAAAAACATATGTCAAGTATACCTTTTAAATCATTTTACTTTTAACGCCTTTGTGAAACGTTTTAATAGCCATCCTTCAAAGATAATGGAAATAGTATATTCTTTTTCATTAAATTCAATTCTTGTGAATAGGGAGCAATAATTGTAGACCTAAATGCAAGGAGCTTAAGTTTGCCTCCTTGATTTAATCTATAACTGAAAAAAAAAACCTTTATTTCTAAATGATAAATATGTTGACAGACGATTTTTGTTCTACAGAATAAATTGATTCATGAAGTTTGAATATGTGAAAATACGTTTTTATTTTTCAAAAATTTTACTGTAATTAAGATTTTTTTTTCTTTCACCATCAAATTGAAATACATTCTTTTTTTCAGTTTTAATGAGAAAAAATATATTAATCCGTTTTATTTCTTCTTTTTTATCCACAAAATTGGAATAATTTAGTTGCCATTTTTAGAGAAACTTCGTTCAAATTTACAAAAAAAAAAAAAAATCTCAGAATTTAAATCATTTTTTTAAATTCTGAGAGTTTATGACATCCTCGGATCGATGATAACCGGTGTTAAGTAAATCGCGTTGCGTTCGACAATCTGAAAGGGGTAGTTGCGAAATACAAACAGGCGGTCAGATTTTAATATAATAAATTCGTATTTCTTTTTTTTCCTAATAATCATGGTGTGGTTTTTGGCAAAAAACTCTTATCTGTATGTAACTGATATTCATGCTTAATAATCGGTATAGACAAAAAAATATTTAAATATGGCGTGAAACCCATCTACTTTCTAAACTTACCGATCCTTGTATTATTAATGTAAGAAATTAATTCACGCTCCTTGTAAAACATATTTGAAAATTCCCGTTTTATTTCAAATATGACGTCACTTTTTTCTCAGAGAAATCTCTTTTTAATGGCATAATTCTTGCTAATTTTCCTTTTCTGGCAATCAGGACGTAAATATTAGCGGAAAACTCACATTTGTATGTAACTGGTATTCAAGCTAATTATTAATCAGTATCGATAAAACATATTTCAGTTGTTCATCTTAAATATTACGTCCATTATCTATCTACTTTCATTATACACTGATATTCATGCTCCTTGTATTATTACGAATATTTTAAAATACATGCTTTATTATATTTGTCCAAGCCGAGGAGGATCCTTTTCATAGCTCCATGGTCCAAGCGAAATCTATTTTTAATAATATAATTATTGTTAATTTTTCCTTCTAATTATAACGCAGTTTTTGTCAAAAAGAAAGCTCTTTTTAATGTAACCAATATTCATACGTCATGTATAATAACAAATACTCCATATTTTTGTTTCAAATATCACGGAAATTCATCTTCTTTTGAATTCTTTTTAATTTTCAGTTTTCACGTGAAAATAGTTCAATTGAAAATTAATTGTTGAGGAAAAATTATTTTTCCGTGTTTTTATTTATTGACAACGATCAAAGCCCTAGCAACGATAAAGTAAAATGGTTAAATTGTATGGAAAAATGTCCATTTATTCTCTATGAAAATAACGAAATTTTGAATTATTTAGAAAAATATTTGAATAAAATAAACAAAAACCAGTCTATGTTCATTTGAGGGTTATAATCAACCTATGTGCAAAGATACGGGATCATTAAATGCTCCCTTTTGACGCTGGCTTCAGCCTAACATTTGCACACAATCAGATTTATAATATTATTAGGATTAGGAAAAGCAACTTTCTTTTAAAAATTATAGTTATTTTTATTAAGATTTTCTGATTTTCGATACGGATAATTTTGCGATGCATATCATTAACATTTGCCATCCAATATTTTTTTTTTCTTTTTAAAATTTTAATTAAAAATATGGTAATTTTATGTTAGCCGTGTGCAGACGATAAATCGCCAACCTATCCCATCATTTGTACTGAATTAACTAAAAATATAAATCTTTCACTCATTTCGTTTAAAACACAGAACTTTAATTTACAACACATACATTTAAAATACATATATTACGTACATTTAAAATAATTCTTTTCATGTGAAAAAGAAAAAGAAAAAAATAAGAGAAATTAATCACAAATAATTTGATAACCCAAGATCATTTTATTTTAACATCAAAACAAATCTGTTTTATTTTTCTATATATGACATCATATTCGCTTCTTTTCCATACTTACTCGTATTTATGCACTTCGTATTATTATCAAATATTTGAAAACACACGTTTTATTTCTAATATGACATCATTTCATATTCTGTTTAATTCTTAAATAATTCATTTCCTTTTCATTTTTCACATGGATATTTTTCACGTGAAAATAAATTGTTGATTAAAAATCATTACTCAGGGGTTTTATTTCATATTGGCAACGATAAAGTATTAGCAACGGTAAAATAAATTTAACCATTTTTTAAAAAAAGCTGCAAAACCGGGCCCTTTGGGCCAAACCAAGCAAACCAACCAACCATTTTAAAATATACGAAAAAATGTCCATTTATTCTCTATGAAAATAATGAAAATTTGAATTATTAAGAAAAATATTGAAATAAAATTAGCAAAAACCAGCCTATGTTCATATGAGGGTTATAATCAACTTATATTCAAAGATACAGGATAATTAAATGCTTCATTTTGAGGCTGGCTTCAGCCTAACATTTGCGCACAATCAGATTTATAATATTACTAGCTGCTACCCGTGACTTCGTTCACGTAACATTAAAAAAAGAATAAATGCATTAATTTAGTAAAACATTTCACTTGATAATTAACAACATATATAATTAACCAAAGCTTTATCACATTTTATAGGAGACCATACGGTATTTCTTTGCTATAGGGGCCTTGACATAACCCAGTCTTAAAAAAGGGAAATTTCATGCCAAATAATATATACAATCGCGAAAATGAAACTGCAACTAATAAAAAAAGGAGGACCCAGTAAAATCGTGAAAATCGAGGAATTCCTCTTCGTAAAACGAAAAACAACACTGGCAGAATTCTTCTATACAACAGTGCATTTTAGGTGGTATTTGGTGTACAATTTGTATATGTGTGCATTGCTAAATGGACATTATTATATTGTTTATTTGCATAGACATATGTTATATATTTTTTACTACATTATCTTGTTTATGTATATATTAAATTAAGTGCTTCACTCTAAGTGATGTAAATAGTGAACAAACTGCTTGTGGATTTTGTACATTGATAGATATTTCACAAAGATATAACAATCTGAGGCGATTCTAAAATGTAAATAAAGGTTGCTAGAAAGTACTTTAAATTCTGCCCAATTTAACCTCTATATTTTCTCTATCGCGTCAAAAACACTATAAGCAAATAAATACCGACGACACAAATCTGATGATCTAAATTTACATATTTTTGTTAGTATATATAGGATTATTTTGATTTATTTCATGCGCTTGAAATTTTTTACGCTTTCTCTAGGGTTAGGTGTCGAATAAATGTACTTTCTTGTTATTTTATTTTGCCATTTCTATTTATTCTATTTTCCATTCATTCCATTTATGGATACTGATTTAATTTACATATTCGTGTCAAAGAATATTCTTTAAAGTTATTATCAGGATTAGGATAGGATACGATTAGGATTACGATTAGGAATAAAAATTGAACGACAATTGCATGACCAATTCAGGTTTAAAGTATGAACCAGGCAGTCTATTTACATCATGAAGCAATAAGAAAATTAGAAAATTATCGTCTGATATTTTTTAATATGTTTTACAGTCATAGTTGACATCAAAGGTGAGCGGGGAAATGATCATCTAAAATACCATTAAGTGTTTACCACGCAAAAAACAAATCTGGTTACAACAATGTATTTAATTTTGCGCCAAATTTCACTTGATAAAAAAAAAAAAAAAAAAAATTGACTATGGACCTAATTACAGACTCCTAACCTTCCTATTCTCGGAAATGTTCTACCGATATGTAAAAAAAAAAATCTACTATATAGAACGCGCTTTCACGTTTATAATGTTATGAATTGACACGATTGGCTTGTTCAAGTTTACACAATTCGGCTGGAAGAAAAGATTCATTACTTTTTTATTTCTTCTTTGCTTTTGCATTAAGCGAATTTGTTGGTAAAATCGATTTTCTTTTCGATAACATTGTTGTTTTTTAAGTTTAAAAAATATTGTAATTATACTTAAACATTGGTTTAAAATCTATGCAATTTTTCTTATCTTACAAGACTTTACAAAAATCTATTATGAAACAACTTTAAAAAAAGCTATATTTAAAAAAGACAACAAAGTTTTTCCTATTTTAAAACTAAAAGAAATGTAAAATTAAATTCCGCTTCGAAACGACGATTTACAAATGTGTTTCGATTGTGGGAAAATGATAGAGGAAAAATGTTGTTACTTTGACACAATCATATTAAATCTTTTATGAGAAAAGCAACTTTCTTTTAAAAAATATAGTTATTTTTATTAAGATTTTTTGATTTTCGATACGGATAATTTTGCGATGCACATCATTGACATTTGCCATCCAATATATATATATATATATATATATATATATATATATATATATATATTTTACTTTTAAAAATTTAAATTAAAAATATGATATCTTTATGTTAGCCGTGTGCAGACGATAAATCGCCAACCTATCCCATCATTCGTATTGAATTAATTAAAAATAGAAATCTTTCACTCATTTCATTTAAAACACAAAACTTTAATTTACAACACATACATTTAAAATACATATATTACGTACATTTAAAATAATCCTTTGATGTGAAAAAAAAAAGAAAAAAAAAAGAGAAATTAATCACAAATAATTTGATAACCCAAGATCATTTTATTTCAACATCAAAACAAATCTGTTTCATTTTTCTCTATATGACATCATATTCGCTTGCTTTCCATACTTACTCGTATTTATGCTCTTTGTATTATTATCAAATATTTGAAAACGCACGTTTTATGTCTAATATGACATCATTTCATATTCTGTTTAATTCTTAAATAATTCATTTCCTTTTCATTTTTCACTTGAAAATAAATTGTTGATTAAAAATTATTACTCAGAGGTTTATTTTATATTGGCAACGATAAAGTATTAGCAACGGTAAAATAAATTTAACCATTTTAAAAAAAGCTGCAAAACCGGGCCCTTTGGGTCAAACCAACCAAACCAACCAACCATTTTAAAATATACGAAAAAATGTCCATTTATTCTGTATGAAAATAATGAAATTTTTAATTTTTAAGAAAAATATTGATATAAAATAAACAAAAACGAGCCTATGTTCAAATGAGGGTTATAATCAACTTATATGCAAAGATACAGAATAATTAAATGCTCCATTTTGAGGCTGGCTTCAGCCTAACATTTGCACACAATGAGATTTATAATATTATTAGGATTAGGATTAGGATTAGGATACAGGACTAAGTATATAACAAGATACATTGTCGTTTATGGTTGATAATTGCTGGAAGTGAGTTTTAAGTTGCCTTATGCATTTTTTATCTGAATTAAATTTCAGTTTAATATGTGGTATGGACAAAAGTCTTTTTCTAATATACAGGACTGTGCAAAAGATTTCGAGGTCATTTCCATTGACTGTCGAAAATTACTAAATGTGGATTTTCTAACTGAACTAAATTTTATCATGTTATGTAGTACATATCCAAGTCTATAGATCATATGACGGGCTGCGCAAAATAATTTGACTACTTTTTTGACTATGGAAATGTAAATGCTAAAACTGTATTTTTATATGTGTTATATGTTTCCTAAACTGTTTACTACATATCTTCTTTCACCTTATTTAACGATGAAGTTTCGTTACAGTTTTCTGGATGTGTTGGAAAGTGTTTCATAATCTATGCTTGATGCATGATTTCATCTTGTTAAACAACCATTATCGCTGGGTGAGGATTTTAACTTAGATGAAGTGTCAAATACAGGCTAATACGAGTTATAGAATTTGTTTAATAACAGGCCAATGTGGTAAATTATGACTTGGAAATAGAATTTCATTCCCAGGTACTTCTTCAACAATTCACTCTTTTTTCAACCCTTTAAAAACTTAACCGTAGACTTCAAAAAGATTTTTAGTTTTTAAAGTTTTGACTGTATTGTTAAATCTCTCTAAAGCCAGATTAAAGTTATCAGGCAGAGAAGGATGTTCATCTAGCCAAGTCAAACTATCTATAAATCTACTTTCTTCGTCTACTTTAACAGTATTTAAGAAATGTTCTTTAGCTATCTCATTGAATTTGTCTTTTGATTTCTTCTCAGAGGGATCCATTATACCCACAGATTCCAGAAACGGCAGATTCCATTTCACATCATATTCGTAACAAATACGTTTACATTTATTAATAGGCATTAATATGCGTTTTCTTGGCGATCTGAAAAATATTTTCTCCCATTACAGTAAATTCTAATTTTGTTTCAATTGCACCGAGTCCAGAAGAAAGACGATCGTATCCGGCAACCATTAGTTTCCCAACAACATCAACTCCAATAACAATTTCTATTGGCCTCGTTTCACGGTCATCTGGAATAATGTTAAACCTCTAGGTTCTTGCGTTCATTCACAATTCTATATTGATGGTATACTATCACATATAATCTCTTGGCTAAAAGCTTCGAAGTGACAGATGTAACTGCCATCAACTGTAGAGTGAGCTTCAGTGAAAACTTCGTGATTTATAACTTCGCAGAACAGT